>CM054128.1:40128772-40836272 GCA_028751855.1 Ambrosia trifida | reverse complement strand
GTTTGAAGTCAAGCTTCCTCCAGAACACGTCTATCGAGAACAAATGGATTTCCTGACCTGAAAAAATAACATATGTTATAAAGTTAAGTCATGTAATAAATTATGTAGTAAAATCATATGGACACTAGTGCTAATTACCGTTAATTTGTAACTGCTCGAGACGACAGGCACATGGCAAAGCACAACTAGTATAAAGCTGGCATCCACAAGTGTTATTGTAACGGCGCATGGACGTTTGCAGACGGTCGACCTCTTCGTATATCAACTGAAGAGCATGTTTGCTAACCTTCCGAAGTAACTTTTCAAGCAATGGCTGTCGCTTGTGGTGGTTCATGGTTTTTCTTAGGCTTTCTTCAAAACCTTTTTTAATGTCTCTATATTGCTTATCCACCATTTGATCAACGGACTTCACAATTGTTGACAACGAGTTGCGATTGCTTGGAAGGTAACTTTTAATTTTGGCATGCATGCCCTCAACTCTGTTGGTAGTGGTCTGGCGGAAGTTCAGCATTTGGTTAGTCCACGCTGACACAAACTTTTGACGGAACCGGTCCAACCAGTTATTCTTCGTGTAGGTAAAAACGTCTGAAAAATATAACCAAAACTTGTCAGGCGTGTGTATGTAAACAAGTACGTATGTAATTATGTAAAACTACTTACCTAGCCGATCCATCTTTTCCAGATATGACTGAAATTGCCCCAAATTGTATTCGTATAGGGTTTCCGTCGCAGAGTCACACAGCCACCAAAACATTCGAACAAATTCCTTCCACTCCTTATCCGTGAACTCCTTCTTGCTGTTCCTGTTGATATTCTGCGAGATA
This sequence comes from Ambrosia trifida, assembly GCA_028751855.1. NCBI lineage: Eukaryota > Viridiplantae > Streptophyta > Magnoliopsida > Asterales > Asteraceae > Ambrosia > Ambrosia trifida. The sequence continues at coordinate 40,835,448 of CM054128.1, read as the reverse complement.
TGAAACCGGCATAGATACTTGTACGCCTTTGGGAAAACCACATCACACGCGTTCATCAGCGCAAGGTCCCTGTCTGTCACAATCACTCGCGGCTCCATACATTTGTCCAACATAGACCTTATCCTCTCCAACAGCCAAATGTAGTTATCAATCTTCTCAGAAGAAATAAACGCATGGGCAATCGAAAACGACTGGTTTGTCGACGCCATGCCCACTACCTGAACAAACGCCATATTGTACATGTTTGTATTGTAGGTGGCGTCAATCATCAGCACATGCGGGAATGCGCACCACATAGTATGTGAATGTTTGTGAACGAAGAAAATATCCGTGAGAGCCTTCGAGGTTTCATCCGCACGCGTGTAGTAGGTGAATTCTCTCTCTGTCAGAAAGTATTCGAGGTGCTCCATTGCACCTTTGGGAATGACTGCCTTTCCAGCATTCATCATCTGAGCCGCATTGTGTATATCTTTCAGGGTAGTCTTTTTCTCCGGGTTCTTTGAAACGATCATTCTCCAAATGCTACGCTTGGGAACATCATTCTCTGTCATCTCCCCGACCAGTTGTTTGTCATCCACAGAAAGCCTTCTGGCATATGGGTGACCCTCTAAGTGTTCAAAGGGAGTGTGGTTGTGCGTCGGGTTTTTCACCTTTAACCTCCAAACCCGTGTCCGAGATTCAAACACCCTGTCAACTTAAACGGGCAGCCAATTTTTTTGCTACCCATCTTCCTCACCAAAGCCACACTCTTATGCTCCCCCCCAAGAGTGCATTGAAATACAACCTTAACAAAAATAAGTTTATTAGAAAATAAGTTTATTTTTAATTTTTTTAAATAAATAATAATAATAATAATCGTAATAATAATAATAATAATAATAATAATAATAATCGTAATAATAATAATAATAATAAATAGAATAATAATAATAAATAGAATAATAATAATAATAATACTAATAAAAATAATAATAATAATCGTAATAATAATAATATTAATAATAATAATAATAATAAAACTAATAATAATAATAATAATAATAATCGTAATAATAATAATAATAATCGTAATAATAATAATATTAATAATAATAATAATATTAATAATAATAATAATAATAATAATAAAACTAATAATAATAATAATGATAATAATAATCGTAATAATAATAATAATAATAATAATCGTAATAATAATAATAATATTAATAATAATAATAATAATCGTAATAATAATAATAATAATAATAATAATAATAATCGTAATAATAATAATAATAATAATAATAATAATAATAATATTAGTAACAATATTAATAATAAATACAATAATAATAATAATAATAGTAATAACAATAATAATAATAATAATAATAATATTAGTAATAATAATAATAATAATAATAATAATACTAAATAATAATAATAATAATAATAGCCCTAATAATATTAGTAATAATAATAATAATAATAATAATAATAATAATAATAATAATAATAATAATATTAGTAACAATAATAATAAGAAATACAATAATAATAATAAATACAATAATAATAATAATAATAAAGTTTATTAATTAAAAATTAACAATACACGTAGTAAAGGAGAAACGTAATCCTAAAGGTGTGTGACCCGAAAACCACTGGTGCACCCGTAGGGAATTAACCTTGACCAACGAAAAAACACGTGTTTTTAGTAATTAATTTATAAGCTAAGTTTATTGTTGCTTTTTAAATAACAATTTATAAAATACGCATTTGTTAATATCTTGAAAACAATAGTGACTGAAATATATACCTTCACGAACTGTTCTCCTCTTTTCTTCGATCTTTTTATAACTATAACGTCACCATTTGCCATTCCCGTATCATGTACCCAATCGACCAACTCAACGCGTGTCGAAAATGTCCGGTCAGTCTCGAACCAAAGGTTGATCGGGTTAGGTCCTTCCTCCTGATCTTCTACCTGCTTCTCATCGACAGCGCTGTCTTCATAGTGCGTACAGTCTTGTTCTTCAAATGTGTCATCACCATCGTTAGCGCCGTAAGTATAACCGTAGGCAGGTTGACTAGGCTCATCTTCAAATTCATATGGGTCCTTCCACTGTGTATTTAAGTCCAGTTCTACCGCATTATCACGGTAACGAATGCCAGACTGACCCTCCTCGACACTACTAGACCGACCCTGCCCGACATTATATGACGGACCCTGCTCGACATTATATGACAACCCCTCCTCGACATTATTATTATTATTATTATTATTATTATTATTATTATTATTATTATTATTATTATTATTATTATTAGAGTCGTAAGAATCACCGAAAATAAAGTCGTAATACGACATGTTATATATGTTGTGTACAAAGAATTGAAATCGAACGAGTTTATAATGAAACCTAATGAAATCGAATTAATTTATAGCCAAAATCTGATGGGACCAGGCGCCTTGCTTAGGCCAAAGCGAGGCGTCTGGGTAATTAATTCGAGAGAGTATCAGGTTTAATGGTTAATCAGGGTTAATCAAACCATCAGCCGCCTCGCTTAGGCCTAAGCGAGGCGTTTGGAATAATAGTTTTCAGAGGAATCTGAAGCTTTACGTCTAATCATGCAGTCAGGCGCCTCGCTTTGGCCAAAGCGAGGCGCCTGACTGCCTGATTAGACATAAAGCTTAAGATTCCTGAAAACTATTATTCCAGACGCCTCGCTTAGGCCTAAGCGAGGCGTCTGGCTTAAGGGGTTAAAATAGAAGTTAGGGGGGTTTAATTAGAACGACCCATTTTAAAAATAAGAGAAAATTACCTAGTTAGTCCCTGTGGTTTACCTCTAGTTTCACCTTCAGGTACTAAGGTTTCAAAGTTTCAGGTTGGGTGTTTAACTTAATATTTTGTAACATAATTGAGGTTTAGTGCTAACCACCATTAAAACATAACGGATTTAATAGTCACGTGACAAACACGTGAGGGGCAATTCAGTCTTTTCAAATTTTGTGATATTTTAATGTATTTAAACCCTTTAAAAACCCCAGACTTCATCGTTCATCATCATTATCACCCTCAAAACCTGAACGACTTGAAGAACAATCAACATCAACAATGGATCATCAATGCTTCTGTGGAATGGTGGCTAATGTTCAAACGTCGTGGACAGACCTCAACCCTGGACGCCGGTTCAAGTGTTGTCCCAAAATTGTATGATCTGAAACCCTAAAATCCACCCCCTTTGTAATTTTCTGACATTTAATTGATTGTGATTTCAGGCAGGAGTTAGGTGCCAATACTTTGTTTGGGTAGATCCCCCAATGTGTCGCAGGTCTGTGGAAATTATACCGGGGCTTTTGAGGGGTAGAAACATGCTTGAAAGACATGCAATGAACCTACAAGAAGAACTTCAAAGGAAGAAAAAACAACTGTTGATGACCAGGCTTATTGTTGTGGTTGTGTTGGTTATGTATTTCCTGTATTAGATGGTTTATAAGTGGGGAATGTCTTTTGGTCTTTTGGTTGGTTTAGGGGTAATGCAGAATTAGATGGTGTTGATGATGTCTTTTGGTCTTTTGTTAGTGTTGTATTTGGTCTTTTGGTTGGTTTAGGGGTACATGATGATGATGTAAATCAGTATAAATGTAATCCAGTTTCAAATGAATGAAAACTGAAATTTTGGTATGGATGTTGCTTGGTTTATATAATGATGATGATGATGATGATGATGATGTAAATGCAGTATCACATATGTAATTTTATTTCAAATGGGTCATTGACAGGATTTATCATTCCAAACAATGGGTAAACATAGAATGGGTCAAAACAGGGTAAACATAGACTTTTGTAGCTAATTAACATTGCAAATGGTCAATACACAAATGGTTAAGACATACACTGTTGCAGCAGATTAACATTCCCAAATGGGTCAAAACAGGATTTATCATTCCAAAGTCAAAACATACCAAAACATACCAAAGTCTAGTTTCAACTGCATGCCTTTTCACTAAGCCCTTCACTAATGTGTTACTAGCAAATCTTTGACCCACAAAAAACAACAAGTTCTCAGCACTATGTTTCTGCCTAAGTTTCCTTAACTTTCTTTTTCTTGTTTTGACAATGTCATCACCTGATGATGAGCTATCAAATGAATCATCATCTAACATTGTGTATTCATCTTCCACATCTACTTCCTTCCCTTTAAATAAATTGGGCTTAAATTCCACATTCTCTAATTCAACTAGTTCCTTGCCTTCATTTTCTTCATTTGATTCATGTAAGTTGACCTTGAAATCCCTCATGTCTATTTCCTCTTCATCTATTACATTGGCTTCATCAACAATTTCATCATCAGACCCATTTTCCTGTTCTGCATCCCCATTATCCTGTTCTGCATCCCCATTCTCCTCTTCTTCATTCCCATTGTCCTGTTCTGCATCCCCACTGTCCTCTTCTGCATCCCCATTATCCTCTTCTGCATCCCCATTCTCCTCTTCTAAATCCCCATTCTCATCTTCTAAATCCCTATTGTCAATAACCTGACTCTCTAATATTTCCTCCTTATTTGTAGGATTCATCACAACAGAAAATAGATCTTCAAATACTGCATCAATAACCTCCCTACCTTGAACATTATCAGCCCTTTTTATCATTACATTAGTTTCTCCAGTTTCAATGTAAACACATAACTCCTGATGTTTAGGCACATGCTTTACCATACTTACCACATCATGTGTAACCTCATGTAATTTTTCCCCAAATTCTTATTAATAAAAATTCTATTTTCTTATATATTTCATTTATTCGTAAGACGTCGTCATACTTTATCCTAACCATTTTGAGACATTTAGTAAATTAGAATCATAACCCTTGTCTATATTACAAAGCTATATTTATTTAAAACTTTTTGTAGTATGTTTTAGTTCTTTAAAAAAAAAAAAAAAACTTTTTTTTATTGTTAAGTAATGATAATAATAACAATAGTATGCATATTTAACCAAAAAAAAAAAAAAAAAAAAAGAAAGTTATGAAGACTTTCCCTAGCTATCTTCTTCTCGGGCATCAGCAACATTAACAAAACAACATTAACAACCATCTCCAAAACCATGCCCATCATCCATAACTTAATACCCTCAACCCATATATCCTATTTTCATTTTCGGAGCAGCCCAGCTCCCCATTCAGCCCCACCAACAACAGCTTCTCCATCAGTTGTTCCTCGGCACCAAGTGACTAGACCCGACCGGACCCGAGTTATTTGACCAGCGACCGATTTTTTATTTTATTTTATTTTTTTTGCTCTATATGGAAAGAATTTGGCAATTGAATTTCGCCATTATGACCAAAATTATGATCCTTTCCATATATGATTCGATTACGTGTTATAGTGCTTGATTGTCGGTTGATTTCTTAAAATTCAAAACCCGTTTATTCATCGAATCAAACAAACTTCCTATAAATTGAAACCTCTACGACCTTCTGAATGGACTCGCGATCAAAACCCTTCAAAAATCACCTTCACTATCACTCATCATCGTCCTCCGCCACCTCTGTCCACCGCCAACCGTACCCGTCATTACAGATCACCACACGCAACGACTCCTTCCCTTTCATAAATCGCCTACCGTCACCAACGAGCTCTCTGTGTTAAACCGAGCAGCACCTTTTCTATGTTCTATACTCTCACGCACACGTTAGATTTGATAGGCTTGTGTATCGATGTTTATCTCCGACGACTAAAGTTTCATCGAAGAAAATGACACTGTTTAAGTGTTTAGACCTTTCTTCTTAACCTACTGGTTCTAATGTTCAACTACATATGTTTAAATTATATTGAGGCCTTCATTCATAAATTTTGTATTTATATAAATTATTGAATTGGCATAGCCATATACAAATCCGAACACCTTCCTTGTGATAACAAATTAAGTAAGTAATGGAGGAGTTGATATTTGATGGGGAAACTGTTCGAATGTTCCACATGTTTGTGAAGAGCACTAGAACTTCTAAGTGTAATCAAATAAGGTGTATTAATTTTAGTTTTAATAATTAAAGTATATGGCTAGATAAATAAAGTATATGTAATAATATAAAAGTTCTACAAATTATGTAACGAAAGATATGCATCTAAACTTTAGAACCAGTTCTAGTCGCCAGAAATTCAAGCACATACAAGTTATTAGAAATCCTAAAATACCTTAGATCTAGGCATCATAGACTTAATTAGGTTCCAATCTAAATTGTCCTTTATTGAATAGGATAATATCTCGGGATCTTGCCTATTTTACTTTACAACATCTTAGTGATTCAAGACTTGCAACCAAGGTGAGTTTACATAGCCCCTTTTTCCATTCACTATTTTGGGGTGAAACATGTTACAACATTCAATTTACAATTCAATTATAAGTGTTTATGTGTTATTCTATGTTGCATTATGTTTTAAACATTACTAGGGTAAGCACATTATTCTAGCATAATCATTAACATTGATCAGCCGACAATATACAATGATAGATCTATTGGACTGACAACCCCACTCGGATACGTGTACCTCCTACATAGGTAGCGTGGGTGATTATTATCGAGCACATGACAAAATCGAGTGAACCATATGCGTATGGGATGGACCACAATATACGAGTCACAAGGGTTGATTATGCACTCGATTTACCTGATAGTTTTGTTTTCACATATGGACTAGACTAGCCATGGCACTCGAATTGTACAACATTTTTATTCAATATACAAACCTATGTAATTCTCACCAACATTTTTGTTGACCTAAAATATTTTCAAACTTAACATGTTTCAGGTTATAGCTTGCTTGAAGATTAGAGTTAATGCTTGAAGATGTGTAGCTAGTATTTCTCATTTGATGTACAAATTCTTTTAGAACAATTGTATGTAATTTATTTAAATCAATTATTGAAATTTATTATTTACCATGAGCTACTGAACAATAATCAATACGTGACATTCCGATGTTTCCGCCATCGGTTGGGATGTTACATCATGATAGGTTATTAAAGGGCGTATACCAAAATCTAAATCATCACCAGGTACCAAATAGTGGAAAAACCTAACACACCCATCATATCCTAGTTCTATTGCAATCTCATGCATTTCCAAAACAGCGAATTTAGATATGTTAAGCAAATCAACATGACTCACCTTACCATTCACATATTTTATCTCTGGAAACTCTGTAAATACACCACCATGGTGAACCTTGAGACAAAACAACTCTTTATATATACCTGAAATAGAATAAAGATCATATTTTTATTAACAAAAAAAAAATCCAACATTTTTACACTCTTTAACATTGATAATGAAAATACTTACAATATATATCATCATCGTAATCCAAATCATCGTCTTCTTTCCTAATCGACCAGTTTGTAAGCATATTGTTAAACCCTAAATTTTTTTTCGTCTGATGAATCTTCAGTGTAACAGAGGAATGGAAGAAGTGTGACCGTTTTTTTGAACTGTTGTATGGTTATGAGAGACATATCGTGAAAAGACATAATTGCCCTCACGTGTTTATCACGTGAATATTAAATCCGTTATGTTTTAACGGTGGTTAGCACTAAACCTCAATTATGTTACAAACGATTAAGTTAAACACCCAACCTGAAACTTTGAAACCTTAGTACCTGAAGATGAAACTAGAAGTAAACCACAGGGACTAACTAGGTAATTTTCTCTAAAAATAAAATAAAAACTTTCTTTACAAGCTTTTAATTATGCCCATTTTGATCATTTTATACATTTTATTAAAAGCTCCAGCTACTCTGCCAAACACCAAAATATATTTAAAAAGCTTCCAGCTACCAGCCTCTAGCTAGTTTTGCCAAATATACCCTCTATCACATTCCATCACTAAACACATGCGGCAGTGTTCACTTTCTATCACATTTCATCACTAAACTTTTTTTTAAATATATATATATAAAAACATTATATTAAAATAAAAAAACATTATATTAAACTCGGATAAAACTTTTTTCCAGTTCGGATTGCTCCGTCCACGAACACGACCACGACCCGTGCTAGCGCGAGTTCCTCCTCTTGCGTCCAAGAAACCATGATGAGGATGATGAGTTGAATTTGGTAAATTTTTAAAGTGTGTAGAAGATAGATTGGTGATTGTGGGTTTGAATGGGTAAGTTTGTGTGAGTATGTGTATATATGTGTGTGTATATATATATATATATATATATATAGGTAAAAAAGTTTTTTTTTTTAAAAAAATTTTGGCCAACAACTAGCCAAAAAGATAGATTGGTGAAAAAGATAGATTGGTGAGTAGCATGATAGCCATCACGGAATTCTCAATCACGGCCGTGAAAAAATTGGCCGGGCCGGTGTTTCGCGGCGACCACGTTATCACGGGGTGGCCATCACAGACCACCCCAGCTAGCCTTAGAATGTATTCATATTTTTAAAGGGGCAATTACATATATCCCCCTCTAAACTTCACAAATTACATATATATCAAAGTCAAAATTTTATTTACATATTTCCTCTTCTCAAAAACTAAAAATATCAAATATACTCATTCTATTATTAAACACCTCATATCATTACATGTTATTAAGAATGTAATGATATGAGGGCTTAATAATGATTATGTAATAGTGTTAGAACACTCGTTTCGGTGAAATCAAGTTGTAGGATGCATGAAAACATTTTGCATGTTACATGTTCTTGGTGTTCATAACTTACTAAGTTGAAAAGATCGTATGGGATATAAGTTGTAGGATGCAAGGAATGTGTTGTATGACTTGTCGTGAATATAGTTTAGTAAAAGAATTGGGGTAAAATAGTTATTTTTTAATGTATCTACACTATATAATAAAAGAAAACACATGAGGGACACATGACACTCCCTCATGAATTCTCTCATTTTATTATTTAATACATTAAACTCAAATTTAATTATAATAATTGATTTGCAAAACCATGATATAAGTTTATTAAATTAAATTTTATTAAATATACTAATAATCATAGTAGTAACTAAAATCATTAATAAAAGAAAACACATGATTCTTTTTTATATAACATATTTATATTTATGTATTATTAACTTTGAATTTAAATCATGAACCGTAAATTGACCCATTTTTAAAAAAATTAATCTGTTATTCTAAGTTTAAAATTAATTTTGTTACAATATTTAACAAATGATTATTAAGTTTTATTATTTTGGTCATTGTTTTAGATGTTAAACTATGTTCAGCAAATACATATTAATTTTAAATGCTTAAATAGTTCAAAAGTCAAATAAACAAATCTACATATCTACCTATCTACCTATATATTAATAAAAGAAAACGCATGAGGGACACATGCCACTCCCTCATGAATTCTCCCATTTATTATTTAATGAAATAAATTTAAATATAATTATATAATTGATTTTCAAAAACAAAATATAGATATACCAAATTGAATTTTAGTAATTATATTAATAATTAATAATCATAGTTGTAACGGATTTCACTAAAACCCGATTAAATGATTTTTGTTATTAATATAGATAACATATATTTATCTTATGTTTTTGTAAATCAATTAATATAATTATATTTTAATACAAAATTAGAAATAAACTATTAAGTATACTTTGAAAAGGTTTATTTACTAACCGAATAAAACGCCAATGATGTCCGGCCCAACTAGGGAAGTGGGAGGGTTTGCACGCTTGCATGGTTCCCAGGTTTGAGTCTCGTTGTCCATCGGAAAAAAATATACCCAATAGGTTTGAAAGGGACCGGCGTGTGGGGAAGGGTTCGATCCGGGGGGTTTCTAGCCAAGAGGTTTATCATTGGTCTACGCTTGAAAAAAAAAACTAACCGAATTAAGCATTATTATAAAAATGATTGATTCTTTTCTAAAATAACATATTTATATGTCATTAACTTCAAATTTAAATCATGTACCTTAAAATTAACCCCTTTTTTTAAATTTGATATGTTATTCTAAATTTAAAACTACATTTGTTATGATGTTTGACAAATGAATTATAAGTTTTACTGTTATTGGTTTTGGTTAATTATTTAGATGTTAAATATGCTAACCAAATATTATTAATTTCAGATGTTAACAATACTTCAAAAGTCAAATAAACAAATTAATAATAACACAATGTAATTAATTAAGCTTTTGTGAGACTTATATATTGTTCTGAACAAAAAATTAAATAAACCAATCAACATTAATCTATTTCTATCTATACTAATAAAAGATATTACATGGGGTACATGTAACTATTTTATAAAGCCTCCCATTTTATTATTTAAAACAATGCATTTATTTTAATATAATTGTTAAAATTCTTATTTATTAACTAACCGAAGTCAACTTTATTAAAAAATATTAATTATTTTTTAAGATATCGTAGTTAAATGTTATTAAATTTAAATATAAATCGTGTACCTTAAATTAACCATTTTTTTTAATATTTGGTTTTTCACTCTAAGTTTAAAACTATATTTCTTACAGTAATTTTAATAAATAAAATATAATAAATACATTTTATACACTCATGGTTAGAAATACTTTGGCTTTAGAAGAAATTTGATGTCAAATTTCAAAATGAACGATTGAGATGGTTTAATGTATGAGGAGTTACTTTCAATTTTTTTTTATATCTTAGCCTAAATAGATTTATTCTTATTACTTTTGATATTTTTGTTTTATTGTATCTGCAGTCTACAAGTTAACAACCGCGGTATGGAAGATATATTTTCAAAAGTTTGAAAATAGTTTTACGTGAATATGAATGTTTTTTACAAGAAATTATTAAGAGGCTAATGGATATTTTATATTTTTTGGTCGTAAATACATTTTTTTTTTGATTTTCAGTATATTATGTAATCTATTTTTTCTTAATTATACTTATAAATTTATATATATAATCTAAATTGTTTTACCCGTGTATCACACGGGTACATAACCTAGTTTTTAATTGAATAAGTATATATGTAATTTATAAAGTTTTGTAGGGGATACATGTAATTTAAATTTTAGGTTGGGGATACATAACACCACAACCCTAATTCGTCCGCCTCTCTCTCCCTCATACCCATCCTAACCATACACCTTAAATGGGAACTCGATCAAGGTGATGATGTCTTCCATCTCTGCTGTGGTTATAGGACTCACTGGCTTATCAAGTATCAATTTATTATTTATTATCATGTTTTTCATTACTGCATTCAGAACCGTTCAACAATATACTGATATTATTGTCTCTCGTGAAACAATTTGTTGGTTACTTACACATAAACTATATGGGTCGAAATGTAATATATGAAAGTATATGGTGGTAGAAGGTGTGATTGAGCTAAAGAAGTGAGATATAGTCAAATATTGAATGTTGGCAAGTGGGACACAAGCACATATTTTTAGGCTAAAATCGTGGGGACTCACGTAGTCACGTGACACGTCGAAGTTGCCTAAGACTAATACCAATGGAGCCATGACACATGTACTTAACTTGCTATTTTTGACATGTTTCTTCGACTCATTGCAGCCCAACTTGTAGACATATACAGAAAGTAAGAGCCATTTGTTTTTTTATTTATTTACATTAAATCTTGTCTGTGATGACCACGATACAGTATAAGCAACGTTATTAGCTTATTATATATCCGTTGTTCTTTTGTGTCATGATTTTCATAACACATTTGTTCTTTTGCATTTTGTGTTGCTTTGGGTCATTTTGCCTATGGTCAAGCACACCTTGATTGAAAATACTCTTTAGTTAGTAGTATAGTTGCATCTTTATAAACAAAGAATATTAGCGTCTCTAGTTATACAATGCTTTGTTAAACTTGTAATCTGACAAAAAAAAAAAAAATTAATATAACTTGATTATTTCAAAAGGAACATTATAAAGAAAACAATATTATAAATTATCCTTAGTAGCTAACACTCATATACCAAAGAGCTTTTACGGTTTTAACGTGTAGTAAAGATATCCATCATATCCTTATGTTGTTGAGGGTAGCTCACACACGAAACATTGGGATACATTTTAAAGTAAATTTAGAAGGTGTGTGAGTTAGTTATTAACATATGTTCTCGGAACACAAGTTATATACTACTTTTTGTAAAATAAATACAATGAGTTTATATATATATAGGGAAAGTATAACTAGGAAACCCACTCCAGTTAAAGAAACCCTGAAAACCCAATACTAGGTCAAGAATGGGCCACGTCACCCTTTTTGTTATCCCTTCCAAGGGCATTTTCGTCACACTTTTCACACTTTTCTGCACATGCTGTTACATGTCAGAATATACCAAATATCCTCATATACTCTCTCTCTCTCTTGCTTTCAATGTATTATATAATGAAGACACTACCTCATTAACTCACACACACCCTCCACCATGTCTGATCCAAAGCATCCACCTCTCCTCCCTCTTCTCGAAAATCTGTCTCAAACTTCATTAATGTGTTCCTCTAATGCTACTTTTACCGAGAATTTGACTCAACCCTCATTAAGTGCTTCCCCCGTTTCAGTTGTTCCACATAATCTTACGAGATGTTTCTCATTTAATGGTCCTGAAGATGTATCTCCACTGCACTCCAGATCTGATGGTTAGTTTTTAACTGTTATTCTTTTTTTTTTTCATTTTTCATTTTGTTTTCAACTCTTTATTTTGCTTTCAGTATGTGGTTTTGTTTCCATTTTTTTTTGTTTATGTGTTTTCGTTTGTTACACTTTTTTTTACATCCATAGTTTTATGTTTTATCTTTTTAATTCACGTTTTTCAGTTGGTTTACCCACAATTTTTGGTCTGCAGAATTGAAGTTTTTATTTATCATAAAATCAATTTTTTTATTTTATGTAAAACATGTTAACAGCCAAGCAGTTTTTTGGTTCGATCATGTTTAGCCCACCTTTAAAACATTTTCAACACAATCTGTGTTACATGTTTGTAGATGTTTTTGTTTACCTGTATTTTTTTCTTTTTTTTTTTAGTTTTTTGTTACATGATGTGTTTGTTTTCATCTTTCTTTTTGTATTTTAAACATATTTATTTAGTTATGAATTTTTTGTTTTATTTTTACTGCAGGTGTTGTAGACCCTGCAAACTTTGTCGTTTCTCACACTCCAAACGGAACGACATTATGGATTCCCAGTGTTAGCCCACAGTTTAAACCTGTTGTTGGTTCTGTTTTTAACAAATGGGAAGATGTGGTATCAGTGTGGTAAAATTATGCTGATAAATCTGGTTTCACTCCTTGTAAGGGTCAAACTAAAAGGTGGAAGGGTGTTGTTACTCACAAATACCTTAGATGCAACAAAGCCTCAAAGCCTCAGTCAAATCAAAAACTTGATAGCATGGATGAAGGTTCATTGAATATTAGGCAAAGTACTTTCTCTGTTACAGATTGCAAAGCCAATATATGTGTTGTTGTGTCTGATGAGTCATGCAAGTTCACTTTTCAAAAGTTTGTTGAGGAGCACAATCATCCACTTGTTGAACGGTATAACCGCGACCTTTCTAAGATTTCCAGAAAGTTATCGTTTTCATCCAAACAGTTTATACATGACATGAGTCTTAATAGAGTTGGTCCAGTTGTGGCTCATAGATATTTGGTTACTATGAAAGGTAGGCATCATAATGTTAATGGTACAGCAACTGACTTTAAAAACTTTAGTCAAGCTATGAGGTTTTTCATTGGTGATAGGGACTCCCAGCTAGTAATAGATCGTTTCCGAAATCGTAAGGAAAGTTTACCCAACTTTTTTTATGACTTTGTTATTGAGAAGGGGAGGTTGAAATCGTTGTTTTGGGCTGATGAAATATCGAAGTTAAATTATGAAGTGTTTGGTGAAGTTTTGGCATTTGACGCCACGTATCATACCAACAAGTAAGTGCTGATTTGTTAAACTTTTGAAAATACTAAGTTAATATTTTTGGGTTATTTATACTTTTTGTTGACCATAATTTTTTTCCAGTAAACTAATATATTTTTTTGCATCTATTCTTTTGCCTTTTTTATTAGGTACAATATGATTTTTGTTCCTTTTACTGGGGTTGACCACCATAAACAATGTGTAACGTTTGGGGCCGGTTTGATAGCCAATGAAACGGTTGAATCATATGTCTGGCTGCTTGAATCCTTCCTAAAGGCCCATTCCACGCAACCGAAACTTGTTCTAACTGACCAAGACCCTGCAATGAAACAAGCTATAGCTAAGGTGTTTTCAGAGTCTCGCCATCGTTTTTGTTTGTGGCACATAATGAAAAAGCTTCCTCTGAAGGTATTTTGTTACAAACTTGTTACAATGTATACTCCTTGTTATAATATATTTTTCTGATATTCCATAATTCTGATAAATGTTATTTTAAACTTGCTATAATTTCTAAACATTCTGATAGTTAACAATTTTCACCAGAAACTTGTTACACATCCCCCTGATAGTGAACATTATATATGATAGTCAACATTTTATGAAACTAATACTCAACATCATCAGCAACTTACTCCTTAAACTTGTTACAATTTATATCCCTTTGTTATAATAATCTGATACACAAGAAGTCTGATAAATTTTATTAGAAACTTGCAATAATCTGTAAGATAAACAATTCTGATAGTTAACATTTTCATCAGAAACTTGTTACATTTTCTGTAACATTTTCACCTGATATTTAACATGTTATGATACTCCTTAATTTTTTTTATAGATTTCTGGAGATGATTTAAACAATTCTGATATGAGGTCATGTTTACACCGCCTTGTATGGAATGTGTATATCAAACCTAGTACGTTTGAAAGTCGTTGGCAAGCGTTATTGGAAAAGTTTGGGTTACAAGATCATGATTGGCTGAATGATATGTATGCCATTCGTGAGAGTTGGGCTCCAGCATATTTCTGTGAGATCCCATTCAGCTGTTTGATGAAGACAACATCGAGGTGTGAAAGTTCAAACTCGGCCTTTAAGGTCAACTCCTCAAGTGCTAATACGCTTGTCCAATTCATGCTTTGTTATGACACTAGGATTGACAATCAGAGGTATAGACAAAGGACCGCTGAGTACAAAACCTCTCTGAGTACTTTTAAAAATTCTAGTGATCTACCCATTGAGAAGCATGCATTTGAAACCTACACTCACACTATTTACGAGGAAGTGAAGAAAGAGATAATGAAAGGGAAGTTTTTATGTTACATATCTAACACTGTAACAGTTGAGGATGTTATCAAGTATGACGTGACCCAGCTTGACAAAGAGAATGCAGTTACCCATGTTTTCACAGTATTTTTTTTCAAACAAGGAGTATGTTTTGTTATGTTTTGCTACGTAAGTGCCCAACATTAACGATAGTCATTTTTTTTCCAGGTTTCAGTCAGGTGGAATGATCAAGATGTTACTTGCTCGTGCAACAATTTCACTCGAATTGGTTATCTGTGTAGGCATGTTTTTTGTGTTTTTAGGTTATCGAAGGTTGAAAAAATTCCTCCACACTACATTTCTGATCGGTGGAAGAGGGATGTTCTACCCAAGCGTATTTTTGCTATTGAAAACCGTTATGGAGTAGACACTAGCCCCCAAACTGTTCTGAGGAACGAGATAAACGACATTTTTGGTGAATGTCTAGATGTTTTGAGGTCTGATATTGATGGTTTATCGTCATTTGCTGAGCAGATCCGTGAGATGAAGATGCGGGTTTTAAACAAAGATGTTACAGAAACAACGGCTACTAATCAGAATGCTTCTATTGTTGAAGACTTAGTAGGCCAATCTCTTGAAGTTAATGTTTCACTCAATAATCCTGAAGGCATTAGGAACAAGGGTCGTGGTAAGCGTCGTCGTTTACCTGGAGGTCGTGAGAATACAAATGTTGTGAGCCGGGCTAAGCGGGTCAAGCACCCAAGGCTTTGTCGCACTTGTTATCAGTATGTAACAGACCATGACTCAAGGAACTGCAAGATGAAGGAGAAAGACGACACTGAAGATGTTGAAACAAGTTGTGGGGACACCGAAGCTGGAGCTGAGGTTTAACTGATCTGGACTACTGAAGCTTTTGAAGACATTTGGATTTGTTATTTTGTTTTTATGTGTAATGAATATGTATGTGTGTAACAAAACTGTCTGGCTACTGCCTTGCCTTTGCTGTTTTGTAACTGTGTTACAGGCATTGGAGGCTGTGTTTTAAAGGCTGAATGGGTTTTGTAAACTCATTTTTTGCCTTTTGTATGTCATGGTTTTATGTATTAGGATGTTGTAACCCCCTTATGGGGTTTAACGACTTATTATCAATTCCAAATGTCATCAAAATTAACCAGCTGTTACAAAGTTCTTTATATGCTTGATTTTTTTTATTTATGTTACCATTTTCATTGGCTATAGTTTTTTAGATGTTTGATGTTTTATGTTTTTGATGCACTTCAATATGTTAAAGATAATATTATAGTTTTTTTTAATTTTTTTTAATAGTGTTACTATTCCTTCAACTTATTACTATTGTTTTGAAAGATTTTGAAAGTTGACACTTTTTGTGTTTGTCCTTTTTAATGCAAAAGAAATCAGTGGGCCCCATCTAGCATTTTATAAGTATGGGATTCCCACCACCATCATACATTATCAACCAAATGGACTCACCCCCAAGCACCCCTCCAGAAGATGTGTTTGCAAACTCTCTCTTCTTACCAGTAAATTACTACCTTCAACCTCTAAACCAGCCGATTGGACACAATGATCCAAATTTGGTTGTGAATAATAATCCGATTGTACATAATGACGCCAATTTGCTTGCGGATGATAACCCTCCTGTTGAACCTGTTGGAAATGTAGCCCCTGTTGAAGATTATAACATTGTCCCTCACCCGTGGGGCAATATTAATGATATAGAAGAGAATCAACCCGAAGCTAACATCGTTCTTCCGCCGATTGGAGATGCAGCATTTGTTGATGATTTAGATCTCAATTTGGTTTATGACCTCTTATATCCCGAAGATAACCAAGACCATGATGAGGTTGCACTAGTTGACCAGCCCGTGCTTGGTGAGCATGATTACATACTCCCCGGTGATGTTACATTCCAAAGAGATAATCATTCGCATCCTTTGTTTAATGCAGAAAACGAAGATGATACTAACGAGTTGTATTTAGCTTTTCTCCAAGACTACTACGGACCTGGTGAGGATTATTACACAAGCAAGCCTCATTACACACCTAAATGGGCAAAAGGTTATGAATCAGATCCTGGTGCAGAGTATGACACTTTGGAAGAGAGAGAGAGAGGCTATACGAGCCATGGAATGGGAATGGGAAATGCACGACCCATGGGAGGATGAACGTGGAACGGACTCTGATTGCTCATTCGATTCCATTTTTAGTTACTAGGTGTTTTTCTTTTTTCATGTAATGTTTTGATTGCATTTATGTAATGTGTGGTCTTTAGTTTCTAGGTGTTTTTCTACTTATGTTTACTTTTTTGTGTTTCCCCTTTCTTTTTTATGTAATGTGTGGTCTTTTGTATGTTCTAAGTTTTTTCCTACATCTGTTTATGTACTAATTAAGATTAATCTACCAAGCTCTGTGTAACATACTTTTTCAGAATCTGTACCATTTTTGAAGATTAATGTTGCAATTTTTTATTTATAATTATACTATACTTTTTATTATTATATGTTACAACCACCAATTAAGAATAATGTTACATTTAATTGTATACCTAACACCATTATTGTTTTGTCCGAATTTAATGCAACTATGCAACATTTATACCTATTTCATCTCATCTCATCCTATATATATATATATATATATATATTGATAACATATTACACATCCATTACACACATAAGAAACCCAAAGGTAGATTTACAACAATACCAAAATGTCCAATAGGCCAAATATTGAGTTTAAGCGACCCAAGGTTGGAGAGAAAGTTTATCCGCGTGTACCAGTTTCTTACATTAAGATTGGTAAGAGACTTTGTAAACTCGCCCCAAAATCTGAACCAAAGTGTGAAGGTCTCATTGAGGCTGAACCAACCAGCCCCAAATCCGAACGAGTTTCTAAAATTTTTGCAAAACCCGAACCACAATGTAGCTCGAAGGCTTCTAATATGTGGAATCAACCGCGTGCGTTAAACCACCATTTGTTTCGGCGTTTTAAGTTGCCCGCAAATGAACATCCGTTTTCAGCAACTCTCAAAGAAAAAAACCAAGGTTCACATCATAAACAGTCCGTCAAGAAAGAGCCACAAGTTCCGCCCGTCATAAAGAAAGAGACACGTTTTGTAAACAACTTTCATTGTGGCGGGGAGGTGTTATACAATACAAAGACAGAGCCACAAGTTGCCGTTAAAAGTCAAAGTCATAGCTCCATGTATGAAGTCCGTTCGGAAGGAGGAGGGAAATTTACAATCATTCGTAAAAATGAAAGCCAAGTTACAAAAGAACTGCCCCTTCCCTCTGTTGTCAATCCCACTCCAGAACCTTTCATCCCCTTGTATCCACCCATAAGCCCTGATGACCCCACGTGGCATCCAGATTTAGACAACATTGACTGGGATCTTTACTTTCCGCCTTATTGTTCAAGCACAACTGTTGTCCCACGTCAAAACGAAAGCCAAGTTACAAAAGAACTGCCCGGTCCCTCTGTTGTCAATCCCACTCCAGAACCTTTCATCCCCATGTATGCACCCGTAAGGCCTGATGAACCCACGTGGCACCCAGATTTAAACAACATTGATTGGGATCTTTACTTTTCGCTTTTTTGAAGCACAATCGTTGTTCCACGTCAAAATCATTAATATTTTCTATGTGTTTTTTATTTTCGTTCCAATGTCATTTTTATTTTTAGATGTAATCCTTTGTTTTTGTGTGTGTTTTTGTTAGTAGAATGTTTTTGTTGCGTGTGATATTTTGTATATTCTAACTTTTCTTTTCTTTATTGTTATCTATAAAATAGTCATTATGTTTGGTTAAGAACGATGTTACAATTAAATTCTATGTTTTTGGGTTTTTTGTTTATGGTAATTATGTATCTTTTGAATCGTAACATGTTTGGATTTTAGTCTTTTAATTTTATGGTGAAAAGCGTGAAAGCATTTTCATTATATGACATGTCAAACTTTTCAATAAAGTAAACAATAAAATTATTAAACAAGTTACGAAGAACTTTCTGCATATTTGATATTTATATATCCTACTTTGTCATACTTTATTTTTTTGACATGACCACACAATGACTAAATAAATTAAACAAGTTAGAACAAGGATTGTTGACAATACTAGTTTCCATAACACCTTTTATTAATTTTTTGTATCTACAAAGATTGTAACAAATCTATCCTCGAGTATGCACAGTTTCTATGTCATGGTATTTGATTTGATTTGTCCAAAGATATCAGTAATTGACTAAGTAAATTAAACAAATGTGTCCTTTTTTGCTTTAAATGTGTAGCTTCTATCTTTTTTAGAAATCTAACAATGGTACTGTTTTTTAATTAAAAGTCTTACTTTTTTTTCAAAAGTTTTGACATGACTACACATACATCTTATTTCTTTTTGAACACTTTCCCATAAAGTAATTTAATATATCTACTACTACTTACAACAAGGACAATGGCACCACATTTAACAAATATATTCTAAGATTTTTTTATAGGCAGAGAAACGTTTTGGGTGTAACAGCCCCGTGCGTAACATATTTATTTTAGAATTTTTTTTTGAACACTTTCCATAAAGTAATTTAATATATCTACTACTACTTACAACAAGGACAATGGAACCATCATTTAACAAATATATTATAAGATTCTCCATTTTTTATATTAAAATTATTAAACAAGTTACAAATAAGTTTCTCCATTTTTGATATTATATAATACCTTTTCCTAGTTTGTCGTACTTTTATTTTTTGGACATGACTACACAATGACTAAATAAATTAAACAACTTACAACAGTCTTACAATACTAGTTTCCATAACACCTTTTATTAATTTTTTTTTTGTCTACAAAGATTGTAACAAATCTTTTCATTTTATAGATGTTTGCTGACAATAGACAAGGCCCAATAGACAATGTCATGGAATGATGACACGTTTTTTATTATATAATTTAAACAAATGTGTCCTTTTTCCCTCTTTTTTTCATTCAAAGTGTTACTTTTTTTCAAAAGATTGACATGACCACACATGCATCTTACTTTTCCCATAAAGTATTATAATATACTTACTACTACCTACAACAAGGACAATTGAACCATCATTTAACAAATATATTATAACATCTTTTTATTGGGAGAAAACTTTTGTCATATGTAACATAGGGTAACATTTTTTACTCCCCAATATTTATTGTTTCCCCCCTTCATCCACCTACCTTTTTTTTTCATTTATTTCACAATTGGTTAATGGGTAGTCACTTCCATTATATTCTCAGCATTATATAACCCCAACTCCTTATACAATTTTTTTTCCAATACAAGTTTTTTTTTTCAAGTTTGTGTTATTTTTTCTCTCCATACTATGGTGTTGTGTTCATGTGGTAAGGTAGCGGTCAGAAGGACCTCCTGGACGAATGATAACCCTGGGAGACGTTTTTATTCATGTCCCGACAAGGTAAAAGATTTATATGTATGTGTAATCTTGAATTACTACGCTTATATCCGACCATTTTTTTTGTAGCCCAGCAGTTGCCCATTTTTTGAATGGGTTGATGATCCTACTTGCCCACGAAGGGTCAATAATTAGAGGACTTTTGAACTCAAAGAATAGGCTTGAAAATAAGGTTAGGGAGTTGGAAGACGATCGACGGAAAAAGAAGGCTACTATTCGATTTTTGAGTATTGCACTGGTGTTAACTATGTTCTACATTGTTTTCCTATAAGTAAGATATTTAGGATGTGGGTCAAGTGAAGGTGGAAAGCGTGTTACTAATTACCATGTTTGTAGTAGACGTTTTTTTTATCGTTTAGTAGTAGTATAATTTTTATGTTATCGTTAACTAGGTTATGTAGTGTGTAGGCATGTAGTGTGTTCCTTTGTGTTATTTATGTTGAAGTTTTATGCTAAGCCACCTTAGGCTAATTTTTACGTATGTTGATCATGTTGTTATCTACAATTGTCACAATTTTTTTTCCATTTTTTATTATGTTTTAAATAAAAAGAAAAAAAAAGTACTCTAAATTAATGATACCCAAAAGTTACAGTACTCTGGTTGTACTTTTTCGTGCAACCTTTTTTCACAAACCATTTTTTAATGTATATAAGTTGTACCTAAGATGTGATAGATTGGGACCCCTGACAGATTGTATATAACTTTTCTGATCCATGTACTCTTTTTTTACAAAAAGTGTAGATTTGTTTGCAGGCTAGTTAGATTATATGTACTTTTTAGATGCATGTTTGGTCACCTTACTTTTTGTAGTCAACATGCACGTGGCAAGGTTTTTTCCCTCCAAAAACAAACAAATTTAAAAACATTATAGAGCCTCCAAAGAATTTCAAAATGTGGTCCCTGACTATAATACCGACCAAATTTTACATATTTTTTTAAAAAGTTTGTTACAGTAGGTGGCCATAACACATCCTAAGATAGCCACATTCCAAACATAATAATAAAACATCCATGTCTTAATTAGTAACCCTACACTTAATAATCCAAAGTAGCTAGCAATTAGTTAACATCACATTACATTACCAACAAAAGCAGTCACCGTTAACAAATCTCCCAACTGTCTCTTACCCAAGCGCAACAAACCTAATTTCATTGTGTAGCTTATTTGCCTTAGAGAGCAAAATATGAGCTGCGAATTTTTTCCTCAAGTCTTCAACTGTCTCTTACCCAATCGAATTCTTCCCCCACCCCCATATACCTTTCCATATGCCTCATTGTGAAAACTCCACAATCTGTACCATTTGCTGTTGTAGCCCACGAGATTTTGACCCTTTCAACATTCAACTTGGTCATCTCGGCAGCTTTTGGATGAGCTTTCCGCTCCAAGTAACATACAAAGATAGCTTTCTGTAATATGCAGTAAAACAAAGATGTTTTATGACCAATTTTTCTGTTACAAAAAAAAACATTCAATGAATTGTGTTTTTTCAATCATAACAACTTTACCAGTTTGTAAGGAGTGTCTTTGAGAAAGTAATCCTCATTGTCGTTGATCCGAGAAAGATTCTTGGCCCTTACCCGATTGTCAATTACTGATATCTTTGGACATTTCAAATCAAATACCATGACATAGAAGTGTGCATACTCGAGGATAGGAAAGAAGATCAAATCGAAGCTTCTGAGATCCACAAGATCTGGATTCCTATAAAGTGTGCCAAACATGCGCTTTTCAAAAGCCGAAACTCTACTCTCTTCATCAGTTGTTTTGAGTCTTAACATCCAATCAACCTGCGACAAGTTTATTCATAGAGTTTAATTTTTAATTCATAACGAATATAATGTCGTACTAAAATATGATAATTTAACTTACAATGGTATTCGTGTTACAGAATAGCCGACGGTTTGACCCTGCTTGTTTAAATTTTTCCTCAAAGTTTAACACATCCACCCAAGCATCAATAACAGCATTTGAAACCAGGCTACTCGGATCCAAGGTCTTCA
This sequence comes from Ambrosia trifida, assembly GCA_028751855.1. Classification (NCBI taxonomy): domain Eukaryota; kingdom Viridiplantae; phylum Streptophyta; class Magnoliopsida; order Asterales; family Asteraceae; genus Ambrosia; species Ambrosia trifida. The sequence continues at coordinate 40,812,849 of CM054128.1, read as the reverse complement.
TTAAGTATTTCTCTACCATGGCGTTTTCTCCTTTAAAAAGAAAGTCTCTACATATTCAAATAAAAAGTCAATTGTTAACAATTACCTAACGCTTACCTTTACATTTTATAAAATCAACAAGATACACTTACATTGATGATGAGAACGGCTGTTTCTGAGTTTTTTCTTGACCAGCATCGTTGTTTGACTTTTGTAACAGATGACTGTAATTTTTTTAACAACTATGTTATGCTTTGAATTTTTCAACCAAGTTAAAAAAACTCAAAAGGTCACAGAAATCTTTGTTGCATACCTTCTATTAACAACACCATATTTCATAAGGAATTTCCAAACTTTGTTTTCTTCATCTGTTATTGGTTCATCCAGGTTCACACTAAATTTCATTTTCTTTTCCAAATTATCAGCGGTTGCAGAAGCCAGTGGCACCGGTTTTAGCCTTGTGCTTTTCAATTTTTGGACTACATCATCAATTGATAGTCCTTTTTCCCCACCTATTAGTATAAAACCGATTTTTTTTGTTAGCTACAACATGAAACATAACGAGCTAAAAGGTGATGATAAGCACCTTTTTTTGTTTTGTCTTGAATTAAATCTATGGTTTGTTACCGACCCTACGTTATCAAGGTAGTATATCACTATTACGTCATTATTAAGGTTAGCATACATGTCCCTATATGTAACAACCGGCAAAAATAAGGTAATTCCGTACAAGTTAATTAATATATGATTAACGTAATTAAATGCAATTATGTGTGATTTAATTATCAAGGCCTTAGGGGATAGCAATTTCCAAATAGTGCATAGGAATGCATACGTTTAATGGTAAAGCATGATTGGATCATGTGTAAATAAGCTATCCGGTATGGACGTTGGCAATTACCCGGTAATAATTAAATGAACGAAACGGATCCCGGACACCCAGGATATAAAATAAAGGGTATTTTCATAAGATATAATGAGTTTTGGAACTCCAAAACCATAAATGAAAACGTCTTGTACAAATCTCCCGGTAACGAATAAAATGCGCGTACCGCACCCGATACGCGTATAACTCATAATTTCACCCGGCAAAGGCCTAAATAACCAACCAACGCTTAAATTAGACTATATTTAAGGGTTATTAAAGGTATTTTTAATGTCCGGATAACGCGTGATTAAAACCCGAAAAATACCCGAACGACACCCGAACGACGGGGGATTAAACATAATAAATATTGGGTAAATATTTGAAGTTGTGGACCCCACCTAGACCCACATGGGGGCCGGCCTAAAGGCCAAGGATGTGTCCATGCAAGTTGTGAAGTAATATTAATCTACACTTAGGCAAAGCATGCATGTAAAGGCAAATGTGTAAGATAAAGTGTGTAAGTGGACACTAGTACAAAAGTGGCTCAAGTCTTGTCCCCTTCTTGCAATTTTCGGCCCTATGGCCATGTAATCCAAGACAAAAATGCATTCTCATTATACCCTAGTACACACATGCATGTATAAGAGCTAGTGAAAGATTATGATGGATCACAATTATTTAGCAAAGATTTACAAGCCATCTCTTTGGCTCTCCCAAAACCTACGGCCATCATCACCATCCCACACCCATCCAAGATCAATTTTTGTACTTCATAAATCTCTCATATCTTTAGTAATAATCACAAGATCCATGGAAGATTACATGTGATAAGGGTATAAATAACATGTGTTAGGAGATTGAATAACAAAGCAAAACACTTCTTTCTTCTTCCTTTCTTGAGCCGTGGGTATTCACACACACACACACATCATCCTTTCAAGTTTTTACATCTTCAAATCACTTAAAACAATCCATCATCCAAACCCCTATTGTGTGTTTCAAGAGCTTGGAGCTAAACCACTTGGAAGAACACACTAAACCCCTCTCAAATCCAAGGTTTTTGTCTTCCCTAGCCTTGTGCTAGTAGTAAGCATTCTTAATCTTGTTTTTGATTGTTATTATTCATGTATGTGTTCCTAGTAGCAAGTTGTACATGAAGGGTTTAAAAAGTGGTTTTGAACATAATCTTCAATAGGTTTACATGTGTAAAATGGAAGATTAAAGATATGAAAATAAACCATGGATTTGTTGATGATGATGTATTAGTCTTGAAAATATGTAAAGTTTACATTTAAAGCTAAGTAGGATGATGTTTTGGTTAAAATTATGGAATGAACTTGAATATGTTAAAAATAACTTTAAATCATCTTATTATGATCTTACAAGGCATAATATGTGGTAAAACATATTAGAAGTTCATAAATGAAGAAGATGGAAAATCTAAGTTAGCTTACTTAGATGAATGATATTTTGATAAAATGGACAAATACATAAAACACACATATAATTAGTCTTCCATATGAAATACAAGACTAACATAAGTGTTTTGATACAAAAATAACTTACCAATAAAAAGTTGAATCTTCAAAGTTTACTATTTTGAGTGAAAAATGTTAACTTTGAAAGTTAGAGTAGAAAAATGCAACTTTTGGAAGTTAAGGGACTAAAGTTGTAACTTTGAAAGTTAGAGGACTAAAATGGATATTTTAGAAACTATTAGTCCAAAAATACAAGTATGGAAAGTTTGGTGTCAAAAATGTAAGTAATAAAGTCTAAGGATGATTTTTGTAAATACTAGTAGAAATACTTGGGTATTTTGTATAAAAGTGTATTTTTGAAAGTTATAAAAATATAAAGGGATTTAACACAAGGATTTTTATAAAATAGAGAGTTTATAAAAATATTAAACAAACTTGGGAAACTTATACAAAATTGAATACTTTTATATAAATGGGAATATAAAAGTGTTGGAAACATTTTTGTAGTTAAGTTGACAAGTTGGGTTAAAAATACATAAGTATTTTAACCATCCAAGTAACATGTGAAAATGGGAAGAAATATGGATAATATTTCTATAAAATACACGTTGGGAAAAACTTGGAAAAATTAACTAATCGAGTAAGATATCGAACTAAGACGCGTTAACGAACCGTACACGGACAAATCATGAGAAAAATGCCATTGCGGCAAGATAAGAAAAATATATATTTTAAGAAGTAAAATATATATATACATTGGGTGAAAACTAATAAACACTTTCCTAAGTGTTAAGAGAATTATTCGTGGGAGAAACACATGACATGAACAAATAAGACGTTAAACAAACGTATATACTTAACAAGAAAAATTACACATTTATATATATGTACGCTCGTCTCGGCAAATTCTAGTATATCTACTTAATGGGAAAGTAGATATGTGGGAAGGAAAGCCGCGACGAGAAGACAAAGATATATATATGTGTATGCCGTACCAACGAGATCCTAGTATATTTATTTGAATGGGAAAATAAATATACGGTATGGTGAGTTGAATCGGGCGTTAAGAATATACAATCGAACGACAAGATCTTAGTATATTTGTTTAAATGGGAAAAACAAATGTGCGGCAAAGTGAGTCGGGTCGAGTGTTGAAATATATATTATATCGAGCGATACGATCTTAAGTATAATTATTTAAATGGGAAAATAATTATATGTTAAGTGACGTCGAGTCGATGATAATAAAATACAAGTTAAGGAAATATTAACAAGAGTAATATATAACTTGTAACACAAAGGGTAATGTAACGCCAACAAAACCTAGGATACGCGCTTAATTAAACGGGATTTGGAACAACTTGTGGTCGGGAGTTGGGTGTACAACTTGCCAAGGTACATACACTATAGGAATAGTGACTTATACGTCTAGGACGTTTGTAGGTGCGAGACCACCCACTTGCTATCTACCTTTTGAGCCAGACGCAGTTTCAGGTGAGTTTCACGGCCCCATTTTAAACTATTTTTACGTTTTCGGGGGAAAGATATGTTAGGGAAATGTTTGACGGGATTATTACTTGAGGTGTGACCGCCACTCGGGGTTGAGTCCTCGCCTCTATAATCATTTATTCGGAGATTGAAACCGGAGGAATATTCGGATAGTACTATTGGTGCCTAACAAGGCCCACCCCTAATCGATAGCGTCGATTGTGCATTAGGTTATGCCTGGGGTGCAAATATTCTGAACTTAAGTCGTGGGAAACCGAGTAACGACTTGGAGCGGGGCATTTTATTTATATACGTCTTGGTTTGATTATAGTCTCAAGTAGATTTATAGGAATTTGCAACTCCTATATATTGTCATAACATGGTATTCCCAAGTATTCAAGTTTTAGAAACTGAAAACCTGTGAACTCACCAATATATTTATATTGACGAAACTTTTAAACATATCTTTCAGGTAACTAGATGAAGAGGGATCAGGCGAGCTGGGTCGGAGAATCTCCCAATGCGGCGTTGTATATTTTGCGGGGTTTCACCCTTATTTCCCAAAGCTTGGGATATATTTGAGAAACCTCGATGTAACTTTAAAAACAATTTACTTTTGTGTAATGTTTGGGACAAGTAATGACGCCTTAATAAATGACCCACTTTTCTTAAATTACTTATGTTTAGCAATAACCTTGACTTTATGCTTTTGAACCGTCGCGCCACGTGTTTCCGCCGTTGACGTGGTGTGACAGAACGTGGTATCAGAGCCAAGGTTATAGCGAACTAGAGTATTTTCTTTAAAAACTAGACTATAACCGGATTTGGTTCAAATAATAAAGTTTTCAAAAAGAAAATATATAAGGTGTTAAATAAAAGTAATTTTCAAGAAGCATTGGGCATGAGGAGATTCCGACCAAGCCAGCCATGGGTATTGTTATGCTTTAACGTGAAATTAGAAGTTAGGAAGGTTACTATAGAGTACGCCATAACTGTCTAATTTAAATAATTCATATATATTAGTACGGTTCTTTTGCCAGGAATGTCGAACGCAGGAAGTGTCGCACCGAGCTACGACAGTAGCTTACAGATCATCCCAGCACCACCACCAGAGCCAGCAGAGTTGGTAGTGCTCTCCTCGGGAGATGAGGACGTAGAGATGGGCGTCGCCGCCGACGGAGCAGGCGACGATAGCTCAGATGAGACAGACCCCAGCGAGGACCCCCACTGGGCACCGGCCGTGATTGATGCGCCACTGCCCATTGTACCGGCCGCACCTTTGGCCGTACACCCCGTTCGAGCCATCAGGGACTTCCCTGACGGCTGTGCCGGTCCGTCGCGACCTAACCCAGCCCAGTCGGATGCGGCAGAGTCTCCATTCCGCCGACAGGCTCACGCCGAGCACGAGCCAGCACCGGTACCCCACATTCACGTACCTGCAGGCATGAGACTCCTGCCTATCGCCCGTGGGAGGAACGGGTGGATTTCCGATGACTCCGACGACGAGTCTGTAGGTTCGGTAGGGCACATGTTGGTGCCCGAGATTCCGGTTGATCAGGAGGAGCCAGTGGCTCCAATGCTAGAGGACGCCCCAGCCGACCCCGTCGCCCCACTCGAGCCCATACCTCAGGAGGAGCCAGCCCCAGCAACACTTGTACATGAGGGTAGTCCCGCCCGTAGCTCTGAGCTACATAGGGCAGGCATGGAGGCATTCGCCACTGCGAGCCCTCCCACACCCCCTGTAGTGGTGTCCACCCCAGAGTGGGCCACTATCTCTGAGCCTCTCTTGACCCCTTTAGCCGAGCCTGTACCACCACCACACACCATAGCCACGACACTGCCGATACCCACCTTACCCGGCACGACACCTGCACCATACCCTTTGGGTGCGGGAGATCCTTACATGAGACCTCCACTCTTTACACCCATACCACAGGGCTTTGCCCCGATGTTCTTCCACGCACCAGACCCTTTTGGCCCATTCCCGCCAGTTCGCCCTGATATACCCGGACCGTCCCACCTTCACAGGATGACACCCCTCTCTGGACCCACCCGGACCTCAACCATCACTTTAGAGCAGGACTTTCAGACTCTAGTCAACACGGTGCAGCGCACCGTGAATCAGGTTGAGCAGCAGACGAGATTGATGTGGGCGAGGATGATTGACGCTCGTGATGCCTTAGCGCATTACGCAGAGGAGCTATTGCGCATGGATGCGCAGTGCGGGATTACTGGGGATGCACACTGGGCGCACCGACAGTTTTTGTACGAGCGCATCACGGAGATCAGCATGACGATTAGCATGCATGCGCCTCAGTATCAGTTTCCTCCGCCACCACCACAGTAGGGACTCATTGGGACATATGGAAGGAATATTTGAAGATAGCCGTAGTAGTAGTAGTAGTTGTATGATAGCACTACGTGGGTTATGACACCCACTTGTATTTTGCCTAGCCGAGCGGGTTGTGCCGGCATATAACAATATATTTCTGATGTATTTCAAATGAATGATGTAAGAGGAAGAAATCCTCAATTTTGTTGTATCGAACAAATCAGTGTAATCATTATGTTGAAATTTATGAAAGACTTGTTATGGTAAAATTGTGTTATGACCTCTACAGTTATTATTATTTATTCTGTATGGTGTGCTTGCATGTTGTGTGATGACTTTGTATTGACTTTCGCGTTCATATTTTGGGTTGTTATTTATGCTTTATATGATATTGTATAAATGTTGCCGAATTAACCTTTGATATATATATTATTGAAGAAAAATGGCACCTGCCACCCAAAGCAACAGCGGCTCGGACGGATTACCGACCACCCCCGCTGAACTAGAGACACTGATCTCAGAGCGCATAGCTCGCGCCATCGCTGAACATGAAGCCGCACGCTCTGAACACTCCCATGACAGGACAGGGAGCGAGCGACGAGAGACCTCCCCCATTGGTAAGAGGTTTAAGAATAAATGAAAAAGTGATGGGAGGATATTTCAAAAACTCCTATCCCATAATAACATACTACATTACTATTACAGGGACAGCCTCGGGAGAGCGCGGCTGCACTTTTAAGGCTTTCTTGGACTGCAAGCCAATAAACTTCAGCGGCACTGAGGGTTCCATAGGCCTGGTCAAATGGTTTGAAAAGACCGAGGCAGTTATCCGCATCAGCGGGTGTACCCCTCGACAGTCTGTCATGTACTCCACCAATCTGTTCCTAGATCAGGCACTAACTTGGTGGAATGGCCAAGTACAGTCTCTAGGAGATGATGTTGCATACTCTCTATCATGGGCGGCACTGAAGGAACTTATGACTGCCGAATACCGCCCGGCAAGCGAAGTCCAGAAGTTGGAAACCGAGTTCTGGAACCTCACCATGGTAGGAGCAGACGTTACTGGGTATACGTCTAGATTTCATGATCTCGCTCGACTGGTACCTCATCTGGTTACACCGGAAAAGAACAAGGTGGAACGTTACTTATTCGGATTAGCACCACAGATCCGCAGCATGGTCACCTCTTCCAAGCCCACGACCATGCGCGAGGCGATTGATCTGGCACTAAGCCTCACTGAAGATGCTATCCGCATGGGTACCCTAATCCGCCAAGTATCAGGATTAAAAATTTCTGAGGCAAGCAGTGTTGAGGCCAAGAATCAGGGATCGAATTCGGCTGTTGTGACTAATGATCAAAGTAACAAGCCGAGGTTTGGGAAAAGAAAAAGGGATGAAGGAAAAAGGGACCGAGCGTCGGGTAGCTCGAACAAGAAGGGAAAGGGATATGTCGCCACGGGACGTGGTAACGGTAACAAGCAGGGAAATCAGGGGAGGAACAACGGGTTAACTTGTGGGAAGTGCCACCGCACCGGGCACAAGACTGAAGAGTGCCGATCTGGAGCACCGAAAAATGGAGGGGCTAGACCATGCTTTGCATGCGGGTCGTTAGATCATTGGAAGAAAGATTGCCCCAAGTTCAACAACCAGGCCCGCGGCCGGGCATTTGTGATTGGAGCCGGTGACGCACGGCAAGACCCCAATGTGGTCACTGGTACGTTTCCTCTAAATGGTCATTATGCCTCTGTATTATTTGATACCGGTGCTGACTTTAGCTTCGTATCCATTGAGTTTAAAAGACTACTTGGTTTAAAAACTAGCAAACTAGATACACCCTACTCTATAGAACTGGCTAATGGTAAAACTATTGAAACGAGAGAGGTAGCAAAAGATTGTAAATTAGAACTCTGTGGGCACGAGTTTGGGATTGATCTATTGCCAGTTGTATTGGGAAGTTTTGACATCGTTGTCGGCATGGACTGGTTGTCCGCGCACCGTGCCATTGTGGTTTGCAACGATAAAGTTATTCAAGTTCCCCTCGCAAGCGGTGAAACTCTCTCAATTCAAGGAGAAAGACACGGGACGCCACTAAGGATTATTTCGAGCATGAAGGCTCGTAAGTGTCTGAGAAAAGGGCTTGTCGCATTCTTGGCACACGTAGTGGACAAGAAGGCCGACGAGCGAAAGTTGGAAGACATTCCAGTCGCCAGAGATTTTCCGGATGTATTTCCAGAAGATTTGCCGGGGTTGCCGCCACCTCGACAAGTCGAGTTCCGCATCGACCTCGTTCCCGGAGCAGCTCCTGTGGCACGATCGCCATACCGCCTAGCTCCGTCAGAAATGCAGGAACTGTCCAGCCAGCTACAAGAATTATTGGACAAAGGTTTTATAAGACCGAGTTTCTCACCTTGGGGAGCTCCCGTCTTATTTGTGAAGAAAAAGGATGGCACATTTCGCATGTGCATCGACTATCGAGAGCTGAACAAGCTAACCATCAAGAATCGCTATCCTCTCCCCAGGATCGACGATTTATTTGATCAGCTCCAAGGTTCCAGCTATTACTCCAAGATCGATTTGAGGTCAGGCTATCACCAGTTGCGTATACAAGAAGAAGATGTACCAAAAACGGCCTTCAGAACCCGGTATGGACACTATGAATTTTTGGTAATGCCGTTCGGCTTGACCAACGCACCAGCGGTTTTCATGGACCTAATGAACCGCGTGTGTAAGCCATACCTGGATAAATTCGTCATCGTCTTCATTGACGATATTTTGATCTATTCACGCACGAAAGAAGACCACGAGGAGCACCTTCGGTTAATTCTTGAAATATTACGCAAAGAGAAGCTCTATGCTAAATTCTCGAAATGTGACTTTTGGATTCGGGAAGTTCACTTTTTAGGCCACGTGGTAAACGAGAAGGGCATACACGTCGATCCCGCCAAGATCGAGGCAATTAAAAATTGGGAAGCCCCTCAAACTCCTACCGAAGTACGACAATTTCTAGGCCTTGCGGGTTATTACAGAAGGTTCATCGAGAACTTTTCAAAGATAGCACAAGCTTTAACCATGCTAACCCAAAAGGATAAGAAATTTGAGTGGACGAAAAAGCAAGAGGCAGCATTCCAATTGTTAAAAGACAAGTTATGTGGCGCTCCGATAATATCACTCCCTGATGGTACGGAAGATTTCGTAGTGTACTGTGATGCCTCGCATCAAGGTTTGGGTTGTATATTGATGCAGCGAGAAAAAGTAATAGCATACGCTTCCAGACAACTGAAAATCCATGAGAAGAACTACACTACACACGATTTGGAATTAGGTGCAGTGGTGTTCGCTCTCAAGATATGGAGGCACTATTTGTACGGAACCAAGTGCACGATCTTCACTGATCACAAGAGCTTACAACACATCTTCGATCAGAAGGATTTGAATATGCGACAACGGCGATGGGTTGAATTATTAAACGATTACGATTGTGAGATAAAGTACCATCCCGGTAAGGCGAACGTCGTAGCCGACGCCTTGAGTAGCAAGGAACGGGTTAAACCATTACGTGTTCGAGCTTTGGGTTTGACAATCCACACGAATCTGACTGAACGAATTCGTGAAGCTCAAGTTAACGCCCTCAAACCCGAGAATGTCAAAGGTGAAAGGTTACGAAAGATGGTTGATTCACTGGAACCGAAAGCAGACCAGACGTTGTATTTCATGAATAGAATTTGGGTTCCAGTATATGGTGGATTGCGTGAGCTAGTATTGGCCGAAGCTCACAGTTCTAGATATTCGGTTCACCCGGGTGCAGACAAGATGTTCCACGATTTGAAGGAACTTTATTGGTGGCCGAATTTCAAAAGGGATATAGCAGCCTATGTTGCGCGATGTTTGACTTGCGCAAGGGTCAAGGCTGAGCACCAGAGACCTTCCGGTTTGCTCCAGCAACCGGAAATACCGGAATGGAAATGGGAACGAATCACCATGGACTTCATTACCAAGTTACCTAAGACGACAAGTGGCCATGACACGATCTGGGTAATCGTTGATCGATTGACGAAATCTGCACACTTCCTTCCGATACGCGAAACGGACAAGTTGGAGAAACTGACCCGTTTGTACATTAAGGAAGTGGTATCTAAACACGGTGTACCTGTTTCTATCATCTCCGATCGGGATAGTCGTTTCACTTCCAGATTTTGGGAAAGTTTAAATGAAGCCCTCGGTACTCGCCTCGACATGAGCACCGCATATCACCCCCAAACGGATGGCCAAAGTGAACGAACCATCCAGACCTTGGAGGATATGTTAAGGGCATGCGCGATTGATTTCGGAGGTAATTGGGATACGCACTTGCCATTGGTAGAATTTTCTTACAACAACAGTTATCATACGAGCATTCAAGCCGCACCGTTTGAAGCTCTATATGGACGCAAGTGCCGATCGCCATTATGTTGGGCGGAAGTTGGAGAAAAACAACTCACCGGGCCCGAAATTGTTCAAGAGACCACGGATAAGGTCTTTTTGATAAAGGAACGCCTCAAAGCGGCCCGGGACCGCCAGAAAAGCTATGCTGATATGAGGCGAAAGCCTTTAGAGTTTCAAGTCGGAGACAAGGTCCTGCTGAAAGTGTCACCTTGGAAAGGTGTCGCGCGCTTTGGAAAGCGCGGAAAGTTGAACCCACGATATATTGGACCGTTCGAAGTCTTGTCCAGGGTAGGCACAGTGGCATACAAGCTCAAGTTGCCTCAAGAGCTTAGTGGAATACACGACACGTTTCATGTGTCGAATTTGAAAAAGTGCCTATCCGACGAAACTCTCATTATTCCTGCTGAAGAAATCCAGATTGACGACAAGTTACATTTTGTTGAAGAACCAATCGAGGTAACCGATTGGAAGGTCCAAAAACTAAGGCGCAGCAAGATCAGGTTGGTCAAAGTGCGCTGGAATGCCAAGCGTGGACCGGAGTTCACGTGGGAAAGGCTGGACCAGATGAAGCAAAAAATACCCCGCCCTATTCGAGAAGACACCTGTACCGGAGAACTCGAAGTGAATTCCGGGACGGAATTCTCTTAACGGGGGGAGAATGTAACAACCGGCAAAAATAAGGTAATTCCGTACAAGTTAATTAATATATGATTAACGTAATTAAATGCAATTATGTGTGATTTAATTATCAAGGCCTTAGGGGATAGCAATTTCCAAATAGTGCATAGGAATGCATACGTTTAATGGTAAAGCATGATTGGATCATGTGTAAATAAGCTATCCGGTATGGACGTTGGCAATTACCCGGTAATAATTAAATGAACGAAACGGATCCCGGACACCCAGGATATAAGATAAAGGGTATTTTCATAAGATATAATGAGTTTTGGAACTCCAAAACCATAAATGAAAACGTCTTGTACAAATCTCCCGGTAACGAATAAAATGCGCGTACCGCACCCGATACGCGTATAACTCATAATTTCACCCGGCAAAGGCCTAAATAACCAACCAACGCTTAAATTAGACTATATTTAAGGGTTATTAAAGGTATTTTTAATGTCCGGATAACGCGTGATTAAAACCCGAAAAATACCCGAACGACACCCGAACGACGGGGGATTAAACATAACAAATATTGGGTAAATATTTGAAGTTGTGGACCCCACCTAGACCCACATGGGGGCCGGCCTAAAGGCCAAGGATGTGTCCATGCAAGTTGTGAAGTAATAATAATCTACACTTAGGCAAAGCATGCATGTAAAGGCAAATGTGTAAGATAAAGTGTGTAAGTGGACACTAGTACAAAAGTGGCTCAAGTCTTGTCCCCTTCTTGCAATTTTCGGCCCTATGGCCATGTAATCCAAGACAAAAATGCATTATCATTATACCCTAGTACACACATGCATGTATAAGAGCTAGTGAAAGATTATGATGGATCACAATTATTTAGCAAAGATTTACAAGCCATCTCTTTGGCTCTCCCAAAACCTACGGCCATCATCACCATCCCACACCCATCCAAGATCAATTTTTGTACTTCATAAATCTCTCATATCTTTAGTAATAATCACAAGATCCATGGAAGATTACATGTGATAAGGGTATAAATAACATGTGTTAGGAGATTGAATAACAAAGCAAAACACTTCTTTCTTCTTCCTTTCTTGAGCCGTGGGTATTCACACACACACACATCATCCTTTCAAGTTTTTACATCTTCAAATCACTTAAAACAATCCATCATCCAAACCCCTATTGTGTGTTTCAAGAGCTTGGAGCTAAACCACTTGGAAGAACACACTAAACCCCTCTCAAATCCAAGGTTTTTGTCTTCCCTAGCCTTGTGCTAGTAGTAAGCATTCTTAATCTTGTTTTTGATTGTTATTTATCATGTATGTGTTCCTAGTAGCAAGTTGTACATGAAGGGTTTAAAAAGTGGTTTTGAACATAATCTTCAATAGGTTTACATGTGTAAAATGGAAGATTAAAGATATGAAAATAAACCATGGATTTGTTGATGATGATGTATTAGTCTTGAAAATATGTAAAGTTTACATTTAAAGCTAAGTAGGATGATGTTTTGGTTAAAATTATGGAATGAACTTGAATATGTTAAAAATAACTTTAAATCATCTTATTATGATCTTACATGGCATAATATGTGGTAAAACATATTAGAAGTTCATAAATGAAGAAGATGGAAAATCTAAGTTAGCTTACTTAGATGAATGATATTTTGATAAAATGGACAAATACATAAAACACACATATAATTAGTCTTCCATATGAAATACAAGACTAACATAAGTGTTTTGATACAAAAATAACTTACCAATAAAAAGTTGAATCTTCAAAGTTTACTATTTTGAGTGAAAAATGTTAACTTTGAAAGTTAGAGTAGAAAAATGCAACTTTTGGAAGTTAAGGGACTAAAGTTGTAACTTTGAAAGTTAGAGGACTAAAATGGATATTTTAGAAACTATTAGTCCAAAAATACAAGTATGGAAAGTTTGGTGTCAAAAATGTAAGTAATAAAGTCTAAGGATGATTTTTGTAAATACTAGTAGAAATACTTGGGTATTTTGTATAAAAGTGTATTTTTGAAAGTTATAAAAATATAAAGGGATTTAACACAAGGATTTTTATAAAATAGAGAGTTTATAAAAATATTAAACAAACTTGGGAAACTTATACAAAAATGAATACTTTTATATAAATGGGAATATAAAAGTGTTGGAAACATTTTTGTAGTTAAGTTGACAAGTTGGGTTAAAAATACATAAGTATTTTAACCATCCAAGTAACATGTGAAAATGGGAAGAAATATGGATAATATTTCTATAAAATACACGTTGGGAAAAACTTGGAAAAATTAACTAATCGAGTAAGATATCGAACTAAGACGCGTTAACGAACCGTACACGGACAAATCATGAGAAAAATGCCATTGCGGCAAGATAAGAAAAATATATATTTTAAGAAGTAAAATATATATATACATTGGGTGAAAACTAATAAACACTTTCCTAAGTGTTAAGAGAATTATTCGTGGGAGAAACACATGACATGAACAAATAAGACGTTAAACAAACGTATATACTTAACAAGAAAAATTACACATTTATATATATGTACGCTCGTCTCGGCAAATTCTAGTATATCTACTTAATGGGAAAGTAGATATGTGGGAAGGAAAGCCGCGACGAGAAGACAAAGATATATATATGTGTATGCCGTACCAACGAGATCCTAGTATATTTATTTGAATGGGAAAATAAAGATACGGTATGGTGAGTTGAATCGGGCGTTAAGAATATACAATCGAACGACAAGATCTTAGTATATTTGTTTAAATGGGAAAAACAAATGTGCGGCAAAGTGAGTCGGGTCGAGTGTTGAAATATATATTATATCGAGCGATACGATCTTAAGTATAATTATTTAAATGGGAAAATAATTATATGTTAAGTGACGTCGAGTCGATGATAATAAAATACAAGTTAAGGAAATATTAACAAGAGTAATATATAACTTGTAACACAAAGGGTAATGTAACGCCAACAAAACCTAGGATACGCGCTTAATTAAACGGGATTTGGAACAACTTGTGGTCGGGAGTTGGGTGTACAACTTGCCAAGGTACATACACTATAGGAATAGTGACTTATACGTCTAGGACGTTTGTAGGTGCGAGACCACCCACTTGCTATCTACCTTTTGAGCCAGACGCAGTTTCAGGTGAGTTTCACGGCCCCATTTTAAACTATTTTTACGTTTTCGGGGGAAAGATATGTTAGGGAAATGTTTGACGGGATTATTACTTGAGGTGTGACCGCCACTCGGGGTTGAGTCCTCGCCTCTATAATCATTTATTCGGAGATTGAAACCGGAGGAATATTCGGATAGTACTATTGGTGCCTGACAAGGCCCACCCCTAATCGATAGCGTCGATTGTGCATTAGGTTATGCTTGGGGTGCAAATATTCTGAACTTAAGTCGTGGGAAACCGAGTAACGACTTGGAGCGGGGCATTTTATTTATATACGTCTTGGTTTGATTATAGTCTCAAGTAGATTTATAGGAATTTGCAACTCCTATATATTGTCATAACATGGTATTCCCAAGTATTCAAGTTTTAGAAACTGAAAACCTATGAACTCACCAATATATTTATATTGACGAAACTTTTAAACATATCTTTCAGGTAACTAGATGAAGAGGGATCAGGCGAGCTGGGTCGGAGAATCTCCCAATGCGGCGTTGTATATTTTGCGGGGTTTCACCCTTATTTCCCAAAGCTTGGGATATATTTGAGAAACCTCGATGTAACTTTAAAAACAATTTACTTTTGTGTAATGTTTGGGACAAGTAATGACGCCTTAATAAATGACCCACTTTTCTTAAATTACTTATGTTTAGCAATAACCTTGACTTTATGCTTTTGAACCGTCGCGCCACGTGTTTCCGCCGTTGACGTGGTGTGACACTATATCATCCTTGCCATGCATGCCATCAACAATCATGTTTGCCTCTTTCACACGACCTACATTTTTAAATATAATGTTATATAAGTGTGTATCATAAAAAAAAAATAAGTCTATTTTTTATAGAATAGCATGTCTTTTTGTATACCTATTCCAGTTTCATGTAAATCTGTCATGTGTGCTTCTGTTTCGCGACTATCCACTATGTCATCAGCTTGTTTTACAGGTTCTACATTAGAAGGACACATATATAAGTTAGATGTAATTAGGAATAACATGTTTCTATTAAGTTAATACACCTTTTGGCACAGCAGCCTTCCCCTTCTGTCCAGCAACACTGAATTCTCCACCTAACATACCAAAAAAGGATAGTGTTTATGTAATATAAGATAATAAAGGATAATTAACTATTGATACATTTTTAGGGTAACATACCTTTGCCCACTTTGTCTTGATTACCCGAAGTCTCAGTCTTGTTTCTCACACCATCAACATGCAAACGTGATCTTCTAACTTTTTTCCCAGCTGAAGACTTTGATTCAATGTCATCTTCGCTGTCATCCACTATCTCATCTTCCACAGCTAAGTCGTGATCATCAATTTCTTTTTGTATACCAAAATACATATTAGGAGTTCAGATCCTGTAAAAACTTGTTTTAGTGTAAAAACCGTAGGAACAGATCTGGACCATTGAAAAATGAAATCAATGGTGTGTGTTGGTTCTAGATTTATCTTTCAAATATATAGTTAATTTAGTGTCATTAAGGGTAGTTTGGTAATTGTGCTATTTTAATATTAAAAATAAAAAATAAACAACCGTCTATCTTCCTTCATTCAATCAAACAAAACCAACAACCCTAAAAATGCTCCATCCCTTTATTTGCTCAACAATAAAACTCCACGAACAATCGATCGGTTCTACATCTTTAGGGTTTATCAACACCATTTTTTTTTGTAAGATTACTATTTCAGTTGCTATTATTGTTTGAAAAACGAAAAATTGCAAAACCCTATTGTTCCGAAACACATCTGTTAAGTTTTTTGTGTTTTTAATTTGGGTTTTTTTTTTAACGATTATTGTTTATATTAGTGTTGTTCCAAGTATGCTAATGTTCTTATTTGGGTTGTTTGAAGTTGAATTGTGTTGGTTTGTGATATTGTGCTAGTATTGATGTTGATTTTTGAAAACTTACACATGATTGAAAGGATGGTAGCAGGTGTGTTGGAGATACAGGGTGCACAAATGTTTTGGTTAATATTTTAAGCATGTCTGCCATTCATACTCTCATTCGTAAATTGCTTAATAGAAGTGCTTACATCAATGTGGTTGCTACTTATTGATGATGTTTCATTCTAGTACATCGATATACGAAAAGTTACAGCCCTTTTTTCAAAGGATAGACTTAAGAGGGAATTATGGTTGTTGTCGATATACGAAAAGTTACTTATTGATGATGTTTCATTCTAGTACATCGATATACGAAAAGTTACAGCCCTTTTTTCAAAGGATAGACTTAAGAGGGAATTATGGTTGCTACTTATTGATGAATTGTGTTGGTTTGTGATATTGTGCTAGTATTGATGTTGATTTTTGAAAACTTACACATGATTGAAAGGATGGTAGCAGGTGTGTTGGAGATACAGGGTGCACAAATGTTTTGGTTAATATTTTAAGCATGTCTGCCATTCATACTCTCATTCGTAAATTGCTTAATAGAAGTGCTTACATCAATGTGGTTGCTACTTATTGATGATGTTTCATTCTAGTACATCGATATACGAAAAGTTACAGCCCTTTTTTCAAAGGATAGACTTAAGAGGGAATTATGGTTGTTGTCACAAAACAATGATTCAGGGAATTATGCACTTATGTATGTATGAATAAATTAGAAGATATTAAGATAAAGTTGGTTATATAAAATAATCTACATACCTGATGAAGAAAAAAATATTATTTCTGTTTTGCAGAATAATTCGAATATAACTCGTTTTTTTTGTGCTAGCGTTGGACCGATATGCGTTTTATGTGTTAGTGTTGTTCTGATAGGTGTTGTTTGTTTTAGACTATTAGTGTTGTTCCAAGTATGCTGATGTTCTTATTTGGGTTGTTTGAAGTTGAATTTTGTTGGTTTGTGAGATTGTGCTATTGTTGATGTTGATTGTGCTACTGTGACACATTGGTCTACTGTGATGTATAAACTGTTATCTTGTTCAATTGTAAATGGTTTGTGTTTGTTCCGTGGTCATTATTTTATTTGTACTGATAAGAAAGGTTTTTTTTTCATGATATTCAGCATAAAAATGGATAGACCGTCGAAGCGAACCAGAAACGGTAAACGTGTTTTTGCTATTTGGTGAAAGTTATAGTGACATCCCCTTTTTTTCCATTAATGAATGTTTTTTTAACTAGCAGGTTTGAATGATGATAACAAGAAAGTTGATGTTGTTTATGTTCAATCTAAATCTACAATAAAGACTAAGAAAAAGAACGACGAAGTCATTACTCCTAGAGGTGTGTCGTAATCCATGTGCTAGTCTTTACTTCTATTTTGAAATTTTACTAATGTTTGATTTTCGTTTAAAGTATCACCACGTGCCAAGAAAACAGTGATTGATAAGAATGAGGTGATAGATGTGCCATCAAAGACACCCAAAAAATCGCTAATGGGGGTGTCTTCCAAAAAAGGTAATATGTTTTTTATAAGTGTAAACTTTTATTTTACATACTAACGTTTATTATGCAAAGTTGTAGGGAAAAATACAGTTGTGAATGGAAAGTTACACCAGCATAAAAGTATGGGCACTAATGTGGAAAAAAATAAAAGTAAGCATTGTTTTTTATCAAAGTAAACGATAAAATTTGTACTAGTCATTATTTGGTGTTTATATTTCTTGTGGTAATTTAAAACAGGCATGAAAGTTAACAAAGTGGACACGACCACAAGTCAAACGATTGATTCTGACGATGACTTTGTTAGTCCTCCCAAGCGTATAAGAGTAGAGGAGTCAAAAACACAAAGTGTTGAAATACCTTACATGCCAATATCAGCCACAAGAATTAGGATTCGTAACCCCCCTTCCCATTTGAATAAATTGTTGACAAATTTAACTGAACAACAAAAGGAAGCTGTTAAGAAAATTGGGTTTGAAAGTATATTGAAGCTAGATGTAACCAACATACCAACTTTACTAGGTTTTTGGTTGATATCCAACTATAATCATAACACAAACATGCTGAATTTAGGAACACACCAAATTGAAATCACTGCAGCAAGGGTTAGAGAAGTGATAGGAATACCTATGGGTGAGGTAGAGGTGTGACGTGAAAAAACCTGATAAGTCATATCCAATTGTAGTTGAATGGAGCTCACAATTTGGGCCAGGGTCAGCCTTGCCGACAGTCAAAAAAGCTGTTGATAAAGTATGTGGGTCAACTAACTGTGGAAGAATGTTTGTTCTTAATTTTTTAGTTGTGTTCAACACAATAATTGGGGTGACAAAAAAATCAACAACATGTAACATGGCATTTTTACCATCACTTAGAGACGATGTTAGCATATTAAATATGAACTGGTGCAAGTATTTGATCCAATGTTTGAAAAATACAAAGGCCAAATGGAGTGGTACCGAGCATTACAACGGGCCTCTGATACTACTAATGGTATGTTTTAATTTTTTTTATATAAATATTTAAATGAATTAAGTGTTTGAAATTTTTGGTTTTTCAGTTCATCTATGCACATGAAAAAGGAAAGCATATACTAGGGGAGTTACCGGCGGTACAACATTACAATAGTACGGCGTTTACGAAGTTGGAGTCTGATGCTATTAGTGGTGGTGATAGTTTTGTCAGCTGGTTAAAAGAGACAAGTGTTGGTACAAAAAAAAATGTACACAAACAAGGTATGAATGCTAGTAGACCTATACGTAACGTTTTTATTTAATGCAAATGAGTAGTTGATAACTATGCCTCAATCATATGTTAGTTGATGGAGTATGTGATGCTGGTGGGGTAGATGCTGATGCAGGCTGTGATGTTGGTGGGGTTGATGCTGATGCAAGCCGTGATGTTGGTGGGTTAGATGCTGAAGATACACACATGGAGTATCCTGTAATGTCTACTGCAGATATAAAAGCAATCCCATCACAAGAGATAATGAATTGGATCAAGGAGGAACTAGTACCGAATTTTACCGAAGAAGGTAAATATATCACACCATCAAGAAAGACACCAACAAGAAAGACACCCACAAGAAAGACACCAACAAGAAAGGCAAAATCCAAGTCTTTTAAGAGCTCTACACCCAAAGCAGATTCAAGGAGTGAATGGGTAAAAAAATTAATGTTAAACTATTATAACTAATTTGTAACTTTACTAATATTTAGTTGTTGTTGATGCTTTATATTTGTATATAGGAATTTAAAGAAATTCTTGAACAAAAGGTTGTTGAGCTCGATGAGTTTATAAATAGTGTGAACCAATTGATACAAGAAGCCATGGAACAGTATCCTCATTCTGATGGTATCAATGAAGCAATAAGAAATTGGGATTCAAGTTTTATAAAAGATGTAATATTCATGGGGAAAGCTGGTAAGAACCATAGTAACACCGTCGAGGAAGACACGGTAGATTTAAATGATAAAAATGAAGAGGTAATGGGAGATGAGTGGACTCAGTTTACGAGTTCATATTTAGCAGAAGTGGATGCTGTTTTCACTGCTGCTGAGAAAGGTAAGTGCAGGAGAAAATTCAACAAGTCACCAACGAAAGACTTTCCTAGTTTTGAGTTGTTAACACCGAGTCAAAAGGATGAAAATAATGAAGCAACAAAAGGTGATGATAAGTTGGCTTTAGTTGTACATGATCAACGTCCGAAACGAAGCATTACGCTATCAGATGTAATGAGGTCACCATATGCTAGGAAAAAGGTAGAGATTACATCTAATAGGACAACAGATGAGGAAAATTTAGCAAAAACGATTTTCGCAGCAGTTAAACATAAATGGTATGTTTTATAATTTAGTCCTTACACATAAATTTCCAATTGTACATACAATAACTACATATGGGCTTACATGTTTGCAGGGATTTTATATTTAAAACCAAGGAAGGGTTTAAAGTACCAAGAGCCTCGTTTGAGACATTACATCCAGGAATATGGCTTCACATCAGTATGTTGAATGTATGGGCAGTGGTGCTTAACAGTGAAGAAATATATCGAAATAAAACTGACCCATCACGACTATTCTGTTCATGTGAAATGTTGGTAAGTCATTTGCGCTTTTTAAGAATTTGTTAATATGATGTGTTATAATATCAATATTATTTAATGATTTAAATTGGGAAAGCAACACATTAGCACAGGGGTTACTAGTGTGGTTTAACTACTGTGATTGATGTTAGGTTGAGAAAGATTTTAATGATGTTGACGAGAATGGAAGAGCTCAGAAATTTTGTGTGCAAATGGGAAAATTGTTGCGACAAGTGGGAAAGAAAGATCTTTCAATGACAGATCTTCTTTTGATGCCAATATGGTATTGTAGGCACTATTACGTGTTATGTTTCAACCTAAAGAAAGCATCGATACAAGTAATAGACAATATTAAAAGAGATGGGGCTATTGATGGAACATATGGTGGACAACCAGAAATGATAGTAAGTAAAAAATCCTTTTTATCAACAAAGTTAGCAAAGATCCTTAACATATGATTAACTTGCTTAATTGAATTTTTTTTCTTTATTAACACAGCAAACTGCTTTATGCCATTACTTGAAAGAGAGTAATCACCCAATTGCATCAAGATTGTCACGTAGTAAACCAGCACTTATGAAGATGCGATGGAGGACTAAAGAGAATTCAATTGATTGTGGTGTGTTCGCTATGCGCCACATGGAAAGTTACAAGGGTGAAACGGTGAAGCACTGGAATTGTGGGTTAAATGTTGAATCCGGTAACCAACAATACCAGCTCAATGATTTGCGAATAAAATACTTATCCAAAATTCTATTGTCAGACATCAACACTGAAAGGGAAGCGTTGTATGAAGAAATTTGTGAGTACCGTAATAGAAGTGATAATGACAAAGAAGAAATACGGAAGACTGCGTATACGCTGATATTGGAAAGGTCGCAAATGTAGCTAGCATGATAGCAAAAAGTAAAAAAGTAGCAGTTTTTAGTATTTGAATATCTAATAACTTGTTTTGAATTTGTTAGCACTATGGTTAGATGTTTTTGGAAAAATTTGGTTTTTTGTTGATAAAGTACGGTTGACGGTTTTGGTTTCATGTTTTCTACCTGTCAATTACATTTAGAATTATATGGTATAGGAAATGTTCTTCGGATTGTCAATGTTTGCATGAAAAGTAAGGCGTTATTTGTGTTGAGTTAGTTATGTTCACAAACATGTTGCTGTATATTAGCACACATGTTTCTGTATATTAGCACATATGTATTTGCATATTATCACATGTAATTTTTTTTTTGCAAACAGTAGCACAAACAGCAGCACGAACAGTAGCACACATGTTTGACAAAAAGTATCACGAACAGTAGCACGCAAAAAACTAATTGCATGCTCAAACGGGTCACAAAAGTTGAATAATCGGGTTTGAAGTTCATCATCAAATGGGTCAAAATGTTGCTTTTCGTCTGGGTTTGCGACATATAAGAGGTGGATCAGAAGGGACATTATGCTGAATTAACGGGTCAATTCATGCAATTCTGTTCGGGTTTGCGGCAAACAAGAGGATGATCAAATGGGTCATTATATTGCACCATTTATTGACTGGTGCGATGATGTTAATTGCGTCAAAATTCAAGTCTTGGGATTGGTAAAATAGAGTTAAAAAAATAGCACATTTGTGTCAAATTCTTTATTTTTGTATGCATGATATGATATAGCTTTTTCCATTAGTACAGTAAGGAGGCCATATGAGATTGCTATTACACCTAATCAAAACAAAACTTTTACAATTCTTAACCATAAATCACGTATAGTACATAATAGCATAATATGTTATCATTTGATCCTAACGCAAAAAATGTTATTTCTTTGCGAAAATGGTTTACATACTAACAACATCAGCACAGCTGCATAACGGCAGCAAAAACATCGCGAAAATAGGATTTGAACAACTGCATAACAGCAGCAAAAAACAGCACGCAAAACATCCGCATAACAGCAGCAAAAACAGCGCAAACAGTGCGCAAACAACAACGCGCAAAACAGCATCATAAGTGCTGCTCCACACGAGCGCGAAACACACGGAAATCTACTGAATAGCAACGGGAAAAGAGCGAAAAAGTTGCAGAAAAGCGGGCACGTTGGATTATATTAACCTGTTAGGTTAGTGGATCCGCAAAACAACACATTATGGTAATAAATCAGCACAACATTTCAAAAAAAACCTTCAACATTAAAATAAAAACCAACTTCAACTCATGAAACATAAACCCAAAAACAAAAAAACGTTTAAAGTAGTCTAACATGCAAGAATAGTAAAATTCCTAAAAATTGCACTACTTTGGAGTCGGTTCTGCAGAAGAATGTGTACGCCTGTCATGCTCCTCCGATCCACATATACCACATGTTCTTTTCTTCCTAGGAGGTTTGTTTGCAACTTTCTCAAAAGTTGACTTAATCCGCTTCTTGGAACCGCAACCCTTTGTTCTAATACCAACTCGAGCATGAACGGTGTCTTTCTCCGGTTGCTTAAATCCGAGCAATTCAGCAATTCTGTCATTCTTGGGTATAGGTTGAGGAACCCCAATCAACTCATCTACTTCTGCCATATCACGTCTAACCTTCTCCCGATGTAATGATAGTTTCTCCATGTTGTTGGACAGTTTATCAACAATATACTCAGTCCCAAACATAATATCACGTACAACCTTATTGATACCCTCAACATTCTCATCAGAATCCGGTTTGCCCTGAACGCGGATAGTTTGCTTACGTGGGACCGCATCTCTCGTCCATCTCTTCAACACATAATTTTTAGGAAAATGTAACATCTCGAAAATCTCGTGTTATTGGTCCGATTAAATGGACCAACCAAATGTTATCGGATGGATTCATTAATAGGTTTTGGCGCCTAAGACTTTATGTAAGTGGGTCGATAAACCTGTTTAGCGCCTACACTGTTACACCCAGAACCATTTGTGCCATTTTTGAGGAATGGTTTCAATTAACGCGTTGGTCGCGATTTGTTGGAGGATCCTATTTGTAATTAATTCAATGTTATTCGTCGAACTAGTCGCGTTAAGGATGAACTAAGGGGGCTAACATGTCAATTCTTATTAAAATTTCCCTTTAAATCCTCCGTCTCGCCAAATGAACGAATTGTTCATCATCATCTTCCACAAACCCTACGGCGGCACCGAAAGCTAAGATATGTATTACACTCGTTAGTCCATGGAACCGAAGGTTTACGGGTATCGAAATCAATCACATAGAGGAATCAAGAGGTCGGAGTTCGTCCTTTGCATCTTCATGGTTCCAGGTTAGTTCGTAGTTCCGCTCTCGTGTGTGGCTTTGGTTATGGTCAATTCATAAAGCTTGTTTACGGGTTTTCACTTTTGGGTCCTTATCACCATTGTATCCGGTTCCAACCTTCATCCGGTCACAGCTATGTATCGATCATCATAGGGTGGTTCGAGATGAAGTATGGTGGCAAGGGAGGCGTTGAAAACGGTGGTGTTGATGTTGGGTTCCGCAAATGGCAAAGGTGATCATAGGTGTTGTTCGAGGGTTGCGCTATGACAACGGTGTTGGTTGTGGTGGCGATGGTTATGGGGCCATTGATGAAGATGGCTAGCTTCGTGGAAGCGATGTTAGTAGCAATGGTGGTGTGCGAATGATTGGACCGATAGCATAGGAATTGTGTGTGAGTATGGCGTATGGAGCAATGAACCAGTTATGTTTCTTTTTATTATGTTGTTGAATTAAGGGAGTGTATAATATTGAAGATGGAGCATGGAGTTGACGTTTATTAACAAGGTTATGAGGTTTGTAAGCAACTATTTACCAGGAGGCCAAAACATATTGTATGATAGTTGGGATAAATATTGGATCCATGATTCAAGATATGTTAACATGCATGCATACATGACATGTAAATTCTCACTTTTACGTGAGGTTTGAAAATGTTGACCATAATTACTATATGAAGGAGATATGGGGTCACGGTTGGATAAAAGGTGACATAGTCATGAGATTTTTTTTAAATTAGGTAGTAATGCCATTGACCATTGTGTGTGCACTTCAAGTTTGAAACAAGAATGTCCTGTTTGTTCTCGGATTCAAGATTCATTACGGTTTCATAACTCTTCGAGATACGAGCATCACATTCAGGTGAGTTCTTGCGCCCACTCTTTTAGTTATTATTTTTCTAAATATTTTGGGCTGACGTGCATGCTAAACCAGTATGATTATTTTTATAAAGTCACAAAATTTTTTTATGAAGTAATAAATATTTTGTGTGCGAATGAAATCCATATTAACTCATACATATTATTTTGGTATGAAATATGAGTAGGCGGAATGCGCCTAATGTTTTATTATATGGTTTGAGTTATATGTGTTATTAGGAGTGGGATAGGTCTGCTCTGATTTATGGTATAGTTTTTGTCATGGTTCACATAGTTTATGGTTTATGTGTAATTAGAAGTGGGATAAGCCTACTCTGATTTATGGTATTAGTTTTGTGTCATGGTTGTTACATGGTTTATGTCATATGAGTTATTATAAACTGAGCTATGATAGAAGTGGGAGATGCCTGCTTTGATCTTTAGACATGGTTGAGTTACCAAGACTTGATTGTACTTTGTGTTGATGAGCGGAATGCGCTTATTATAGTTGGAAATTGAAGTTTTGGTTAAATAGGCGGATTGCGCTTATCCTAGACTTTGATTGTTGCTCGGGAAAAAAAATAGAAATTAGCGGATTGCGCTCTTTGTTAACTCTGAGGTTGAGGTATTTTGTTAATTCTTAAATTGACAAATTACTTGTTTATATAAATTTATAAAACTTGAACTCACTCAGCGTAGCTGACTTTTGCATACACGTTAGATTGATTTCAGGTTTGTTGATGAATAAAAGGGACGTCTTAGCATGCAGTGGAGCTACTTGGATGTAGTTGACATTTCAAATATGAAGATGTCTAAGGGATTTTGCTCGAACGTCATTTATATTATTTCTAATTTTATAGATGATTTTATAATTATTGTTTTGACCCGTCTCGGGAAACTCATGTTGGGAAACTTAAAAACTTATTTGACATTCCGCTGCGTAATTTTCTGAATAAAATAAGATTTCTTTTGAATTGTTAGCATGGTTTTAATCTTTGAATGCCGACTGTTTGACACCTGTAGTGCGGGTCTTACAAGTTGGTATCAGAGCAATGGTTCGAGGGATTCGGGCAGTTTGTTCTCGAACTCGAATCTGGTATGGGACCAAACTGTTACTAAGAAATGTCAACTGCTGAGTAGCTGCACGCCAAGAGGTAATCCTTATTTTTGACGTATGTGTATATACACACACACACACACACACACACACACACACTTCATTGGATGCTTTATAGCATGAAGTCATAAACGGGCGGTTAGTGCCTTTACATTTTGATGTAGTAAGGGAAGTTTATTATGTAGTGCGTAATGCACGACACATAGGTTGGGATGCTTCTCGTTGAAGACTTAGATACATAAGGTGTTAGAAGGAAACCCAATAACAATCTTTGTTTTAAGTATCTTGTGATGGCTCTTATTGAGTGCTTAATTGTAATAATTCATAGGGGGTGTATGCTCTTGTGTTTTGAGGTAGGGTAGAATTCCCTGCTTCGTTTGTTAATTGCAAACCTTTAAGGTTTAATAGTTAAATACCATGTGTATTTGTGTTAATGTGTAGGCAGAATTGTTAAGGGTGGTCGTAACTTGTTGTGTTTAGGGTGACTAAAGTAAAGTAAACAGCTAATCACACTTGATCAACGTTATTAGAAGTTTACCCTTACTTTACACATCCTGAATATGCCTTGTGAAGGATCATGTGACGGTTTTGTTGTGAATGTTTTGTATTGGGTTAGATAAGATCTCAAGGATACTAGACATTTAATCGAGGACAAGGTTGCCAGTAGGAATTTCACTCCTTGTGACCAAGGCTCTAGATAATTGTCGGATCGAGTTATCAGGCCATAGTCTTCTTATTCTCTTTTACTTAATGTCATTGGGTTGCTTTGATGTTAATCTTGAGATGGATTGGCTGGGTACCGTGGATGCTCACTTTGTGTGCGGGCGGAGACTCATGCGACTTACAGCTCCTGATGGGAATCATATTACTGTTCATGGGCATGATGGTTGCTCATTACCTCGGGTTATTTCTATGCTAATGTCGGGGAAGATGTTTCAGCGTTGGTGTAAGGCGTACCTGGCGTAGGTCTTGGATGTGGGGGCTGCTATCCCTAAGCTAGGGGAAGTCGCCGTAGTGCGGGATTACTCGAATGTATATTCTGAGGATTTGACGGAATCTCCATCAGACCGCGTGGTTGAGTTCCAAATAGACCTTGCGCTGGAATCTTACCTCCTAGCCCCTGCGTAAATGAAATAACTCTCATCTCCGTTGGAGGATTTGCTCGAGAAAGGATTCATTAGACCGAGTATCCCACCATGGGGTGTGCCGGTTTTAATTGTAAAAAGAAAGATTGTAGCATGCGGATGTGCATCACTTGATGGTGAAGAATAGATATCCTTTACCGAGAATCGACGGTTCACTTCGATCAGCTCCAAGGAGCTAGTTGGCTCTCGAGAATTGATCTTAGATCGGGTTATCATCAGTTGAAAATACGAGAGCAGGACACTTTCCGTACTCGTTATGGACATGATGAGCTTTGGTAATGTCTTTTGGCCTGACTAACGTGTTGCGACATTCATGGATTTGATGAACTGGTGCGTAGGCCGATGCTAAACTATTTTGTTATTGTTTCCACTGATGACATGCCCATATACTTCACAAGAGAAGAAGACCATATTCTACATCGCAAGAAGGTTCTTCAAACTCTAAGGAATGAGAAGCTTTGTGCTAAAATTCTCAAAGCTGCTTTTTAATTTCATGAGGGTCAGTATTCTAGCCCATGTCATTAATTCCATCAGTACCATGGTAGATTCCACGAAGGTGCAGCAAGTGATGAACTAAGCGACACCAAAATCATCGTTTGATATTAGTAGCTTCTTGGGTTGGCAGGTTGTTATCGGAGGTGCGTACAGGATTTCTCTAGGATTACTCACTAACTAAACTGACCAAGAATGAGGTAGGATGTAGCAACTTATGTGGGGTGGTGTTTGACTTGTTTACAGGTTAAGGCAGAACATCAAAACTGTTTGGAAAAAAAAAAGAATTCAACCTTTGGGGGTACCGGAATGGAAGTGGGAGTATCTTACCATGTATTTTATCATTAATCTATCCCGTACGCCTAAGGGGTTTTGACACCATTTGGGTGTTGGAGGATTAGTTGACAAAGAGTGCTTACTTCTTGCAAATACGGGATACCTGTACCTCCGAAAGATTGGCAGAATTGTTCCTTGGGAGATTGTATCGAGACACGGTGTACTAGTGTCTATTGTTTCTGATAGAGATACTCGTTCTACGTGAATGGATAATAGGTTACACATCAGCACCGCGTATCACTCGCAGACTGATGGTTAATCGAAAAGAACCATCCAAACTCTCGAAGATTGTGCTTCGGGCATGCATTATTGATTTCAGCGGTAGCTGGGATTATCACCTACTCTTGGTTGAGTTTTCAAATAACAATAGCCATCACACCACTATTGGGGTTCCACCGTATGAGAAGTTGCTGTGTTTAGCGACTACGTGACTAAACTGGGCTATGATAGAAGTGGGATATGCCTGCTCTAATCTATAGTATTGATTTTGTGTCATGATTGTTACTTTAATGTTTTGAATTGTAACCTAAAATGATCATATCTATGTTTTGTCTTGTGTAGAAGTAAGTGGATTGGAATAGCAATACAAGACTATTCAAATGTACCTGTAGTTATTATATTCTTAGCAGGTCATCCTTAAAACATCACATTTGGTGGTTCCCTATCCAAGAGGATTCGAGGACGAATCCTATTATAAGAAAGGTAGACTTGTAACATCCCGAAAATCTCGTGTTATTGGTCCGATTAAATGGACCAACCAAATGTTATCGGATGGATTCATTAATAGGTTTTGGCGCCTAAGACTTTATGTAAGTGGGTCGATAAACCTGTTTAGCGCCTACACTGTTACACCCAGAACCATTTGTGCCATTTTTGAGGAATGGTTTCAATTAACGCGTTGGTCGCGATTTGTTGGAGGATCCTATTTGTAATTAATTCAATGTTATTCGTCGAACTAGTCGCGTTAAGGATGAACTAAGGGGGCTAACATGTCAATTCTTATTAAAATTTCCCTTTAAATCCTCCGTCTCGCCAAATGAACGAATTGTTCATCATCATCTTCCACAAACCCTAAGGCGGCACCGAAAGCTAAGATATGTATTACACTCGTTAGTCCATGGAACCGAAGGTTTACGGGTATCGAAATCAATCACATAGAGGAATCAAGAGGTCGGAGTTCGTCCTTTGCATCTTCATGGTTCCAGGTTAGTTCGTAGTTCCGCTCTCGTGTGTGGCTTTGGTTATGGTCAATTCATAAAGCTTGTTTACGGGTTTTCACTTTTGGGTCCTTATCACCATTGTATCCGGTTCCAACCTTCATCCGGTCACAGCTATGTATCGATCATCATAGGGTGGTTCGAGATGAAGTATGGTGGCAAGGGAGGCGTTGAAAACGGTGGTGTTGATGTTGGGTTCCGCAAATGGCAAAGGTGATCATAGGTGTTGTTCGAGGGTTGCGCTATGACAACGGTGTTGGTTGTGGTGGCGATGGTTATGGGGCCATTGATGAAGATGGCTAGCTTCGTGGAAGCGATGTTAGTAGCAATGGTGGTGTGCGAATGATTGGACCGATAGCATAGGAATTGTGTGTGAGTATGGCGTATGGAGCAATGAACCAGTTATGTTTCTTTTTATTATGTTGTTGAATTAAGGGAGTGTATAATATTGAAGATGGAGCATGGAGTTGACGTTTATTAACAAGGTTATGAGGTTTGTAAGCAACTATTTACCAGGAGGCCAAAACATATTGTATGATAGTTGGGATAAATATTGGATCCATGATTCAAGATATGTTAACATGCATGCATACATGACATGTAAATTCTCACTTTTACGTGAGGTTTGAAAATGTTGACCATAATTACTATATGAAGGAGATATGGGGTCACGGTTGGATAAAAGGTGACATAGTCATGAGATTTTTTTTAAATTAGGTAGTAATGCCATTGACCATTGTGTGTGAACTTCAAGTTTGAAACAAGAATGTCCTGTTTGTTCTCGGATTCAAGATTCATTACGGTTTCATAACTCTTCGAGATACGAGCATCACATTCAGGTGAGTTCTTGCGCCCACTCTTTTAGTTATTATTTTTCTAAATATTTTGGGCTGACGTGCATGCTAAACCAGTATGATTATTTTTATAAAGTCACAAAATTTTTTTATGAAGTAATAAATATTTTGTGTGCGAATGAAATCCATATTAACTCATACATATTATTTTGGTATGAAATATGAGTAGGCGGAATGCGCCTAATGTTTTATTATATGGTTTGAGTTATATGTGTTATTAGGAGTGGGATAGGTCTGCTCTGATTTATGGTATAGTTTTTGTCATGGTTCACATAGTTTATGGTTTATGTGTAATTAGAAGTGGGATAAGCCTACTCTGATTTATGGTATTAGTTTTGTGTCATGGTTGTTACATGGTTTATGTCATATGAGTTATTATAAACTGAGCTATGATAGAAGTGGGAGATGCCTGCTTTGATCTTTAGACATGGTTGAGTTACCAAGACTTGATTGTACTTTGTGTTGATGAGCGGAATGCGCTTATTATAGTTGGAAATTGAAGTTTTGGTTAAATAGGCGGATTGCGCTTATCCTAGACTTTGATTGTTGCTCGGGAAAAAAAATAGAAATTAGCGGATTGCGCTCTTTGTTAACTCTGAGGTTGAGGTATTTTGTTAATTCTTAAATTGACAAATTACTTGTTTATATAAATATATAAAACTTGAACTCACTCAGCGTAGCTGACTTTTGCATACACGTTAGATTGATTTCAGGTTTGTTGATGAATAAAAGGGACGTCTTAGCATGCAGTGGAGCTACTTGGATGTAGTTGACATTTCAAATATGAAGATGTCTAAGGGATTTTGCTCGAACGTCATTTATATTATTTCTAATTTTATAGTTGATTTTATAATTATTGTTTTGACCCGTCTCGGGAAACTCATGTTGGGAAACTTAAAAACTTATTTGACATTCCGCTGCGTAATTTTCTGAATAAAATAAGATTTCTTTTGAATTGTTAGCATGGTTTTAATCTTTGAATGCCGACTGTTTGACACCTGTAGTGCGGGTCTTACAGAAAAACCGTGACCTGGCACAACTTTAACACCGAAAATATGTGCCTACATAGCACACCATACTGCTCATACCTACCACAGCTACATGTTAAAACCATGTCAGACTCTCTGAATAGCACCTATTAATGGTCAAAAAACAATGAAAAAAACATCAGTACATTATATATTTAAACCGACAAAAACAACTTAAATATTTTTAAGCACAAACTTTGCGCAATCCTGAGCCTTCAAGATCTGTATCCTTTATTGAGAACTTAAAAAAGTCATCACCAACTTCATCAACACGCATAGAACTTGAGTGTTCAGCACCCAGGCGTAACTCCTCCTGAAGATCATTGAAAATATTCCTAGTATATAACTCGTTGGCTTCACTCTCTATTTGTAAGTCAGTAGCCCAGTCTGGAATGGTGTTCCTTGTATCATGGTCATTTTTTTGGTGTTTGTACCTTTGGGACTCAATTGCATTTTCAAAGTGGCTAAAAAATTCAACAAGGGTATGGTTTGTACTTCTAAATTGCCCAAAAAACTGATTCTCACTTTCAGAACGGGATGTTGTTCGCATAAGACCTGACATTTTCTCATTACGATAATAAGCAGGAATCCAGTCATTCCTAATTTCGTACATGTCAGCCAACCACTTATTGCTAATCAAATTAAAATCATTCATTATTTCCATCCACTTTTCTTCAAATTCATTTGACTCAATTGCGTCCGTCCAAACAATGTCACATATACGTTGTCTAAAAGTTTTGTCTTTCTTCAAAGTCGGTCCAACCTTGTAAAACATATAAAAATGATTTATTTTATAAAGTAATATCACATCAGCAGTCAACATTAGAACATAAACGAAATTCTGGAAAGTCAAATTGGACATTTAGAAAAAAAAACGTTTAACATTAGCATTTACAAAATTCTTACCTTTTCCGCCACCTTTTTCATGATGTGCCACATACACAGCCTGTGACGGCTCGTTGTTAACACTTCTCTTATAGCCTTTTTCATAGCTGGATCTTGATCCGTAACAACAACACGTGGTTCACGCCCAAAACATTTTTTAAAAGCCATTAATAACCATTTATATGATTCTGCAGTCTCAGATGCTAGCAAAGCAGCACCAAGGGTAATGTTACGGTGGTGATTATCGATGCCGGTGAAAGGGACAAACACCATATCATACCTAAGAAAACAACAATTATTAAACAATTATATGTATATATAATAAAAAATATATAAAACATAAAAACAACAAAATGTAATACATACTTATTAGATCGAAATGTAGAATCGAAAGATATAACGTCCCCGAAAACCTGATAATTATGTTTCATTTCTTCATCAGCCCAAAAAAGACCGCGTAGTTCACCTTCTTCATTATTGAGGCACTCGCATGAGAAATCCGGTAGAAATTTTTTTTTGTCCATCAAACGACCAACAACCATCTCAGCATCATGTTTACCAATGTAAACATTAATATCTCTCTTCCAATTCTTAAAATCAACAGATGTAGCGCCAACTTCCTCGAAACCACCATAATGAGTTCTCATTATATTAAATGCTCTAACCGGTCCAATATTCAACTTTGACATGTTCTTTATGAAATCTTCTTGAACAACGCTCAACTTTCTAGCAGCACTTAAAAAATGATAATCATTCTCTTCGACAAGTGTATGATTATGTTCTTCTAAAAACCCATAAACCTTGTAGACATTCTCATCTTGATGAATCGTTAACCTTGCAAGACAACCGGTACGTATAGAAGGTGTAACACCCCAACCGATGGCGGAAACATCGGGGTGCCACGTATTGATGATTGTTTTCAGTAGCACATGGTATAATATAAATTTTAAATAATTTATTCAAACATAATATCCAAAATATGAAATGATGTCTAAGAATTCAAATACATGATATCAAATAACAAACTTCAATAACTTCAAATAAAACTTCAAGTAAAATCCTCATGCTAACTCAAGCCTCAGCTTCATTGTTACCTGAAACATGTTAATTTTGAAAGTATTTTGGGTCAACATAAGTTGGTGAGAATTACATAGGTTTTTGATAATAAAATGAATAAAATGTTGTGCAATTCATGTGTCATGTCAATCTAGCCCATATGTGAGAACATACTAGAAATAAATCGAGTGCATAATCAACCCTGATGACTGTTATAAAATGATACATACCATACGCTCATGGTCCAATTGAATATGTTATGCGATAACAAACACCCACGTAACCTTTGTAGGAGGCACGTATCCGGGTGGGATTGTCAGTCCAATAGATCTATCAATGTATACCGTCGGCTTGTACGGAGTTAATGATTATGCTAGAATGGTGCTTACTCTAATCATGCTCAAGACATAATGCAACATAGAAAACACATAGACACATTGATGATTGAATTGCAATGATAATGTTATAACATGTTTCACCCCAAAAATGGTGATAAATAAAAGGGGCTATGTAAAACTCACCTTAGCAAATGTTAAACTTGTTGAAAAGATGAAATAATAGTGTTGCCCAAAATGATTCCAAATATCACCCTATAATAAGTTAATATATAATAAGTCTAAGTCTAATTAACTTATAAGTGTATCCTAGGGTTTCGATTTGGGGATAACCAATTGTTGAATTTAAATTAAAATGTTAATTAATAAAGGAAAATTTGATAATTAATAAAAGAAAGTCTTTTTATAAAACTTAAATTTTGAATGTACACATTAAAGTGTTTGGAGTATAAAAATAATTTTTATAAAATTATTTTATTTAAAAATAGATTTTTAAATCTATTTATTATAAATAGCCAATATTTAACTTTAATATTCAAAAATACTAAAATTAAAGAATTTCTATTTTAAAAATCATATTTCTTTTCTAAATAATTAAAAATAATTTGTATAAAATTTTGGTGCAAAAATGATGAAAATTGGATTTATTATGATTTAATTATGATTAAATCTAACAAAATTGATTAAAAAAATATGAAATAAATGATTTTACTGAATTAAAAATTATTTCAGTAAAGTTTAACTTTATAAAAAGTCAGGATAATTTTTGGAGAATTTAATAAAATTGTTTTGATATATAAATGGATTTTTATAAATATAAAAGTATAAAATTGCTTTAATTATTATAAATATTAAATAAATGAATTTCTGAAAAATAAAAATTGTGAATAACACTTTTAACTCAGATTTAATAAATATAATTTTTTTAGAATTTATAAAATAGTTTTGGTATTTAAAAATGAATTTATAAGTTTTAAATATAATATATATATATATATATATAATTGTTGTTTTAAAAAGAAAAGAAAAGAACAAAAAAGAAGTCAGAGCCGGGACTCGAACCCGGGTGACTGTTGTGGCAAGCCTTGGTCACAACCACTTGGCCTAGGCCAGTGGTTGTGATGAAAGCCGTATAATAATAATTATATACACAGAGGAAACATCAGTTTATCCCCAAATAAAAAATCACGAACCCTAGATTTAACAATTGATCAACTCAGACATTAATAACCCGATTAAAGTTAGGGTTTATGTTGTATGATCGCCGACTAATAAAACCCACAAAAAAAGTAGAACTCACAGTGTTGTTTCGTAGATAATTGTCGGGTCAAAGCAAAAAGTCAAACGTTGATCGAAGAAGCTTAATTATCAGTGTTAGAGAATAATTGGAGGTTGAGAGAGAGTTGTGAGCGAGTTGTGAATGATCGTAGGTCATCTATTTATACTGAGGATCAAAGGTTTAGGTTAATTGGAAAGTTGACCACGTTTTAATATCATACGCGTAGGGTTTTCAAATTAGGTCAATGATTCGTTGTAATTGACGTGTAATTGAGTCACACTGGGCCGATAATCACATGAATTTACCAATTATAAAACAATCACGAGTTAATTCCTTGGATTGATTCACAAGCTAACCCACAGTTGACTTTCTTTGTCAACTGTGAAGGTTTAAAAACGCGTTTATAATTAATAATGGTCCGGGTTTATTACAAGTTGCAAGCCAGCCCAGCTGGTTAAGCTGGTGTGTGTGTTTGGTGACCCGGTCTTGGCGCGGGTTCGATTCCCGGCCAAGATATGTAATTTTTTTTTGATATTATTTTCAATACAACACACATATATGATATTATATATATAGTATTAGGGTTTTAATAACGCGACCAAAATAATAAATGCGAATATATAAGATGAAACTTGACGTTTTATTAATGACGAACGTGTAACGTACAAGTTTTAAATACGTAATGTTACAGTCTCCCCTACTTTTAGGAACTTCGTCCCGAAGTTGGAGTTGGAGAGTCTGGTGGGAAAAGATGTGGATATTTCGACTTCATCTGGTCTTTGCGTTCCCAAGTGAACTCTGGGCCTCGTTTAGATTCCCAACGAACCTTAACGATCGGAATACGACTGCGCTTGAGTTTCTTGACTCCAGTGTCAACAATCTCGACGGGTTTCTCGATAATGTGCATGCTTTCATCGATTTGCACATCCTCAAGAGGAACATGAAGGTTCTCATCTGCTAAGCATTTCTTGAGATTCGAAACATGGAAGGTCGGATGAACATTGCTTAGCTCAGGTGGAAGATCAAGTTTGTAAGCCACTTTTCCAACTCTGTCAAGAATTTTGAAGGGGCCAACGTATCGAGGAGCTAGCTTTCCCTTTCTACCGAAACGAATAACTCCTTTCCAAGGGGATACCTTAAGTAGTACAAGGTCCCCAACTTGAAATTCCAAGGGTTTACGACGTTTATCAGCATAACTCTTTTGGCGACTTCTAGCCTTGAGAAGATTATCCTGAATAAGCTGAATTTTGTCTGTGGTTTCCTGGATTAGTTCGGGTCCAGTAATACGAGCTTCACCAACCTCAGTCCAACAGACAGGTGAACGACATTTCCGACCATAGAGTGCCTCAAAAGGAGCCATGTTA
Source organism: Ambrosia trifida (assembly GCA_028751855.1). Taxonomy (NCBI): domain Eukaryota; kingdom Viridiplantae; phylum Streptophyta; class Magnoliopsida; order Asterales; family Asteraceae; genus Ambrosia; species Ambrosia trifida. The sequence continues at coordinate 40,777,276 of CM054128.1, read as the reverse complement.
ATGCTGGCGTGATAACTGTTGTTGTATGAAAACTCAACCAAAGGAAGATGAGAATCCCATGTGCCACCAAAATCGATGACACATGCCCTGAGCATGTCCTCAAGTGTCTGGATGGTTCGTTCAGTCTGACCATCCGTTTGAGGGTGATAAGCAGTGCTCAGGTTCAACTTGGTACCCAAAGCATCTTGTAGAGACTCCCAAAAGTGAGAGGTGAAACGACCATCGCGATCAGAAATAATGTCCAAAGGTATACCGTGACGACATACGATTTCACTTTCGTACATCCTTGCCAACCTTTCCACAGAATACTTCTCACGAATAGGTAGGAAGTGAGCGGACTTGGTCAAACGATCGACAATTACCCAAATACTGTCGAAACCTTTGGGTGTACGAGGGAGTTTGGTGATGAAATCCATAGCTATGCTCTCCCATTTCCAGACAGGAATCTCTGGTTGTTCAAGCATACCAGATGGTCGTTGATGTTCAGCCTTGACCTTGGAACAAGTGAGGCATTTTGCAACGAAAAGAGCAATGTCTTTCTTCATACCAGGCCACCAATAAGAATAGCGAAGATCTCGGTACATCTTGTCAGCTCCAGGATGAATAGAATAACGAGACTTATGAGCCTCGTTCATGAGAAAAGTACGAAGATCATCACGGTCGGGAATCCACAGTCGGTTAAGGAAATAAAGAAGACCATCGGGTTTGGTTTCAAGTTGAGTTTCAGCACCACAAGACATTTCATCGTACATGTTACCTTGGGTGACTGATGTGTGTTGAGCCTGGAGAATGCGATCAGTACGAACTCTTGCACATTGGAGTTTGACACGCTCTTTACGACTAAGTGCGTCAGCCACAACATTCGCCTTGCCAGGATGGTAGCGAATTTCGCAATCATAGTCGTTAAGTAATTCAACCCAACGTCGTTGCCTCATGTTAAGATTCTTTTGATCGAAGACATGTTGGAGACTTTTGTGGTCCGTGAACACCACACATTTGGTCCCATAAAGATAATGTCTCCAAATCTTGAGTGCAAAGACAACAGCGCCCAATTCAAGATCATAGGTGGTATAATTCTTTTCGTGAGTCTTGAGTTGTCGAGACGCATAAGCAATAACCTTTCCTCGTTGCATGAGAACACAACCAAGACCCTGGTTCGATGCATCACAGTAGACCACGAAATCATCATTACCATCAGGTAGAGACAAGATAGGAGCTTCACAGAGTTTCAGCTTAAGAGTTTCAAATGCTTCCTCTTGCTTAGGTCCCCACTCATAGGGTTTACCCTTGTGAGTTAAGGTAGTGAGAGGAACAACGATCTTGGAGAAATTGGCGATGAATCGACGATAATAACCAGCCAAACCAAGAAAAGAACGGACTTCCGTTGGAGTGGTAGGAACACTCCAATTCTTCACAGCTTCGATCTTTGCGGGATCAACATGAATTCCGTTCATATCAATGACATGTCCCAAAAATTGAACTTCCTTAAGCCAAAATTCACATTTCGAGAACTTGGCGTACAGTTGCTCTTTCTTTAGGAGACTCAAGATAGAGTGAAGATGTTGCTCGTGATCGGATTTTGATTTAGAGTAAATCAAAATATCATCGATGAAAACGATCACGAATTTGTCGAGATAGGGTCTACAAACCCGATTCATCAAATCCATAAATACTGCGGGAGCATTGGTCAACCCAAAAGGCATAACCATGAATTCATAGTGACCATAGCGTGTGTGAAAAGCTGTCTTGGGAATATCTTCTTCGTGGACTCTAAGCTGATGATAACCAGAACGGAGATCAATCTTTGAGAAGTGGGTTGCTCCTTGAAGTTGATCGAAGAGATCGTCAATCCTAGGAAGTGGATAACGATTCTTGATGGTGAGTTTGTTGAGTTCACGGTAGTCAATACACATCCTAAGAGAACCATCCTTCTTTTTAACGAACAAGACAGGGGCTCCCCATGGAGAAGAACTAGGGCGAATGAACCCTTTATCAGAAAGTTCCTGTAATTGACTAGCAAGTTCTTGCATCTCAGAGGGTGCAAGACGATAAGGAGCTTTAGCGATAGGATTAGCACCAGGAACAAGATCAATACGAAACTCCACTTGTCGAGCAGGAGGCAAACCAGGTAAATCCTCTGGGAAGACTTCAGGATAGTCTCGAATAATAGGAATGTCTTGGATACTTTTGCCTTTGTCCTTCTTCTCTATCACGTTAGCTAAGAAGGTTGTATACCCCTTTCGTAAGTACTTTTGGGCAGTAGTACAAGACATAAGCTTAAGCTCACCACAGGGTTTCTCACCATAGATCTTCAAAATCTCACCAGATTCGAGAGGAATGCGTATGACTTTCTCGAAGCACAGAATTTCGGCACGATGAGTTGACAACCAGTCCATGCCTACAATAACATCAAAACTACCAAGATGCATGGGGATGAGATCGATAGGGAAGGTATGATCGTCGAGGTTCAACAAGCAGTTACGAATAATAGAGTCGATCGAAATAGACTTCCCGTTAGCTACCTCTACCACGAAAGGGTCTTCTAGATTAGTGTGGGGTAAGTTAAGTAAAGGTTCAAACTTCAGTGACACAAATGACTTATCAGCTCCCGAATCAAATAATATGGATGCATAGTGGTTATTAATGAGAAACGTACCATTCACCACTTCGTTGTTGTCACGAGCCTGGTTAGCGTTGAGATTGTAGGCGCGACCTCGAGCACCTTGGTTCTGGTTGCGGTTCTGGTTTTGGTTTTGGTTCTGATTTTGGTTTTGGTTACGGTTACGATTAGGGCAGTTGTTGATGTAGTGATTAGGGTTACCACACTCGTAGCATTGACCACGAGTAGGCCTGTTGTTTTGTTGGTTGGGAGCTGGGTTATTGTTGTCTTGGGTAGTAGGAGATCGACAGACGTTCACCAGGTGACCATATCGTTGACACTTAGTACAAAATCGACATGGCACCTGTGTGGGATGGTGGTACTTGCAAGTGTTGCACAAAGGGTGAGGTCCGGTGTATGGTTTCTTGGCTGGGTTTTGGGCAGTAGGTGGAGTAGCAGCAACCATATAGTTTCTAGCCTTGCGCTTTTTGTTGCTTGAGGTCTCAGGCTTGACTTCAATTGCAGGCTGTGGAGTGTCTTTGGCAACCGTCTTCTTAGTGCCTTTGCGGAAGAGAGTACCGTTCTTCACGTGATTATCAGTAAGAGTGGCCGCTAGACGTTTGGCCTCTTCCAAAGTTGCAGGATTTCTACCCCAAACGGTGTCCTGGATTTGCATGGGCAGACCACTGATGTACTTCTCGATGGCTACCGGTAGAGGAGTAACTTTGTGAGGCAACAATAAGCTAAGCTCATGAAAGCGGGTGTTGTAGGCAAGGTTTTCCCCACTATCTTGAGCTAAGGTGTGGAACTCATCCTCAAGTTTCTTAACTTCATTGCGAGGACAAAACTCTTCCTTCATGACCTCCTTGACTTGGTCCCATGTCATAGCAAGAGCAACCTCGGCCCCACGAGTACGCTTTTCTTCATTCCACCAAGTGAGTGCTCGTTTATGGAGAACACTCATGGCGTAACGAACCTTGAAGTTGTTGGGGCACTCACTGTTGATGAAGGTATTCTCAATACCCTCAAACCATTGGAGGTCCAGTAGCTCCTTCTTCACCACTAAACTTTGGAGGGTTACAAGAGTTGAAATGCTTAAGGGTGCAGGCTTGGGGTCCATTTCCATTGCCATTGCCGTTCCCGTTCCCGTTGTTGTGACCATTCCCGTTGCCGTTCAGTTGGATGACTTGAGCGAGTAAATTGGGAACCAGAGTTGCGATTTGCTGCGCCATTTGTTGAGAAATGATCGCAGCCAGCTGAGCATCGACCCCATTGTTGTTGTGGTTAGGAACTTGGTCATGGTTGTGGTTATGGTTATCACCACCTTCTTCGTGGTTCTCACCATTGTTGTTGCGAGTGCTGCGACGAGGAGGCATGATCTGTAGTAGACACAATGAAATGAATGAGAGTTTATATAAGGAATGTAATCATTTATTCATTAATTTAAAACGAATAAACGAAAACGTTGACTTATCAAAGATTCTAAATTCTAATAACATATGAAGACATGCTTTAGCCTATAAGTGAACACTCATCCCGAGAATTCCCAGGTAGGCATCCGGGTCCCTCGTCTGATTGGGATATATGCGCAATGCCAGCCTAGACAGAAGACTCAGAATACAGGCGTTCACCCTTCCAGATTGCACGTGTTCGTTATTAAAATCTAGAACTTCGACGAGATCTCAAGGGGGTTCAGGTTAAACCTGAGGATTTTGTCCTATAAATCTAATGGTGGATCAGGATTGCAGCAGACAAATAAGAGTAGTCACATGTAGGTTTAGGGTTATAAGGCATAGGATAAGGATAGGATTAGGGAAGCAATTAGGGTTACAAGTAGGAGAAGCAAGTACTGTTTAAGTCCCTAAGGTTATAGTCTAGATTATTTCTAATAACCTAATTCCCTATAACCAAGGCTCTGATACCAATCTGTAACACCCCAACCGATGGCGGAAACATCGGGGTGCCACGTATTGATGATTGTTTTCAGTAGCACATGGTATAATATAAATTTTAAATAATTTATTCAAACATAATATCCAAAATATGAAATGATGTCTAAGAATTCAAATACATGATATCAAATAACAAACTTCAATAACTTCAAATAAAACTTCAAGTAAAATCCTCATGCTAACTCAAGCCTCAGCTTCATTGTTACCTGAAACATGTTAATTTTGAAAGTATTTTGGGTCAACATAAGTTGGTGAGAATTACATAGGTTTTTGATAATAAAATGAATAAAATGTTGTGCAATTCATGTGTCATGTCAATCTAGCCCATATGTGAGAACATACTAGAAATAAATCGAGTGCATAATCAACCCTGATGACTGTTATAAAATGATACATACCATACGCTCATGGTCCAATTGAATATGTTATGCGATAACAAACACCCACGTAACCTTTGTAGGAGGCACGTATCCGGGTGGGATTGTCAGTCCAATAGATCTATCAATGTATACCGTCGGCTTGTACGGAGTTAATGATTATGCTAGAATGGTGCTTACTCTAATCATGCTCAAGACATAATGCAACATAGAAAACACATAGACACATTGATGATTGAATTGCAATGATAATGTTATAACATGTTTCACCCCAAAAATGGTGATAAATAAAAGGGGCTATGTAAAACTCACCTTAGCAAATGTTAAACTTGTTGAAAAGATGAAATAATAGTGTTGCCCAAAATGATTCCAAATATCACCCTATAATAAGGTAATATATAATAAGTCTAAGTCTAATTAACTTATAAGTGTATCCTAGGGTTTCGATTTGGGGATAACCAATTGTTGAATTTAAATTAAAATGTTAATTAATAAAGGAAAATTTGATAATTAATAAAAGAAAGTCTTTTTATAAAATTTAAATTTTGAATGTACACATTAAAGTGTTTGGAGTATAAAAATAATTTTTAAAAAATTATTTTATTTAAAAATAGATTTTTAAATCTATTTATTATAAATAGCCAATATTTAACTTTAATATTCAAAAATACTAAAATTAAAGAATTTCTATTTTAAAAATCATATTTATGTTCTAAATAATTAAAAATAATTTGTATAAAATTTTGGTGCAAAAATGATGAAAATTGGATTTATTATGATTTAATTATGATTAAATCTAACAAAATTGACTAAAAAAATATGAAATAAATGATTTTACTGAATTAAAAATTATTTCAGTAAAGTTTAACTTTATAAAAAGTCAGGATAATTTTTGGAGAATTTAATAAAATTGTTTTGATATATAAATGGATTTTTATAAATATAATAGTATAAAATTGATTTAATTATTATAAATATTAAATAAATGAATTTCTGAAAAATAAAAATTGTGAATAACACTTTTAACTCGGATTTAATAAATATAATTTTTTTAGAATTTATAAAATAGTTTTGGTATTTAAAAATGAATTTATAAGTTTTAAATATAATATATATATATATATATATATATATATAATTGTTGTTTTAAAAAGAAAAGAAAAGAACAAAAAAGAAGTCAGAGCCGGGACTCGAACCCGGGTGACTGTTGTGGCAAGCCTTGGTCACAACCACTTGGCCTAGGCCAGTGGTTGTGATGAAAGCCGTATAATAATAATTATATACACAGAGGAAACATCAGTTTATCCCCAAATAAAAAATCACGAACCCTAGATTTAACAATTGATCAACTCAGACATTAATAACCCGATTAAAGTTAGGGTTTATGTTGTATGATCGCCGACTAATAAAACCCACAAAAAAAGTAGAACTCACAGTGTTGTTTCGTAGATAATTGCCGGGTCAAAGCAAAAAGTCAAACGTTGATCGAAGAAGCTTAATTATCAGTGTTAGAGAATAATTGGAGGTTGAGAGAGAGTTGTGAGCGAGTTGTGAATGATCGTAGGTCATCTATTTATACTGAGGATCAAAGGTTTAGGTTAATTGGAAAGTTGACCACGTTTTAATATCATACGCGTAGGGTTTTCAAATTAGGTCAATGATTCGTTGTAATTGACGTGTAATTGAGTCACACTGGGCCGATAATCACATGAATTTACCAATTATAAAACAATCACGAGTTAATTCCTTGGATTGATTCACAAGCTAATCCACAGTTGACTTTCTTTGTCAACTGTGAAGGTTTAAAAACGTGTTTATAATTAATAATGGTCCGGGTTTATTACAAGTTGCAAGCCAGCCCAGCTGGTTAAGCTGGTGTGTGTGTTTGGTGACCCGGTCTTGGCGCGGGTTCGATTCCCGGCCAAGACATGTAATTTTTTTTTTTGATATTATTTTCAATACAACACACATATATGATATTATATATATAGTATTAGGGTTTTAATAACGCGACAAAAATAATAAATGCGAATATATAAGATGAAACTTGACGTTTTATTAATGACGAACGTGTAACGTACAAGTTTAAAATACGTAATGTTACAGAAGGCCTTTTACGATATTGTTTATCTTTTGCATGAACATCGTTCAAATCATTAACAGTGTCAAATTTCGGGAATGCTTTTTTCCCTTCTTTAGAACATACAAAGTATTTTAAGGTAACCAAACCATGACTGACTTTTTGAGTGTTCTTACGAATCGTAAACCCCCCTAACTTAGCATATGTCTCGTAAAAAGAATACGCTTCATCAATAGATTTAAAGGACATACCAATCTGAGGTCTTTTTGATAAAGCAACATCGGGTATATAATTCAATTTACCGGTTCTTGGTGATTTTCGCACAATACCAACACCATATGTCACCCCTGAATCTGACACGTCATGCAAAAAAAAAAAAAATAACATCATTACTGAATATGTTTAACATAATCAAAATAAAGAATGATTAATACACTTCACAAAAATTACATAAACAGAAACCGAACAAAATATATTACATTAACATCAGCACTAAAAAAAAATATAACTAATATCAGCACAATGAAAATTTACATTGTACAACACCAACACAAAAAGAAGCAATGTATTACATAAACATCAACAGGATAAAAAATTACATAAAACATCAGCACATTAAAAAAAAAAAAACATAATATCTAATATCAGCACACTGTACGTTTTGTCGAATTATCACCAACCCAACCGAAACCCTAATTAACCATTACCAACAAATCATGAATTTGCAAAACACTAATGATCAATCGTCTGTTCGTTCTTAAACAATATATGAACAAATAACTAATGATACCTGGGTTTGATTCCATTGGCGTGGGAATTTCGGGAATCATTTTTGAAGAATTTCTGATGAACACAAATGCTTGCGATTGAATTGAATTAATAGCAATACCTCACTGTTGCTTGAATATAGGAACTGAAGAGGAGTTTTTAACGAAAAAAATCTGATTGCTAATATGATTGAACCACAAATTTGAATTTTGAAATCCATGATTATAGGATTAGGGTTCATCATAGTGATAAGGTTGAAGAGGAACAAGTCACGTTCTGCAATATTTGGTTAAAAAAAATTGATTTATTTTTAAAATTATAATGTTAGCAAAAGACTATTATACCCTTTTTAATAATTTAAAAAAAAAAAACAAGTGTCAACACTTGGTTGGTTCTCACAGTTTTTAAGGAAATCTGGGTTTTTATATGATCCTACTTCTACATATTAGTAACAATCCAACTGTTTTTCCAGCAACTTTAAGTAAATATGGTAACACATACAAACCTGATTTGTCATCATTGTTTTCATCTGAACTATCTGTATCAATCTCTTCTTCATCAAAAGGTATATTGATATCATTCAACACATTGTTAATCTTTTTTCCAGGCGAGCAACTTTTTTGTCGTTTGCTTGTCTCACCAAACAACAAATCAAATTTTCCTCTTAACATTTGTACATCATGATTCTCTGGTATGATTTCTTCAACGTCATCTAATTTTGATTCAACCTTTTCCTTTATTCTAATTAGTTTGTCCATTAGTCTACCTATCTCAGTCAATTTCTTCTGTTACACATAAACCAAAAAAAAAAAAAAAAACAGGTCAGTATGTTAATAATTATTCCTTGGCATAACATAACTATCATTTTTCTACACAACTTTACCGATTGATTATGTCCTTTAACATCTTGTGTAGTTAAGTTGTTGCATCTTCCTCCAAATCCACCCTTAGTGATTTCCAATGCTTGTTTTCTTTTTAGCTTACCCACGTCCCAGAATTCTATTGCCGCCTTTGTACTATCCACTTTTATACCTTTGCAATCAACGTTTTCCACATACAAAAGCTAGAAAAACCAAGGTTACATGTTAGTTTTTTTGCCTAACTAAAATGTAGTTAAAGTAACAAGATGACCAGAATTTATTTACCGTTAATATTGTAAGTGGCCCTGCAAACTGCGAGGCTGCGTCACATCTCCGCCAGTGGTCTTTACATGGTTTCATCCCTTGGATAACGTAGGAACACCAGTCGACTTGTGAGAAATCAGTATCCTTTGTAATCTTCTTAAATAAGTAATCCCTACACCTTCCTTGACTATAGCACTCCACCATAACTGTGAGGAACATCATTAAAAAGTCTAAACGAAATATGAATGTGTCCTCATCTTCAGCTTCTTGTGTGTTTTCCACCATGTTGCTCACCGCCACAAATCGCCCTGGATACCTATCCCTCCACTGTTTCACCTCTGGTGCCATAAAGTCAAACGGTTCCTTTTGGTGAATTTTTAACCCTTTGTACGGTATTCCTAACAAGTTATGGATAGCTACTTCATCAATTTTTATGCTTCCATTTTCCAGCTTTATTTCCATTTTGTCTGGATCAAAGTTGTCGACGACATAGTGACCCAACTTCCCTGGTATTCCACTAACGTTGAAATCCAAAAGCTTGCCAAAGCCCATTTTTCTCACGGCCTCCTTTTGTTTGTTCTTTAATGTCTTAATGCATTTATACATCTGTATTGGCGAATAACGTGTTTGCAACGAGAACCATCCCTCTTCTGACTTTGGTTTCGTACCTGTTGTAACTGTTTTCTCCTTTTTTTTTCCTGAGCTTCCTGTAACACATGATTTTAAATTCTTTTAAATAACAATTCATATAACAAAACATATATATAAACCCACTCAATCAATATGTTTTTTTACCGTACCCGTTGTTGCACGTTTTTTTGCACTTTGAACTGGTTGCTCATCCTCAAAGGTAACTTTTTTTTTCTTTTTTATCTGTGAATTTCCTGCTAGACATTTAACACATATATATTTTTGTAATCAAGTTAGGTCCCATCTTTTAAAAGTAATTAGACATGTTCTTATTAAAACAGCCAAGCAGCTTGTATATTTTTTTATCATACCCGTTGCTGGTCGTTTCTTTGATCCGTGCGCTGGTTGGTCGTCATCGGAACTAACTACTTTCTTCCGTTTTTTATGTGGAATCCCTGTTATACAGATTATAAAACATGATTTTAATACTTGTAACACACACAAACTTTTTTTTTCCAACTGAGTGATTCACATACCCGTCGATCGTTTTCCTGACCAATCGATTGTTGTATCTAGTTCATCTTCATCAAATTCTGCATTATCAAATTTTTTTGGTTACTTTTTTTTATAAGTCAGTGGACTATATAGATTGTATTGAAAAAACATTTTCGTAACATACCTAGTTGTTTTTTAACCTTTTTGCGTTTGGTATCGTTGTGTTCATTCGGAGAAACCAAATCTATAAGATGATCAGATTCTAACAAGCGTGGGCTTTTCCTTGTAGGCTTGGTCGACATTTTTTTTTGCTAAAACCAACGGAACATAGTTAAAACATACAAATACACTGTCTCTGTAAACACAAGACTCTAAAGCAGATTATTACCCTAAAAAAACACCACATGAACCTCACTACATTTAACTCAAAAAAGCCATTAGATTTTTTTTTCTAAGTTCACAAAATGTAAACAAAAGGTCATTCAACTCTTGTTATATGTTCTTATTTCTAACTTCACTAAAGACTTTTACAAAGTCTTTGTAAACCTAAAGTCTTTGTTACCATCCACTTTTCATTTGACATATTTTTTTTTCATTTGACAAATATATTTTTTGTGTACCCCCAACCTCAAAATCACGCCAATTTGTAAACCTAAAGTCTTTGTAAACCTAAAGTCTTTGTAAACCTCAAAATCACGCCAATTTGTGATTTTTTTGCAACCCCAACTTGAAAATCACAAATTTTCTTAAGATTTTTGTAACACTAACCATAAAATTTTTCTGAAATTTTTTTGTAACCCCAAGTATAAACATAAAATCTTTGGCTGATAGTATAAACATAAAATTTTTCTGAATTTTTTTTTTTCTGAAAATCACAATTTTTATAAGATTTTTGTAACCCCAAGTATAAACATAAATTCTTTGGTAAACACAAAGTTTTTTTGTAACCCTAACCTGAAATTTACGTTTTTTTATACAAATTCCTAATATAATTTACTTCAAAATCAAAATTTTCAAAAAGCCCAATTAGTATCCTAATATTTTTAACTTTTAAAGCCCTAAGATACCCAACCAACAATATGCCCTGTAACTTAAAGCCCTAAACAAAATTACAGAAAAATAAGCCCTACACAAAATTAAACTTTTTGTTTTTAAAAGGCTATAATCGATGTATTTGCTGATAGTAAACTTTTCATGAAGGATTTTTGCTGGAAGGAACAAAAAACTTTTTGCTGAAAGTTAAAACCAAATTTAACTTTTTTCTCGAAAGAAGACGACGATGTTTTGGTTCAGGGTTTCTTCAAGAATATACATATTTGCTGGAAGTAACAAAACCCAAAACAAAAAACTAAAACTAAAAACTAAAGACGACGATTACCTTTTTTCTCGAAAGACGACGACGATGTTCTTGGTTCTTGAAGGATTTCTGGTGTGATTTGGGAAGATTTTTGAGAAGATTTTGTGTTTTTGGATGACGGTTTGTAATGTTCTTTGAGGATACGATTGGTTTTATGAGAGAGAAACAAAGATACGAGTGGTTTTATGAGAGAGAAACAAAGAGTGTTCTTGGATGACGGTTTGGGGGAGGTTCTTGGGGAAGAGTGTGAGTGAGATTTTGAAAAAAAAAAAAAGAGTTTTATGATTATGAATGAAGAAGACATACGAAAGAATGAGAGAGAGAAACATTGGGAAGAGTAAAATCAATTACTTTATGCTTTGTCAGTTACAGATTTTTCCTTGACCTCTTTACCCCTCCAATGCTTTTGTTGTGCTTTATCATTTAAAAAAAACGAAATTAATCAGAAAAATCTAGAGCCATTGATCAAGACAAATGAAGGGTCAAGATGAGGTTTTCAGGGTTTCTTTAACTGGAGTGGGTTTTCAGAATATCCTCCCCCTATATATATATATATATATATATATATATATATATATATATATAGGGAAAGGGTAAAATAAAAACACACTTTTCGTAAAAGAACTAAATAACCCACTTTTTCACCACACACTTATTTTATTCAAAAAAGATATGTGGCTCACAATTAAAGTGGAATAAAATAAAAAAAGGAATATTCTCTTGCCTAATAAGACAAAATACGGTGGGCCATGGTCGTTTACACTGCTGTAAAATATTTTTTTTTTACGTCGAGGTTACCCTTTTTTCACCGGTCGAATTTTTTTTTTTAAATTCACATTTTACGTCGGTGTTCTCGCGGTTCTTTCACGAAAAGTGTGTTTTCATTTGAACCTAATCCTATATAGTTTAGGATCATGTACAAAACCCATTTTACGTGAGAAGTGTGAGAACCTATCTAAGAGTGACACGTGGCAACCAATTATTTTAATTAAAAGGGCATCTTTGTAATTTGTATTCATAATCTTATTTTTAGTAGATAAATGTCCAATTAATTACCTTCTTAATTATGAGTAATAATAGGGATTTTTGTTGTGATTAAAAAAATTTTTACTGAATGCTTTAATAAAGAATCAGCATTCACGAATTGAAATTCATAGTCATTTACATCAATCATTCAACGTATGGTGTTTTACGTTTAAGGTAGGTTTTTAGTTATTTTTTTATACAAGGTATGGTGTTTTACCCAATTTTTGTGTTTTATCTTCATCTTACACAATGTGTTTAATACTATTAAATCCCAAAACAAATTTTAACAGCCATTTTTTTCTTATTACAAATAGTGTTTTATATTCAACAAGCAGTGTGTTTTATATTGAACATAAACCCATAAAACCATAACATTGTGTTTTATCATCATATTCTCAACCTTGTGTTTTAACAGACCCGTGTGTTTTATCACCATCTTCTCCATAATCTAGTGTGTTTTATCTTCATCATACACAATCAGTAATACATTAAAAAACACACTAGAATGTACTTTAAAACACAACTATACATACATTTAAATATGTTTTAAATTCAAAAAACACTAAACCACAAAAAAATCCCTTGAAGATAAAACACACCAATAAGGGAAATTTATTTAAAATGTAATGGATTTGCAAAACATACTCCATATCTATATACAAGTAGGATTCATCTTCGAATGCATTGTAAACTGAACCACATTACAAGCTTGTAATATTTTTAACTTCTAGCTTGACATCCTCAGTTGTAATATTTACGATCAGATTTGAAAAACATACTCCATAGCTATTAAACACTTAAGGCTTGTAATCTTTGTTGATCCTCCATAAATGAGAGATTTACTGCAGAAAAATAGGTATGGTTGTTTTTAGGAAAGTGTTGGGCGAGAATCAAGGAGTTTCAATCGGTTTTTTTAATGAAATCTCATCCGCCTCATTAAATGCGTTAGCCAATTGACTATACTACCCTTTATAATTGATTCTTATTAATAATAATTAAACACTATTTACAATAATGCCACTCATTAAATCTAAACCATTGATTAAGATGATCTAATGGTCCAAAACACTTCTTACCCTTCTCACACAAAACACACTTTGCACAGGATCTCGACCCTATATATATATATATATATATATATATATATATATATATATATATATAGGGGAAAGTTAATTTGAGAACACCTATATTTCGTGCGAACCGTGAGAACGGCATCTAAAACCATTCAAATTCAAAATTTCTTTTTACACTTATCTTTATTACTAAAATACAATCCCAAAAACACAATTTACGCGTAAAAATTCAAACGTATACGAAAATAAATTGTTTTTACACATGTGTAAATTTACTGTTTATACATGTGTAAACTGTTTCATTTACACATGTGTAAAAAGTTAATTTGAAAGTGTTTTTGCAAGAAAAGATGTATTATTTGGAAAGAAAATTCATTTATTAATGTTGTATTTTGATTATAATGAGGTTTGTGTTAAAAAAATTTGACTTTGATTGATTTTTCTACTTGTTCTCACGGTTCTCACAATATTTAGCGTTCTCAAGATAACCCTCCTATATATATATATATATATATATATATATATATATATATATATATATATATATATATAGGGTAGAGATCCTAAGAGAACCAACCCCTATTTGAGAACTGAGAGAACCATTCTGGGCCACACATTTCATATAAAGGCAAAAAAAAAAATTTTTTTTTTTTTTTTTTTTTTTTTTTTTTTTTTTTTGCTTTAATCGCACATTTTTATGCAAGGAAATTTTTTTTTTATTTTTTTTTGAATTTTTTTTTCATTTATACATATGTGTATATGTCAATTATACATATGTGTATATAGCAATTATACATATGTGTATATAGCATTTTTCAGCTATACTGATATGTGTATATTTCAGTTATACATATGTGTATATAGCATTATACATATGTGTATAATGCAATTATACACATGTGTATACTGAAAAAAAATAAAAAAATAAATTCCTTACATATAAAGCAGCGATTTTTGCAAAAAAAAAAAAAAAAAAAAAAAAAAAAATTGCCTTAGAGAAATGTGTGGCCCAGAATGGTTCTCTAGTTCTCAATTTGAGGAAAGGTTCTCATTTGAACCAAATCCTATATATATATATAGGTTTAGGATCCTGTACAAGGTACATTTTTTGTGAGAAGTGTGAGAAGGACTAAGAATTGACATGTAGACATCATGTTTTGGATTTAGGAATGATGTTTTAGGTTGTTTTAACTTGAAAAACACCAAACACAACAATCTAAAACACAATACAATGTATTATAGTCATTAAATTTAAAAAACAGCTAAAACACACTACTTAACGCTTAAAACACACTGCTAATGTTCTTAGCATGGTGTTTTAAGTTTTAAGCCTAAAATACATTGTTTTCGGTTTTTAATTGTTATGTTTGGTGTTTTTATAGGCAAAACAATCCAAAACATCACGACTAAGTTCAAAAAATGATGTCTAAGTATCAATTTTTAATACTTCTCACACTTCTCACAAAAAAACACTTTGTACACGATCTTGACCCTATATATATATATATACTAGTGTGTTTACTCGCGCGTTGCAGCGGGATCCACAAATGGGTTGCAATACAACATTATGATACTTAGGTTTTTGTCGAAAGTTACGCAAAAAGAATAGAAATGTTCACACTATGTTTTAACAAGTATTCGTAGAAAGAAAACAAAAGAAATATGCACCGCCACTTACAACTGATTGCAGTTCACCGCAAAAACCATGTACTCATTATTGAACAAATCTTAATAAACCAAATGTATGTTACTGTAACAGACCAATATGAACATAAACATCACTCTTGTGTAAGTTGTCCGATCATTGCAAATCTACATAACCGTGCCATTGAAGACACCTTGCTAAATGGTAAAGTTCATTTACATGACAAGAGCATGTAGTAATAATATGATATTGTATATACTATCATATGAAGGTCACTGTCCATTTAGAAATTAAAAGTTGTGATTTGTAAGTTTGTAATAGACTTGCCCAACCTGACTCAACAGTTAAAAAAATTGCCCAATGTAGCCAGTGAGCTAAACCATCCCGTCCACTTTGCCGCTAGGTAGACGCATATATATGAAAACGGTTTATAATATAAGTATTATTATGGCAAAGTTTTAAAACTCACACAAATTTAGTTGAGATAAGATTATTCATTGTGGTAACATAAATTATTATCTTTCATCGCTATTAATGAATTTGTTCAAAAATATTGTTATCCTGTGTGTTTATTTAGTTTGGGTGAGTTACATTTTCATATAAAAGTTGATTATCTTTTAGGGGCATTTAGAAAAGAAAAGCGGTAAAATTTAGGAAATTGTAAAGAAACCGTTAGTAGTCATCTTAATTTTGAACATATTTACCCATACATCCTCCTTTATAATGTAGTATAGATATAGATATACACATATCGAGTGTATTTCCTATAGATCAAGACATGTCATGTTTATAAATAAACAAAGAAATAATTCTATATATACTCCTCTAAACTTTCTTAATTTCATATTATACCTGATCAAACTTTAAAACATCAAATGTACCTAATTCTATTAGCCTTTTTCTTCATGATAGTTTTACTCTTATTAGTTGAAGAACATTAGCAACTTTAAAAGCAAAAAAGTTGTACAGATTTATCTATTTGTTAGTTCTCTCCTTAGTTGTTGTAGCTTATGTGTATCTACAAAATCGAAAATTGTCATAATGCAATTTATCTCTATTCGATTCCATGTGTTGTAGCTTATTGACAATTTCCAGTTTTTAGTTTTTAACAATCAATTACCAATAGTTGTTTTACGAGTCTCACATCGTTCAAACTAATTTTCATTAAGCCAACATCAAAGCACGTGCTCTTAATTCGTTTTTGGATCGTTAGGTCAACATGGTTGGATCCATTGTTGCGTTAATCCTTCGTTGCAAAGTTTTATTGAAATTATGTCTATTTAACTTTTAATACAAACTTTGTAATAAGTCATGTCAATGTGGTGTTTTCAACTTGGTGAATAAATTAGGTTACATGCTACCATATTCGAACCTGAAAGTGATAATTTGTTACTTATATTGTATTTTCGTGCTTGCTTGTCTTTCTTGATTAATTGCAATTTAGTTTAATTTTAGCACAATCTCAATCAATCAAATCCAAAGTTTAGATTTAATTTAAGTTTTTAGTATATGGATAACCAAACGAAATGTGTAATACCGAGCACATGCTCCTTTTGAATATGATACCCTACTTACTTTATCAATCTAGTTATTTAATTTTTTTTCGCATAACCCCATCGACATCAAGGCTCATACACATTTCCCCACAAGTATTAAACATAATACACATTATATCAATGCAAATGAATTAGTTTTTAGCAATCTCTACACATTAGAACCTATTACTCATAGGTTATAAAACCAAGATTACCCAATGACGGGTCACAATCTCAAGTAACCCGTTAGTCCACACTTCTCTTGTGTGAATTTTACTCCTGACCACCTTTTCTTACCATGAGTTACCCCGTGTGTCAGGTAATGCACACTAGGATTACATCTCATGATAGATCCTCAGTTAGATCCTCATTTGAACAACTATAAATACGTTATATTAAGACTTAATTTTTCATCACATTAATATACATGCTATGAAATACATTTCGTTCCTAATCTTCTTTACCTATTTTGACCCATTAGACATTTAATTCACCAAAAAGCTCATCCAATTTTGACCATGTTTTTAATTGAAATTCATCTCTTCTTGATAGAAGTGTAAAATTAGTCCCTTGATGTTCATTTTTTAACAATCACTTTATAAAAACGTGCATTGCAAAATATATTATTGATTTCAAAACCAATTTTTCCTTGTCATAACTTTTTTATATGTTAATATTAAAAAATAATACACCCAAAAAAGGGCAAGTAAGCAACCCCCCCCCCCCCCCCCCTATTTTTTAAAGTTTAGAAAAACAAACATGTTATAACATTTAAAACATATGATACAATATCTATACTATATTATAAAGCATGAGGGAAGGACGCCTGCAAAAGTTAAGTAAGTACAACATTGTATGCTTATAGTACAATACTTAATTAGCTTAGTAAGAGGGGTAAACTTGTCTTTTTGACACCTTCAACATCTCTTGAATGTATCTATCTATATAATAATTGAGGTCACTTGGGTTGAATGAAGGCCTAGGAGAGAGTTTAAGTATCCATATTGAATATGGAGCTCCAACTTGCTCCCTATAAATAGTCTTTTCTACATTTTAATTTCCTACATTCTTTCATTACACTCTCAAATCCTCACTAACAAATCTTCCAAACCACATTCATCACTCATCTTTTTATTCATTGTTCCTTCTAGGTATGTCTCTTTTTCACGTAGATTGAAGGAAGTTCATCCATTGTAACGTGTTCCGATTCATAAACGTTAAAAATAGGCATATCATATGATCCTCAAACCTGGAAAACTTTTATGTTATCGTAACATCAATCAATTACTTTGACATATACCGGTTTAATATTTAAAGAGGAAATCGTGTTTTATAAAGGTTAGTAATAATATGGAATCACTTCAGAATGTGGAAACAATATTCAAACCTTTATGAAGAAATCGTGGTTTATAAAGGTTCCAGATTCGTTTTCTTTATGTCATCGTTTTGTAAAGTAATCGGAAGGTATATATTGACTCTTTTTTGATGTTTTTTCATTTGATTAATATGGAACCACTCTTTTTTGTAAAGGAATCGGTTAGTTATAATATGGAATCACTTCTGAAAGTGCAAACGATCTTCAAACCGTTGTGAAGAAATACATTGAATGTTTAGATGTTTTTTCATTTTAATACTAGAATACCATCCACCGCTGCAACTAAAAGGTATGTGGTAGATCTTTTTTTTTTTTTTTTGTGTGTGTGTTTATTAATGCGAAGTAGATATTTTTCTAAAAGCAGAATGTCATTGTTTATATCTTTTATTATTATGTGTTTGTGATTAGTGATGTTAACTATTATGTTGGATGGGATGCATGACTTTTAAGGTCGAGATATGATGTTCATATATTGTTCATAATTGTTCTTAAAGATCTCATATGGTTTGGTGTTAAAGAGTGGATTGTTATGTTAATATGATTTGATCGAGTAAAGAGCCAAATCTCAGTTCGGATTCTGGATATGGATCTGAAATAATTATGGAGCATAAAATTAATCCATAATTTAAATACAATAAAGCATTCAGTTTTATATTATTCAAAATATAGAATCGATTAGGAGTAGAAATATTAACTCAATGAATATTCTAGACAACCATTTTAAACATATATCTATGTATACAAATTTTAAGAATCGATTAACAACTAAAGTTTTTTTTTTTTTTTTTAATTTTAACACTTATTATACAAATCTTTTAATCTAAAAAAGTATGTTATGAATGTGTAGTTATCTAATTGTTATGAATTGATACTCAACTAAGTATAGAGTGTAACTTGTGAGAGAAGGTTTTGTGTTTTGAAATTAGATTTCTAAAATTGAATGAATTTTACACAATTATGGCATAATTGGTCATCAATTTATAGAGTAAATTAGATTTCTAAATGTAGCGAAGATTGATTGACTGATTGATTGATAAACCAATCTTTACCCAAATTTTCGCAACCATTAACTTCAATAGTTATTTAATCTCATATTTTTACGAATTCTGATTGGTGTTCATTGCAATTAATAAGATTTATTCAATTTGAAATGCGAATGTTTTTAATATAATTGATTTGAATTACTGATTACGATTTTAAGGTTATTTATTAAGATTTTTAATCTCATTTATTTATATTACTATTTTTACGAATATTGATTGGTCTCCATTGAAATTAATAATATTTATTCATTTTTAATGTTATTTATTAAGAGTTTTAATGTTATTTATTGACATTAATAACAGTTGACCGAATTTAATGTTATTTAGTAAAAAAATTAATCTCATTTATGTATATTTCTAATTTTACGAATTTATGTTTAAAATTATTGACCAAATTTAATTTTTTATATTATGACTTTCGTTTAATCAATTCTTATTAAAAGATAATCATCAAAATCATTTCAATAGTAATATGCTAATTTTAAGATGTCTATAATAATTTGTCGATAATTGGTAAGTCAATTTGAAACGCGGATGTTTTTATGTAACTGATTTGAATTATTGATTACGATTTTAAAGTTATTTATTAAGATTTTTAAACTCATTTACTTATATTACTATTTTTACGAATTCTGATTGGTCTTGATTGCAATTAAAAATATTTATTCATTTTTAATGTTATTTATTAAGAGTTTTAATGTTATTTATTGACATTAATAATAATTGCAAGAATTTAATGTTATTTAGTAAAAAAATTTAATCTCATTTATATATTATTAATTTTATGAATTTATGTTTAATATTATTGACCGAAATTAATTTTTTATATTATGACTTTTTGTAATCAGTTTTCATTAAAACATAATCATCAAAATCATTTTAATAGTAATATGCTAATTTTAAGATGTCAATAATAATTTGTCGATAATTGGTAAGTTAATTTCAAATGCGGATGTTTTTAATGTAATTGTTTTGAATTATTGATTACAATTTTGAGGTTACTTATTAACATTTTTAATCTTATTTATTTATATTACTATTTTTACAAATTTATTTTTAATATTACTGACCCAATTTAATTTTTCTATTATTTTTAATATTATTGACCCAATTTAATTGATTTGAATTATTGATTACATTTTTTGAGGTTACTTATTAACATTTTTAATCTCATTTAGTATTGATTTTCACCGTGGTTTTAGCTTGATTTTTAGGTCATTGGTTATGAGTCAAACCGTCAAAACAGTTTAGGGTCTTCTGGATATATTTACCTTAAATTCTTGATGATAATACAATTATAATGCCAAATGTCTTTCTTTTCCTCACCAGAGTTGTTTTTGACAAATTTCACTGTTTTGTTATTCAAATGGTTCAGGGATCCTATAAGTGGACATAAATTCTTTTCAAAGCCACAAGTTTCAAATCGTCTTGCCATGTCAAATCGTGTTATAGAAGCTAAAATAATTCAGGGAGTAACATTGGAATGCGAACTTTTTTCCAAAGAATTAGGCTGTCCCCATCTGATAAGAAGATTCTTTTCAAATTTAACAGAAGACAATTCCCTCTTACTTTATGTTTCGCAATGACAATAAATAAGAGTCAAGGACAAACCCTATTTAGGGTAGGTCTGTATTTGAAAGATCCTGTTTTTACACATGGGCAGTTTTATGTCGCTGCCAAGTGACAAAAGTAGAGATGGCCTGAAGATACTAATATTGGGCAAAGATGACAGCGTTAATAATAAATAGCAAATGTTGTCTATAAAAAAATATTTTGAAGTTTGTGAATAAGTATGCGATCATATTTTGCATAAATTGTTTAATTTTTTTTTATAATATTTGGGTTGTATGATTTGTTAAACTACATTTATTTACTTTGAATTTAATCTTCATTTGTATGTTGGTACAATAAATATATGTTTATTCATTTCATTATTTGTTTTTAAATCACGTCAACTCAAACATTTGTTGATTCATATATATGTTATTGGGTAACATTAAACTTTTTTATGATAATATACAATCAACCAAAATTCACACGAATTATATTACGTAATTTTCAATAAATAAATTTGCATACTACAATCTTTATAGAATTTTTTTCATTTGACATGGATATGTACCGCGTGTACACGCGGGCTCTAACCTAGTATAAAATATATGAATTGTAATAAATAAATATATGAATTGTAATACATTCAACATCTATATGAATTGTAATAAATAAATACTAGGTTAGAGCCCCGCGTGTACACGCGGTACATGTCCATGTTAAATGAAAAAAATTCTATAAAGATTGTAGTATGCAATTTTATTTATTTAAAGTTACGTAATACAAGTCGTATGAATTTTGGTTGATTGTAAATTATCATAAAAAAGTTTAATGTTACCCAATAACAAATATATGAATCAACAAATGTTTGATTTGACGTGATTTAAAAACAAATAATGAAATGAATAAACATATATTTATTGTAACTGTATGCAAATGAAGATTAAATTCAAAGTAAATAAATGTAGTTTAACAAATCATACAACGAAACAATTATAAAAAAAATAAACGATTTATGCAAAATATGATCGCATACTTATTAACAAACTTCAAAATATTATTTTAGAGACAACATATTATTAATCACATAAAAGCAACGGCAATGAAACGGCATCTTATTAATTAATACTTCCTCATGAAACGGCATATTATAATACTTAAAAATCATTTCACCTTGCTTCAACTTCCTCATGCATTGTTTCTGCAACATCACCAAGAGTCCAAGACAAACGGTAACCCACAAAATATTAATAAACATCAATGATTCACTCATTAATCATTGTCTCATGAAACTGATCAATATTAACACCACAATTACGTCGTCATGAACTGATCGGAACATGGCTATAAAATCCTAACCAATCTTAGATCACCATCCAAGTTGGTGGAAATATCCTGCCATACTCGCCGACTTACTCTGTCGCTACCCTCCCTCCTATTCCATTAAATCACTGCCATTATTTTTGCTATTTGAACCCACCGCTACACACTCTGCAACCTTTACCGCCATCCGCTTCTGTTCAGCCACCGTCACGCATCTCTCTCACTTTTTGAGTCGCTTATGTTCGATTGCTATAGGTAACAATCATGAGCTAGCGTTAAATAATCATATTCATTATTTATACTTCAACGGCATATTTAACATGACATATTTGTGTTTTTGTTTGATGTGTTGTTTGTAGGTTGAAAGTAAATAATCATATTCATTATTTATACTTCAACGGCATATTTAACATGGCATATTTGTGTTTTTGTTTGATGTGTTGTTTGTAGGTTGAAAGTAGTGGTTTTATTAGTTTTTTATACTTGTTTACCTTAGGAAACATCATAATATGTAAAATTCATAAAACATATAAAACATCATAAAACATATGTAAAATTGATTCAAATGATCGTATCCGCATGTGTATTTAAGCCCGACCTTACCTTACGCTTCGGTACGTTTAGCGTTTGTCTTGCAAAAGTGTGTTATAGTAAGGTGCGCAATACTTATCAAAAAGGTGCTAAAACTCGTGTATTATTTGTCACTTATGCACATTGTTCAGAGTGTCTAAAAAAAAAGAAAAACCAAAATATGTGTCCAATTTCATAGCCAAAACCAATCTCATTGGCTCCTCCCCTTTGAGAAGCTGGAGTTAACATATACAGAGAAGCAATCGAAATCCAAGTGGGCCTAGAATTGGGTTTATCACAAATGAGCCTACTGGTTTTAATAGCCCAAATATTCCAATATTCGTGGACTTTATGTCGCTTTATCAAGAGGGATTTCACGTGAAAATACAAAGGTATTAGTACATCCTACCAAACATTTCAAACAACACGGAGTATACACCTCAAATGTTGTCTATTGGGAGGTGTTACGCGATGAATGATCGGCTTGTGAGTGACAACGTAAGGAATTCTTATGCATTTTGTCTTTTAACCCGTTACATTATAAATAAAGTTAATACATTTTATTACTTTACACACTTTGGTTACTTTTATTACGTTGTAGAAACACACTCGGTTTAACTTGTAAACGGCCTATTGAATCGGGTTTCCAAATATTTTATTTAAAGTAGTTACTTATTCCTACGTCTCACTGGATTATAAGCTATACAGTTAAACTTATACTTGTAAATTGTTAACCCCGCCGCAACGCGCGGGTTCCGTACTAATTTTAATAAATACATTTTTCTTTAGTTTTAGAAATATTAACACATTACGTGATTAACACTTCTCCACCGTATCATGCAGACATCCCTATATATTATGTATACTCTTAAATAGCAAAGTTGATTAGATTTCCTATCAACTTTGCTACCCTAAACTTTCACAAATGAAATTTTTGCCCCAGCTAGACTACAACCCCATTTTACAAGTTTTATATATTAACACCTGTAGATATAATGTTTTAACTTTACCATTATACCATATATAATTAACTAGATTATACCCCGGGAGCGTCCTGGGTTGAGAAATTTAATATGATACATCAATTTTACATATGAAATAAACTGATGTATAACTCTAATATTAATATCTATAACCTAAAACAAATTAACAATGTACAACTCCAATGCTACCACCTAACCTAAAAGAATGTAGAACTTTAATGTAACTCTAATATTTACACCTATCCTAAAGACTAAACAAATGTACAACTCTAACATACTAATATTGATACCTAACTTAAAACAACGTATAACTCTATTAACCTATTCGGCTCTGGTTGAAAAAAATTCATATTTACTGATTTAAACTTAATTAGTGACTTGTCTATACATGATTAATGATTTACCTGAACACTTTGTGTTTTTTTTCCTGTATGAACAAAACCCCACAAAAAAATTTCTCCGTTTTTTTATATAGCACTATGGTACTCGTTGGAAAGATAATAAAACGCTCGTTAATTTTGTGTAATTTTTTTCTTTAAAAAAACTCGTATATTAAAGATATTAACATTTAAAAATTATAGGAGGAAACATGAGGGTGAAAAATCCAATTTTTTTTTAAATTATTTTTTTCCTAAAATATCTCAATGCCACATGGGATGACACATGGCACACTCAAGGAAGAGAATGCCTCTTTAAGTGTCATGTCATTAAAATGGCTTTGGTTTATTATATGTATAGATATACGTTTTAACCTATTATTATTTTTTTACTAATTTAATTTTTCTTTAATAACTTTCGTTTGCTAATTTCTCCTTTTTAAACTAATTTGTCGTTATGTTTGAAAACCTTGTAAAATATTATTTTGACCCCCTCCAGTTTCAAAAGTTTTGAGTTTACCCCTTTGATTCCTTTATTTTAAAAAAAACCTCAACTTTTTACGTGTGTATTTTTATGTACATGTCGGTATAAATTCGAGTTGGAATACGTTTAGACATAAACTTTTTTTTTTTTTTTTTTTTTTTTTTTTTTTAGAAAAGAGTTAGCTTACATGTTATCATAGATTTTTGTGCTTATTTATATACGACTTCAGTTGGTCTATGTTTTAACGTAAATTTTGTTCTAAACCGAGTGCGATCAAATATTTATTACTATTATTGTTATTATTATTGTATTATATATACTATTAACCAAAGACGTTTATGTTTACACCTCCTGACTTTGGTCTTTTGACTTTGCAAAACGGTCACGATTGAATGCGTTTCCCTTTTCCTTTTTTTAATCATAGCCATAGTTAATAAACACCTTTTGACTACACATGCCATTATTCCTTTATACATGCTTTATGATTGTTTTTGGTATGTTTCTTATGTATGAGTCAGGTTACATATAATATGTTATAATTGTATGTCATAAATTCAATTACTTTACGATTTGATTCAACCGCAATGCTTACATATATTACATTGAGTTGAACTGAATGCGTCAAAACATGCATTTTTATATGTTTAACGCATAAGATCAACTTAACTTGTTTGGGGGCTTAAACTAAAATGAAAATTCAGAGCCCTTTCTCTGAATTTGATTGCTATAAACCCTCTCCATATATTGAATTTTTTTGCCAAAATGGAGTCACAGTACAAAAACTTTGTACATTTGGGGTGTGTCAGCAGCCATTTTTTACAATTGGTGTAACCGTAGGTTCATCCTGCAGTTTGTGCTTATCTGGATGTTGAGTAGGAGGGAGAAGCTGGTGATTAGGAGGGAGGGTGTTGGTGAGTAGGAAAGAGGAAGGAGAAACCGCAACTTGAAGCTGCGGTTTTGCTGCAAAGGGTGACGAAATCTCGGTTGTCATAGTTGTTTGTCGTGTGTGTATATTAATGGTGGATGAACACCATACCTTGTCCATTTTAATGGTGATGTCCGAAGAAACTTGGTTGGGTGCGGAGTGAGGGCAGAGGTAAATGAAGTTTGAATAAAACAATGATAATTCATGGGGGGTTACATCAAAATGTAGCTCGAAAGTTTTTGTTAGCTCACGTCAGAATTGTCCCCATGGAGAGAACAATTGCAAAGTGCGGTTGTACAATACGCAACCCGAGTTGTACCCCTGTCATTTTTGTGCTAGCTTTACCATTTGTACTGTGATGTATAGCTATGCATTACTAGCTTGTACATCCAACTTTGAAAAAATTATTGATCCGTTTCCACCATCAAAACAAATGTATTCATGTTTAAGTAGTGATCTGTGAATAACATAGGGATTTGTAAACCGCAGGTTCAACCTGCGGTTTTAGTTCCATGTCATCGACCAGCTACACGTATGCACCACACCTTCATCTTTGCATCTCTCCTAATCAGAGTCACGTGAGCCTAAACTGCAGGTTCAACCTGCGGTTACACTAAATGTGTAAATCAAGTGTTGACACCCTCTAATTGCACAAATCTTGTGTACTGTAGCACCAAAAAGGCAAAAAATTCCCATATATTAATAGGAAGTAAAAAAAATATGCACTACGTAAGCATGCAAAACTGGATAATATTACAATACATAATGTGTTATGCTAAGTCAAAAGTGTTGTCACAAAGTATTTACTTTCAATGTTGTTGATTTATTAAACATAGCATTGGACTCATTTGGAGGTCAAGGTTTCATCCTTCTTAAAGACCCCGTTCCATATTGGGAAAAAATGTACATTAATATTTGTAGATTGTATTTACGCACTTCTAAGATTAAAAACCAAGATTAGATTTGAAGTTTAGTCTCTACAACCAATACCATGTTTTGTTTATATAAACCTTGCACATAACTGACTAGGTAGCAAATTAAACACGAACAATCAAATAATAGAAAAAAGCACCGAATCTTCTTTAAAGTCAATTATAATCGCTTTTAAAACACCAAAATTAACCCAAAATTTAAATCATCAAAACCGTCAAAACAACAACACAAAGTCCTTAAACCAAACACTCCATATCACCAAATAAGAACTGAAAAATAGTCTAACTAATCAACAAATTTGGGAGTGAATTATGTACCTTCAACAATCAGCATCACTATATTTTGTTGAGACCAAACCAGACGACAACTCTTCAATTGTGTACCCGTTTTTATGAACATTTGAAGTTCTACCGGTTACCAACACCCACCATTATCTTCCACAATCCTAAAGGATTTAAGGCCCTAGAAGAATGAGGGCTCTTAGCCTTTGCTTCACTTGATTTACCTTTCAGCCCCGACCCTATTAACATATGACATAACACTTAGGGGCCGTTTGGCAACTTCTGAATGGGTAAGTGCTGAGCAAGCAAGAGGCAATGGTTAAGAGGTTCTAAATGGTTAAGTGCTTAATCATTAAGTGATGTTTGGTTGGACATCTGAATGGTTAAAATTTCGGGTTTGCGTCGAGCTGTTTTTTGTTTTTTTTTGTTTTCTGGTCGTAACAGCAGCTCAGCAACAGCCACTTAGCTCAGTTAGACCTGTCTCCAAGTCTGACCCGTTAAGAGCACTGGTCAGATAGGTTTCCCATTCAGACGTCCCAGCCAAACACCCACTGATGTCCAGCCTCTGACCGAATCAGACAATCATGTCTGACTGGCCTCGTGTTCAGACTCAAACAAACGGGCCCTTAAACAAATTCATTCGGAATTGGTTAATGGCTCGCAACATAAAGAACAATCGTACCGTATTGACAATCGCTACTGTGTGTATACATATTAACATATACATATACACCGATCACATCATTACATCACTTCATAGATCAATCACAAACGGTACAATTCTTTTTCGTGTTTTATTTAATCGATTGTACGTATCGATCAATTTCAGTCGGTGATATTGCTTCAATTGAAGTACGAATCTGTTTACATTCCATTAGGTTTTAGGTTTTCATCTGTAGGTTAATGATCGTATCTGTTTGTCCAATTTAAGCTTGCATAATGGAAGAAGTTGTTGATTGTTAGGTTTAATCTACTTCGCTGCATGTTTAATATGGTTAATGTGTAATGTAATTTGAGGTTTTGGTTCATGGACTCTATTTATTGGCGTGTTGATCGGTTACATTATACAATTTAGTGAATTTACAGTATTGCTATTCATGTAACTTTGTGGTTAACACTGCATCATTATAATGATTTTAAGAAGCTGGCAATCGCGCATATATATATATATATATATATATATATATATATATATATTTTTTTGATGTGGTTTTATAAATACTTGCATTCCGCCTTTAAAAGATTTGATAGTTTCGCTAAGCTGTAAATACGTGCACCTTCCACTTTAAACGTTACGGATTAAAGAACTGTAATATACTCCCAAGTTGTTGTGGATACCTTCAATATTCTGTAACGTTTAAAATGGAAGGTGCAGTTCATCAACAATTTCAGTACTCAGATCCCGATTATAAATGTTAAATTGGTTTAGCATTTACAAATTACAACCAATGTTTTTTGGCCAATACAAGTGTATAGGTGCTTTAGTCATGGAGTTTGTATGTATATAATAAAGTATTATAAAAATCTAGTTCTCCAAGTATTATGGTTCAATGACCAAAAGTTAGTATAAGGTATGCTATAAAACATGGGAAAAAGTTAATTTCGTAGACTCGTACAGGAGCTATCGATGTATCTTTTTTCTATTTGGCAAGTTCTATATTTAGGATGACAAACATAATAAGTATTTGATCCTTGAATGCCAAATGCTAGATACTTAGTGTGTATCATACTTTCATTTATATCATGATGAGAAACATGCAATACATTGCAACACTAAAGCAATCCTCACGTGCCTTTGTGCTTACCTAATCTGAATGCTAATTACCTTGTTATCTGGTTATATATTCCTGTCATAATTAATAAATAAAATCGACCGTATCGTATTTTGATATTACTTCCCAAAGGCCTCATGTTGTCATGGGAAATTTGGGATAATTTCAGCATTTTGCGAATTTTCTGTATAGACCTTATTGAGTACTTTACACCATTCTAAGATACGTACTTTAGTGTTTTTTTTTTAAATAATATTAATGTTTTTAGAACAGTAAGGTATGCATTTAGTAGATTGTTAAGGCATTGATTCGATTCCCTTCCTTGTTCAGCTTTTAGGATATGTGTGTGCGTGTGTGTATATATGTAGATATGTGTGTGTTTGTGTATTGTTGAATTAATACACACATATAATGAATGGTTCAGTATCTTACAAATTAATATCTGGACAGGGGCTGGTACTCTGTTTTCATTTTCACTAGTGTTAATATTTGCTTCTATAGGTACATAATCGTTGTGAATTCGAGCTTGTAGTTCTAGATGTTTACTTCAACAATCTGGGTTATTTTGCTACACATTTTAAGTTCTCATTTAGTCATTTAGCTTTATTAATCTCCATTCGTTTGTACTTTATTCAGAGATAGGGTTGCTGCAGAATTAGAACCCAAACCAACAAGACTAGAGAGGAATGATTTGATGCCATTTGTCTTGCCTTTCTTCTACAATGTCTGGGATACTTAATGTATTTTCTGTTCTCCATTCTTATCTTTGTTATAATGATTTTATATAAATCTCATGCATCTATGCATTACTGTTTATTTCTGTATTCTTCAATAAATCATATTTTTTGGCTTTCAGTCAGGTGTGAACGGCTCACCTGCAACTTTTCCAGATGCAACTGGAAGAGCTTTTAATGCAACATTTTCTTCTCAGTTTGGTTCCTCTGCCGCTGATATGAACCACAATGATGCAATAGGTGTGCTTCTATTTCTACATATTTAATTATTAGTTTATTACGTAATTTCCTTAAGTTTACACTCACTTTGTAAAAGATGTACTAGGTTTGCGAAGCATAACCGGCAACTTTAACATTCCCAGCATGCCTGGGGCATATAAATCAAGGAATCCGGGATTAAATGGTCCTTTGAATGGTATACAAGCACCTGCAGGAGGTGTATCTAATGGACGATATGCAGTAAATAATCTTCCTGCTGCACTTTCTCTGGTATTAATTTTTATAACACATTTATCAATTTGTTGTTACCCTTTCTGTACGCTTTCATTTGTACCCATATTTTATTGATTAAAATGGTAAAATGCAACCCCTTGAAATATAATGAATTGTTAAAAGGGAAGAAATTCACGAAAAGGTAGTCTTTCGTTGTACTCACATGTAATTTTATGAACTCTTCCCATACTCAGTTAGTCTGTTTTCACCTAACTATCATAATATATCCTAAATGTCTTACTTATATGACTGTCCTAAGTTTCATGCGTACATTGTTTTCATGTGTGCCTTTTCTGGTTAAAGCAGTCTGCTGCCAACTCACTTGGACTTTCAGGAATTTCAAACAATGGGGGTACTGTGTTGTATCAGTTTATTTAAGGTTTTTTTTTTTTTTTTTTTTTTTTTTTTTTTTTGTATCAGTTTATTTAAGGTTTTTTTTTTGTTTGTTTGGTTAAAGCAGTCTGCTGCCTCACCCGAACACAAGATTTACTCATGTTGACCTGTTACCTAACCTATTTTTCCATCTCTATTGTAAACATTCAGTGCTTTAATTCTATAATCGTCTTAAAATAATTTAAAGGTATGTCATACTATTTGTTGTAGGCAAGAAACTCGGGGATGCTTGCTACTGGATCAAGGCCTATAAACTTCTCAAACACAGTGTTGGGTGGCGGGCCCTACGATCAACTCATGCAGCAGTATCAACACTTTCAGAAACTGGCACAAATACGACTAGTCAACCCATTTAAAGACCAGGATTTGAAGTCAACCCAGGCATCTCAATCTGCTGCAGACAGATTTGGATTGCTAGGGTTATTGAATGTCATTAGGATGAATAATCCTGATTTGACCCCACTTGCTTTGGGTATTGATCTGATGACACTCGGTCTAAACCTGAATTCTCCTGATAATCTGTACAAGAAATTTTCATCTCCATGGTCTGATGAATCTGCAAAAGGAGATCCCCATCATTCCATTCCCGAGTGTTTCAATTCAAAACAGTCATCCCTCTTAAATGTGAGCCTACTTCTGTAAACTTTTGTCTCTATTCAGAAGTAGAGGTAAACTAAAAAAAAATAGCTTTAAAAACTAAATGGATCAAATAGGTGGAAAGTTTTCCGAAGTTTATATGTAGAGGGCGTAATGTTTGTTTGGTTTGAAGGTTTTGATTTGAGGGTATAGGGGTGTTGATGTTTGGGCATGTTCGGTTTAAGGGTATGGGTTTAAAGGAATGGGGTTGATATCCATAAAAATAATTAGGTAAACTTCAAACACACATAAAGGGCTGTGTGCATAAATCTATTCCCATTCTAATTCCATCATGTTATTAAACACATACCCATAGTGATTCTCGAGCGCAGACCAAACATACCTAAATCATTTCATTACAAAAGTTAAAATGATCATTGACGTCATATGGCTGTGTAACATATTAGACACACTAATAATTAATTATTTTTTTGGACGGCTCAATGGGTCTCATTCTGCTTCTTTGCATTTGTAGCAAGATAGCTTCTCAAGATTTTCTACTGAGACCTTGTTTTATATTTTCTACAGGTGACTTTTCTTCATCTGCCAAAGGTGTTTTCTTTATTCATTTGTATGTTTTTTGACAATTAGCATTTACTCTCATCTTACAGCATGCCAAAGGAAGAGGCTTAGTTGTTTGCAGCTAATGAACTGTATGTATTCCTTTCACATCTTTTCAGTAATTCTTTATTTCATATATCTCCTTTCTGTTTTCATTTTATCTTTGATCAAAATCATTGCTTCAAGAAAGCTAATAAAGTTGTTCTTGAATTGCCTGTAAAGATTGGATACCCGAGGAATTCCTATTTGAAAGTGTTGAGAAGTATATAAGTGAATATCAAACTTACATATTTTCATTATAAATTACTAAAGTTTGATCTGGTTTCTTTTTCTTCTTGTAAATGCCATTTTGACATTGTGTTGCAGGCACAATAGAGGATGGTTTTACCACAGAGAGATGCGTCTATGGTTCTCAAGGGCTCCAAACATGGAACCGCTAGTCAAAACAAGCACTTATGAGAGAGGTTGTTACTACTATTTTGACCCCAACACCTGGGAAACTATTCGAAAGGTACACATTTATTTCCTTACATCTTTACATCTACGTACGTACATACATACATATACGTACATACATATACACATGTATGATGATGGCAAGTTTGATTGTTGCATTGCAGGACAACTTTGTCGTTCAATATGAAATGGTGGAAGACCGACCTGTGGTCCCCCGTCATTGGTTCTTATTGAAGTGTCTGATAATCTAAATGAACTTAATGATATTGTCCTAGAAGTTATATTACAGAAAGTAATCCAAATGGTTGGGTACATAATGCAAAAGTTTAGAGAGTTGTCAGATCAGGTTATGTTTTTAAACTTCTGGTGACCATCCTCCTTAGAAATCACAAAAATGTTGGTAGTTTATGCTGTGTTTTCTGTTGCTTTCATTTGCTGCTGCTTTATAAGTTGTACGCCGTGCATTAGGTAATTGGACATTGTCCGATTTGCATGGTTTCTCTTCTAGATGAGTAGGAAGTTACTTTAAAAAAGTTGCTTCTTTTGACTAATATTGTTGGAGGTGTTAATATTACAAAAAAAAATTAAGAATGGTTACTATTTACTACTACAAACATGTATTAGTTCAAAATGGACACTTTTACAACACATTTTTATGGTTACAATTAAATACATAAAGAACATGTTATTTATTTACTTTTTTAATTATAAATATCTTCAGGATCTCATAAAGTGAATAAATAGATTATTTTACCCCATAAGAGATGTTTGGCACTGGAGATAAAGGTTCGAGCCTTGTTAAATACGAATTTGGTGTAACTTAATCCGTTTAATTTTTATTTTTTTGGTGTGTAAAGGCCAATGCCCAACACCCTATCAAAGGCTCAAAACCATTAGGGGAATTGGATTCTAATATCCTAAACTATTCGAAATTGGCCGTTGGCACCTCAAACTAAAAAAATGGCTATATATAACCTGTACTATTAATCTATTGGATTCTGGTATCCAATTTGGGTTAAGTCACTAACCTAGTTAGTGTTTTGGCTGATGTGGCACTCCCAATCTGACGTGGCATGCAGACGTGGCACCCTTAATATAACTGGGTTAGTGAATTAACCCAATTTGGATCTCAGAATCCAATATATTAATAGGACAGATTATATATGGCCAATTTTTTAGTTTGAGATGCCAATGATCAATTTCAAATAGTTTAGGTTATTAAAATCCAATTCCCCAAACCATTACATATAAAAATTATTAACATCATAAATGTGAGAACTAATACGTAACACCTCATCACATGAGAAATATACACTTTGTATATGTGTTTTTATCTATTTTGTCATTTTCATTCCTATTTATTTGAAGTTACATGTAGTGTACTAATAATAAAACCATTTGTAAAAGTTGGTATCAATAGTAAGTACGAAAATGACAAATGGGTAAACTACAAGTACTAATCGTATAATGAATTCTAAATGTGATGTTATGATTTCTTGTCATGAGTTGTTAGACTCTGTTCGAAATCAACCAGGTTCTAAGGATTGGAAAAAAATCGTTTACGTGGAGTTATTGGTTACTTGTTGAAGGATTTGGAAGGCTATAGAAATCATAAGGAGTTTCATAATAAGTCGTATCATCCAGGAGAATATATATACTGTGGTGTTTATAAACGAAGATGCTTTTATTTATATCCAAGTTCCATGTTTTATAGTGATGCTATTAAAAAAAAAAGAGTTAAATGCCAATTTCGTCCCTGAGGTTTAGGCCAGTTTGCCACTCCTGTACAAAAGTTTTTTTTTTTTTTTTTCCAATTCCTTCCCTGAGGTTTGGATTTTTTTTTGCCAAATTCGTCCTTTTCACTAACCCAGTTAAAAAAGCTCGTTAATATCAGGGGTAGTGTTGTCTTTTTACCTCTCAGGGACGAATTTGGCATTTAAAATTCAACCTTACCTCAGGGACGAATTTGGCATTTAACTCTTAATTTAAAATAATTGTTAATTAAATAATTTATTATGAATTTATAATGGTTAAAATAAGTTAAATTGATAAAAAAAATAATTAATAAAACTTTTTCCAAAATTAAAATTTAGTTTTATAAAGTTGCGTGCAAGAACACCCCTAAAACTTGCGACTAAGAAAACCCCTCTATCATATTCACCTTTCCGTCACTGGAACTCCTCGAATTTGAAGCTTTGGGGTCACGACTTGTGCTTAGATTTGCACCATCATTCGGTAACATTTAATCTTGATTATCTGGTCATTTATGATCGATTTTTGATAGAGTTTAAAAGCCCTATGTTTGGTTGGACGTAAAGAAATTGAAAAAGCTAAAGGTAATCTTGCCAGCTAAAAGAAAAGATCTATTTACAGGCCTTCGTAGACCAGCTAAAAGTATATTTTTTTTGGCAACTAGGATACGTGTAGAGTGTAGACTTGATTTATGTCTTTCTTATGCATTGTTTGGTAAGAGGGAATCAGAGAAGGAATGAAATGTAATCTGTTGGAATGGAAAAATTGGTTGTTTTGTATAAAGTAATGGAATGAATAGATTCTCAAGGCATGCAATTCCTCTCATATTTGTTGATTTTTGCCTGATTAACAAGGGTTGTTTTATTCATTTCATTATGAATCAAATGAAAACTCATGATATAACCTATTCTTTTTGTGTAACCCAAACCCTTTGATATTTTTGTTACTTTAACAAAAACTTATTATTCTCCCACAATAATTAATTTTTATATTGTAACTTTATTGATTATTTAGTTTTTACTTTCGTTATTTTTGTGGTTTTAATATCTTCTATTAAATTGTGCATAAGTTAGAATTAAAGTTACACGATTTTAAATATATTAAAAAAAAATGCTTTTTTAATTGTATTTCACAATATTGATAAGAATTTACACTAACAAACATATGCATCTTTATTTACCAGTTTAATTCAGTTTATATTAATCCATGCCAAACTATATACTTGAGTGACTCATTTCAGTTACCTTGTCTATTTGATTTCTTTACGTCCAACCAAACATAGGGCTTTTAAACTCTATCAAAAATCGATCATAAGGGACCAGATAATCAAGATTAAATGTTACCAAATGATGGTGCAAATCTAAGCACAAGTCGTGACCCCAAAGCTTCAAATTCGAGGAGTTCCAGTGATGGAAAAGTGAATATGATAGAGGGGTTTTCTTAGTCGCAAGTTTCAGGGGTTTTCTTAGTCGCAACTTTATAAAACTAAATTTTAATTTTGGAAAAAGTTTTATTAATTATTTTTTATCAATTTAACTTATTTTAACCATTATAAATTCATAATAAATTATTTAATTAACAATTATTTTAAATTAAGAGTTAAATGCCAAATTCGTCCCTGAGGTAAGGTTGAATTTTAAATGCCAAATTCGTCCCTGAGAGGTAAAAAGACAACACTACCCCTGACATTAACGAGCCTTTTTATCTGGGTCAGTGAAAAGGACGAATTTGGCAAAAAAATCCAAACCTCAGGGAAGGAATTGCAAAAAAAAAACTTTTGTACTGGAGTGGCAAACTGGTCCAAACCTCAGGGACGAAATTAACATTTAACTCAAAAAAAAAAAAATACAAAATGACAATAACTAGAATTTTGCCCGCGGGCGTTGCCCCACGAGCTTGTGACATATCAAACAAACAAAAACACTAACGCGATTGCACTATGATGATGGCATTAGTATGCGACTTTGTTAACCGGTGATGGTAAACATTTTTAACCGTTCATTGAGGTATTTATCATCTACTATGGCACCAATTCAACATACTACATGTACGCATCTTAAGTTAAATAGTATTATTACCCACATATTACGGCAAGTATTATGTCGGTATCAGTTTGTTTCATGACAATAGCGATATGGTATAGTACTCGTTTTGTTACGATACCGAAAATAATCAAGAATTAAAGTTAACATCATATTAAAACTTAGTTTTAATTTTATAATTTTATCACTTCTACTGTATTTTTATAAAGGATGCTTGTTAAATGTCTTTATATTTCGTACTTTGAGCTTTCAAACCAAACTCTACAAAGAAATGTAAACTTAAAATGTAAAGTTTTTGTAATCTGAGACACGCAAAATGACCCTCTCCCCCATACAAAATGAATACATCATCTCCGAAACCTCATGAAGCCGAAAACTCTCTAGATTCTCATATTTTTTATAGACAAAAACTATAGTTTATAGAGAGAATACGGAGCTTGACATTGAGAGAGAGTATATTGGTGAAGTAAAATAGAGATATTTGATTTGGGGAAACCGGTAACCGGGAAGGCAGGTAAACGTGAGGCAAGTGATTGTGTGTTGTTTTGATTGTGTGTATTTTGATTTGAAATAGAAATGTATATATAGTGATTTGAGAAAAAAAAGTTTTTTTATAATTAAAGTGAACGGTCACATGATCGTTGGCCAACGGCTAGTTAACCGTGATGGCCATCACGGATAATTTCATCGCGGCCGTGAAGAATTAAGGGGGGCGGTGTTTCACGGTCACCACGTCATCACGGCGGCCCTATCGCGGACCGCCCCGTCCTCTCTTACACAAACAGTTACAGATCCGGGACTCTCACATACACCTTTTGCTTTTTAATATATAAAATAATAATAATAATAATAACCCAGCCGGTTCCTATTCAAAAACATGAGCGGTTATTTCCCGCCACAATCGTACCCATATATTTTTATTGTATGTTTTTCTTCTTCACCCTCTAAACAGCACACAGACAAATGAAACTTGTGATATTATTATTCATCTCCTTCATCCTCTCTCATCACATCGTCAACGCCGGCATTCAAATCCTCTCCAAATCAAAGCTTGAAAAATGCGAAAAGTCCTCCGACGGTCCTCTCAACTGCTCTACAAAAATCGTCATCGATATGGCGGTTCCCAGTCAATCAGTAACCTACTCTCTCTTTTCAACTGTTATATAATATTATAAATCAATGTATTCAGAGTTTGTTATGTTATGTTTGATTTAGAGTGGTAAGGAAGCGTCCATTGTGGCAAGAGTGGATGAGGTGGTGGAGAAATCGGCTGATACCATTAAAACGCTTCGCGATCCACCTGTTATTACTATTAACAAGTCCGCAGCATACGCGCAGTATCAATTGACTTATATTAGAGTATGCATCTTCCAACTTCTTCAATTCTTTCAGTCTAGGTTTTAACAAGCAAGCCTCAGGCGCGCTTAAGCGCTAGGCGACCTGAGGCGCAGATCCATGCGCCTTATGTCACTCAAGGCACGCAGTGTACAAAAAGCACAAAAAAGCGCGCTTTTTGGCCAAAAAAGCCCATGAGGCGCGCGCTTTTCGTACACATGGTGTTTTTGTGCTTCAAAGTGTTATACATGTAGCTAAAAAGGTTGTACATTTTAATTAAATCATATATAATTTATAAACCTTATTTATATCTATATTTTGGGTAAAGGATGCTAAAAACCTATAGGATGTATTAAAAAAATTATATAACCGTCTTGCGCCTTGCATACGAAAAGATCACCGCTTTTGCGCCTCGGTTTAAGACCTCATCAAAGCGCTTTTTAAAACTAAACTTTCAGTATTCATATGTTAATTGATCAATATTAAACTTTTATAGATTCGGAACAATTTGTTTGTGCTCTACCCTACGGTTTTAACGATTTTTTTTTTCTTTTACAAATTTAGGTTGAAATTTAAAAATGAACATATATTTTTTAACTGTTTTCTGATGATTATAGTTTTTTTATATAATATGTTCAGGATGTTCCTTATAGACCTGAAGAGTTGCATTTCAAGACGCGCAAGTGTGAGCCTTATGCTGGTGCAAATATTGTTGGCTTTTGTGAGAGGTAAAGATTATCATCATTCTTCTAGTGTCTCACTGTCCTCGAAATGTATATTTTATTGATCTGATCTGATCTGCAAAACTTCATCTTGAAGGATTCTTAGGAACATATAGTTTTTGTTTTTTTTTAACATTCATAAAGAACGGTAATTTTTTTACCCAAATTAGTTGGAATATTAAAGAAAAATGAAACTGAATAGAAGCTTTAAAGAGGCGCAAATTTAAGACCAACCACCTAATTTGGTATGTTTACTCACTCATTGTCTCTTGACTGCTTTTCTTCATAGGTTGCGAGATGATAAAGGACATCCGATTGAGCACACTCAGGTACTATTTTGTTGAGGCCCTTCGGATCTTGGATCAATCTATGATGAACATGTTTGTTTGATAGGAGTATGCATCAGAAGATGCAGTGACTCGCAAATGGAAAACAGAGGGTGGAGGGATAATATGCAAACTATATTATTCCACACAAATGAAAATGAAACATACTAGGGGTATTTATACCCTTTACAAATGACGGTTATTTAACCGACTAATCCTAACCGACACAACTTAAATATACAGACACATCATTTGAGTTTTTGGCGCCATTTCTTATGTTGTTGACTTTTCAGTTGACTTTTGATATGATTAAGATTTCTTGATTAAATCCTTTCCAACATATTTAACGGGGATACCAGCCTCATTGTAGCCTTTTTTACATCAGAACATGTGTTGATACCATGATTTATCATAAATGATTTCTTTTATGTTGGGAGTCAATTTAATTTATTCAGAAAGGGAATTTTTGTGACCAATGAATATGAGCCTGGAGTCAATTAACTACTACGTAAATTTTACTCAACAAAATATCAAGTTGGGCTGTAGAAATCAGAATTATCACTATATGAACAGAACCAGAATAGGAAGTTAAGTTTGACGCTTGAGCTGCATAGGATAAGATGCTCCTGAGGGTACCAAAATGTTTTTGATCTTATAGAGAAACCCTCGTAATTGTTTGTTTTCATGGTTGACAGTGTAGATAATGATGACATAAGTTCTATTCCTGGATTGAATCAAGTATCCCTATGACTAAGCCATTTCCCCATCTGTTGGACTATAAAGCCCTTGAAAACCATAGCTAAATCACATAGTTTTGTTGGCTTATATTGATATACTGATTTCATTCTTAGCATTATTGGAATTTATATTTTAAAAATTGCTGAAAATGCTCATCTTCTCACATGTTTTTTTTTTCTTTCTGTAAACCCTTTTGGTATAGCCAACTTGTTGTCCTTGTGGGAAGTGGCGTCGGGTACCTTCATCATGTGGAAATTTTTGTAAGTTCTTTGAAATTGGTTACATATTCTATTAGGCATTTAAACGTTCTTTTTTTTTTTTAAGATCATGAACTTTAATTGTTGTTGAAATCAGTCAATAAGATGAGGAAAGGAAAGCCAAACACCGCACACTGCCTCCGGTTTCCAGGCGACTGGTATGGACTTCGCCGTTTTTTTAATCATGTTATGTGTTATGCAGGTTATTAAAACTACCAGTGTAACTTGACAGTATATAATTGTTTAATAAATTAATGCTTCAATTTTAAAAAGGTTTTCTGGACTTGTTAAGGCACAGGTAGTATGATGTATTAGTACTTAATATGAATAAAAGATTTCAAATTTGGGAACTTGTAACAATATTTTATACACAAAGGATTGCATATTATTTTAGAATTGTTCAATGTATCTTTTTTCTTTTATCTTCTCATTTTAACACCATCTGCATATCTAAAACTACTCCGTGGTGTCTAACTAGGTTCCACGTGTTTGCTATCGGCCAGCACTCAGTTGGGTTCAATATTCGCATCACTGTCAAGACAGGATCGAAAACTACTGTATGCCATTCTAACAACCATCAACTTAACTATGACTGAATTTGAATAGAACTGCTGAAGAACTTTTGATTACTCTTTATTATTTATTTATTTTTGTGGTTTTATCGCAGCAGGAAGTGGTTATCGGGCCTAATAATCGGACTGCCAAGTCACTTGATAACTTTTTACGAGTGAACCTCATTGGGGACTTTGTTGGATATAACAGCATTCCTTCTTTTGAAGAATTCTTCCTTGTTATTCCCAGACAGGTAATTTTGTTTCTCAACAACTGAAGCCATCTTTAAATAATAGTTTTTAAACTTAAATATATTATCTTTAAATCTACATTTCCTTCAAGTGTATGTTCATAAACTTAGTCTAAGAAATATTTTTTTTTACTGGCTATTGTTTTTCAACACTTCTGAAGGGTAGCCAAGGTAAACCACAAGATTTGGGAAGGAACTTTTCTATGTGGATGCTACTTGAACGAACGAGGTTCACTTTAGATGGGCTTGAATGTGATAAAATTGGTGTCAGCTACGAAGCTTTTAATAGCCAGCCAAATTTCTGCTCTGCACCACAAATGAGTTGTCTGCATAATCAGCTATGGAACTTCTGGGAAGTGAGTAACACATTTGCTTTTGTTTGATATTACTTTGTGTTTAGTTCATTATTTTTGGCACGTCTGATGATCTGGTCTTTGGATATTAAGATAATATATGATGACAAGAAAAGGGGAAGTTGCATAATTATTATAAATTTATGATCGGTTCATTTTACAGGCGGATCAGAACAGGATCAGAAGAAATCAGCTTCCTCTTTATGATGTGCTAGGAAGGTTTGACAGGATAAATGAGCATCCAGTTAGGTTCCGGCCGTGATTCTGAGATAACGCTATAATATTTATACATATACACATATAATTTATATAACTTTTGTATGACCAATCATACAGGATGCAGGAAGCCATTCATTTTCCATAGGAATTTCTGAAGTTGTAAACTCAAACCTTTTGATAGAACTGAATGCTGATGATATAGAATACGTCTATCAAAGGTTAGCACACCTTCTTCAGGTCCACACAATGCATTGTAATCTAATTATCGATAGAATACTAAAAAACAGTGTGGCATATTTCAGCACTTGATCTATGATTCGTAAACATCCACACACACGTAAATTAATATATGTAAAATATGCAACTTCAGGATCGTAATTGTCAGTTGTATATATCCACTGACTTTTATTATTCTGAACTTTAAACTCCAATTCATATACGTTGTTCGGTTGCAGGAGTCCTGGGAACATTATAAGCATAACGGTCCCCACTTTTGAAGCCCTTACTCAATATGGGATTGCCACAATCACAAGTAACAACACTGGTGAAGTGGAAGCTTCCTACAGCTTAACTGTAGTTCTACTGAACTCTAATAATAGTATTTACTTTAATTCTAGCTGCCTGCAATACCAAGCAATGGCACCTAGCATATGTATCAATAAAAGTATTGGGTTAAAATTAAAGATTTC
Organism: Ambrosia trifida; assembly: GCA_028751855.1. Taxonomy (NCBI): domain Eukaryota; kingdom Viridiplantae; phylum Streptophyta; class Magnoliopsida; order Asterales; family Asteraceae; genus Ambrosia; species Ambrosia trifida. The sequence continues at coordinate 40,736,488 of CM054128.1, read as the reverse complement.
ATTATACATGTTTACTTTTGCAGTTTGATTGCTCTGCAGGTGTCAATAAAATGGAGGTATGCATTAAATTAAACCATTAATCACTTCACGAATTTTGTCATCGTTTAATGATATTTTGGACTTGTTTAATAATTAAAATGTTAATATACATAGAATCCTCTGTTTTCATGGAATGAATAATATGTTCTCCTTAGAATACCCAATAATGAATGATATGGAGTTTCTGAGAGGAGAAATATTTTTTTTTTTGAATAATTTTCTGCAGGAGCAATTTTTCATTATTAAGCCAGCACAACTTGTAACCCGATATTATAAAGTGCAGCCAACATCTGATCAAGCTGCCAAATATGTGTGTACTGGTACGGGATAATCATCATGTTAATACGCTTGTTTATAAATAATCTGTTAATCTGTTGCAAATAAAAACATGTCAATGCAGCTATATTGAAAGATTCTGACTTTAACGAAACTGATAGAGCCGAGTGCCAGTTTACAACCACAGCCACAGTTCTGGACAATGGAACACAGGTATGGTATATGATCGGTACATATAAAGAGTTACCTGAACTTTTTTTTAATGATAAAATGTTCTTCATAGATGCCCCATTCAGGTTTCCTTTCTATTTTATATCGTTTTTTATGATAAATCCTTTAAAATGTTTGCTAGAGTTTAGCGCAATGCATGATTTAGTCTTCTGATTAATTACACCACGTACATACTACTCGTAATTTCAGATCCCATGGGAACCACTAAAGAGTGGTGTTAAAGGCTACTTTGAATCTTTTGAGGATTTTTGGCATGCGCTTTGGGAGGGTATGGTCGACTTCATTACTGGAAAGACTTGCAGGTTATCCTCTCATTTGTCTACACTCCACATGAAATTTGGATCTCATAAGATCTCCTTTATGTCAGCATAACTTCTCATTTTTTTTGGTGATATAATGGTTATAATACTTTATGCAAGCAGAATGAAATGCTCTGGTTTCTTTGACCTTCACTGTCACATTCGCCACATATGTATGACGTGGTTGTTGCTGTTTGGTCTGTTTTTGGCAATCTTCCCTACAGGTAAGCTACTGCTGATTTCGCTTTCTGAATTTTTGTTTATAACTTTTTAACTTCATTTCTGTGACTTTCAGTGATCCTCCTAGTTTGGCTTCTGCATGAAACCGGATTTTTTGATCCCATTTATGACTGGTGGGAAGATCATTTTTGGGACGATGAACGAAAAATCCAACACATCAAAAAACTCCGGCTAGATGATTTTGGTAAACATCATAAGAAGAAATCAAGACATCATACAGATGGTACTCATAAAAAACAAAGGCAACCAAAGGGTACTAGTCAGGAGCCTAGGCACACTGAGCGTCATCATCATGTTAAGAGAGACAAACGCAAACCTGAGAGAATTGAGGATGCAAGTAGCATGCAGCATCCACTTTATGTAAATAAAGGGGAAGATGTTATTGAAGACGAAAACGAATATTCTAGAGATGATGACGGAACCACAAAGACAACATATAAGCATGGGCATGTAGCATCAGGTGACAAACACCATAAATATTTTCATTCTAAGAGAAGGACATAGAGAAACGGCGCTTTTGCTTCATTATTGTAATTTATTTAGTTATGACATTAACGCGTAGGTAAAAAAAACGAGACTAGCAAAGCTGAACTAGACATTTAGGCTTTGTTATCCTATGCGAAAAGTGTTGAATGTTCTGTTTTTCTCCATCTGGTATATTTAGTTATAATATCATTATCATCATTCATGAATCATGGAAGCAACAAGACAAGAACAGCAGAAAATTTCATCAATATCTGTTTTAGGTATGGTGATAACTTTTGAACAACCCATCTTATAGTATATAATGGAGAAGTCCTTATACAGAGATACATGAACAGTACACACCAGTGAAGCTATCCTTATATCTTAATTTATTTAAGTGAAACTTGATACTTAAAATTAGCTGATTCAGATGCTGGAGCTTAGTTCTGTTTCTCAAAGATGCTAACATGAAATCCATTAGGAAATTGTAAAGTTGGAGTTCGTACAATATCTCCTCCTTTGATTAGTTTCCACCTAAATTAATTAAAAAGGAAAAACTTAGCGCGTATACATATAATTCTGTCACTCAAGTGCATGCTAATTAATATTAATTAGTTTTAGTTGTCATGCATTACCGATATCTGGTAACCAGGAAATGAAGAAAGACAGCCATTTGAATTCTAGCAAAATCTGCTCCAGAACAATACCTCAAGCCGCCTCCAAAAGCCATGAAGGTCTTTGACGTGCCTTTCAACTCCATCCCCTGCTCAAAAGTGGCAATACAGTTTTGTTACCATTTATTTATTTATTTGCTGGGAAATGTATGTATACAGATGTGTTACCTCCCATCGCCACGGATTGAAGTTAAGCGGATCCTTATAGTTGACAGGGTCTAAATGAACAGCTGGGGGATATACCATTACTACCCAACCAGATGGGATAGTGTAGTCTGCATTATTAATTAATTTCTATATCAGCTACACCTATAATTCTTACTATATATATCAAGAGCAATTTGGCCGGATTGGCCTTGGTTCGTTTAGTAGTTACCTTTGAACTTGATATCTGTTAATGCTTCCCTGAATAGTACTGGAGCTACGTTACCCAGCCTTAGTGTTTCATTTATAACCTGTAAGAATGAGTCGATTTGGGTTATGTTTATGCTAGTTGGGATAAACGGGTCAAATAAAAAGTTAGCGGCATAAAGTTTTTCTGAATGCATAGACTTAATTCTTTATTCAAAATTTTGACAATATATTAATTGTGACATTATGTCTTAATTTATAATCATATTTATAGTTGTAATAATCTAAAGAAAGGTTAAAGAAGCATTTATGAAACAGCATGAGCCTATTCTAACCCATCATCCAAATCACTAATATAAAGACTGAGGATAATCAATATATACATCACCTGAAAAGTGAATGTCATTGACTTATATTCTTCCCACGTAAGTCCAGCCTTGGGGTTTTCTCGCTTTCTTAGGATTTTCTCGTGTTCTTCCTGCACGCACGCATAAAATAAAAAGCATGCAATCAAGCATGTTAAATGATTCTAAATTGATCTTAACTTACATACCGTTAAGTCTTTCAACGCCTGAGGATTATCCGTTAGAAACTTGATTGCCATTGTTATCGCTTGGGAAGTTGACTCAAAGTTACCAAACAATAGGCCAAATATCAAGTCCAAAGAAAGTTCTTCCGTAAGGACTGTATCATTTTTCTTGACTTCTTCAACTACATAATCAAATAAATCATTTTGAACCTTATTTGGCTTAGCCCGCCTTGCTTCTAGCATCTTCTTGAGCATCATCATCACCTTCTTTCTTCCCTGCGTATATTAAGGATCAACAATGACCATTAACGTTTCAACTCTCTCTCTATATATATAGCTGGCAAAATTAGCATTCAGTACAGGTTGGGTAACGGGTCAAAATATGACACAGCCCTTGGTTTGTTTGAAAACAAATTTTCCATTTCTTTTTTGATTCATAATAGTAGTAAATGTCCTTAATTTTGATTTTTTGACTACTTTGAGCAGCTCAAATTTAGTTATATATATATATTTTTTTTATTGCGAATGTTAAGTAAAATACAGTTTAACCCATTACGGATCCAAATGATCATTTGTCTACCTACTTGTAAACACTTGTAATAGGCGGTTCCAGGTATCTCCAAAGGGAGCGAAATTAGTCCTTGTACAAAAGCGTCGAAATTTTCTCTTAAATTCTCAGACGACTTTTCTGGATCATAGCTGATCAGTTTTTTTCCCATGAACTCAAATACCATCTGCTTATTAAACACCAAAATAATATCATAAACATATGCATTGATAAGTAATAATTGTCACTGAAAAACAAGTAAACAAGTACTTACATCTGCAATTGCAGTTTTGAGTTCTACTGATTCTTGGGTAGCCCATCTCTCCATGTTTCTTGCTGCTACACTTTCAATTTCGGAAAATGTCCTTTTAAGGCTTTGGGGACCGACTACAGTTAGCATTATGCTCTTGAGATACTTATTCGCGCTTCCATGCATAGCTATACTTAGGCTCCCTAATATCTTTTTAAGGCTTAGTGGGTACCAGCCTTTAACAGCTTCGCCTTCTTGAAGATGCAACATCATATAACTAAGTTCTGAATCCGTTGATACTATAACTCGCGAACCAAGCAAACTAGTTCGAAATGTTGATCCGTATCTAATATATATATATATGAAAATCATTGTCACATTCTCATGACTTGAAGTACTCAACCCATTTATAGTTAAGATTTGGATTAACACTTTTAGGGGCTGTTTGGTAGCTTCTTAATGAGGCTCTTAACCATTCAACATTAAATGATTCAGCATTCAGCGCGTTTGTTTCAGCTTCTGAATGGAATGGTTAAGTCTGAATCATTAAGATTTGAGATGTTGCTGAACCATTAAGCACTGAACTATTAAGCACTGAACTAGGCTGAACCTTAATGAGGCTCCTCTACCAACGTGGGACAAGAAAACTAACCATTAAGAGGTCCAAGTTAATGATTCAGCGCTTAACCATTCAGACCTCTTAACCATTCAGACCTCTTAATGATTCAGCACTTAATCAACCAAACAGCCCCTTAGTCCAAATGTTGTCCCAAGTATATTTATTTAAAGTGCATAAAACCTCCTAAATTAAGTTGTGCAAAAAAGTTGGATTATTTTGTTCCAAAAGTTTTAATCATATATAGCAAACGCGTTATATTTCCACATGTTATAAGAGGTTTTTTTTTTTTTTTTTTTTTTTTTTTTTTTGATGAAATAGCGTTTTTTCCCAACCTTTTTGTGACTTTGGTTGTTGTCAGACTTCAAATTGTGAAAATGGGACTTCCGCAATCTAAGATTGCGGAAGTGGTTGACATGGCAATGTGAATCAGCAAAAAGCAACGACGATGGACTTGATGAAGCTGACTGGCAATGTGTTTTTGGGACTTCCGCAATCTTAGATTGTGGAAGTCCCGAAAACACAAATTCAAGTCTGACAACTACCAAAGGCACAAAAACTTTGAAAAAATACACTAATTCATCAAAAAACTCCATGTTATAAACCTTATATTTTCCGCCTCTAAAATAACAAACGATTTACCTTTTTATTCTGTTCTTGATGAACGCAGGATTATCGCAAGTTTGATTTGGGGTGAAGAACTGTAGAGTTTCACCAATAAGCGGCCAACCCATTGAACCAGGAGGAAGTTTTCCATTACATGTAGGGTTCCTCCATCTGTAAATCCAATGGGTAATGCTTACTACAAACAAAGCTGCAATCCATACACCAACATGCAACATTAATGTGATGTGCAAGAAAACTATAGACTAAATTGAAACAAGGTAGAATGGAAATTCAATGATTTGGTGAGGAGAAGCAAATGGAGATGAGGGAGTTATATAGAGCCATGCATGAAGAAATATTGAAGTATTAAACAGTCCCTCAACAATCACTCAATTTGCTAATTCTTCCCAGTTTTTGACTACTAGTTTTGCTTTAATGAGAATTTGGAAAAATAAAAATACGGGAAAATCACGATTTTAGCCATTGACTTAGAGGTTTAGATGAAAATTCAAAACAACCAAATGAAGAGTCTCTGCAAAGGCGCCTCACGAAAACCAAAACCATCAGGTCTTCAAAGAATTTCCATCAAGAGTCTGTGTAGATATTAATATGTATGTCTCTTATATTATCAAAAGGTAGCTATTAATATATGTATGTAATCCATGATCTATTGGTCTGTAAGGTTGTGAGTTCAAATCCTTGCAAGTGCAAGGTGAGGTGAAATTAAGGTGTTAAAAAATTTTCCGTTAAAAAAAAATATGTATGTATGTGTGTTAATATTAACCCATATAATGCAAAATGATATAATATTATTTATAAAATTTAAGATGTTAAAAACCTATATAAATTTCCTTTATGATGCAACTTAATTTTCATAATAGTAAAATACCTAAATATGTCCATTAATCAAAATGATAAACATAAAAAAAAAAAAAAATCTCAGTCGAAAAGGAACCTTCATCAAATCATTATTAAAATTTAATAGATAAATTACAACCAAAATTACTAAATAAAAGTAAATATATACATCATTAATCTCATAAATACATTTCTATAGGTTAGAAAGGTAGGTTTGAAAAAAACATTTGGATGAAGCATGATTTGTTGATATACCTTTGATATGCCATCTTAATTTTGATGTAAAATTACATGTCTATCCATCCAAATTGCTAGTAAAAAACTCGTGCGTTGGCGTGACGGTAACAATATGCAATGCGGTAATAGATTCTATTGTTTTACACACTCTAGACTGAAAAGAGTTTTGCTAATTATCGTACACTCGCCCTATAGTAAGAGCAACCTTAAAGAATACAATTTTGCTGATTATTATACACCTACCCTAGACTGAAAGGAGTTAGAAGTGTTGATTAAAATTATTTTTATTCACAACGACGTCAAACCTGACAATTATGAATAGAAATATTTATTAGCCCACTAATTTTAAATTGAAGCAAACATCATAAAAGTCAAAAGTTTAAAATGTAGAACTAATTATGGTTATATTTTGTCTCTAACAGACCGGGTGAGTGAGCTTGAAATAAAAGTTAACACGAAATGGATTGAATAATTAAAAATCAACCAAGATGTATTTTTAGTGCAAAATTAACTAAAACGAAAAAAGTCATACAAAATGAACACTTTTAACAAGTGTCTACAACGTTTTAAATTGCTTAAATATCTCATATTATATATAATGAATCTTTTACTAATTAATGTGAAATTATAAATTGGTGGTTATAATAAAAAATGTATAAGTGAGTTTTGCAAGAATATGAGTAGTAGTTGAAACTTTTTCTTAACATTTTGGGTGTAAAATAATAAGCCCTTCACATATCTATACTACTATATAATGTATTCTAGATAAACAAAAATGTAATTTAACTTCATTAGAGGAGGGCATCATTGTAATTTACCTCAAATCATTAATACACATTAATACATTATTTAATACTTTATTTAATAAACCTCTAACTCTAATTAAATAAACTAAATGCATTTTCTCAACAATAAATTTTAAACTTATAAATAAATAAAAAAACTAGGTAAAAATACATATAGTCCTTCAAGTGTAGCTTAATTGGTGAAGGGACCGGTCTTTTCTTTGGGAGACCTGAGTTCGATTTCCACAGGCTGCACTTGAGGGACACAAGGCAATGATGGTTAGGCTTGTGGTCCAAGTGATGCAAGTTTGATCCTGAGCTAACCCGGTTTTCATCCGGCTGTTACTCCAGCGAGGTAAAACTCATGTGGAGGCAGTACGGTTCAGACAACATAGTCTGGGCGTGTGGAAAGGGTTAGGGCCTGCCGATTAGGCGGGTGTGATGAACGAACTTCTGTCACTTCCGCTTTGAAGAAAGTCACTGTTCAAAAAAAAAAAAGGTAAAAATACATATATAATTAGAACAAAACCAAATTAAAGAAATTTATAAACACAAAATAAGTAATAGTATTATGTTATTATATATAACTACATAGCAAATAAATAGACATAAAGTTATATATTTCTAAATATCATACCGTTGACACGACACATAAAATTAAAAATATTATATTCTTTAAATTTTTTTTTTTATATTTATAATTTCCATTAAACCAAAAAACGGAAGTTACATCATGATAGCAGGTAGCCGGGCAACAAGCTGCGCCGCCACCCCTTTTTGAATTGCAAACCCTAGTCTACTAAAGACAAAACCTTGCCCCCTGGGGATGAAACATTGCTGTGGACAACCCGTTGGACCCTGGTCAAGAAACGAATAGCTTCTAGCGCCAGGGAGCCAAAGGTGTCGAAAGCCAGAGGGATAAAGACATGTTGGTTATCTGCACAAGCTTTAGCATGTTTATCTACTTTCTTTGATTCCGCCTTTCTTGATGCTTGCCCAGCTATGAACCCTGTTTCCCGTAACCCAACCAGCGGAGATACCCCGGTGAGGTCCACACAGGCATGTTTCCCTCTCTCCCAACTAAAGACAAGCAGGTCTGCTGGTCGCAGGGTGGATCTCCCTTCCGTGGGGTCTGTGAGGAAGTTTACAGGGGCCTCCTTTTTGGCAGAGATCCCAGCTCTTCTCAAGATATCCCACAAAACATCCCTCACCCAGTCATGCCGATATTTGAACCCAGGGAGCTCCTTGCAATGAATTGCATGCTCCCCATATTTATCCATGCAGGTTTTACGGCAGATGGGGCATGTTTCATCTTCCGGGTACATAGGGATCATCAATCCCTCACCCAGACATGCATTGACCCAAACCCTCAATCGGGATAACGGTCAAAAAATCCTGAGCATGAGGGCCCTTTAGGCATTCAATCACCGCCTTCTGGCGAGTGGACAACTCAAAAACTTCTCCCAGGCTCTGAGCAGATTTGCTAAAAAGAGCATTCGCCAAAGTTTTTTGTGGCTTTGGGGGGCGGTGTCCTTGTTAGAAAAACCGCCAATATCAAAATCCGGGAGATAGACATTTAAGCGTTCGAGCGCCTGTTGATAGTCTGGGTCTAGTCCAATGACCCCACTGTTTCGGAGGATATGATCCTGAAGTTCCCAAGACTGAGCTCTGGACGCCACAAAGGCATAGACCCCAACATCTCGAGCTGAAAGTAGGCCCAAACCACCTAAACGCATCGACAAGGATGCCAAGCGCCACTGGAGGTCCCCGAAGAAGGGGCCGCCACACACAACTATATCTTCAATAGCTTCACGGAGACCATCATCGAAAAGGGATACCGCATCCACCATGAAGTGGGGTTGGCAAGTTCGTAACCCAATAAGTAACTTAGCGACCCCCATGCATGACCTGAGCAGTAGGAGTTCACTCTGGGGATCTCTAAGGCGGGGCAGTAGTTTCATGAGGGCAACCGCACTCGTAGCCCGCCGCCCTGCCAACTCCCCGATAAAGGCAGGATCTCGGCTAACAGCCCCACCAAGGAGCTTGACCCCTTTCTTAGGTCTACCAATCCCTGTCGGGAAAAGCCCTTCCTGGCTTTTCAACCCGTCACACGTCGGCCAAAAGACCTCTGTTTTTTTAATATTGAGATGAAGCCCCAGAGATGGCCCATGCACGTTGATAATGTCTAAAGCCTTAGCAACCGCAGCTGCGTTGCCTATAATCGTCCCATCATCCAAATACCAAGCATGGAACGGGAGATTACAGTGTTCCTGAACCCGCATGATGAGAGGATGTAAGGCAAGAGCAAAGAGAAGGGGCCCCAAAGGATCTCCTTGTTGCACTCCGGTGGTAGCCCCAATACAATCATTACCCACATACAGCCTAGCAGGCTGGGCGTAAAGGAACTGGACCCACTGATAGATAGACGGGCATCGCTGGTGGACCTCTTGAAGAAAGGCTGTGCGGTCAACCATGTTGAAGGCATTGGAAAAGTCTACCGTAAGCAGAGCCAAGGACCCATCCACATGAAAAGAATTCAGGAACCTGTTGGCACTATGAAGCACCGCCTCTGCCCCATTAGGTACCCCTACTCCAAATTGAAAATCCCCTAGGTACTGGGCCATGTCTTTCCGAACCTTCTTCATTGCCACCTTAGAAACCAACCTCCGCCAAATGCCCCCCACAGCAATAGGTCGAATTCCATTATCGGGCTTCAATAAGGGGGTGAGGGGGGCCGAGGCAACAAACTCAGCAAGTGCCTTAGGGCAGGCCCCCCCAAGCCATAAGTTGACAACTTCAGTAATGGCCGCGAGCAAGCCCGAGGAAGTGACCGAGCCTTCGCCACCCATAGCATCCAACAGGTGTTGGGCCCGTATCCCATCCCTACCGCAAGACGTCCCTTTAGGGAAAGATCGGATACATTTGAGCACACAATCCCCATCTACAGATAGAGCGGGTTGGGCGATCGGGTTAGACGGAAAGGATGGAGGCGGCACCACTGGGTGTTTATTAATGAGGGCTTGCATGGTCGATTCACATAGAGGGGCAACCCCACTGGAGCACAGAACCTTAACCGCCGCTGTGAAATGGCCATCCCTGACTTTTCGAAGACATTGCTTTATATTCGGTTCCGTTTCATTGTCCTCTTCCCTACTGACCTCTCCTCTAGATACCACCACATTCCCCACACTATCCAAGAGGGAAGAGACCAAGACCGCAAACCCAGACCCATCTTTCCATACTGCAAGTGCTTGCATTATGCTACTACACTGCAGAGATTTCCTGTTCCCAGATCTTCGCTCTTGCCTGGAGGACGGTCTGACGAACCTCAGGGTTAACCGCGGGAGCAATAGCAATTGGACCCAATTTTCAACCGAGCCTGGCGACGCCACCACTTTACGTAAGGCACTTGTTAACACTTGAGCAAACGTCAGACGACAACTGGGGGGAATGCTTTTAACAGTTTGAATAGGAAGGGAAAAAACATGTTCGAGGAGGGCAACATCCCCACCCATCCCGGTTTGGTGACGTGGGTTTGCGTCGTCTAACGCTTGACATGGTCTCCGTATCCCAACAATGAAATCTTCGACATCTTCCGAGACCATGGCGAACGATACGACCTCATCGTCATGCTTGCATCACCTACTGAGAGCATGTATCCCCATGCACCTCCCACATAACCATTTACCTCCTGCCCTGAGAGCTTCCCCAACGTCCAAGAAAAGGTCCCGATCCTTCGAGACAGCATCCTTCATAGATAGCCTTCGGTTTTCTGTCTTGAGATGAGTGCTTTGCATGTGTTCAATAAGGCGGAAAAATCCGCCAAACCCCGGTTTACCATCTTTACAATCGTGAAAATGTTTAAAGGGGCAGACCCTTAAACCGCTAACAAAGTCATGTGCAGAACCTCCTGACTTGGCATTCCGGGCCTTCCTGGCAGGAGCCATGTACGAATACTAACTACCGAACTCGAGATGAGTTGGGGGCAAAGGAACCAGTGGGCAAAAACCCTTGACAAGACAGCGAGGGTAGCAACCACAGGTTGCCCACCCTCTAAGCGAACCCCCACATAACTCCTTACCCCATTATTATTATTATTATTATTATTATTATTATTATTATTATTATTATTATTATTATTATTATTATAATAATACTACTATAATTAATATACTATTATTACTATTTTATAATAACTAGATAATCTTATTATATAAATATTATTATTATAATAAAAAATATACCAAGTCAAACCATTACAAAACGGGCGAAAGAAGGAACGGAATATAAAAAACGTACGAAGGAAATAAACAAAAAGGGTCGAAAGAGAAGACCGGTCGAAAGAGATCGAAAACAGTATGAACGAGACTATAAAGGAGCGAACGAGTATAGAATCGGACGAAGGAGGAAAACAACAGGTCAGATGAGGCGAATTTGAAAAAAAGCCGTTGGGACGACGGCGATCGGCGGTTGAGACGACGGAGATGAAGACGACGGAGATGAAGATAAATAAGAAGAAAAGAAAAGAAAGGCGGAGATGAAGACGACGGAGATCAAGTTTGAATCTTAACTGCTTAAAGTTTCTTGATCTGCATTGATCGATGAGGGAGATGAAGACGACGGAGATGAAGATAAAAAAGAAGAAAAGAAAGGAAAGACGGAGATGAAGACGACGGAGTTTGAATCAGATCACGGAGTTTGAATCAGACGACGGAGATCGATGAGGGAGATGAAGAAAAGACGGAGATGAAGACGACGGAGTTTGAAAACGACGGATACATATAGATTATACCTCTTTTTGTATCGACGGTCTTAAAAAGCATTGTATTAGTTATTAGGAACATTATATAAAATATTACCCTTGCACAGAATATAATTTGAAGGTACGTATGGAAATGGGATCGTTGCAATTATTACTGGATATTCATATTGGTTCAAGTTTTTTATTCGTGCTTCCAAATAAATGAAATTGTTGAGATTAAATGGATATTAAAATGTTTTAAGAAACTTATATTTCAACTTCTTTGACTATAAAGTAGAAAAAAAAAGGCTCGAAAAGTGTCCATTACATTAAATTAGCCTAGAGATAACTTTTTTTTTCCTGAATTTTTTTTTTGATCTGCGAACAACTGTGTGGCAACCACCCTTGCGGGGCGCCGTGCCCAAGAATCGACTACTCAACCTCCAGCAGCCCCCACCTTCTCCCGATGCGCGGAAACCCGAGCCCCACCCGCCCGAAGGCACGACAGTGTTATAGAACTCCGTAAAACCTCGCCGCCCGTCAGATTCGAACCGGCGCCACCCGTATTCGATCTTCACCCGGATACCAAACCATAATGTTGGAAGTGGGAATTGAACCCTTGATCACCTAAGTGAACATAAGGCCTCTCCACCACTCCACCACTATGGATGGATATTTTTTTTTTTCCTGAAATTAGTTTGGGTTTTTTTTTTTTTTTATGTTCTTTAGTCAAATCAACACGAGCTAAAATATCTTTTTTACAATATTTTAGTTTTAGGTTTTTTTTTTAATTAGTGTTATTATTATTATTTCATCTACATTTCCATTTAACTTTCATCTAAAATTAGTTTGTCCCGCCACGTAGCGCGGGGTCACTTCTAGTCATCTTAAAATACATATAAAATTACCTTTTAAGTCTATGTTTCATACTTAATAATGTAATATAGATAGATATAGATATATTGATTAATCGTCTTTATTTTGATATATTGAAGGGTTCCTTTAAAGTTTAAATGAAAAACGCATCACCAAGCTACTTGTTCCAATAAATGGTGATTAAATGGGTAATTAATATAGAAAGAAAAACGAGAAGTCATGTGGCAAACTAATAAATAGAGATTAATAGCCACTTGGCTGTAGCCTAATGGCAAGAGGCAAAGCCTTTTTGAGAGAAAAAAACTTTGGATCAAATCCTTGATAATGCGTAAATGTGATGGAATTAGCTGTTAAAAAAATATAGATTAATATAGAAATTAAACTAACCATTGTGAATGTATGTGGAGTGATTTAGTTTAAAGAAAAAATGAAGTGGGTGAAGATAAAATATTTGTAGAGAGAAATATATATATTTTTTAATTTTGACCATTTTCAAACGGTCAAATTCGCCAAACGGTCAAAAATTCATGTTAGCTAAAGCGAGCCAGCTCGTTGGTGTACGCTTGCAGTCACGTTCACACATGGCGGTTGTGGTGTTTGCTAGCCACGTGGCTCGTGGGCTCGCTCACGCATTAGAACACACAACCTTATGTCAATAGAGGGGAAGATGTTATTGAAGACGAAAAGGAATATTCTAGACATGATATCAGAATCACAAAGGCAACAAACAAGCGTGGGCATGTAATATCAGCTGACTATTTGGTGTGCCTCCCTTTTCCCCCAACTGCCACATCAGCGCCATGTCATTTCCCCCATTTTCTCCCCCAAACTTTGAAAATGGTTTCCCCCAACTCCCCCATTCCCCCTTCCTTTTTTTTTTTTTATTCTTTTTCCTTTTTATTTAATTATATAATTTATATTTCATAGTTATTTTTTTATTAAAATAAAATAAAAAACGTAAAAATAAAAAAAACCGTCAAAATTTATAAAAAACGAAATTTCATAAAATTAAAAAAAAATACAAACTAAAGTTCACAAAATAATAAAAATTACAAAGTAAACTTCATTAAAAAAAACCAAAAAAACTACTCGTCATTGTTGTCGACACGAAAATTATTCCAAATGTGATCGACGAGATCCGAAACAAGGTTTCCATTCATAGTAGTATCGCGTAACGCCCACGTGTTTGATTCTTGTTGTCCCTCGTCAACTGGCTCGAGCACTTCTTCAACCTCATTCGGATCGTAAACGCATATCGCACGACCTTCGTCTTCAATTATCATGTTATGAAGTATCAAACACGCGTACATAATGTATCTCAATCTTTGTGGATGGAATGCACGTGCTGGTCGTTCTATTATATGCCACTTCGTCTTGATCACGCCATATAATCGTTCGACGTCTTTCCTTGCTGCTTCTTGGCACTTCGCAAACTTTTTCCTTTTATCATCTGAAGAATTCAATATTGTCTTCACAATAGACGCCCAGCTTGGGTATATGCCGTCACATAAATAATACCCATGCTTATATTTTACGCCATTGAGCCAAAAAGAATCATTAGGGTCGGTGCCTTTAATCATGGGGTCAAAAATATGAGATCTTGCAAGAACATTTAAGTCGTTACACGAACCTGCAACGCCAAAAAAAGCATGCCAAATCCAAAGATCTTGTGAGCAAGCGGTTTCAAGAATAAGTGATGGTTCTCCTACGTCACCCCGAGTAAATTGACCTTTCCATGCGGTGGGGCAATTACGCCATGGCCAATGCGTACAATCAAGACTTCCTAGCATGCCAGGAAAGCCGTGTTTCTCTGCATGGTGCGCGTAGAGCTTTTCGATGTCGCTTTTTCTTGGCGTACGCATATAAACCTTGCTATATAACTTCACGACATCTTCGCAAAACTGGTACAAACATTCCCGCATTCTATCAGACATCCTTAAATACTCATCCCATGAATCACTAGCAGTGCCGTATGCTAATTGACGAATTGCAGACGTGCATTTTTGTAGGGTCGTAAAACCCCGTTTCCCTCTACCATTGTATCTTAGTGTAAAAAATTCATCGTAATTAGCTAAATCATCGGCAATTTGTTCGAACAATCTTCTACTCATTCGGAAACGACGCTTAAACTGTTCGTCAGTGTAAACACAGTCTTCATCAAAATAGTCGGCCACCAAACGTTCATGTGCACCTTTAAAAAATATAAAAGTTAGATTTATAAATTTTTTTTCAAACATGTTATAAAAAATATAAAACATATTAAAAAAATAAAACATTTTAACAAAAAATAAAACATACCCTCACGATCTCTGTCAAGCGCCGCGCTCCGTGTCAATGGTACCGAAGACGCTTCACTATCGCTTTCGTCTTCCACCTCGGCTAGAATTTTTGCCGTTTCCATCATCGCACCAACGTAAAAGTTTATCACGTTTTGTTCCTCCTCTTCCGACGAACTCATGGTATAACAAATTGGATTTTTATAAATTTGGTGGATGAAAATATGGTTGTGTGTAAAAAATATGGTTGTGTTTAAAAAATAATGTGTAAAAATGTAGGGTATG
Organism: Ambrosia trifida; assembly: GCA_028751855.1. NCBI lineage: Eukaryota > Viridiplantae > Streptophyta > Magnoliopsida > Asterales > Asteraceae > Ambrosia > Ambrosia trifida. The sequence continues at coordinate 40,721,307 of CM054128.1, read as the reverse complement.
GAAGAATATGTTATATAGGTAAATGGTTGATTTTTTTATTTAATTTAAACGGCTATATTTTAAGGTGGGGCCACCTCCGACGTTCAAAAATTCCAGCCAATTGCTGGTCTCGGTACCAACGGGCAAATATCCCCGTTTTCCCTGAAAAAAATAATCGGGGGGGGGGGGGGGGGTGTTCAAGGTCGGGGCCGAAGACACATCACCTCCCCGATCCTTCTCCCTGCATGCACACCAAATAGTCTAAGAGAAGGACAAGGAACGACACTTTTGATTCATTATTGTATAATTTATTTAGTAGTTATGATGTTATCACTTAATTATGATATTTTCATTTTATGAGAAGCTATTTGTTTTGAAATTGCAGGCTATGATCATGTCGGTTGGTTCTCACCCTCAATCATACATGATTGGGTTATTTGAGAGTCACGTCGGTGGCTCACACCGGTGCTCACACAGCCACAACGGACAGTCTCAGATTAAAAACGAGACTAGAAAAGCTGAACTAGACATTTAGGCTTTGTTATCCTATGCGAAAAGTGAATGTTTTGTTTTATCCATCTGGTATTTGAGAGTTGGGTCATATTTATCCATTAAAATAAAGCCACAACACACTTTACAAGTGGACGGCTTGTAAGCGCGCAACAAGCTGCGCCACCACCTCCTTTTGGATAGCAAAACCTACTATATTAAAAATAAAACTTCGGTCCCTGGCTGTTGAGCAATTACTATGTGTCACCTTTTGCACCCGATCTAGAAACCGGATGGCTTCGGGGGCAAGGCCCCCAAAGGTATCAAAAGCGAAGGGTACGAAGACATGCTGGTTTTCCAGGCAGGCGTTTTTCATGTTTAGCGAGTTTTTCATTGATTCAGCTTTCAAAACTGCTTGCCCTGCTACGAACCCTATATCCCGAAACCCCACCAGAGGGGACACTGATATACATTAAAATATACATATATGAGTCCCCGATTAAACTCCTAAATTGTGCATTTTTGACCGTTTCTGCATGAATTCAGTACTTAATTGCTTTATATTGTTTTTGCAGGTCTTAAACGGCGCCCCCAAGACGAAGTTGAAGAAAACGGGTGAAATCTGGACGAAACAGACATTTCCTGCATATTCAGAAGCTACTGATAAACGTGCACGACCGTGCAACAATTGTGCACATTCGTGAAGACCTGCTTGACTCGGCAACACCATGATGCACTGCTAGTGCACGAGCTCGTGCAAGGATATTTCTCGGTAACACTGATCTGCACGGCCGTGCGAATCAAGTGCACGGCCGTGCAGGCTCATTTAGCTCGTGTGCTCTGCCAGTGCAACATTGTACTCGGCAACTTCATAATCAGCATGACCGTGCAACCCTTGTGCACGACCGTGCACCTTTATCAGATATTATTCAACCCAATTGGTCCACTTGTCTGACATATAAGCTTACGTCACGATAAAAAGAAAATGCACGGTCGTGCACTTTACTTGCACGGCCATGCAACTTCACGAAAATTCTATAAAACAGGGCATAAGCTACTGAGCAGATTATTAGGTATTTTTTGACGATTCTGGGGCGATTTCTGGAGCTGAAGATTTGCTGTGAAGGTGAATAACAAGCTTGGGAGGTGATCCGAATCCATTATCATCATCCAATCCATCACATTTAGCATTTTATAGTTTGATCTTTAAACTTGAATCTTGTTCAGATCATGTTGTTTCAGCTTATATGTGATGATTATCTATTGTATCGTAACCTACGGGTAAAAACAAGTAATCTTTAGTAGTTAAAACAATCGTTTGTATGTTAATCATGTTTTGTATGATTTTGGTGTTTTTCATGTTTGAATATTGATGATCATATTGCAACAATGTTTCGTTGTTGTTGGATTTCTGGTTATGTTCGTATGACTTTGATGATTATTGTGTTGTGTTAGTCGGATACATATTGAAAAACCGTTTGGTTAATCGATCTGTAGTAGAGTAGTTGACTTGTTAATATGTTTACACTATGAAACTGGAAACGGGTTTGGTTTGGTTAAAGTCAGGCGAATAATGATTAGAAATGCTTATTGGCACGTAAAAGGGTTTAAAAAGCTTAATGGTGTTGTTACTGATCTTTGACACGGTTGTTGATCTTTGTGAGTTATTTTTGGTGAAAATGGCGATCTTAGTAGATTTGTGTTCAAAGTTGGTAAAATGGAATAGTTTGTGATATGCTCTACTTTATGCTAGCCACGGTGGTTGTATTGTGTATTCGGTATTGCTTTCCTTGATTTGTGAGGTTAGAAAAATCTTAGCAGATGACTAACTTATCTTTAGAAGATTTGCATGAGATTATATCAACTGCTCGCTAATGAACAATTTGAGGTGGTTAACGTGTGTTATCGTGTTAGCTTTCCGTATAGTTGTCATGTTAGGATTCCCGAAAGGGATACTGATTGTCTGAAAATGGGAATGTTGATCTCACACCTTTTTAACATGTGTTATGTAGTTGACATGCTAGGATTGTTATTATAGTGTTTATATATATATATATATATATATATATTGTATTTGGATTCTTACTTATGTTAATTTAGAGTTTTAGAATTAATCTAGTTTTAAACAACTTCTTACTATCGTTTACTGGTAAGTCGGGGATAGAGTTTAAGTACTATTGCATCCACTCGCATCCATGGATCGATATTTGGTTCTTATCTGAGCTTACTACATATATGATAGGGTATACTTGTGTAACAACCCAGAGTGGACCCCAAATTTTTTTCGCTTTTATTTCAATTAAAACCAATAAATAATACAATTAGGTGCGAAACCAAAATCTGAACCATTAAATATTAAATATATTAAGTATTATTAGAATACACGGTACGAGACCGAACTAATACGCGTTACGAACCGAAACCCGGACCCAAAACCGAAGTGATGAGTCAACAAGGGACGAAACATGTCCTCTCCTTGTCTTGCCAAACCATTCACAAAACCATTTAATGGTTTTTGTGAAAACCATCTTCCAATCCTCCCATATAAAAACCCCTTCCTTTCTCAACATAACATACACACACATCTTGCTATCTTTTAAAGAGAGAGAGGTCCGAGAGTTACCGATCGATTATCCATCACACGAAGACAGATCAGGGTTGAAATGATAGACATGGCGGCGGCAACCCCTTACCATCGGACAACAAGGTATGAAGTCAAACCACTACTCTCTCTTCACTATTAGTCTGTGAAATGTGATGATGGTGATATCAACTGTTACAGGGGCCACGGTGGGAACGAAGGGGTTGATGGTAAAGGGGTGTCACAATTATTGACTGATGAGGTGGGTTTCGTACAGTGGCTACAGTGACGGTGATGGTGACGGGAGGTTGTTCAGGTGATTATGCTGGTGGTGACGAGGGTGGTCCATGTCAGAGGGTTATGGTTACGGTTAGGATGTTCGTGGAAGACAACGGTAGAGGTAACTGGTGTCGGGTGACGGTTGGTTGTTGGTGCAAGGTTCGGGTCAGAGGACGGGTCAACCTGAAGGTCAACAGAAGTCAATCTAGCAGTGGCGGATCTAGGAATTTTTTTCACAGGGTTCCTTTTTTTAGGTGTTTCAATTTCATATGACCAAACATAAAAATTTCAGGTCAGTTCACGGGGTTCGGGTCGGTTTGCCGGTTCGGGTCGGATAAGGTTTAGCACATAATATAAATACGAGTGTTTTTAAGGATTAAAAAAACATACCTATAGTTGTTTTTGGGCTGCTGACTGCTGTTAATATGGAAGACGACTATGTTGACCCGAAAAAGCTTGTAATGCTCTTGATTCCCCAACATAGGCCAAAACGGTCTGAATCTGCACCATTGTCTGCAAATTTGGATAAATTAAGGAGATACTAGATGGTAAAGGCTCGTTCTAATTCAACAACACCCATATAATAAAATAAAAATAAAAATATAAAATAAATAAGCGATGCACATATGATGAATTGATGTTTTTTTTACAGTTGAAATCCTATTGACCCGTTTCAATCGTCCCTTTATTTCTAAGTTTTGGTTTAAATAGTTGACGCACTGAAGATTAAACATAACCAAATCGACCCGCTTCTTGAACATCAAAATTTGTTACCTTTTCAAGTTCTTCTTCAACGGCTTTTGCAATTTCATTCTTTTGCTCAAATGTATCATCAAGATTCAGCTTTGGAATGAAAGCTCTTATAACTATCAACATATAACAAAACATCACATATTAAAAAAAAAAGATTAGTAACTATCACTTGCTTTATCAGCCAGAGCTCGATATTGTATCGAAGCCAGAACATTGACAAACACATTATCTTGAAAACCAAGATTCATTGTATTTAAAACTGAACAAACCCATGTCCCCAAATCAACATTTATGGATCGGATTTAGGGCTGCGATTATATACAATACCCATTTAAAACACTTACTCTTCCATATTTGTCCTTTCATCAAGTAGAATTTAATAAATCAAGTAGAGTTTAAAACACTTCTAACTCTTATTACCATTTCAAAGTTTTAATGGAAGGGTATAATATTAATAAATGTCATAAATATGAGCAAGTCAGCAAGATATTTTTTTTTTTGAACGACCAACAAATCAATTTCCGAGCAATTTCGGGCACCTTTTTGGCGAATCAGGTACTCGAGAGTACTCGGACCACCAATTGCCACCAATTCCCAGGAAAACCCGATCACTCACCCGCCCGAAGGCACGACAGTGAAATAATCGGTAAAACCGGTCGGGATCAGGACTCGAACCCAAGCCAATGGCTTGGGTCATCCCTCATTTCCCCTCCACCAATGTCCTCCAAATGTAGCTAGTGGTAATTGAACCCAAGCCTCCCATAGGAAACTTTAGGCTCTCAACCAACTAGGCTACAAGTGTTGGACAGTCAGCAGGATATCCAATAGTCAATCTTTAAATCCCGCAATCAATCTTTAAATCTAATTTTACCCTAAAGAGCCATAAAAATGCTCCCTTTATGAGCAGTCAACAAATGAGCAGATGTCGGGGGAGGAGGAGGGCAGGAGGCGGCGACGTCGCGGAGCAGAGGTCAGGGACTCAGGGGGGAGGAGGGTTTTGGGGGCCGCTGTCGATGTATGTTTTTGTTTTGGAAGGGGGAAAGTTGGGTTTATGGTTTACCTAGGTTTAAATAAAAAAAAAAAAAAAGAAGTTAGAAACCCAAAATTAAAACGTATGAAGGTGGAATCGAACCTGAAACCTTCAGATTGTGTCAACGGGTTTCAACCACTATACCAACTCCACACTTTAGCAATGGGTTCCTTAGATAATTTTCTTATGGGTTCCTTTTTTTTCATATATACATTAACACTAAAAATTACAAAACGAGTGGGTTCCCGGGAACCCGACGGTCATAGCCTAGATCCGCCCCTGCAATCTAGTCGAACATTAGTTAACAAGAGCCGAGACACGAAGGTGAGGTATACTCGAACCCGAAATTCGTTAACTATATAAACTAGTATACTGGCCCGCGCTATGTCGCGGGTATCATTTAAGCTCTTTTGAGGAGCACAATCTAACCCTACCTTCCTTAAACACTCATTATATTTGGGTATTATTGTTATTATTATCAAATTTGTTCGGACGAGTTGGCGCAAAAGAGAGATGCGTGAAATTACCTAATTTGCATCAACAAACCCATTATTTGTAAGAAAGAAAGGTAAATCAATATCAAAGTCATAAAGAGTACCTGTATCATTTCCAATTTTTATATAGCTAAGCTAATTTGGGGTAACTAAATTTTGTTAAACCATGCATTAACTCCGGAAAACAGATAAGCAAACAATCTGGATACAAATCGATGATGAATAAATGGACAGGGGGAAGCAATAATAACCATGAATTCAAAAATAAATCAGCAAAACCGATCTTATCAACCAAAACTCAATTTCAAACATCGTACTATTGATAGTTTACATGTCTCAAACCAAAGAGAGAAACTACCTATCACTGAGAGTAAACAAGTAACTCGGAGTGTAAGCCTTAGCAAACTGAATCAGACGTAACACAAAAACCCCATCCTTTATTGAGAAACTGAAGTGGAAATAATGCTAATTAATATTGTTGTATTATCAAAATTTTATTTTTGAAGAAAGTTACAATTCTAACTCAATGACTCTTCCCTGAAAGCAAACATGATTTAAAAAGTAAGCAAAATTCAGTGCTTCTGCAATCTTGTAATCGTAAATAAGAAACAAAGAAAAAACTAATATGAAGCTCCAGTAGAAAATGGAATCTTTGTTCTTAATAACCTACTATACTACAACCTTGTAAAATAAACCCAAATGTTCTAAATTGTCATTTCTTATGACCTGCTGCCTGCTGGGACCATCTGGGCAATAGGAAATTTTTCAGTAGGCCTATACAGGAGCAATTAAAAAGGACTAAATATCAATTATTACGTGTTCAATGCATATATGGTGTTTTGGGACCTGGGTGTGTTGAATTTGGTTGTAGTGAATGGAGACAACAAGACGAGGGCTTGTATGGGTTGTGTACTAAGTCAAAACAAGCTTCGGTCATTTTTAGTATGAGTAAACATGTGCCCGTTTGTGTTGCCATGCATACACTTTTCTTAATCTGTTTTGTAAATGTTCATGCCTAATTAGCGAAAAATAAAAAATAAAAACACTCAACTTGATGGATTAGTCACTTATATATTTGAGATACCATATCAGTGGAATCATTATATCAAATAGAGGTGGCAACACGGGCGGTCAAAACAAGTTGAGCGAACACATTTTTATTCATTTTTAAAATATATAAATGTGATTACAAAAACTATTCTACAAAAAAAATATCTAACTTTTTATTCAAAGAAAAAAGCCATTTCAATGCAGTTGAATACACTTCAAAATTCATATGACTTTCAACCCATTTGACCTTATTTGTTTTTAGTTAATAGTTTACCTTAACCATTTGACCTTATTTGTTTTGAGAAATGACTGCATTAAAAAGAGAAAAAAATCACTTACCCCTATGTTATCTTCACATTCTTCATTGTCTAAGGAAATATGCGAAATAAGGAATAAAGCATTAAAAACTAATAATAATATATTAAACAAATATGTACATGAAATACACCAAGAGAATACATCATATATAAGTGGTTTTGATAGAGTAAAAACTAATCAAGTATGATGGCTGATCCCCATCAATATGATATAATACTTATAGCGTAAGCCATGTACAAGGCATTAAATTAGTTTACACCATTTTCATGTTAATAAGTAATTTGGTGATTGTGAGGGTTAAAATCAACAAATAAAAACATATAGTGGTAGCTACATACCAAATGAACACGTGGATTCATAGCAACGATAACTTCCTTTAAAGCCCCTGATCTGATGATACTAAGCACTTCTATATCCTCAGTGAATCTGAAAAGCATAAAATCCACCAGATCTACTCAATTTATCACATGTACAAGCGCACATAGAAAATAAGGTAAAATACAAAACAAAGTTAATAGGAAACGGGAGAATTCGAGGTGAGATTTTAACAGATATTGAGGCTAGTTAACAAATCTACAATCACAAGCATAATAATTTTCTCCTTTTCAAAGTCTCTATCGATCGCCAGTTAAGAATCGACAGCCATGAAGCTTTAGAAGATTAAAATTTTCCAACATTGAACAACGATTATAAAAAAAATGAAGCATACACAAATATAACTTATAAAAATTATAATGACTTCAAAACGGGGCATGTTACACTTTTATCTCCTATTGTCTTTTGCGTTGTGTAGTGATGCAAGTTACTTGTTTTGTTCTATTGTTTGCTTAGTGTGAAAAGGGCTCATTTTTATCCACTAAAAGCCAATTGGGTGTGTTCTTTTACTTCAAAGTTTCGGGCTTTATTGAACCTTAACAACATCAAGAAAAGGGTTTATGTTCAAAGAACCAAAATTGCATGAAGACTAACCTAAACTTCCCTAATTAACAATTTTCTGATTTCACTTACTCACACAAATACAATGCTTGCTTGATAATTTATGTTATTAGTTTAAATGATTTTAACCCATTTGAAAGCTCAATTGTGAAAGAAAATGTTCTCCCCTTTCTTAACATATCATTTTTTTCCCAATAGACCCACTATTTTCTATCAAATAACATAAATAAGTTTATTAAATTCATATGAATAATGTATTATGATTTTCATTTTCAGGGAGAAGTTTGCATCATGTAAGAAATCGTCAACCATTAAGTTATAGAAGATTAAAAATTTTCCAATTTCCAGAAATGATCATTAAAAACCAAAGCATACACAAATATAATTTACAAAAAATGTTTATATAGTTGGAAGTTCCATTATATCTTGATTTCGACCCACCCATAATTTAGATCTATTTTGAGTTCTTTTGTTGAACCAACTCGAGATTCAATCAATTGAACTTTACCTATCAGATTTAGATTATTTCATGTATAAGCTCCTTCATGAGGGTTTCATATCGAGAGGCAATAGCAACAAACACTAAAGCAAATGATAAATTATAGAGAGACTAACCATAGGCTGCCCTTGCGTAGAAGTCTTAAGTAGATATAATAGAAGCTGAAATCAAGAGAAAAAACAAATAAATCAAGGGGATAGTAATATACAACACAAAGGAAAAAAACTATTAGATCAAAATCTAACCCTAAATCCATCAAAAACCATAATTGTTACAAATAATAAAAATAAAAAATGAATCTAGCCAAGAAATCGAACATCAAACCTTTGTTAGAAAACAAAATGCTTGATGAAATTCCAGCATTCCATTCGGTTTTAATCTTCACTCGGATAATCCAAAATCAATGACCTAACTACATGTCATGGTCATGAAACTAAATGATAAAAATGGTTGAATTGATGAAATGGCAAACACCAGGGAATTTATTGGGTTACCTTTATTACAACCTTTGATCTCCAAACGTGAGAACAAAATGGGTGAAATGTGGAAAACCAAGAAGGAAAACGAATCATTCGATCATTGAATGAGTTTAATTCATGGGTGCATTCAATTGAGCCATCCATTATAAGGATGGAGGGTACTAAAGGAATCACACTTTACATGTTAACTAAAAACAAAATATAAAATTACTCTAATAACCTTGTAAGTGTCTTAATGTACACCTAAGTGACTAATTTACCCCTATCAAACAAGCTTTATTAAATTGTATATGTAGCAACAAAACTTGTACCCATGTCAAAATTCCAATATGGTACATCACTCCTCCTTTATAATGTACTAGTGGGTTTACCCGCGCGTTGCTGCGGGATCCAAATACAACTTGCACTACAATAATGTGATTATGTATAAAGCGAAAAATGCAAATCTAATAGTACACCTAAGTACCCAACGTTGTGTTTCAAATGAGTCCTTCTGAAATAAATACTTAGCCACTTGTAGGGTGACTAAGTTGATGTACTAATTCCCATGATCCACTAAAAACGCCTATTCTTAAGTGATTTTTTGGCATGCTTATATCTCCCCTTGCAACTCATTCCCATACCGGATATTAACCAACACAAGACACAATGTTTAAAGAAAAATGAAGAATGATAGCAAGTATATGTCATATATAAAACACATGTTTGTCTCTTGAGTCAACTTTTTGTTCTCTTTTCATCTTTCCCTAGAAGTAGTATCAAGAGACCCATCATTTGTTGGTTTTCTTTCAACATTCTATAGTTCAAGAAACACAAATTTATCAAACTGACACACATTAACAAGATCAAGATCGTTTTTATTTAATAGTTCAAGAAACACACATTCATCAAACTCACACATTAACGGGTGTAGAAGCTCGAAAAGACACATTACAATATGTCACGAACACATGTTTGGATAAATGTGTTTGTAGACTCGACATGAAAATTATCGAACTTCTTTACTAAACTATGTCAAAACATAAGCCAAAGATAGTATAACAGATTTGGGAATGAAAAAAAAATCTTTAAAATACATTTGGACCCAAATAGAAGCATGAATAACATTTATAAGTTTTTTTTTTTCCATAAATGGATTCCGGTAAACCGGAATATGAAGCACTTATGTTCAACTTCCGATTAAATAAAAATGTGAGATTGAAATTTGTGAAATTACAAAAAAGAAGAAAAAAAGATTCAAAAACAGTTTAATTACCTTAGTATTTTAGCATCACCAATTACCATTCAACACCGTTGCCTGTTATTGTAGGAAATCTTAACACTACCATGTATAATGAGTAAATTTAGAAGAATGTATAAACGAGCAGAGTGTGAAAAGGCTAAAAGAATGGATTTGTACAATGACCTTTTCAAACCAATCTAGAATTGGGTTTTATAGAGTTTTATGAATTTCAACATTAAATTGGGTTTAATTAGATTTTATGAAGGTGTTTACATCTTAAGAGGGTGATACTAACTCTTTGTTTCCTTCCAATAAACACATTAAAAACAATTCTTCAAGACAATGCAATGGATAATCTATTAGTATGGTCATGAGGGTAGGATTGGAATGGAATTTTAAGTTGTGAGTGAGATAATGATGGTAAAATTACAAACATACCCTCCTAAGTGTCTTAATTGTCACAACTATGCCCATAATACCCTTAAATTTCTTGCTTAAATGTGTTGTAAATGTTGCTTCTTAAGTTGTATGGAAATGAAAATGACCATGTTGTACATCACTCTTCCTTAATAAGATAATTATAGATTATAGATATAGATTATAGATTATAACCATTATATTTTATATATAGTACGTGTGGGACTTGACGAGCTAATACCCGAATCAAACATGAACGAGGATAAGAGACGCATATTAACTTTGGTATTATGGACTTGATACTTGGGACCATGAACACTTAAGATATTAGACAAAGATACCTAAGTTATGAACTTGACAACTAGAACTTAAGACTCCGATATAATTATCAAAACATACTAAAATATGACTTGAATGTATAAACGCCTACTAAAACATATAGTGCTTGATTATACCTTGAACTTGGGAGTAAATAGGCGGACTCGATATTGGAACTTCGGATATGAGGACATAATCGACACCTTGCTATCTATAGTTATGTAGTTCTATATACACAAAAACGTATAGTACACGACACTTGGATTTGGACCATTCTAAGGGGATTAGTTGTGACAACAAGACTTTGGACAATTAGACACTCGACTTGAACATAATAATAAGACATGAACTCGGATATGGTTAAGACAATTAAGGCTCGGACTCGACTAGAACAAACACACGAAAAGGTATATGAACCAGTATATATGTATTGAATGGGATCATAGAAATGATGTTGAACCTAAGATTCAAAGCATTAAACGCGAAACAAGAATATTAGAGCTAGACATTGGCACGTAAGGTTCGTACAATGTTATATCTATTATCGAACAAATACGAACGGAGAGATCATTGGAACAGATATTACTTTAGAACCAAACATGGAACGGTAATGAGTAGAAACCATACGCTCGAGCTCGTCCCTACGCGTAACCATTATATATAAAGTCGACACTAATAATATTTGCTAACTTAGGATTCGTCCAAGAGGGTACCAGTACGAGATATCAGGCGTCTCGTTTATTATAAATTATTCATGTGCATCGCTTCCAGGTGAGTCTCGTGAACCATACCCTCTTTTTCTGTTTTAAATTGTTTTTGGGTGAATACATGCTTCCAGTGTAAAACCAGTGTGATGTGATAAACCAGTTGATGTGACAAGGTGTGCTCCCGAATACCAAACCTTCACACTCATTAACCCAACGGGAGATTGGGCCACTTAATATATGGGTATTACTACTTCGGGAAACTCCCGCACACAGTGGAACCGGAAGCCCGGGGAACCATCCACTGCAGTCTGTGTCATGTATTTTGCCATGGGAATCCACAATGGGAGTAGGTGGATTCAATGTATAGGTTTGAGGTGTGGCTTGTACATCACCATGTCGTGTTATGTGAACTTGTGTAAATGTTTTTGAGATGATAAACTTATTTTGAAAACCATTTAAACGCATGCACGGACTCACCAACATTATTGTTGACCCAAAACCATTTTAAGCATGTGTTCAGGTACCTGTTCGGGAGTTTCAAGGAATGATTAACTGCAACTCAGAGTCACACAGACGGACGAACCCAAAGATGATCAAGAAACCATAGAGACCCTTCGACTATGGTATGATTGGAGTTTAGATTGAAGTATCAATATAGAAGATATTATGTAATGTAAACAAATATTTTTATAAAAGATTAATTATTTTTAACGCTTTCGCTGTTTGCTCATATTATGTGTTGATTGGCACCAATATGGAACTTCGACCAGGCCCACCTTGGTTGGGTTGTGAGAACTTGCCTTTTTGTGTGTGTTTTAATGTTAAAGTCTAAACCATTTGTATAAATATTAAAACCAAACTTGTGTTAAAATAATCGCAAAATTATGTGTACTCAGAACCACGTCAGACACCCCAGTGAGGTCAACACACGCATGTTTACCTTGAGCCCATCTGAACACAAGAACATCTGTTGGCCGTAAGGTGGACCGCCAGTCTAGTGGGTTCGTCAGAACACTAACTAGGCTTCTTTCATTTCCTATTTGAGATAAGTAGCTGCTTCAGTTGTTGGATATTAGTTCTTTGAAAGGCAACATACACGCATGGGCATGTTGTATCACATGACATGAACCTTAATTAAGCATCTAAACATTCATGGGGGGCCCGCTCTATATGCCACTTCATTTTACCACACTCTATCACATTCCATCACTAAAACCATAAGGTGGTCATCTCACTGTGATGAGAGAGAGAGAGAGAGAGAGGGAGAGAGAGGGAGAGAGAGATATATGGGAGAGAAGGATGATAAAATAGAAGACTTACTTTTTCTCCGTGATGGTGGTCATGATTTTGAGCCTTCACGCACGTAATGGTTTGGTGGGGGCAGTGGTCGTGATGGTCACGACCATCACGGAGTGGCCATCATGAACCACCCCGCCTACCCTAAGGGTGAATGGGGGTGGTCATCACACCCATCACATTCCATTACTAAAACCATGGGGTGGTTGATGAGTCCCAAAATTAGTAGGTTTTACATACATGTTTTCACCTATTTATCACCCGAAATCATGCTTTTATCTTGGTATTATCACGGTTTGTCTCCTTTTGATAATAATTGCAGGTATTGAAGGCGGGAAGTGAAAAGAAGTGAAAACCGGCATAAAAGACAAGGATTTGAAGAATTTTGGAGCTGATCCAGATGCAGCATGGTCGCGCTTACGACTGTGCACGGCCATGCACCTATCCTAGTCAACCAGTCAGCATAAGGCAAAATTGAGCTTTTCAAATGTGCACGGGCGTGCCCCATTACTTGGCACGGGCGTGCTCCCTTATGCGTATCCCCCAAGGCTTATGCCGACCAAGACTGACAAGACGATTATACTTTTTCAGACACACGGGCGTGCCCAAGAAGGAAGCACGGGCATGCTTGCCCTAGTACAGACAACTGCTGCACAAAGGACTCTGCAATCGTACCTGCTGTCGAGCATGGGCGTGCCAGGACATGAGCATGGGCATGCAAGGGCTGATTTGCCTATGAATAGAGGCATCCACTCCACATTTTGGGCATCCCTTTTCACCCGAGTTTCTCTCACACTTCAACCATCTTGAGGGTCTTGTAAGTGGCCTTTGGAGCTTGGGATCACTCCATAAACACTACTTGATTGAGAGTTGAGAGAGAGATCATTAAAAATCATCCAAAAACCCTCTTTAATCCTCAAAACAACCACTACTATGTGTTCTTCCAACACTCAACTTAGAGTCAAGTTGTAAAGCCAATGTTTGGCTAGGATAGTAGAGTGTTGCTAGGATGAAGACTTTCTTGGTATGGATTATATGGTTTTTATTTGTTAAGTGGTGTTTGTGTTCTTGTTTAATTCTTTTCATTTAAAACTTTGTTTGATAAATTAACTAACTAATTACTTAGTCTTTGGTCTTGTGGGTGTCTTGATAGGAAGTGAGATGACTTATGAGTGTACCCATGGTGTGTAACAACCCATGCACTCATAAGCTAACCTAATCCCGCGAGTAGTGATTAGCCCATTTGTGGATAGAAATACACACACTTAGTGGCTTAATCCTCTACTATCAAAGATCTTACTTAGGTTCGGTACGGTCTTTATACTCGGTCCTGGTGATAAGCCAAGTCTTGACTTCGCGACTTAGCTTCATGGTCTATGTGAAAGCTTTGGCGCAAGTCAAGGATTGGTGAACCCGTGTTGAAAGAAAACGGTCTTTATTTTCTTTCATTATTGTATTACCACATAATCAATAATAGGCCAATCACTTTTTAAAAGGTTAATTAGTTCAAGTAGGGGATGCACGTGTTCTGGTTAGTCACGACTCTCCTATGATATCAAGTGGCAGCTTGTTCGGTCATGCTCCGGCCACTGGCAAGTTGTCCATAAAAGTTTTAGGTAATTAGATGTCTTAATTGCAACATTGGGAGGTGGATTCTTCGGGGTTGGGTATACACAGTCTTGAGTAGTCTATCCCTCATTGTTGAGAGGTGAGCTTACCGGTTTGGGAGACCCTCACTTTAATAACAAGAACACAACTCGTTATGCGAAAACAGTCACCTCTGGAGAATGCTCTTGCAACTCCACGTTAAGCATAAGTGCGCAACCTGTATACACCACTTAACTAAGTAACCACAATTAATTCAACCCAAGGATAGTCGGATCCTAAAGCAACACTTCTTTTTGGTATTGATTTCCACTTTGCTCGTTCTCATCCTCTCTTTCTTTATTTTATCTTTTCTTTTATTAAAGCAACTTAGGGCTGAGTAGGGGAAGTCGTATCTTAGGGTTCAATACTCAATACTTGCTATAGTCTATATTACACTCAATAGGTCCACTTGCCTATCGTGTGAGTTTAGAACAATCAGCAGATATCGTTTTACTTTTATAAATTTAAAAATTCGATAAGTGTCTTAATTTAAAAGTCTCAACTTAATTATCCATTTTCATCGAATCTTGACACTTCTTTCGGGAAAGTATTAGTTATAAGAAAAGGACGTTTAAGAGACTTAATCCACACAACATTAGTGGTCATCACATTTCATCACTAAACATTTTTTAAATAAAATAAAAACATTACTAGAAAATAAAATACAAACATTACTAGAAATATAAAACCTAATCTAATTTTGGGCGTAACATTCGCCACGCCGAAACATGCGGAAAATCATTGCCGACCTCAGAAGCATACTCGATGTGAGCAAAGGCTACATGTACATCTTCTGTTTCATCGGGGAAATCATTCATCGTTTGCTTAAAAAAATTCGAAGGTTTTACTCTTCGATTCGAGGTCCCTGTACTTGTGAGAGATTGAATCACTAGTACGTTGTGTTCCCCCGACAAGTGCACTAAACTCGGCTGAAACTTTATTCCAGCATGGAGCGTTCCTCCGACCACGACCACGACCACTGCTCGTTGATGCGCTATTGATGTCGTGTGGTTTTAAAAGACTTAAACTTCTTTTCATAGAAATGGCAAATTACCGGTGGGAGTGCAAAAAACTTGATGAAAAAGGTAGTTAAGCCAAAACTTTGTGGTGAGATGCTTTTCAAATTTTAAATTTATAAAATAAAATGATAAATGCTAAACGTTTTACACCCACACAATAGGCAAGTGTACATATCGAGTATAGTATAGACACAAGCAAGTACCGAGTATCAAACCCTAAGACACGACTTTCCCTACTCAGTTTTAAGTTGCTAAAAACTAAAAATAAATAAAAGTGAGAGATAAGGAAAGTGAACGAAAAGATAACCAATATCCAAATGAAAGTGTTGCTTGGGGATCCAACTTGTCTTGGTACGGATTAACAGTAAACGTTAAATTGAGTGATGTGTCCAAGATGCGCATTACCGCACAACTATAAAAATGATTTGTGTTCTCATTTGTTATTGTGAGGGTCTCCCTACCCCGGTAAGCTCACATCTCAACAGTGAGGGGAGGATCACCCGAGACTATGTATACCCAACCTCGACATCAAACGACTATAAACTTTTATAAATAACTTGCCGGGGGTCGGAGCATGGCCGAACAAGCTACCACTTGGCATCACAGAGGAGTCGTGGCTGTCCCGCTCACGCTCATCCCCTACTTGAATTAATTGAATTTTCAAGAAGTGATTGGCCTTTTACTAATTGTGCGGCAATATAATAATGGAAGAAAATATAGATCGTTCGCTTCTAACACGGGTTCACCAATTCTTGGTTTGCGCCAAAGCTATCATCACATAGACCATGAAGCTAAGTCTCACAACCAAGTTTTGGCTTATCACTAGGACCAAGTATAAAGACCGTACCGACCCTAAGTGAGATTTTGATAGTCGAGGATTAAGCTACGAAGTGTGAGTATTTCCAAACATAAATGGAACGATCTCTACACGTGGAGTTATGTTAGGTTACAAGTGCGCGGGTTTTTACACTCCACGGTTACACTTATAAGTCCCTCCACTTCCTATCAAAACACCCACAAGACTAAATACTAGTTGATTGATTAGTTAATTCGTCAAACAAAGATATAGTAGAAAGAATTAAATGAGAACACAAAACATCACTCAATAATACACATAAACTATATAATCCATACAAAGATAGTCTTCACCCTAGCAACACCCTACAATCCTAGCTAATAGATGGAATTACAACAAGCTCACTAGATAGGTTTTGATATGAAAACATGGTGAGAGTTGCTAGAGGATTTAGAGAGTTTTTGGATGATTATATGTGGTTTTTCTCAAAGCTAACAGTCTTCCTAAGTGTTTATGGAGTGATCCGAAGCTCTTAAGGTCACCCACAAGATGCTAAGATAGCAGAAATGTGGGAGAGATTCCGGTGGAATGGGATGCCACAATGATGGGTGAAGATCTCCTTTTATAGAGCTGCCAGGGTGTGCACGCCCGTGCTCCAATGTTGGCACACTTGTGCTCAACAGTCAGGTATTATTCGTTGGTACTAGAAGTCATTTTGAGCAGTCCTTGTAACACCCCAACCGATGGCGGAAACATCGGGATGTCACGTATTGATGATTGTTCAGTAGCTCATGGTGAATAATAAATTTCATTAAATGATTTAAATAAATTACATACAATTGTTCTAAGAATTTGTACATCACAAGTTGAAAATACTAGCTAAACATCTTCAAGCATTAACTCAAATCTTCATGCAAGTATAACATTGGCTAAGGTGAATTATCCTCTAAGTGTTGTGAATGTATGCGAGGCGAATCCCAAAGACTCAACAACGTAGCTAGTCCAAATTGAAGAAAACGAAAAAGAAAGAATATCAAGCTTCCAATTCGCCAATTACAAGAGCTTATAATCAAAGCTTCAATTGTAGAAGTAATAGACTATAGAAAAAGGTATGAGGGAAAGTTTAATCGGATTGAAACAATCGATTTAGAGGTGCAAAGTATAATGGGTCATAGGTGGGTTTTTATACTAGTTTTGGAGTCAATTAGCCATTAAAATTGGTCAACACCATAAAGTAAGGTTTTATGATGAATTGACTATTTGACTAAGACTTTGACTGTTTGACTAAGACGTTGACTGTTTGACTAAGACTTTGACTGTTTGACTAAGACTTTGACTAATCAATTTAAGGAATGTGTTAATTTATTTTCTTCTGAAATACTACACAAGATGATAGTTGGCTTAGTTGGTTGTCACTGTGTGTTGGTTGGCTGTGGACGCGGGTTCGAGTCCCGGTCCACACAAATCTTTTTTTTTTGGCAATTATTTCCCTAAAACTATATTATTCTAAATTCATAATATGATTATATAAGCCCGAAAGTGACTCGAAATATTTTTAAAACGTACAAAAGTGTCGAGATACAAATAATTATTAGTTTAAGGTATTTAAAAACATATATTGTTTAAAACAATACATTCTTTTTATCAAAAAAAAATTAGGGGAAATTCGCGATGTTACAGTCTCCCCTACTTTTGGAAACTTCGTCCCAAAGTTACTAAAAACACAGGTTTGAGGTTGATTAGGTAGAAATTAAGGCAGCTGTGGTTTGGGTTAAGGCACGACATGAATTTATAGGTAATAGAATAATTTGGATAAGAGGTTAACCTGAAGTAGCAAGAAGCATAAGAATCTAGCAAAATACTAAACTTATGTTTTAGGAATCTTATAAGAAATGCATGAATTGATTGGCTATATGAAAACCAAATGAACTACTAAAACCTTATTAGAATTTCACACTACCTTAATGTACCTGTAAATTCATGATTACGTTCCGAACCGCAATCACCAATTTACCTTACATTAGGGTTTTGTGTCCTTCTATGACTCTAAACACACATGTAAGTAATGCAAAATAACCTTGTGATTGAATCGTTTACAATGTATCCAAAAATAAGTCCAACTGTTGAGCAGGAAAAAGACCTCTACCAGTCAATGAGTAAGAACCTCTACCGATTGTTGAGAAGGTGCGATAGCCTCTACCAGTCGTTGAGTAGGTTGTAGGGCCTCTACCGACTGTTGAGCAGGCATGATGACCTCTACCGATCGTTGAGTAGGTTATTTGGTACTCTACTAACTGTTGAGCAAGTACTTCATCCTCTATCAGTTGTTTGATTAAGTGTACCAATTATTACACACATGAATTGCAAATTGATAATATGTACGTGTAAGCAATCAAGTATCAAGTATAGCATACGAGTTGTAATAGAGTTGCCCTAGACAAGGTTAATGACTCTAGGTGTGTCTATAGCAAATAGTTTATATTCCATGAATTCTAATTTCAAATGTTCAAATATGGTAGATAGTCGAATCCTCATGTATAACTAAGGATTAAGTTTGATGCAACACACAATCAAGTTTCAATAGTTTAGTTATCATGGGTAACTAGCTCATGTTTGAGAAGGTGAATGATATGAATTTAGTTCTTGAGAGGATGATGAAAAATCTTGAAGCAGAATCAAGGTTGTGAGAGATAGTGAATGTGAAGATAGTTGATAAAGAGTTTATTTTATAGTAAGGAGATTATGTAGCAGTGTAAATTTTGGGGTTTGGATTAAAGATTATAATCAAGTGTATAGAAAACATGATTGTGGTATATGTCAAATATTGTAAAAATTTGAACAAGTTGAAAATGAGTGAGTGTCGATGGAGAATCTAGAGACTATATATTATTCCTATGGATAAAAAAAAATTTATTTTCAAAATTGGTTTTGTACATAAAGCAAAAGTTGTTAAATAGTACAAGCTAAGTGGGCTTTGATTAAAATATTCCCGTTAGTTGGAGATTTCAAACATGACATTAGGTTTTGAAGATCAAGGTTCTATTAAGTGATTTTTAATAGTTTAACGCATTATATAGAAAATTGTTTGTTACGTCAATAAATAAACAATTGAATTTAAGTTCGAGGACATCTTTTGACAAAAATATGTACTTTGTAAAGTTACTAGGTAATGAAAATACAACAAGATTTAGAAATCTTTAGTTTGTGCTAAGGTATGAGGTTATAGTTTTTAAAAAAAATAAGTAACATGTGGAGAAATGAAATAATATGATTTGAGTAAGGTGTTGAATATTTAAAAAGTGGCTAAGATGGTAAGGTGAAGTGTGATTTTGAAATCCATAGATGGTTATGAAATGAGATTGATTTAAGCTGTAAAATTTTAAGATTTTAGAGCTTAGTTTAAGGAAAGTGAGTGTAATCATTTATTCATTAATTAAAACGAATAAACGAAAACGTTGACTTATCAAAACTTCTAGATTCTAATAACATAGTGAATACATGCTTTAGTCTATAAGTGAACACTCATCCCGAGAATTCCCAGGTAGGCATTCGGGTCCCTCGTCTGATTAGGATTTATGCGCAATGCCAGTCCTAGACAGAAAACTTAGAATACAGGCGTTCACCCTTCCAGATTGCACGTGTTCGTTATTAAAATCTAGAACTTCGACGAGATCTTCAAGGTGGTTCAGGCTAAACCTGAGGATTTGTCCTATTAGTCTAAGAGTAGATCCAGTGATGGAGAATAATCCTCTTGTAGGGACTAGAGTGGGGATAAGAAGTAGGAGGGAGATAAAGAATAGCAAGTAAAAGAAGCAAATACTGGTTATAATCCTATGGTTATAGACTAGATTATTTTTCTAATAACCTAATTCCCTATAACCAAGGCTCTGATACCAATCTGTAACACCCCAACCGATGGCGGAAACATCGGGATGTCACGTATTGATGATTGTTCAGTAGCTCATGGTGAATAATAAATTTCATTAAATGATTTAAATAAATTACATACAATTGTTCTAAGAATTTGTACATCACAAGTTGAAAATACTAGCTACACATCTTCAAGCATTAACTCAAATCTTCATGCAAGTATAACATTGGCTAAGGTGAATTATCCTCTAAGTGTTGTGAATGTATGCGAGGCGAATCCCAAAGACTCAACAACGTAGCTAGTCCAAATTGAAGAAAACGAAAAAGAAAGAATATCAAGCTTCCAATTCGCCAATTACAAGAGCTTATAATCAAAGCTTCAATTGTAGAAGTAATAGACTATAGAAAAAGGTATGAGGGAAAGTTTAATCGGATTGAAACAATCGATTTAGAGGTGCAAAGTATAATGGGTCATAGGTGGGTTTTTATACTAGTTTTGGAGTCAATTAGCCATTAAAATTGGTCAACACCATAAAGTAAGGTTTTATGATGAATTGACTATTTGACTAAGACTTTGACTGTTTGACTAAGACGTTGACTGTTTGACTAAGACTTTGACTGTTTGACTAAGACTTTGACTAATCAATTTAAGGAATGTGTTAAGTTTATTTTCTTCTGAAATACTACACAAGATGATAGTTGGCTCAGTTGGTTGTCGTTGTGTGTTGGTTGGCTGTGGACGCGGGTTCGAGTCCCGGTCCACACAAATCTTTTTTTTTTTTTGGCAATTATTTCCCTAAAACTATATTATTCTAAATTCATAATATGATTATATAAGCCCGAAAGTGACTCGAAATATTTTTAAAACGTACAAAAGTGTCGAGATACAAATAATTATTAGTTTAAGGTATTTAAAAACATATATTGTTTAAAACAATACATTCTTTTTATCAAAAAAAAATTAGGGGAAATTCGCAATGTTACAGTCCTGGTCTCCCGCACGCCCGTGCTCCAAGGTGAGCACACCCGTGCTTGTCCGCATGCATGCTAGTCTTGGCCGGTTGGAGCATTAGGGAGCACGTATAAGCAAGCACGACCGTGCACTATGATAAGCACGCCCGTGCACATTGACTTTCTTCATCTGGATGGCTGAAAATGTTGAGTGGTTGACTTTGGGCAGGAGCACGGTCGTGCACACTCTGCTACAGTCTTCAAAGTCTTCAATTTTCCTCCAATTGTGCCAGTTTCCGCTCCTTTTTGTCTGTTTGCTTCCAAATACCTGCAATTAACTCATAGGAACAATTTAGTTCTGCTTTGCAAAGATAAATGTACAAACACATACAAAAAGAGAGGTAAATACATGTATAAAACATATATAAATGATGCACATTAGCTATCCTTATGTACATTTTTGTACGCGATCACTAGCACAATTTCCTCCTCATGTGTCCAAGTAACCATTGTTGAAATTATGAATATGAATGAGGAAGAGAAGAATTTTGTGATTTTTTTAGTGTATAAGAGAAGAATTGAGTGTGGGTGTAAAAATAGGGTAAATATGTATATATATATATATATATATATATATATATATATATATATATATATATATATATATAGGTTAAGACTTGTGTAGAAAGTGTGATTTGTCTAAGAAGTGTAAGAAGCCATAGAATAATGACAAGTGGCATAAATAAGATTAATAGAAAAGGTTATATTGGTAATTAACAAATTGTGTTATATTCTTAAATAAAAAACAATTATTATAATATTAATTAGATATAATGGTTAGTTAATATTTTCTCCTAAGATTATGGGATTTCAAATAAGTTACGTATATGTTCATATTGCCTGCTATCTTCAAATATTTTTCATTCCTTTATCATAATTCTCTAAATATAATCACGTCCAGATCGCGATTTAATACTCGCAGTGTTTTATCTAAATAGCACATGATGTCGAATTCTATTATTGATTGTGTAAATGGTAACTTTCTCGTCCTTATTTCATGATTATGTTTGTTATAGTGGGTTAGTTGTGATAAATCACTATACGAAGAAATAAAAACCAGTAAAACACTATGCGAAGAAACAAAAACTGGTAAAACACTATACGAAGAAATGAGCATTTGATAAAACACGATGCGAAGAAATAAACACCTATAAAACACCTTGCAAAGAAATAATCACTGACAAAACACGATGCGAAGAAATAAATCAACTAACAACCATTAAAAATAATAAGACACTGTTAGTTGTGATAAAACACTATGCGAAGAAATAAGCACCAGTAAAACACTATACGAAGAAATAAACATTTGATAAAACACCATGCAAAGAAATAAACACTAGTATGTAAACCTTACACAAAAAATAGATGATATAACATCATTTGGTCGTTGTATATTCATACAAAAACACTACAAAGTTGAATTGATCCATCATTGGCGTTGATTATTGTAAAGTGATGATGATTGATTGTAGTAAATCATTATTATCGGTGTTTTAGTTAGTTTCCTTTGATAAATTGGAGAGAAGATGTTTGTAAATGAGGAAGGTTGTGTGAATGAAGGTATTTAGAAACGATTTTCTTTTTTTTTCTTTTAAAACACGAGTAGATTACTATTATACCCCTGTAATTATTAATATCACAATAATTATAAAACACTAATTACAATCATGCCACTCATTTAATCTAGGCCATCAATAATCTAATCCAAGGGCCTAAAACACTTCCTACACTTCTTAGAAAAACACCACTTTCTACATGAACCCCACCCTATATATATATATATATAGGTTTAGGATCATGTACAAAACCCATTTTATGTGAGAAGTGGGAGAACCTATCTAAGAGTGACACGTGGCAACCAATTATTTTAATTAAAAGGGCATCTTTGTAATTTGTATTCATAATCTTATTTATAGTAGATAAATGTCCAATTAATTACCTTCTTAATTATGAGTAATAATAGGGATTTTTGTTGTGATTAAAACAATTTTTACTGAATGCTTTAATAAAGAATCAGCATTCACGAATTGAAATTCAGTCATTTACATCGATCATTCAACGTATGGTGTTTTACGTTTAAGGTAGGCTTTTAGTTATTTTTTTATACAAGGTATGGTGTTTTACCCCAATTTTTGTGTTTTATCTTCATCTTACACAATGTGTTTAATACTATTAAATCCCAAAACAAATTTTAACAGCCATTTTTTTCTTATTACAAACAGTGTTTTATATTCAACAAGCAGTGTGTTTTATATTGAACATAAACCCATAAAACCATAACATTGTGTTTTATCATATATTTCTCAACCTTGTGTTTTAACAGACCCATGTGTTTTATCACCATCTTCTCCATAATCCAGTGTGTTTTATCTTCGTCATACACAATCAGTAATACATTAAAAAACACAGTAGAATGTACTTTAAAACACAACTATACATACATTTAAAATGTGTTTTAAATTCAAAAAAATCCCTTGAAGATAAAACACAACAATAAGGGAAATTTATTTAAAATTCAATGGATTTGCAAAACATACTCCATATCTATATACAAGTAGGATTCATCTTTTAATGCATTGTAAACTGAACCACATTACAAGCTTGTAATATTTTTAACTTCTAGCTTGACATCCTCAATTGTAATATTTACGATCAGATTTGAAAAACATACTCCATAGCTATTAAACACTTAAGGCTTTGTAATCTTTGTTGATCCTCCATAAATGAGAGATTTATTGCAGAAAAATAGGTATGGTTGTTTTTAGGAAAGTGTTGGGCGAGAATCAAGGAGTTTCAATCGGTTTCTTTAATGAAATCTCATCCGCCTCTTTAAATGTGTTAGCCAATTGACTATACTACCCTTTTATAATTGATTCTTATTAATAATAATTAAACACTATTTACAATAATGCCACTCATTAAATCTAAACCATTGATTAAGATGATCTAATGGTCCAAAACACTTCTTACCCTTCTCACACAAAACACACTTTGTACATGATCTCGACCCTATATATATATATATATATATATATATAAGTAGGTAGGTAATTTTTTTAAAGGCCAAATGACCGTTTTCATGAATGTTACAAAGGCTAGCGAGAGGGTGATGGTGGTTGCGGTCATGGTAAAATTATTGCATCATGGAAACGGTGGTGCGGTGGTCGTGATGGTCACGGGCATCACAGAGTGGCCATCACGGACCTCCCCGTCCCGCCCTAAGGGTGGAAAGGGTGGTCATCACACCCAATCCTATTGTGCCACCTCATTCCATCACACTCCATCACATTTTATCACTAAAACCATGGGGGTGGTCATCACACCCATCACTAAACTTTTGTTTTAATAAACTATAAATTTTAATAAAATTAAACAAACATTTTATAAATTTAAATTAAAAAATACAATTGAACTTAAAAAACATTAAAAAAACATAAAAATAAAAAAGGCTAAAAGTTAACGAGCCAACCCCACTTTTCACAAATTTCACGTTTCTTCCGATGAGAATCGACTTGTATGGTTCTTCGGTGTCTTCATGCGATTCCTTCAAAACCTTCAAATCTTTATTTTTTCGGACAAATGTTTCATAAAGGTGTTTTCTTTTTGTATTTTCAAGTCCGCCAACAACTTGAGCCGTTCTCGATTCTCCTCCATTTCTACCAACTTTGCCACCTCGAATTCAGCCATTGCATCCACCCAACTTTGCTTCTCGTCGGTATTGTGTCATCAGCGGCGTCGGAAAATTCTCCATTCAAATTGATATCCGGAATGTTGCTTGACAACCCATCAGCTGATATAAAGTAAACAATTCATAAAAAAATTGTAATAAAGTAAACAAAATATATAAAGTTAACAATTTTTAATTTTTTTTAATAATATACCTCTGTAACGTAAAGGCCATTGAATTGACATATTTTTTATTTGAATCGCTCCATTTACAGGTTACTTGATCCATACGCCGTGTGGTTCCACCGGTAAGTAGTGAAAAGTGGGCCATGGCTCTCTTCGTAAAGGTGTCTTTTGATTGTTGATTTCCAACGTGTCTTTGCCAAGGCCACCTATTCTTCTTGCGTCCAAGAAGTTTTCGCATACGACACCGTGTTTGTCGGTTTAATTTTAGGTTTTTGACAACATGGTGGGGGTTGCACTTGTATCTCCTCTTCTTCTACCCATTCTTCTTCTTCTTCATCGTCATCTTCATCCGAAAATTTGTCAATCCAAAGCGGGTTACGATGCGGAGTATTTTGGTACGTCCCGCAATTCCCAAAACGGTCAAGCGAGAGCATCATTGGCTCATCAATCAAGCCGGGAGGTACGTGGAACACCCCGGATACGACTTGGGTTGGCATGTTAGGTTGGGAGTAGTGTAGTGGATATTGGTTTGGATTGAAAGTTGTTGGGTTTGATACATAAGGTTTTGAAAACCTTGGTTTTGAAAGGGTGGGGTGGGCATATGTTGGGCTTGAAACGCTTGGTGTGTAGGTTGTGGGGTTTGTGGCTCATCTTGACGAAACCTAGTCGGTTCGCCTAAATTAGGGAAAACCTTTGGTCTAAACTTTCGCTTAGTAGTCATGTGTATCTTGCTTGATCCTTCCATTTTTTTGAAGTTTGAGTGTATTTTGATTGAGGTTTAGGTTGTTTAATTGTTGGAGGTATTGTTTGGTTGTTGGTGGTATTGATTTTGGCTGAAAATGAATAATATATATAGTATTTTAGAATTTTTTTAAGCCCAAACGGTCAAATACTCAAATGATCGTTGGCAACGTTCAACTCCAGCGCGATGGCTGTCATGGAATTTTGGTCACGAGGCCGTGATAAATTGGTGGGGACAGTGGTCATGATGGTCACGACCATCACAGACCACACCACACACCCTAAGAATGCAACATATTTGCATGACGTGCGTAGTGGGAAGAATCCCCACTACGGTTGCTTTGAAGAATAAGAATTTCCCAATGGTGGATGTTATTTGAAACCTACAAAATTTTAATATTAATATTAACCAACTAAAGAGTAATATTCAATGAAAAATGCCCCAAAAGTTATACGACCCGAACTAACTAGAGAAAATTGCAGTTTTTGTCCCTGTGGTTTGCTTAAACTAATAGGTTCAGCCCAGGCTTAACACCCTGAGTACCTGTGGTTTCTTTTTCTAACACTTTACGTCCCTAAGACTAACGCCGTTAATTGTTCCATTAGTTTTTGGGTAAATTGACTAATATACCCCCATCATCTTCAACCACCACTTACAACACCACCTATAACACCAATCACCACCACCACCACATGCAACACCACCTTCACTCTAACCCTAGAAATAATAATAATAATAATAATAATAATAATAATAATAATAATAATAATAATAATAATAATAATAATAATAATAATAATAATAATAATAATAATAATCTCTACTACCTTATTAAGGAGGAGGGATAGGTAAGAAGGTAATTTTACACAATTTTGAAGATGGGAGTTGAAGAGTCCCTTCACAAATTTCCAATATTTGGTCATTTTGTTCCCTTTATGCCCTTGTGTACAACCTATAATGCTCGTTGTATATATGTGTAATGCATACTTCATATTCATTTCAACATGTAACTATTCATAACACCTAATTAAACCCCAATTCAATTTCAATAAAACCCAAGCTTTTCATTGAATCCTTCTACACATCTATTTAATAATAACAAGCAATGTTTGTGATGGTTCTATTAGGCTTTGTTGGAGCTTATAAACATTGTAGTAATTGGACATTTTTGTCTTTTTTTTTGTTGAATTGTATAACTTTTTAAAGCATGATGTCTAACCTCATATAATATATGTATTTGTTGCCAATAATTCTATCTCCTTCTCTCTGTATATTACAACTAACTAAAAGAAAACTTAATATCCTGAATAGAATAATATCCTGATTTACGAATAGAATAATATCCTGATTTACGTATCAAATACTTTTAATTTAAAATTACCATTTTGGTAAAAAAATTATTTTTAACTTGGGTTACCTTTACGTATAATAATAATAATAATCATCCAAAACCCAAATCCTAGTCCTGTTTAAGTCAACCACACCACCCTCAAACCCAAACCCATATCCTTAACTCAACCAAACCATGAGAGATCCAATAATATCCTCAGTAATCACCCACATCATGGAACGCTCCACATCCTTAGCCACCCAAGACTTCGCTGTCTTATAGGGCCTCAAGTCCGATCTCCGTTCCCTCCGTTCCATCTTCACCCAAATCCTCTCTGTCATACCCGATGCCAAAATCAAACAAAGGAATAACATCCCCTTACAAAACTGGTTAAGGAAGCTTAGAGCTGCATCCTTTGAGGTCGAAAATGTTCTAGAAGAAGTCTCCACTAAAGCCCTGCTTCGTAGGCTTCATGTTAAAGAAATTAAGGATTTGTTGGATAAGATTGCTGATGAGAGGACTGAGTTTGAGTTGGTTGAATGTGGATTTAGTTGTCAAGATGATAATAATAATAATAATACTAATAATTGTTATAATAATAATAATGATGATGATAATGAGATTGGAAGTAGAGCGGTTAGATCGATCGGTTTAGAAGTTGTTGGTAGAGATTTGGAGAAGGAAATGATTGTTGGACACATTTGTAATGATATGGGGAGTTTGTGTGGTTCAGATAATGTGAGTGTTATTTCAAGCGTAGGCGGTGGAGATGGTGGTGGTGGTGGTGGTGTTGCAGGTGGTGGTGGGTGGTTGGAGAAGAAGATGGGGGTGGGTGGCGGTGGAGATGGTGGTGGTGGTGGTGTTGCAGGTGGTGGGTGGGTGGGTTGGTTGGAGAAGATGGGGAGGGTATAAATGTCATTTCACCCACAAACTAAAGGGTATAATAGTCATTTCACTACAAACTAACAGACAAGCCTAACGATCGTTAGTCTCAGGGACGTAAAGTGTTAGAAAAAGAAACCACATGTACTCAGGGTGTTAAGCCTGGGCTGAACCTGTTAGTTTAGGCAAACTACGGGGACGAAAACTGCAATTTTCTCAAATAACTATATAATTTGTATAATCTAGACCACATGATCACTTGTCATGGCCTGGCCTGAACGACGACTAGCCCTAAAGTTATAATGTTTGATTGTGAAAAATCTGAAAACTGAAAAATGTTGGTTCAGGCCTCTTGATCACACTCACACAATCACAACCACTCAAGTAAATATGAGAAAAGAAAGAATAGATTTAAATGCCAATTTTGTCCCTGAGGTTTGGTTCAGTTTGCCACTTCAGTACAATTTTTTTTTTTTTTTTTTTTTTTTTTTTTTTGCAAATCAACACCTGAGGTTTGGATTTTTTTTTTTTTTTTTTTGCAAAATTCGTTCTTTTCACTAACCCAGTTAAAAAATCTCGTTAACTCAAGGGTATTTTTGTCTTTTTACCTATAATTTAAAATTTTAATAAAAAATCTTACCCCACACACACCCCACCCTACCCTACCCCCTATATATCTTTCTCTCACTCTTACCCTCTCTCTCTTTTTCACTCTCGTTCTCTCTCTATCTGCTAGTCAGATTTATAATAATAATAATAATAGTAGTAGTGGTAGTGGTAGTGGTAGTAGGTTGAATTTGTTGTCATGGTGCACAGAGGAGTTTGATTAGGGTTGAGAGGGAGGAATATGTTGCAAGGAGGAACAAAGGTCTAAACCGCCATTAAACTTTTCCACCGTCTACCTTCACCTCCATCTCCGAACACCTTCAACTCCATCCAGAGTTCCAGACCACCACCCACGACCCGACCCAGAACCACCAATCACCAACATCACAGAAACAGAGGGTTCAGACACAGAAACAGAGGTGGTGGAGGTGGTGGTTTTAGATCGGTTCAGACACGAAAACAGAGCGGTGATGCTGGATTTTTAGAGAGAGATGGTGGAGGTGGTGGTTTTAGATCCGGCGAGTTGTGTAGATGCTTGTGTAGACCCATCAACATGTTACCATCTAATCTCTGTATTCTGTGCTCAATAATAATAATTATTATTATTATAATAAGAAGAAGAAGCAGCAACATCAATTTGAATGTTCATTTGAAGTCTGAGAGAGAGAGAGAGAGAGAGAGAGAGAGAGAGAGAGAGGAGAGAGAGAGAGAGAGAGAGAGAGAGAGAGAGAGAGAGAGAGAGAGAGAGAGAGAGAGAGAGAGGGGTGGGGGTGGGTGGGGTGGGTGGGGTAAGGTTGATTTTTTTTAATTAAAATAATCATAGGGTTTCAAATGTCCAAATTACCCTTTATTAAAGTGGTAAAAATACAACCCTACCCCTGACTTTAGAGCATTCACAGTAGATGTTTCATAATAGTGTGAGGGAGCCTCTATATTA
Source organism: Ambrosia trifida (assembly GCA_028751855.1). Taxonomy (NCBI): domain Eukaryota; kingdom Viridiplantae; phylum Streptophyta; class Magnoliopsida; order Asterales; family Asteraceae; genus Ambrosia; species Ambrosia trifida. Next base: position 40,691,768 of record CM054128.1, on the reverse strand, counting down.
TATAGAGTGTGTATAAGTGGTTGTGAGTAGAGGCGAGAGAAAATATATAGAGGAGACACTGTTCATCAGTAAATTTGGAGGAGACACTGTTCACCCTCCATAATTTTTAATATTTTTAAAAGTGGTGTGAGTAGAGGAGAGAGAAAAGTTAATGATAAAAGTATAGAATATTTAATAGAAAAGGAGAGAGAAATGTAGTGATTTTTAGTGTAATTATAGAGATGGAGATGAAGTATTTATTGTGAATGCTCTTAATGTGATTTTTTAACTAGGTTAGTGAAAATGACGAATTTGACAAAAAAATCCAAACCTCAGGTGTTGATTTGCAAAAAAAAAAATTTTTGTACTGAAATGACAAACTTAACCAAACCTCAGGGACGAAATTGACATTTAACTCAAAAGAGTATTTGCAAAAGTAAAAGTAAATGAATGGCTTATATTATTCATTAAAATACTAGACTATATATATAGCGTTACAAGATCTAACGGAAACAAACAACTATGTAGAAACTAGTAACTAAATCTAAAGACTAGGTACAACCCCTATGACCCATTCTAACCTTCCAACGTACACTTTCTCAAATACATATCCATAGAAGTTGGTCAAACAATCGACCAAGTCTAACTACTGACAATTACAAGCCATGTGCATGAAACCTTGAAGTATCTCTTTATTCCATAACCATGCAAACCAACCAATACTCTTTGACCAATGAACAAAACCTGATTAACCCATACCAATCAAGATTAACCCAACAAAAAAAGGCACTCCATTGGAAAAAGTTCTTGGGTGTGAATAGGAGGAATGATAAATTTAATTGTTTCATTATCATTATATATTTAGGGGCTGTTTGGTTGATTAAGTGCTGAATCATTAAGAGGTTTGAGTGGTTAATAGGCTCTGAATGATTAAGTACTGAATGGTTCAGATGCATCAAGCCTGAATGGTTCAGTTCTTAACCATTCCATTCAGAGTTTTTTTTTTAGGTTGAAACAAATAGTATGAATGCTGAACCATCCAGAGCTAAATGGTTCAGAGCCTCATTAAAAAGCTACCAAACATGTCCTTAGTTATAATATCATTATCATCATTCATGGCAGCAACAAGACAAGAACAGCAGAAACTTTCACCACTGAAATCCTCAATCTTTGTTTTAGAGTATGGTGATAGCTTTTGAACAACCCATATATATTATATAACGGCAAAGTCCTTATACAGAGATACACGAATAACAAACACTGGTGAAGCTATCCTTAATCTTTATTTAAGTGAAAGCTGATACTTAAACATAGCTGATTCAGATGTTGGATCTTAGTCTTCTTTCTCAAAGATCTTAACATGGAATCCATTAGGAAATTGTAAACTTGGAGTTCGTACAATATCTCCTCCTTTGATTAGTTTCCACCTGATATTGGAAAGGAAAAACCTAGTTTATTTATATAATTCTATCACTTGCATGCAAATATATATTTTATATGTTATTACCGATATTTGGTCACGAGGCAATGAAGAAAGACAGCTATTTGAAGTGTAGCAAAATCTGCTCCAGCACAATACCTCAAGCCACCTCCAAAAGCCATGAAAGTCTTTGACGCGCCTTTTAACTCCTTCCCCTGCTCAAAAGTTTCAATACAGTTATTGACTTCATAGGTAAACCTAAAGAAGTTTATTACCATCTATTTATTTGCTGCGAGAGGTTACCTCCCATCTCCATGGATTGAAGGTAAGTGGATCCTTATAGATGGCCGGGTCTAAATGGACAGCTGGGGGACATAGCATTACCACCCAACCAGATGGAATAGTGTAGTCTGTATAAATACAGTTTCTATATCAGTTAATATTACTCATCTAAAAACTTATATGCCATATGTTGATGGATATATAGTATTTACCTTTGAACTTGATATCTTTTACTGCTTCCCTGAATAGTAGTGGTGCTATGTGACCCAACCTCAGTGTTTCATGTATAAGCTGTAAATTATGTGGTTAGTTCACATATATTTGATCCTTTTAGGTATGAATGAGTCAATTTGAGCGATGTTTATGCTAGTTGGGTTAGACGGGTCAAATAAAAAGTTTAGCTAAGAAGGTAACAAGTCAGGCTAACATGAAGTTGTCCAAAATGCGTTTTTATTATGCATAGACAGCTTTATTCAAATGCATCATCCAACTTGTCCATCTTGTAATTTCTAATTGTATCACTAATTATAAACTTTGTGGACAATCAATACACCTGAAAAGTGAATGTCATTGACTTATATTCTTCCCATGTAAGTCCAGCCTCCGGGTTTTCCCGCTTTTTTAGGATTCTCTCATGTTCTTCCTGCGTAAAAGTAAAAGATTGTATATTTATGAGTGTCCAATATAGTGTCATACACGAGTCTATAACAACCCTAATAGGCTTAATCCTAGATTACAATATTTACTGCACCCATGTAGATTGAAAGGGAAGATGAAGAAGATTCAAACTGGTGTAAAAATCTATAAACGTGGAGGTCCGCAAACTCTTGGTGATTATGTTTAATGCGTTGATGTTGTACAGGGTTAGTGGACAATTAGACTAGACTTATATTGTCATAATAGCACGAAGTAAAGGACGTTGAAGCTCAAGAAGAAGAAGATTGTGTATCCAACATGTATAGCAATAAACTAGTAACTATGAGATATTCAGCTTCAACATTTGAGCGTGACACAATGGTGTCGTGTTTGGAAGATCGAGATCTTAACTTATCACAAAAAACATACAATACTTAGATGTGGATCAAAAAATATCTGGACAATCTCCCTGGTCAGCGTCTAAATAGGCTAGCTATGAGAGAAGAAATGGATGATATATACATAGGGATGACGGAAAAAAACCTGAGCTCCGCGGAAATACCCAAAACCCGTAACATCCGGGACGTGTATTGTGACCGGTATTCGGGTATTGGATTGGAAATAACAATTCACAACTTAGGGACGAGTATGTGATTAGGTTATACCTAACTCGATTACCCGAAACTATATGCCCGTTAATCCAAACAACATACCCAGAAATTTTTAATTTTATCATATTTTAACACTTGTTTAGTAATGCTTCATTATAGTAGCTTCACTAATTGGAAAATATACTTTTCTTTGGGATATGTATATTGACGATCTTATTTAGATTTATATGCTACAAAATTATATTTCACGACATATTCTATCATGTATTTTAACGATCCGATTTAGATTTATATGCTACATAATGCATGTAATTTATCATATTTTAATTTGTACTTTAAAGACAACGATATCCACGATGATGGGAGGGATAATCAATCAAGAAAGACACAAGGAGATGCTATAGTGGTTAATTTATGATGAAACGTGTATTGATAGTAGATCATCCAAAAATGTGAAGTTGGGAATAATGGGGTGGTTAATTGAATAACTTAGTTAAGGGTATACCATCGTTCATGGAGTGGAGGGTACTAATTAATCGAGATATTTGCTTGTATTTATAGTATAGATATATGATTGATAAAATTGTAATTATTCTATATTAAATATTAATGTTGATTAGGTTTCCTTGTTTAGGCGATAGGGTTATTATGTATCCTCCCCTATGTAAAGGGTTGATTCGCTAATGAAAGATCAACTTTCACAGAACTTTCATGGTATCAGAGCTTCGGTTTTGAATACCGTTCGCCTTCTCTTTGGTTTCGACCACCTTTCTTTTTACATGGTCTTTTCTGGCTACCATTAGCGCATTTGATTATAGAGTAGCGCATCTCTTTACAGAGTAACACATCTGATCTGATTATAGCGCACCTTCTGTTATAGCGCATCTGATGTTATAGCACATCTTCTATTATATAGCACATCTGATGTTATAGCACATCTTCTATTATATAGCACATCTTCTGTTATAGCACATGTTCTGTTATAGCGCATCTGATTGATTCCTGCATGTTATATTACCTGCAATCCTCTTTTCTTTTTCCAACCAAACCCTAATATATTCGTCCCATCATACCCTAATAACCTACAGCCGACAATCTTTCATTCCCTGCAATAATGACTAAACCCGACGACTCACAATCATCATCCACCAAACCTGTTAACCCTGCCCTACACCCAGCCTACTCTGTGTCCAATATACAATCCAAGACACGAACCCTAGATGGAACAAAAGTGACTTATACCTCCTGGGTGAAGTTATTTAAGTTCAATGCTATAGCCTACAAAGTGCTCAACCATATTGACGGGTCACCCAAACCAGAACCCACCGACCCAAACTTTGAAACATGGAAGGAAATTGATGCACTCGTGTCTCAATAGATTTTCAGCACAGTATCGGATGATTTGCTTGGTAAAGTACTGGATATGGACACCACAGCTAGGGATTCTTGGATTCTGTTAGAAAAGCATTTTCTCAACAATAAACAGGCAAAGGCAGGAGCATTGGAAACTAGGTTCGTTAATCTCACGTTGGCTGCATGTTCTTTTGTGGACCATTACTGCCAACAACTCAAAGACTTGGCGAACCAACTAACTGACGTTGATCAGCCAGTTAGCGAATCTAGGCTCGTTTTATAGCTTGTTAGAGGACTTTCTCAAGAGTTTGACACTACTGCTCAGTTAATTCACACTCAACAGGCTGATTGGGATCTTGCTAGAACGATGTTGAATGATGAAGTCATACGCCAAGAGGCAAGAAAACAACAAAATACTTCTGTTCTAGTTGCACCAGCCGCTGCAGCCCCTAATAACTCTTCTGCAGCCACCCAGAACAATCAGCAACAACCTGTTAATCACCAGCAAAATGACCCGAATCAACAGCAATATTACCGGCTAAGAGGTCGTGGCAGAAATCAATCAGGTCGCGGCAAAGGAGGACGTGGACGCGGCTCACGAGGTTATTCTGGTTCAACCACATAGGCTTTTCAAAACCAAACAGGAAGCCCACTTACCCACAATGGGCCTGGTGGAACACTCCACCATGTCCTTACCCAACACAACGGAATTGGCGGCCCAACAACAACTCCCAACCACCTTCGGCTAACTACATCGGCTACCCCATGCCTCCTGGATTCGATGCTTTACGTCCATCAGACCTCAGTGCTGCTTTCAACTCCATGAATCTCACTTACACGGACCCAAACACAGTCATGGACCAGTGCTGAAGGACACGTCACTGAAAACCGAGGTTTGATTTCTGTCCCTGATTCTTCTCCTGTTACACATTAAAATTTTGGTTGGCAATAGTCAATGTTTGCCTATTGAGGGTTCTGGCACGGGCTTTCTTCCCATTCATAACCGAACCTACATTCTCCCAAACATACTTGACAGCCCTTGCATTATCAAAAATCTTGTTTTAGTTCGTCGCTTTACTCGTGACAATAATGTCTCAGTTGAACTTGACCCGTTTGGTTTTTATTTGAAGGACCTAGGAACTGGACGACTCCTTTCCCGCCACAATAGCACGGGAAATCTCTACCCAATAACTCCACCAACACTTCCGCCGCAAGCCTGCTTCTTTGCTTCTCAGTCTCTACCTTGGCATGATCGTCTCGGACATCCAGGGGCTCAAGTTTTAGATTTACTTAGCAAATGCACTGGTTTTTTATGTAATCACAATAAGACTTCAAATATTTGTCATTCTTGCACTTTATCCAATAGTAAACGTTTGCCATTTTATGAATCCAATTCCTTTACATTTACTCCCTTTGATATTATACATTGTGATTTATGGACATCACCAGTTGCTAGTAAATCTGGGTATAAATATTATATGGTATTTATTGATAATTTTTCCCACTTTGTCTGGGTATACCCACTCAAATACAAATCCGAGACATTTCCCACATTTACAAAATTTCACCGTATGATTGCAACTCAATTTAACCGCCACATAAAAACCTTTCAATGTGACTTAGGGGGAGAATTCGATAATAATGCTTTGACAACTTTTGATGCTCAACATGGGCTTTTATTCCGATTTTCCTGCCCCCGGTGATCATTTCAGAACGGCTGAGCCGAATGGAAGATTCGTTGCCTCAACGACATCATCCGTTCTTTGCTTATTCATGCTCATCTCCCACCACCCTTCTGGGTGGAAGCACTTCACACAGCCACCTACCTTCACAACATTCTACCCTCAAAACGTTTAAACTTTTTCACCCCTACATTCGCCCTCTACCTTCGTCACCCCATTTATGATCATCTCCGAGTGTTTGGTTACGCGTGCTATCCAAACACTTCAGTCACTTAACCACATAAATTAGATACACGATCCATCAGATGCATCTTTCTTGGGTACACCCCGGACTTCCGTGGATACCTTGATCCAACCACCGGAAAGGTCTCAATATCTCGTCATGTTACTTTTGATGAGACCGTTTTCCCCTTTACCATTATCCACCCCCACCGCTTCTTACTCTTTCCTTGATAACCCCACACCTTTCGGTTTTACTTTCACTTCCACTCCCACATTCCACCCCTCCTTACCCGATTCACTACATACATCGACCTAAGTGTACCCAACCCGTCACACACCAGCAGCCTACACCACAACAACCATCTGCTGCTGGGCACACCGAACAACCATCTGCTACTGTACAGCAGCCTTCTGCAGGTGCTGTGACCAAACCACAGCAGTCTGCTATTGTCCCCGAGCCTACAAATCCTCCCACAACAACCCCACATCACTCGGCAACTGTATCTACAGCTACTGGATCTTCCCAGTCTTCCTCGGTAGGCCCACCACACAATTCTACAACCAATACCCACCCTATGACCACCCGCTTCAAATTCAAACACACTCTCCTATCTTACACCATTTCACCGATCCCTAACACTTACTCGAAAGCCTTTTCCAACCTAAATTGGTTACGTGCCATGCAATCAGAATTTGGTGCTTTGCAGGAGAACGATACGTGGGAACTTGTTCCTCGCCCGTTTGATCGCCCTGTTATTCGTTGCATGTGGTTATTCCGTCATAAGTTTAAATCTGACGGTTCTTTGGAGCGTTACAAAGCCAGACTAGTAGTAAATGGGAAATCTCAGACTGTGGGCATTGATTGTGAGGATAATTTTAGTCCGGTTGTCAAACCGGCTACCATACGTACAGTTTTATCCATTGCTGTCTCTCGGTCTTGGCCCATCCATCAATTGGATGTCAAGAATGCCTTTTTGTAGATAGTAGGTATCCAAATTTTGTATGCATGCTGAAGAAATCTTTATATGGGCTCAAACAGGCCCTGAGAGCATGGTATACTCAGTTTGCCACATATATTTTATCACATGGGTTCAGGAGTAGTGTGCGTGATAACTCCTTATTTATACTCACTCGGGGGACTCAGACTGCTTATTTACTACTATATATTGATGATATTGTTATTACTGCTTCTTCGACTGCACTTTTGCAGGACATTATTCGCACACTCTCACGAGAGTTTGCCATGACAGATCTGGGTTCTTTACATCATTTTTTGGGTATTAAGGTTACACGCACGACAACAGGTTTATTTTTGACCAGTCCAGTATGCCAGAGATATTATATCCCGGGCATCCATGACATCATGTAAACCATGCGCTACACCTGTTGATCTTAATGCTCAACTGAGTGCCAGTGATGGATCATTGTTCCATGACTATACTTTATATCGTAGTCTGGCAGGTGCTTTGCAATATTTGACCTTCACACGTCTGGATATAACTTATGTTGTTCAGCAGGTTTGTTTATTCATGCATGAGCCTCATGATCCACACTTTGCCTTCTTGAAGCGCATACTACGGTACCTTCAGGGAACGATTGATTATGGCATACGTTTTTTTCTTTCCAACATTCATTCATTAATCGCCTACTCGGATGCGGACTGGGGTGGTTGTCCAGACTCCCGTTGCTCGACAAGTGGTTACTGTGTTTTTCTGGGCGACAATTTAATTTCTTGGTCTTCTAAACGCCAACCGACAATTTCTCGTTCTAGTGCAGAGGCAGAATATTGGGGAGTGGCAAACGATGTCGCAGAGGCCACTTGGATTCGGAATTTGGTTTTAGAGTTACATCTCCCTCTTCGGCAAGAAACAATTGTGTATTGTGATAACGTGTCGGCTGTCTATCTACATGTTCCATCTTCTCTTCAGTACGTGGATATTTTCACAAAAGGGCCTTCCACGACACTTATTTCAGACTTTCAGGTCCAGCTTAAGCGGTCTTCTAAATGGTCGCTCAAACTAAGGAGGAGTATTAACCGAGATATTTGCTTGTATTTATAGTATAGATATATGATTGACAAAATTGTAATTATTCTATATTAATGTTGATTAGGTTTCCTTATTTAGGCGATAGGGTTATTATGTATCCTCCCCTATTTAAAGGGTTGATTCGCTAATGAAAGATCAACTTTTACAGAACTTTTAGAGGGAGGGATGTTGAGAAGTTTTGTGGCCAACTGGCCATACGAAGAGCTTCAACTATATTTATTCAGGAGCTTCAACATTTACTTATTAAGAACAAGCATATGTTAAATTAGTAAAATTTAATAGATAATATATTTAAAGTAAATTGTATTTTGTATTTAATTGTATTTATCCCTTACTAAAAATAAGGGGGCAATGATGTATTATATAATGATGTAAAATCAAGGGAATAATCAAGGATTGAATTCCAATATGGTATCATTGGCCTAGGTTAATTCCTTCCTGCGATCCTTCTTCCCCTGCCCTCATTCTTTTCTTCCGCCGCAGTCCTTTGTGACCGGCTGTCCCACATCATCTTTCCCATAATTCCCTCGTTGACCTCTATGACAGCCTACCCCACCATCTATTTCACCATAGCCTCACTTTCACTATTTCCCTCTCACCTATCTATCCAACATGTCCTCTGAACCCGCCACCTCTTCCACCATTATCCCTGCCATCACCGTTGAGTCTAAACTACACCCTGCCACCACCGTGTCCAACATCAAAAACTTTGTTCCCATCACTCTTGAAATCGAGTCATCCCACTACTCCACATGGGCCACACTTTTCAAACTTCATTGTATTGATGCCATTGTACTTTTCAAACTTCATCAAAAACCTTAAACCCCGCCCACCTCCTCCTAACCCTCCCTTGGCCGAATCATCTACCAAACCCTCCGATGATTGGGATCGTATTGATGCCATTGTACTCTAATGGATCTACAGTATGATCTCCAATGATCTCCTCCACACCATCATCAATATATATCCAACGCCCACGAAGCTTGGATTGCCATCGGGGATTTGTTTCATGACAACAAAAGTGCCCGGGCCATACACCTCATGAACAAATTCTCCAACACTAGGTTAGATGGTTTTCCCAACATGTCCGCTTATTGTCAAGCCCTTAAGGTACTTGCCGATCAACTTGCAAATGTCGACACTCCAGTGGACAATGATCGGTTGGTCCTACAATTACTTGCGGGCTTGAATGAGCAATATGAAGGGATTTCCACTATCCTACAAAACCAAAACCGTCTCCCCTCCTTTTACAATGCTCGTTCAAAACTCCTCCAAACCGAAACTAACAAAGCCAAGCGAGCATTACACGCCTCCAAAACTGCCTCCTCAGTCTTAACCGCAACAAACAATCGCCAACAGCCCGCTGACCAATCCCGCCCCAATGACCGCCCCACTTTTTCTGACTATCGTGGCCGAGGTCGTACCTCCCGCCACGGCGGCAGAGGCGGCCGCAACTCTTATGGCCGTGGCCGGTCTGCTCCTCAATATTACTGGCCAAACACATCCTTCAACCCATGGCATGCACCGTGGCCCTTTCCACCCACAACCTACCCTTCAGCCCACTATTCCTTTTCTTAGCCCCAAATACCTCAATGGCCCAACCCAAATAACCCCCCACCATGTCCTTACCCCACCTCCTCCAAGCCCAGTTTCTCCAATAACTCCCAGTCCGGTTTACTTGGTCCTAAACCACAACAGGCCCACACAGGTTACTGCCCCACTGACATCGAACAGGCCCTCTACCATGAGCCTGCAACAACCAGACCCGATACAGTACATGGATACAGGAGCGTCATCAACCATGTCTCACGAGTCAGGTGACTTTCATTCCTTTTCTAATTCTAGTGTTTCTCGTAATATTATTGTAAGAAATGGTGATACCATACCGGCACTTGGGTCAAGGCACTAAATACCTACCCAAACCATTCCCACCCTTTATCCTTAAAAACGTTTTATATTCACCTAAACTTGTCAAAAATTTAATCTCTGTCTGTCGCTTTACCACGGACAACTTAGTTTCTGTTGAATTTGACCCATTTGGTTTTCTTGTGAAGGATTACAAGACCAAGGCACCCCTCCTCCGATGCAACAGCAGCGGTGACCTTTACCCTTTGGTGCTCGGGTCCTCCGACCAACCCTCTGCCTTTGCTACTATCTCCTCACAAGTCTGGCATCACCGTCTTGGCCACCCAGGATGTTCTTCGTTAAATAAACTTAAAATTTCTCATGTTTTGGATTTTGACTTTAATTCAAATAATGTATGACAGTCTTGTATTTTTGGTAAACGTGTGCGTTTACCATTTTTTGCATCTCTTAATAAAACTTTGCAATCTTTTGATATTATACATAGTGATGTGTGGACATCCCCAATAATTAGTTCATCAATCCATAAATATTATGTATTGTTTCTTGACGACTACACAAATTTTTTAAGGACCTACCCACTTGCCCAAAAATCCCAAGTTTTCCAAGCCTTTACCCAATTTGCCACCGCCATTAAAACCCAATTCAACCAAACCATCAAAACCTTCCAATGTGATAACAGACGCGAGTACGTTAACACCTCTTTCCAAACCTTCTTCACCACCAACGGTATCCTATAACGATTATCTTGCCCCTATACTTCGTCCCAAAATGGCAAGGCCGAGCGAAAAAATCGAACCATAAATAACATGCTTCGCACACTCATGGCCCATGCCTCCTTACCCACCCACCTTTGACACTTTGCTCTCGAAACCGCCACTTACCTACTCAACATACTACCCTCCAAAAATACCCAAAACAAAACCCCCCACTGAGCTCTTATATATGTCCACACCCACCTATGACCATCTTCGCGTTTTTGGATGCCTTTGCTATTCATTAACACCTCCAACCAACATCCACAAGCTCGACCACCAGTCACACCCATGTGTATTTTTAGGCTACCCTCCCACACATAGAGGGTACTGTTGCCTAGACCTCTCTACTAAACAAATTTTCATCTCCCGCCATATAGCCTTCGATGAAACCACCTTTCCATTTGCCCAATCCATCAGACCCACCCCACACTATGAATCCTTCACAGAACACTTTCCTCACCACCTCTGTCCACATCTCGCAACTTCCAACTCCAACCTACCTACTGGCCCATACTCAAATCCCCACCATGCTGGCCCATCTAACGCACCTGGCCCAACCTCAAACAACTCACCTCCACTCCCTTCCCACCCCATGAGCCCAACCACTATCGGACCCCACCCAACAAACCAGCCGACCCCTTCCAGCCCACACCACTCGCCATCATCCCAGCCCGCAACTCAACCCACCCCTACACCATCCGCCTCTCACAGCAAACTTCCCCCACCTACGGCCCCACCCGTCCGCACCATCCACACGCGGTGCATGAGTGGAATTTTTAAACCGAAACACCAATTCAACCTTAACTCCTCCACCACACCCACCATTCACCCCATTCCCAAAACACCCACAAATGCTTTGGCCACTCCGGTATGATACTCGGCCATGACTACCGAGTTTAACGCTTTAATTAGAAACGGTACATGGAGTTAGTTCCTCGTGACCCATCTATGAATATTATTCGTTCCATTTGGTTATTTAAACATAAATACAGGTCAGACGGAATTCTAGAGAGGTACAAGGCCAGGTTAGTGTGTGATGGCTGTTCACAACAGGTGGGCATTGATTGTGGAGAGACGTTTAGCCCGGTTGTTAAACCTGCTACCATACGCACAGTTCTCTCACTAGCTTTATCTAAAGGATGGGTTGTGCACCAGTTGGATGTTACTAACGCGTTCTTACACGGAAATTTAAATGAAACAGTTTACATGCATGAGCCAATGGGGTTCATGGACAAACAATTTCCAGATCATGTGTGTTTGCTTCGCGAATCTTTATACGGGCTTAAGCAAGCTCCCTGGGCATGGTATCAATGTTTCACGGATTATGTTCTTCACTTGGGTTTTCTTAACAGTCGCTGTGATGCTTCTTTGTTCACATTTCATCAGGCTGGTGAAACGGCCTATCTTCTATTATATGTGGACGATATTCTCCTCGTCACCTCTTCTGACAGCCTTCGACAACGTCTCATGGCGAATCTTGCTAATGAATTTGCAATGAAAGATCTCGGGCCACTCAGCTATTTTCTTGGCATCTCCGTCACCAGGAAACACAACACCATGTTTCTATCTCAACAGTCCTATGCGACTGACATCATTGCACGGGCAGGTATGCACCCCGGTGGACGCTAATTCCAAACTTGGGTCCTCTTCTGGTGAACTTTTTCATGACCCGGCCTTTTACTGCAGTTTAGCTCGAGCATTACAATACCTTACTTTCACTCGACCAGATATCACCTATGCTGTTCAACAGGTGTATATGCACATGCAAGCTCCCTACACGGACCATTGGAACGCTCTTAAAAGAATTATCCGTTACATACAGGGCACGACCTCTTTTGGCTTACTACTCGGCCCCTCGTCAACGTCCGCCTTACTCGCCTATACGGACGCTGATTGGGCAGGATGCCCTGATACTAGACGCTATACTAGTGGCTACTGCATTTACTTTGGCGACAACCTGATTTCTTGGTCCTCCAAACGACAACCGACTGTGTCCCGGTCTAGTGCTGAAGCCGAATACCGAGGTGTTGCAAATGTGGTAGCTGAGATCTGTTGGCTTCGCAACCTGCTACTTGAACTTTCTGTTCCAGTCACACGCGCCACCATGGTTTATTGTGACAATGTGAGCGCCATTTATTTATCAGGTAACCCCGTCCAGCATCAGCGCACAAAGCACATTAGCTAGACATTCACTTCGTCAGAGAACAGGTGCAACGGGGTCATGTTCGTATTCTACATGTTCCCTCCATGTATCAAATTGCAAACATTTTCACCAAAGGCCTGCCGCGCATTCTTTTTGAAGACTCCAGATTCAGTCTCAGCATTCGGTTACCTCCCGCTTCGACTGTGGGGGTGTAATAGATAATATATTTAAAGTAAATTGTATTTTGTATTTAATTGTATTTATCCCTTACTAAAAATAAGGGGACGATGATGTATTATATAATGATGTAAAATCAAGGGAATAATAAGGATTGAATTCCAATAAAATCTTATAGGTATTCTATATTGTTTACATACCGTTAGTTCCTTCAACGCTTGAGGATTATCCATGAGAAACTTGATTGACAAAGTCATCGCTTGGGATGTAGTTTCAAAGTTGACAAAGAGTAGCCCAAATATCAAGTCCAAAGACATTTCTTCTGTAAGGATTGTATCATTTTGCTTAAGTTCTTCAAGAACATAATCAAAGAAATCATTTTGGACCTTATTTGGCTTAGCCCGCCTTGCTTCTAGCATGTTCTCGAGCATCATCGTCACCTTCTTTCTTCCCTGCTTATTATTATATAAATTAAGGATCAAGAATGACACCTTACAACTCTCACCGGTTTCATTTTAGTTATATTTTTTTTAATCGCGAATGATAAGTAAAATCCAATTTTACTCCTTTATTGGCTCAAAATGATCGAGAATGCAATCTCTAGAGATTGATGGAATAATCTATGCATATGGAATTGTGTATCAAGGTCGTTTGTCTATACCTGTAGACACTTGTAATAAGCAGTTCCAGGTATCTCCAAAGGGAATGAAATTAATCCTTGTATAAAAGCATCAAAATTCTCTCTTAAATTCTCAGGCGACTTATTTGGATCATAACTTATCATTTTTCTCCCCATGAACTCAAACACCATCTAATTAAACACCAAAATAATATCATAAACATGCACATGTTAAAAACTAATTGTCATTGAAAACAATTAAATACTTACATCCGCAACTACAGTTTTCAACTCAACTGTTTCTTGGCTAGCCCACTTCTCCATGTTTCTTGTTGTGACACTTTCAATTTCAGAAAATGTCTTTTTGAGGCTTTGGTGACCGATTACAGTACGCATCATGCTCTTGAGATACTTGCTCAAGCTTCCATCCATAAAAGCTACGGCTACGCTCCCTATTACACTTTTAATGCTCAGTGGGTACCAAGCTTTAACGGATTTGCCTTCTTGTTGCAATATCATATAACTAAGTTCCGAATCAGTTGATACTATAACTCGTGAACCAAGCAAACTTGTTCGAAATATTGATCCGTATCTAATATATAAAAATGATATATTGTCACAATCTAATGACTTGAAGCACCGAAATGTACATATCATACATTACCAAATACCTAGGTGGCCATCCTAATTAATCCATTTATAACTAATAATTTTAGCTAAAACATAATCGTGTTAAACCGTCCAAAAGTTGTCCCAAGTGTATTTAGAGGACATAAAACCTCCTAAATAGTTTAATCATAGAAAAAGCTTATTTAACCAAAGTAATATATCGTGGCTTAGCCAATGTTTGAAAGTTAATGACTATTTTGGTGATTTGCCTGGTCAACTGCCTATTTTTGCCTATTTTTGTAATTTTCCAAAAAAACTACATGTTATAAGCCTCTTTACTTTTCCGCCCGCATCGGAAAAAATAAACAAGATGATTTACCGTTTTATTCTGTTCTTGATGAAAATAGGTGTATCACAATCTTTATTTGAGGTGAAGAACTGTAGAGTTTCACCGAGTAGCGGCCAACCCATTGAACCTGGAGGAAGGTTTCCATTGCATTTAGGGTTCCTCCATCTGTAAACCCAATGTGTAATGCATACTACAAACAAAGCTGCAATGCATACACCAACATGCAACATTATTTGTGGTGTACAGTGCAAGAAAATTATGGACTTGAAAGAAGGAAGAGTGGGAATGATTTGGTGAGGAGGCAGTATATGTAGCGATGCCTGAAGAAATATTGAAGTACCAATCAGTCCCTCAACAATCTGTTAATATGCTAATTCTTCCCAGTTTTTGAATAACAGTTTGTTTTTTATGAGACTAGTGAGAAACCCGCGCGTTGCTGCGGGACAAAAATTTGCAACTTGATCATTGTTATAAAACTTGCTAGTTAAAAATAGGTTGAAACGTCAAACAAGCGAGCATCACGGAAGAGATTACCCATGGCGTGATACCGTCTTTGCAAAATAAGCATGATAAAGTGGAGGTGAGTGCTCCAAATATAACACAAAAAAATTAATGCCATAATGAAACTTCCACATAGTTATACATGCCACACAAAATAATCATCAAAATGTATTGTATATACACATTTTGATAAAGTGATAAGGTTATGAATATACCTTTGATGGTTTATTGGCCATTAATTTGTTAAACATAACCATCAATTTTTTATTTAGTTCATTAAGCATAGGTTAATGACTTGCATTAGTCATTTGTACAATTGTAATCAAATGTTGCACATAGGGGCATAAAGGGAAGGATTTGACAAAAAAGATAGTTGTTTACCTTCTGACCTTTGGTATGCCATCTTAAAATTAACATGAAGTGACTATTTTAGCCATCTCTCCTTCTTTATATGCTTTTTATGAGATGAGAGATTTTGAAGAAATAAATGAAAGAAACTCTCCATAGAAAAATAGGCAGGGGCGGACATATATGGATGGTAGGGGTAACGCCCGCTACCCCTCAACGTTTCCACGTAGTGCAATTTTTTTTTTTTTTTTTTACGTTTTTTGTGTTATGTTACCCCTGAAAATTATGCAACGTTACCCCTCAAATTTTTAAAAAAAACCCAAACACCAGAAGCCCATAGGCCATAACTCATTACATTTGTAATTTCTTAATCTAAGCAGTTAATGCGGTGGGAAATTGAATATTGGTCAAGTGCCTATATTTGAGATATAGGTTATCGCGGTGTGAAATCGGTATTTTAATATCACGCAGAATGTAATATATATACGTACATATATATTTATATACATAAGTAAACACACACATATATAACCTAAAACATAATCATATATAATACTAAATTACTAACCGTAAAATTAAAAGTCAAGGCTCCAATCGCAGCCTAGAAGTGTTCGACTATTCGGTTTAAGGTTCTAGAAGTGTTTTTGGCCAGTTGGCCTCTTTAATGTTTATAGGCTTATTCTAAAAAGATAATTTTTATGGGCTTTTAGTTTAATTTAGCCTAAATAACAAAATCTAGAAATACGACGTTGTGACCGATATTTGAGAATCAAAATATCAGCGGGATACCGGTAAATATCATCGGCAATGTCGGTACTGATATTTGCCATCGATATTTAACGCCAAATATCGGCCAAGGTCCGATAACCGATAACCCATTTATATTGACAGCATAGTTCTTAATTATAAGATACAAGCCCATGGACCATAGTTAAGGTTTAGAACGAGTAAAAAAAATTAAGAGCGGAAAAAAAGAAGTAATACAGAACACTTTGCCTCTCACTCCATGGGTGAGGAGCATTTGAATAATGCTCTAATTTGTGCGGTCGAAAGAGGAGCTTTTGATAAAGAAAAGATCATGATGTAATGGCCTAGGCGCGAGGCGCAAACCTTAACGCCTTATGCAATCTGAGGCGCAAGCTGTACAAAAAACATAGCCAAGGCATGTTTTTTTAAAGAAAATCGAATTTGAGGCGTGCACTCCTCTGTTTTAGCCCTCAATTTAAAGTTTTCGAAACTAAAGAGAAGAAATCTACTGGGTATATGTTTAACATTCTTTATTATCTCGTTTTTGTTTTTGTTTTTGTTTCATTTACATTTTATGAAAGTTTAGCAAAAAAAAATTTGAACGTTACTCCGGAAATTTTGGTCTAGATCCGCCACTGAAAATAGGGTAAAGTTATAGCTAGATGTTACAAAATTAGAGGTTGACAATCATGTTAGTTTGAATTAATGAACATTAACAATATATATATATATATATATATATATATATATATATATATAGGGTCAAGATCGTGTACAAAGTGATTTTTTTGTGAGAAATGTGAGAAGTATTAAAAATTGATACTTAGGCATCATTTTTTGAACTTAGTCGTGATGTTTTGGATTGTTTTGCCTATAAAAACACCAAACATAACAATTAAAAACCGAAAACAATGTATTTTAGGCTTAAAACTTAAAACACCATGCTAAGAACATTAGCAGTGTGTTTTAAAGCGTTAAGTAGTGTGTTTTAGCTGTTTTTTTTAAATTTAATGACTATAATACATTGTATTGTGTTTTAGATTGTTGTGTTTGGTGTTTTTCAAGTTAAAACAACCTAAAACATCATTCCTAAATCCAAAACATGATGTCTACATGTCAATTCTTAGTCCTTCTCACACTTCTCACGAAAAATGTACTTTGTACAGGATCCTAAACCTATATATATATATATATATATATATATATATTTATTGAGAAGTTGTTGGGTTGGTGAAGTCCTTGGTTTATTAGGCTTTAGGGTTGACATTAGAAGACATGGGCTAAGCCCGGTTTAGTTTTCTTGGTCCCTAAGTTGTTTAACCTAATTGTTCTCTAAATATACCCTAGTCATGTATTGTAATCTGTGTGCCTTGAGCTAAATGAAATAACCTAGTTGCAGCCCGTGGACGTAGGTCCCCCACTGGGACCGAACCACGTAAAATTCTTGTATCGTGTTTATTTTCTATTTATCGCGTGATAATCGTGTGTGCCGTTTGTGTGTTTGATTCTGCTGCGCCGACTGATACCTAACAAGTGGTGTCAGAGCTTTGGCTCTTTAACACATTGAGATTTGCACGAACGAATGCGAGACGAGGTGACGAAGTTAAGTGCCAATTATTTTAATCCTTGAGCCGCATGTTTAGTTTGTTGAATTCGATTGGAGCCACTGATTAAGTTTATTCAGTTGTTGGTCGAGTTTGGGTTGCGGGCTAAGTAGGATTTGTTTTTTTTTTTTTTTTTGAGTTCGGGTTTTGACATTTATCAACGGTGATTTTTTTTACCGTGTTTTGTGAATTCAGCATTCGGGTGTTTTGGTTTGTCTACAAAAGTTGTTGTAGGAGCAAATCGGTTTGATTGACGGTGTTCAGTAGAACAGTCATCAAGTTCAGGCTCGTGCCATTGCTGTGTTTGTTCACTGTTTCCGATTTGTTCTCGTTTGTTATTGTTATAACTGAAGACAGGATGGTAATATTCGGAATGTAAGACGGTTTGGGGTGTCGGTTGATTGGTTTGTCAAGGGAACTTGGATGTGGTACATAACGATGGTAAAACCTGGAGAAAATAGAACCAGCTGGTTTGGAATGCTTTGGGTTTAAGGTATTCCTGCCCGGGCATGCTGGTGACGACATAAGTGAAAAAAAAAAGGTTTGTGTCAAGTCATGTGAACTATTGCTAGCTACTTGGATGATCTTTCGGTTAGGGTTTGCGTTAACTGGTCGTGTGTACGGTCATAGAACCCTTGGTACCGCTTGCTTTCCATGAAAGCTCGACTGCTGTTATAACCATTTGCCTGTTAGCTTGTCTGGAACTGTGATGTTAATTCTTGTTCGGTGGTGATCAGTGGTTTGACATTTGAGGGGATCTTTATACTAGTACTGGGTGAAGGTTTTCGCTGGGGAAGTACGAGTGGAGGTTCGACTCATGAGTGTCAGTTTGGCATGGGATGGGATAACAGGGACAGTGGGAGCTGGGCGTAGTTAACTTGTTGGGGCTGCATGGAGGTGTGGACATTTTTTAGAGTCGATGTCATAGATAGGAAATTCTACTTCTGAGAATGTGTCGGGGTTTGATACATTGGGACTTAGTGGAAAGTAGTGAGACTCTTGGGTTTGAGATTCTATTTGGCTTCATTTCTTGTTACCTACTTCAATGAAGCATTAGTGAATCTATTGTTGAAGACTTTTGAAGTGTGTAGATTGCTGCGCAACCGGAAGAAGAGAACCAACTTTCGTGTAGTAAAGTCTTGGCTCGCTGATTCGAGAGTTAAACGAGTCTAGTTTACAACAATGGACTTTGGGACTCCAGGTAATCCGTTTGAGCGTATTCGGAGGTCTGAGCATGGACGGGATTTTTGTAACAGTGGAGCACATGGGGTGTTCTGACACAGTTTGTAAATCGACGTTAGGTTCGGAAGACCAAGGATCCGAATGAAATCTCTCCTGGGAAGTTGCTGTTAGTGGAGAGTGTTCTTTCCTTTGGAGTCTCTAGAGCCGGTGATTTGAGTAAGTAGGGGCCGATTGAGATTGAGGATGTGTCCATGGCTGGTTTTGCCAGGACTAGGTCTTTGATGACCATATTGGAGTTGTTGGGAGCTTCAATTGGCCTTTCAGGTTACTGATGAGTAGGGCCGCTGCAACTAGGTGGATACATGGACAAATTTGGAGTTTGGTTTGTTCTTTGGGAGCTAGACCTGGAAGACTTTTGTTCTTGTGTGTTTAGAGATTACTGAGTACTAGATGATTGGGTTGTTGTTTACTTGTTGGCAGGCTGGAGTTCCTCGCAAGGCCTTCAAGTGGGAGATTGTTGGGTTGGTGAAGTCCTTGGTTTATTAGGCTTTAGGGTTGACATTAGAAGACATGGGCTAAGCCCGGTTTAGTTTTCTTGGTCCCTAAGTTGTTTAACCTAATTGTTCTCTATATATACCCTAGTCATATATTGTAATCTGTGTGCCTTGAGCTAAATGAAATAACCTAGTTGCAGCCCGTGGACGTAGGTCCCCCACTGGGACCGAACCACGTAAAATTCTTGTGTCGTGTTTATTATTTTCTGTTCATCGCGTGATAATTGTGTGTGTCGTTTGTGTGTTTGATTCCGCTGCGCCGACTGATACCTAACAGAAGTAATCTATGATTTATTTATGTTAAAACAAACCAATATGGAACAATCTATATATTTATTTATGTTAAATATCGTCATGGTTCTCATATTTTCTGAGGATGAGGCATGTTCGATCTGTTGTAAAGCCTAACTGGATTCACTTGGGGAGCATGCGGTCCACTGCAAGGAGCTGTCCGGTTTCAAATACCGGCATGACTGGGTGCAGGACGTTCTGTGACACCCGACATATTTGGCTTAAACATTTTAGTAACATCTAAGTCTACCTTAGTGGGAACGTTTATAAACGGACTTAACTAGGTTAGTTGAGTCGGGTCAAGTTAGGATTGTCCAGGGTTCAATGATCTGGAGAATCATTGGGAGTCATTTTGGGAATACACTAGTACCGGGTCCCGTTGTTGGTGACATTACATAAACTAATTAAGTGTATGTGTAGATTATGGGTCGTGTGGTGGATTATATACATAGATGTGTTTAAATGATGTGTAGATGATTATCCATGCTTAAATATGTTAAACATAGACTAAGGTTGCATGCTCACATGTTAAGGTGCGTTAAACACGACAAACTGAAAAACTAGATAAACATAGGTTCTGGTTCGACTACTTCGAGTGGTCGAAGGTGGAATTGTGCCTTGGTTCGACCCTTTGAAAAGGGGCGAACCTGGGATATGGAATTTGAAGAATTTCATTCGACCAAGTCAGGGTTCATTCGACCCTGTGAAAGGGTCGAAGCAGACCACATTCGACCATTGACAGGGGTCGAAGGTGGAATAGTATAAATACCAAACTTTGTCATTTTTCACCATTTCACAAACCCTAACCGTCTCAAAACACTCTCAAACGATTTTAATCACTAAGGAAGGAGTTTTTGCTCTTCTTTTTTCATAATCTAACCTATCAACAACATCTAGACAAGAATCCAAGGTGTGTTCTTAATCCTAAACCTTTTTAAGGCATTTTAATCCGTTTTTATCTAACCCTAAATGTCCAGATCTGTCCTAAGGAAGTTTTTATCAATAAAAACCTTTTAAACACCTTTCTAAATCTAAACCCTATCATTAAACATAGGTTTTGTATCAATAAACATATGTTAATTATGTGTTATGTGATGTTATGTGTTGTTTAATGATTTGCTGCTGTTCTAATGTTAGAAACATGATCTAGGGCTGCTATGAATGATAGTTTAGGATTGTAAAGGTTATTATTAGATAGATGATGATATTATGGGTATTTTGGGGATTTTATGAAATCTAGGGCTTGTGCATGTTGAGTATTATTAATAAATGAATGGGGGTTTTCGATTACAAGATAAACTGAGCATTTGTAGATTATTATGGGTTGGTATTAAAAAGTTTCCTAATTGGGTAAAGATTTCATGCATGATGTGACATTTCCATAATTTTGACATTTTGGGAAAGTATTAAAACAAGCTGGTTTTGGGGCAAAATTGGTGGGGTTATGTAGGGATATGTTAATCATACTTGACTGCTGTGTTTGATGATGTTTCGGGATGTTTCGAATGTGTTTGAATCGTTTTTAGGAAAATTTATAAAACAGGGGCGAACCTGGACTCATTCGACCATTCGAATGGTCGAAGGAGAGATTCCAGGGTCGAACCTGGAAAATGTTGGGCGAACCTGATCAAACGGTCGAACGTGGAAAAACGGGCGAAGGAAAACTTAAAAACGGGCGAATGAGACTTAAAATGGGCGAAGGAGATTTTATCTGACTGGTTCGACCGTTCTGATGCAGAAATGAGATTTTTGATACAAACTAAGTGTTTTATGCTTGAACCTTGTGTGTAATCTATGTGTACTTGATTAGTTAGGGTAATGAGTCACCAACGGGATGTCGGGACGGTCTAGTGTGTCGGTTGAACATTTAAATACGTTTTAAAACATACTTGGTTACGATCTGGACAATCGGGGACTAGATGACCTTATGGTTATTAGTCGGAACACTTATGTGAACATTTTGATAGATCTCCGGTAGAGGGATTATCAAGGGCTTAGCATTTTTACTAGTAACCGAAGAACGCTATCTAAGGTGAGTTCACAGCCCCACTTTTACAGCTTTAACTTTTGGGGGAGAAAACATGCGCTAAACTATTTTGGTAACATATGTCATACTATGGTTTTAACTTGTATTGCTATACGATCTTTGGAAGTCCGGGGGAAACCATGAATGTGCGGGGATGCACAACGGGGGAAATGTGGATAGATCTATTGGGCGTGACCTGCCCCACTCGACGGCTTGGAGGGCCAGGCGGGTGCATGTTGTCTCGAACTTTGCTAAACATGCTAAACATATTCGGGCTGCTTAAACATATGCTAAACATTGCTAAACGTGTCAAGTAATGGTTTCCAATCGTAGTAGTAATAAAACATTATTACTAATTTTAATAAAGTTGCACTAGTTTTAACGTTATTTTACTAATTTCGTGAAAATAACGTTAAAAACGACGGACGGTTAATCATGCATCATGTGGTGCGTTGATAGCCAAAAGACAAAGGGGTATATGCACTGATTGGGTTTGTCTCGATTGCTAAGTGTTTTGTGCCTTATGTCCAAGGCTTGATACCAAACCACATCGAGCCGGGGGTCTCACTGGAAGCAGCCTCTCTATTCGTAGGGGTAGAGGTAAGGCTGTCTACATCTTACCCTCCTCAGACCCTACCTTAGCTTTGCTATAGGTGGGATTAACTGAGTATGATGATGATGATGATGATGATGATGATGATGAGTAATAAAACATACGCCTAGCTAGCGTACTTGGTGACATTGGTATAGTATGGACATGGTAACGTTTTGGTAACTTATTGAACAAACCTGTGAACTCACCAGCATTATATGTTGACGTCTTTTTGGCATGTTCTTCTCAGGTCGCTAAGGTAGCAACAATGGACTAGGCTCACGAGTCTGCATGGCGTCTAGGCATAGCTTCATGTTTTTGAATAAAACTATTTGAACATTGTCGTACATGGTTTTGTAATTGGTCTAATGCTCCCGCTACGATTTTCGTAATATGAGAACTATGTTTTGGGTTTTACGTATTCATATAGTGTTGTTTATTGTGACCGTTGACTTGGATCATGGTTTGTCATGCGCTTCGCGGTAAAACTCCGCAAGTGGAAATTTGAGGGTGTGACACGTTCTATGGGATATTTTAAGGCGCGGGATTTCGGCCAAGAAGGAGGCTCCAATGAATTTCCTTACGGACCCCACGGAAGGCAGGTCTACTTTGCGCCCAACAGATTTGCTGGTCTTTGGTTGGTCTGGGGAGAAACACGCTTGTCTTGACCTCATAGGTGTGTCCTCGCTAGTTGGTTGACGAGATAATGGTTTCATGGCTGGACAGGCAATGAGAAGGGCGAAATCAAAGAAAGTGGCAAAACACGCCAAAACTTGCGAAGATATCTTGCATGTTTTCGTCCCCTTGGCTTTTGATACCTTTGGCTCCTTGGCACCGGAAGCTATCCGTTTCCTGACAAGGGTTCAACGGGTAATTCATAGCAATGTTTCAACTCCAGGGAAGCAGGGGTTGGTGTTTAGTAGATTGGGGTTTGTGTTAGTGCATGATGTCCCTAGGCTAGTATATATGATGTTTGGACACGTTTCACGGTGTTTGGAGATGTTTATAAGCGTTTTGAGGGTGATTGGGACCTTCAGGCGATTAGGCTATATGTTCAGGCGATTAGGCCTCAATCGCGTGGTCTGTATAGGCGATTAGGCCCAATCGCATGTTATTACATGCGATTAGGCATGGTGATATAAACCTACAACAACTGAAACAGGTGGATCAACGTGCGTTGGCATATGGTCTTGGTACCAAATTCTCGTTTGATAGAATGCCAAAATCCGAGGTTTCATGGTCTTTAAGAGGTTGGTACATCCGGGGTGAACTGGACGTCTCTCAGAATAAAAGGAGTGGCACATGTGTCGTACGTATTCGGAGCCTACAACTAAGACACCTCTATGTCGTTTCCTAAAAAAACAAAAAAAAATAGAATAAATTCTGATCAGGAGACGTCCGGGAATCCTAAAAGAGCAAAAAAGATTCATAAATGCCAAAACCCTATTCTCAAAGAGAATTCGCTCAAAGGTATCAAATCATATACCTAAAGCATCGTATCGTGAAAAATCAAAAATACGGTATTTGACTTGAACCCTGGTCTGGATCTCACTGGTCTCTCTGCTGCAGTGTTCTTGCAGACCTGATCACCACTGAGTCCATTCCTTGTAAAATACGGATGACAACAGCTTACTCACCGGTTACGAGGAAGCTTTGTGCATGCCTTGATACGGGAATGTGTCGCGTGGCGGGGAACACCTTGTACGTCAGTCTTATTATTACCTTAACATATCTAAAGTGCCTAGCGATAAAACTTGATTTTGAGTTTAGGTGGACAACAATATTGGCAGTTGTTGTAGGATGCTTATTGGTAATTTAAACTAAAACTGAACATATAAGGGTTCTAGTATGGTCCGTACACTGATATGATTCCCTAACTGATGAAACTCGCAAAAATATGATAGTATATAGTTAGTTGATCTCCTGTTTTCGCTTAATTTCTATTTAATTTTATCTGTTTAATCTTTCTTGATTGCCGATGATGGAATCTTAATCCATAGTAATCTTACTCTTCAGAAATAAAACGCCGCAAATCAACTAATTGAAAATTATGCTTTGTTAGGTCAAAGCCATACTTTCTCTTAAGTACAGGGGTGGAAAATGAAAATCTTTCAATTTTCTGAGTCAAAATCTGAGTCACGTGTTAAAACGGGGTGAAAACACATGTTTTCAACCTTAACGGGTCAAAAATGTCATCTTTGGGGCTGCAGGGGCATTTTGGTAATTTCTGGGAAAAATGGACACATGTGGGTTGCTAATCGCATGAAGGAACAGGCGATTATAATGTAATCGTGTGACACTTGAGGCAATTACACCCTAATCGCCATTATGAATATGCGAGTAGGACCCTTTGTTAATTATAACACGTTTGAGCATAGAAGGCGAGTAGCAATCTCTATTCGTGTGTCTTGTCTGGCGTTTAGTCCCACTCGTGTGTTTGGTCAAGCGAGTGGACATCTACTCGTTAATAAGGGGTAGCGATTAGAAGATCCTATATAATCAACACTTAGACAATTTCTTCACATTATTTTCAAACGATCTCACAGTGTTCTTCATCTCCCTCTCTCAGCCCTATACCTAATCTTGTTTCCCGTTTATTTTTTCTTGTATAATCATACTCGGCATCATCAAGGTATCATTCCCTCTCAATTTCAGATCCAAACAAGACGATTTATGGGGTTAAATCTGTCCTTTTGTGGCCGAAACCCTAACCATTCTACTTTTAATCGTTTGTCATTCAAATGGATTTGTAAATGGAAAATGATGTTAAGGGTTTCTTAATCAGCACTCTTAGGACCTGATTAAACAAAAGCCCCAAATTTAAACACCTCAAGAACCCTAATTATTAACCGGTTCAATTGACCCTACAAACGAGAATGATAATGAAATATTGTATAGGGGTTTTACTAACCGGTTGCCTTAGGCACTAGATAAACAAAAATCAGCTCCCATATCGACCCATTACGAATTTGGAAGATTTTGTTTGACCGTTAAACAGTACTAGCGAGTAGAATTCCTAGTCGCGTCACTGATCATGCGAGTAGGCTCTACTCGCATGTACTTCATGCAATTGGGTTCAAGTCTTGTATATCATCAAGCGATTACAATGAACTTGTGCCTGCTATAGGCGATTATAGAATAGTAATCGCCTGTTGCAGCAAATCACCAAAAAATCGTCAAAGTTTGTCTGTTTTTGTTCGTTTTATGCGTTTTTGATCTGTTTGTGGTTCTTATGTCTTGATTCTATGTTCAGGATCATGCATTGGAAAACTTCTCATAAGTAGAACTGTTGTGCCTTCCTCGGCCCAATCATGAAGGACAAGTGCAAAGTGTTTGAAGGCGTCATTGATTTCCTAAAGCGTTCAAGGATCAATCATGCAATATCTAAGCAACATGCGGCTTATAAAGACATCTTGCAAGAGTTTTATAAGAATGCTAAAGTTGACTACAAGGCGGTGCCAATTGTGATAACTAGTATGGTTCAAGATAAAGAGGTGATCATAACTAAGGAGACAATACGAGAAGAGTTACAGTTTCAGGATGCTGCTAATGATCCGATTGTGTTCGACACCATTTTGATTCGGGGCGGGTTCTTAAGAATGAAGTATCTGGGTAACGTCAAAGAACAGAAGATGTTACAGAAAGGGTCTTTACCGCCTGAACTCAAGTACCTCACACACGAGGTCTTGAAATGCCTTGGTCCGAGAAAAGGGACGTTTGATGCTATAAGGGACACATTGGCTTCAGCAATAGTTGCTTTGACACTGAATAAGCCATTTAATTGTTCTGGAATGATCATGCATCACCTGAAGGAGATAATATTGCAAAAGACAACGAAGACTTCGTTTATTGTTTATCCTCGCTTTCTGCAAATGATAATTGATCGCCAAGTTCCAGACTTATTGAAACATCCTTCGGAGTTTATTTGGATTGAGGACATAGATGAGGCAGAATTGGGAAGAATGACGTCTTACAAAAACAGGAAGAAGTCTGAGTATCCACCAAACAGACGTCTATACGGGCATATGAGCAGAGACAACTATGAATCTCCGCCGGGCAATAAGTGGAGACATGATGACAGTGATTCAGAAGACGACGCACTGATTCACAAACGGGTTTTCAAAGAGGGAGATAACATAGGGAGAAAGACAGCTGAATTAGGCAAAAACGCTCCGGGCGGTACTACTGATGCTGCTGCCACTCATGATGATGTATTTGAACCGGACGTTCTAGATTCTACTGAACCTTCTGGTACAGCTAAAGATCAAGAATCTTCTCAATCCGCTAAAGGAAAAAGGCCAATTGATGAAGATGCCCCGGTTAACATAACAGATGAAGATGATGACTCAAATGATTCAGAGGTTGATTCCCCTGGTACTGTTGCCAGAAAAGAGGCAGAGGAAAAGAGAAAGCTAGTTGAGGAGAAAGCTCCTGCTGAGGATCCTAATTTTACTGTGGTACCAGATGATGACATTGCTGAAGTAGACGCAGAGCTCGACACTCCTCCTCCTTCTAAGAGACAAAAGACTATGGCAAAGAAAGATAAAGTTCGGGGAAAGAAGAGAATGTCGCAGAAACCACAGATGGAGAAAACTTCAAGGAAATCAAGATGATTTGATCTTCCAGAAGCATTTGGTGACCTTCAAACTCAGCCTTCCTCGGCTACAACAACAACAACATCAACAGCAACAACAACAACAGCAACAGCAACAACTTCAGCTACCACATCATCAGGTGTAGCTATGCCTGCAGGTGTCACCATGTCGATGCCTGCTTCAGTAATCTTCACTGAGCCAGTCTCAGTTACCGAAGCAGTGACAAGTTCACAGATTGTGTCAAATCCTATTGGTGACCTGATAAAGAAGATACGACAAGAAGTTCGACCTCCGACTTCTAAGTCAACCGATCCGCCCTCCTCTTCATCAGCACCGGCCTCAAATGATCAACTACAACGCTAGATCAGTGAGCTAACTGCTATAGTTGCTGCACAAGCGCACGAGATTGCTGCGTTAAGGGGTAAAAATGCAAATGTTGAAGAAAATGAAAGGGCTATGCTGGAGTTGATCGGTGAAACCATCCAGTCAAACAAAGAGCTGCAAGCTTCAAATAGAATGCTTCTCGTGTCCAATCAACAGCTTACAGAATCTCATCAAAAACTGGTAGAGTCTAACCAAAGCACTCTAGCTAGACTTACCAGTGTTGAATCCCAATGCAATCAGCTTTAGCTCACAAATGTCAACAATGAACAACGGATCACTAAATATAAAGCAAGAAACAAGAAGCTGAAGGCTAAAGTGAACCAGATAATTGTAGACCTTCCAAGACTCAAAGGTGCTACAAGTTCTAAGGATGATTCTGATGATGATGATTCGGATGATGAAGAAGATGACGATGATGATAGTGATGATGATGATGGAGGTAAAGATGGTAAAGATGGTGGTGGTGGTGATCCTGGAGCCACAGGTGGTGGCGGATCATCAGCCGGATCTGGAGAGAGGCGACAAAAGAAAGAACATGATTCACAAGGCAAGGATCCCGAAGCAGGTTCTTCTGCTAAGGGGGAGCCTTTTAAAGACAAGATTCAAAAGATGCGAGAATCATTAAAGCAAGCAGTGGTTACTGTGGAGATAGTAGAGCCTCTAAACAGTTATTTTGCTTATGATGATGATGGCAACTTATTCGTACCTCCAGAGTCCTCACAATATGATTTGGAAGAAGGTGAAATACCTCCTGAGGTTACTTCCGATGACCTGGAAAAGATATTTGTCTTAGCACCCAGAGAATCTTTTGGTGCTAGTCACAGTTCTCCTCCAGAGTTGAATCCAGATAACCATGAGGTTAAGATGGAAGATGGAACCAGAGTGCCTTCTCCTGAATATATAGTTGATAATTCTGGCACCGGGATACCAAATATTTCTGAGGAGATACTTCATGAGGCTGAGGAAAAGCTCAAGACTAATCCTACTCCTGTTCCTGATAAAGTAAAAGAAAGACATGATAAGATCAGGCAGAAGTATGCCAAATGGTTTCCATCTGGAGAAGAGTCTGAGAAGAAGAAAGATCCGGTACAGGCATCTATTTTCAAGAAGCGATTGTTGAAGATGTCTGGAAATATAATCAGCTGGGCCTACATCAAACATGCTAGGATGCTGGGAGTCAAATGGCAGGACGGTTTGCTCTACTTTCAGCCTTATAAGAAGGTTCTCAGCCTACCATTCTGGTATGTTCGTGACTTAGTTCGATTACACTATCCCTTGTATCATGAGTCTGCCAGTGATCTTCGAGGTTTCTTCAATATTCTGAAAAGAGAAAGCGAGGAAGAATGGGAAACTCTCAGACCTTAGTATCCCAAATCATTCAAGACAGACAAGCTCCATCCCATCACCAAAAGTCCAATCTGGAAGCACAAAGTCAAGCCACCAGAAAGCGTTTCGAGGATACCAATGGTCCCTGTTGAACAAGACTTCTCTTCAAAGTTCTATTATTGGCATTATGATGCAGCTACAACCGAAGCAGTGATAGTCTTGAGCAACTCACCAAAGCCTTGCAGGAAAATCAGAATATGGGACCCGATGTGGCTAATTAACCTCTCAGCAAAGCATGTGGAGACATTGCACCTGTATCCCATTAAGCACTTGAAAGCCAAAGCTGATCAAGCCTTGAAGTTTTAGAGGGTGATTCGCTTCTGCCACGCCAACCAAGTTCACGCTGGATGCGACTGGTCAAGACTCACAAGGATCAGGACGATGTCAAAGTAAAGTTAACACTGAAGTTGTTGCGCGTCATTTTTGTTTGTTTTGTTTATGAGTCTGTAAAGTTGTTTTTGTTGTGTTATAAACTTTGTCTTTTGAAGTCTTTGTACGTATACTAGCCTGGTCCAAGGGGGAGTCTGTTAGTGCATGACGTCCCTAGGCTAGTATATATGATGTTTGGACGCGTTTCGGGGTGTTTGGAGATGTTTATAAGCGTTTTGAGGGTGTTTGGGACCTTCAGGCGATTAGGCTATATGTTCAGGCGATTAGGATGCCAATCGCATGTTATTACATGCGATTAGGCCTCAATCGCGTGGTCTGTATAGGCGATTAGGCCCAATCGCCTATACTGAATGGTGGATAGCATTCCTAATCGCCTGACCTATTCTGTACATGTACAGGAGGTATAAATAGGCCCAATCATTACCCTAATCATTAGTTCTTGCCACACACACTCTCCAAACACCCTCCCCTAGCCTGAGAAGTCTGATTTGATCATTGTAAACACTCGAGCTCTGTTTTAATGATAAATCTTTAATCTTTTGACCCGTTTGTGTGTGTTAATTACTCGCATATCATTGTTTCTTGGTTGTTTTTGTTATTAGAACATATTTAGAGGATTCCGCACTCTGAATATAAACCTCGTGATTATCGGTTGACCCGTTCGTCGATCCTACAGTTTGCGATTCAGAAAGGTGTGGCGACATAGCTTGTTGCCCGTCTGCATGTTTTAATGTAATTTGATAGTCATGAAATGAAGTTTGTATTGCTTAAAAGAAATCGCTTAAAAGAAATCGATACAACCAGGTAACATAATTAAGCAAGACTAAATTTATATATTTATTGGTAATTTTAAGTCACATGGTTAAAATGTCATTGTTTAGCTCAAACAATGTATCAGCTAAACATATCAAACTACATGTACTTCGACTATGTGTAGTGACTTTTAAATTTCAAGCCTTACAATAAGGTACTATGTGACATGTGACATTTGGATTCAACATAGGGCATTGTGGAGTTTGAATTTTTTTTTTTTTTTTAACAACCAACAAATCAATCACGAGCACTCTCAAAGTACCCACTGGATAAAGGAGTACTCCAAGAGTAACTCAGGTCCACAAGTAATTTCACATCAGTTATCAGGGAAAACCCACCGCCCGAAGGCCCACTGTAGTAAAACCCGGTCCACCAGTAGCATTTTGGTGTCGATAGGACTCGAACTCCCCACCTTATAAGGAAAGCAAGGAGGGTGCCATTACACCATAAGCCATAAGGGGATTGACTTGTGGGGTTTGAAATTAAAAAAAAAAAAAAAAGGTGTAGTAATTTCAAGCCCCACAAAGCCCCATGCAATGATTACCCAATTATTATTTATTTATTTATTTTTGAAATTTAAAAGAAATAGAAAGGGGGTCTCATGATTTGATTGGACAATGGGTTAGTGATGACAACGTGAAATCTTTCACGCTTGAAAATATCAAGCCCCTTCCACGCCCTTGGGGGCGGTGTTCCCTAGTGAAACGGGGCGTGAAATGCCCCTTCCACACCCAATTTAGCTTTCACTACGCATAGTCTTATTGTAGAATTAGATAGTATTATTTGTATATAGTGAAAAGTTCAAATGAGAAAAAATTATCTTGTTAGAAGAAAACGAACAAATCTAAACTAACAGGAATCCTTCATTTAATTAATAATTGTATTTAATGTTAAATAAGTTATTAATTTATTCTAACCCCCATAAATTAATTAGTTAAATAAATAAAATTCATAATTCATTTTAATATATATTTTATAAAACAAACTTAATTACAGTGAATGATAATTTTGATATGTGTAGAATATATGTATGATGAATTTTTGTATGTGTAGAATTAACATATAACAATCTCAATGTGTGTAGGATAAACGTATGATAACTTCGAAATATCTAAGATAAATTTTGATGTAAGACAAATTTTGATAATTTGTAAGACCAAGTGTTAATGACTAATTAATTAGAGAAATAATAATTAATGTAACGTGAGTTAAATTATTTAATATTCACCATTATGCCATTTATTTTTTATTTGTTAACACATTAAGTTTTTCTCATTTGATCATCCCTTTAGTATATAATTATAAAAAAATTAGTGTGTGTATACGATACACACGTAAAATTGAATGCTTTTAACTTTTACATTTTTTTTAAAATGTCTTTAACTTTTAAGGGGGAAGGGGCACTCCAGGGTATTTACCCTAGTCCCAACCACTTCTGGAATGTCATCTTAATTTGAAGACAAAGTTTCTTAGAAGCACCAATTCTTGGTGAGACTCTAGGTACTTTAACTAAACAGTTAAATATTGATATCCCAATAAGTACTATTAAAATAAACATTTTAACTATTAAAATAAAATCCAAATACCTTTAAATTAAAATTGTTTTGACTTATGACAAAACATAATTAAAATTTAACTAGAAAACATAATTTAAAGCAAAGTTAATTTATGCCTTAAAATTTGCCACGCTAGAACATGATCAAAAGTTTGGTGAACTTCAAAATAATAGTCACTTTGCGTAATTTTAATTGTTGTGGATGTTCATCCTCGTTACTTTTAAACATCTTCTCAAATCTTCACATTCGTTTTTGAGTTTACTTCACTTACTTGATAGCATATCAGAATTGTGATGAGGTTCACCCTCCCCCTGTAGCACGTGAAACTTGGCTAACACATTATCCCAAAAAGAAGCCGTATTGTTCGACCTATTTAATTCCTTAACGTTTATCCACGCAATTGCCAAAGTAACAACTTACTCGTCGACCCATTCAACCGATGAAGATATGATGTAGTTTTGAGAATTCTTTTTTAACAAAATTTTGGAGGTAGATGAAGGAAGACAGCAAGAAAATGGCAAAATGGTTGAAATATATAGTAAACGAAATAAAAAAACTACGTTGCTTTTTGATCCTTAGTAGTGGCAGAACCAGAAAATTTTACCTGAAGGGTCAATATAATATACACATATGTATGTATTCATTAGCGTTTTATATTAGTTATTTTTAGTTAAAATAAAAATAAATAAGTAAAAAAATTAAAACAAATTAAACATCGAGTTTTTTAATTTGAATTAAATCAAATAAGATAGTAAAAAAAACTCTAGCAAAATAAAAGAATTATATGTATCATATAAAGATGGAACACTTAAATAGTGCCCCGTTTATTTACAAAAATGCCCTTTTTCTAATTGACAATTTACCAAGGTAACTTCGAACATATACCCTCCTGCTTTTTTTTTGTTTGACACCTGCCTAACTTTTAGGTTAACTTTTTTTATTTTAATTTGACCACCAAACTTTTAGCTTTTAGATTTAAAATTTTGGCCACTAACTTTTAGCTTAACTTTATTTTCTTCTAATATGACCAACAAACTTAGATCACCAAATTTTTAGCTTTTAGGATTTAAAGCTTTGACCACCAAACTTTTAGTTTTTAGGATTTAAAACTTTGATCACCAAACTTTTACTTTTAGGGTTTCAAACTTTGATCACCTAACTTTTTGAAACTTGCATTGCACTTTGGCCAAATTTTTCGCTTTTAGGATTTCAAACTTTGACCATCAAACTTTTAGCTTCTAGCCGCGAGTATTTTTTTGAAGCCCTCGCGAGAATAACAGTTACTTAATATTATCTTTTATGTCCACGAAACTCTCCACGCAACAGGACCTTCACAACGACGCGTGATCTTTAACTTTAACGTCCATCAAATCTTCAACGCAACAGGAGCTCCCGCCGCAAAGCACGGGGTAATAGAATCCTAGTTATTATTATTCTATAAAAAAAACGTTATAATGATTTTGAAGTTCATCGAAATAATTCATTAATTCCCATGGCAGGTTCCTATAAACCATTTATTTTACTTATTTATTTATTTTTTTTTCTAAATTTCATTTCGTAATATATATTTTTTTCTTTCCTAAACTTGAGCTAGTAAATTACAAACTTAATTTTAAATAATTTACTAATTTAATATATAGATTAAAGACCATGCTTTATGGTGAATATACTATGTAAATGATTTTTTTGTAATATATATGTTTAAACATAACGACTAGTTACATCTAAAAAATGTCTGAATACATTAATTTATTGTACACATTAGCTTTGCTTAATTACCAAAATGCCCTCACCATCTACTCCTATTTACTTATATTATCATCTTCCTCACCTATTTATAAAACCTCCATTTTTTCACTGTAGCGGCCAACATGGATCAGAGAAATAAATTCCGGTGAACTCTTTCCAACTTTTCCTCTTTTGCCTCATCTAATCTTTGTTTTCGTACTCTTTGACCTATAATCTTGAAGGTCGGAGTATAAAAATGAACTGCATGACAGATCCAATTGTTAAAAAGACATGGGGGACTGGAGGGTCAACGGACCCCCCTGACCCCCTGTAGTTCCGCCGCTGACCGTTAGGGTAAATTTATTGTTTTTAGACGGGGTGGTGAAGTTACATTTTTTATCGTTGCAGCTTGGTTACTTCTTACCGAGCTACAACGTTTTTTAGCGTAACCAAATGGATAATGACGGTATTAGTGATATGTAACCGTTGCAGATTCATGGTAACCGAGAGTGGCCCTTCCCCTCTGATTGAGCGTGCGTTTTGTAACTTTTCTTAGAAGAACATGCAGTATGTAAGTCAAGGACGGATTTCGTAAATATTTTTTAAAATTAATCATCAACATGGTTGTTGACTTTTATTGGTAGTTTCAAATAATAGCAGATGCATTACTTTCTACTCTTTTATTATATTAGCATTAAAGAAAAGATGATAAATAGAATTAAACGAGTCTTTATGGATAGGAACCTCCTAATGAAATCCCTCTGACTTCTATTTTCAGCTCCTTTAAAGCGTATCACTATAGTTATGATGAGATATTTAGGGTAACTTTTTCAGGACATTGTCAGGCTTTATGTTTAATCGTACTACAAAGCGTCTCTCTATAACCATACCCTCGACGATTATTCTACCATCCCTTTCCCTCAAACCCTACTTTAGGGTAGAATTTAGAAATGTAAAATTTTCATTTTGGTTAATAATAGTTTAATTAGGGTTACTACTTTTTTTTTAAATAATATTACAATAATTAAATTAAAAAAACATAAAAAAAAAACACTTTTAAAGTTATTAATGTTAGTTTGATTACGGTTATTACTTTGTTTTTTAATTTTTAATTTTTTACAATAATTAAATAAAAAACATAAAAAAACACTTCCAAACACAAAAAAAATCCCAAACAAAAACCCTCCAACACAAATCCCAACACCCCACCCACCCAGCCAGATGTCTAGGTTCATCCTCCCTGACACAAAGCGCCTCGTTGTAGCCATAACGAGACCCTTAGGGTTTACTTTTTATACTTTCATGCAACCTTTTACTGACCCCGTACTTTGATGTGACCTAAACGCCTCGCTATGGCCATAGCGAGACGCTTTGAACAGTGGTGAATTGAGCCTTATGGATATAGTAGAGTAATTTATATTTGGGAGTAGAGAGGTAAGTTTATAAAAAAAAAAATATAGGCTAATAAACAGTGGTGAATTCAGAAATGGTTTTTATGAGGTTCCTTTTGTAGATTTTTACTAATTTTTTTTTAACTTTTTTCATTAAAATTTTCATTTTTTCCAAATCAAATGGGTTCCTAGGAACCTCCTTTGAATCCGCCATTGCTAATAAATATGTTTTTTTTTAAGTCAAATGCAACCTATTGAATTATCTACCTCTAAGAGTATGTGTAGTGGAGCCGTTATGTGGCGTTTTGGAGCCCATAACGCCTCTGTACACCGCCCCGCGGGGCGTTTTCAGGCCACCCCATTTTCTCCATAACGGGCGTTGTCCCTGTATCTTTTTATTAAATTATTATTATTATTATTATTATTATTATTATTATTATTATTATTATTATTATTATTATTGAAGTGTGTATGAAGAGGAAGAAGAAGTGAAGAAGAGGAAGAAGAAGAGATGAAGAAGAAGAAGTGAAGAAGAAGAAGAAGAAGTGGAGAAGAAGAAGTGAAGAAGAAAATGAGGAGAAAAAAAGTAGGGGGGGAAGGGGTAGGTGGGGTGGGTTATTATTATTATTAATTTAATGTCTGCAACCTCTTTTTACATCAAGAAACCAAAAAAGTCACCACAATAAATTACACCCAACCCTTTTCTTTCCCTCATTATTATTTTAATAATATCCTCAAAAAAAAAATTTAAAAAAAGATTCGTTTCACTACTCGTCACCTCACCTCTCTGTGCCAGAGTAGAAATATTATTAAACTTTCAGTTTAAATTTTTATTTTTATTATTATTTTTATATTTAATGAAATATTATTAAGTATTTAATATTCTTATTTAAATAAAAAACAATAATTAACTAATCATTACCAATCATTTATAACCCCAACATAACCCTCCTTCCCACTACACCTTCTTTTTCCATAACCATCACATAACTCCTTTTCTATTACTTTTTAATATTTTAATCCCATAACCCCAACATAACCCTCTACCACTACACATACCCTAAGATAGATGTATAAAATAAAAAGAATTATATAGTTGGTCCCTATAGTTGAAGGATATTGCACTTTTGGTATTAAGGCTTCAATAAGACTATGGTTGGTATCATGTCACTTTCCCCTCTCATCCGCAGAACAAGGTTGTGGTTCTCCCCTCTTCTCATTTTCCCCTTCCATTTTTTTATTTAATCTATTTAATTTATAATCTTAATTTTTTTTATTCTCTTTATTTTGGTAACTAAAAATAGGTAAGAAAAAAAAAGTAAACATAATACATAAAATTATAAAAAAATTACAAATTAAAAAAAAATACAAACTAAAAAGCATAAATACAAAAAAAAATACAAATTAAGAAAACCACTACTCGTCATCAATGGGATCGACACGAAAATTGTTCCAAATGTAGTCGATTAAATCCGCACAAAGATGATCATGCACAATAGTATCGCGTAACGCCACGTGTTTGATTCTTGTTGTGTCTCGTCAATTGGTTCGACATTCTCTTCAACGTCATTCGGATCGTATTCGCATATCATGCGGTCTTTGTCTTCGATTAACATGCTATGTAGTATTATACAATTATACATAATAATCGCAATCTTTGTGGTGTCCATGCACGTGCAGGGTGTTGTATTACATACCATTGACCCTTTAACACATCAAATAATCGTTCGACGTCTTTTCTTGCCGATTCATGGCACTTCGTGAGCTTTTTCCCTTTTTCATCGGTGGGATTTTATAGGGAAATTTACGTCATGGCCAATGTGTACAATCGATACTTCCTAGCATGCTAGGAAAGTCTGTCTCTCTTGATGAAATAAATATAGCTTTTCGATATCCCTCTTCGTTGGTGTACGCAAATAAACATTGTTGTATAACTTCACGATATCTTCACTAAATTGATACAAACATTCTCGACTCATTCTAGCAGACATCCTTAAATATTTATCACATTAATCACTACAAGTGCCATATGCCATTTGTTGAAGTGCAGCAGTGCATTATTGGAGCATGGTAAAATCCTTTTTCTCTCTAGCATCCCATCTTACTGTAAAAAAACTCATCAAAATTAGTCAAGTCATTGGCAATTCAGTAGAACAATCGGCGACTCATTCAAAAGGGATGCCTAAATTGTTCGTTAGTGTATACACAGTTTTAGCAAAATAGTCACCCACCAAATGATCATGTGCATCTTAAAAACAATTTGAAAATGAAATTTTAATTTTTTTTGAAAAACAAGTTATAATAAAAGTAAGCATTTTGAATTATAAAATAACACAATAAGAAAATGTAATATACCCTCACGATCTCTATTTAGCGCATCACCCTTCTTCTTGATACCAAAGTTCCTTCGTTCTCACTATCGTTTTCCATCTCAAAGAAATTTTTTGTCATCTCCATTATCACGCCCACGTAAAAGTTTATCGCGTTTCTTAAGTAATGATTAGCATTAAAGAAAAGATGATAAATAGAATTAAACGAGTCTTTATGGATAGGAACCTCCTAATGAAATCCCTCTGACTTCTATTTTCAGCTCCTTTAAAGCGTATCACTATGGTTATAATGAGATATTTAGGGTAACTTTTTCAGGACATTGTCAGGCTTTATGTTTAATCGTACTACAAAGCGTCTTTCTATAACCATACCCTCGACGACTATTCTACCATCCCTTTCCCTCAAACCCTACTTTAGGGTAGAATTTAGAAATGTAAAATTTTCATTTTGGTTAATAATAGTTTAATTAGGGTTACTACTTTTTTTTAAATAATATTACAATAATTAAATTAAAAGAACATAAAAAAACACTTTTAAAGTTATTAATGTTAGTTTGATTACGGTTATTACTTTGTTTTTTAATTTTTAATTTTTTACAATAATTAAATAAAAAACATAAAAAAACACTTCCAAACACAAAAAAAAAATCCCAAACAAAAACCCTCCAACACAAATCCCAACACCCCACCCACCCAGCCAGATGTCTAGGTTCATCCTCCCTGACACAAAGCACCTCGCTGTAGCCATAACGAGACCCTTAGGGTTTACTTTTTATACTTTCATGCAACCTTTTACTGACCCCGTACTTTGATGTGACCTAAATGCCTCGCTATGGCCATAGCGAGACGCTTTGAACAGTGGTGAATTGAGCCTTATGGATATAGTAGAGTAATTTATATTTGGGAGTAGAGAGGTAAGTTTATAAAAAAAAAAAATATAGGCTAATAAACAGTGGTGAATTCAGAAATGG
This sequence comes from Ambrosia trifida, assembly GCA_028751855.1. Lineage (NCBI taxonomy): Eukaryota > Viridiplantae > Streptophyta > Magnoliopsida > Asterales > Asteraceae > Ambrosia > Ambrosia trifida. The sequence goes on along the minus strand of CM054128.1, from coordinate 40,653,628 downwards.
TTTTTATGAGGTTCCTTTTGTAGATTTTTACTAATTTTTTTTTTTAACTTTTTTCATTAAAATTTTCATTTTTTCCAAATCAAATGGGTTCCTAGGAACCTCCTTTGAATCCGCCATTGCTAATAAATATGTTTTTTTTTTAAGTCAAATGCAACCTATTGAATTATCTACCTCTAAGATAGATGTATAAAATAAAAAGAATTATATAGTTGGTCCCTATAGTTGAAGGATATTGCACTTTTGGTATTAAGGCTTCAATAAGACTATGGTTGGTATCACGTCACTTTCCCCTCTCATCCGCAGAACAAGGTTGTGGTTCTCCCCTCTTCTCATTTTCCCCTTCCATTTTTTTATTTAATCTATTTAATTTATAATCTTAATTTTTTTTATTCTCTTTATTTTGGTAACTAAAAATAGGTAAGAAAAAAAAAGTAAACATAATACATAAAATTATAAAAAAAATTACAAATTAAAAAAAAATACAAACTAAAAAGCATAAATACAAAAAAAAATACAAATTAAGAAAACCACTACTCGTCATCAATGGGATCGACACGAAAATTGTTCCAAATGTAGTCGATTAAATCCGCACAAAGATGATCATGCACAATAGTATCGCGTAACGCCACGTGTTTGATTCTTGTTGTGTCTCGTCAATTGGTTCGACATTCTCTTCAACGTCATTCGGATCGTATTCGCATATCATGCGGTCTTTGTCTTCGATTAACATGCTATGTAGTATTATACAATTATACATAATAATCGCAATCTTTGTGGTGTCCATGCACGTGCAGGGTGTTGTATTACATACCATTGACCCTTTAACACATCAAATAATCGTTCGACGTCTTTTCTTGCCGATTCATGGCACTTCGTGAGCTTTTTCCCTTTTTCATCGGTGGGATTTTATAGGGAAATTTACGTCATGGCCAATGTGTACAATCGATACTTCCTAGCATGCTAGGAAAGTCTGTCTCTCTTGATGAAATAAATATAGCTTTTCGATATCCCTCTTCGTTGGTGTACGCAAATAAACATTGTTGTATAACTTCACGATATCTTCACTAAATTGATACAAACATTCTCGACTCATTCTAGCAGACATCCTTAAATATTTATCACATTAATCACTACAAGTGCCATATGCCATTTGTTGAAGTGCAGCAGTGCATTATTGGAGCATGGTAAAATCCTTTTTCTCTCTAGCATCCCATCTTACTGTAAAAAAACTCATCAAAATTAGTCAAGTCATTGGCAATTCAGTAGAACAATCGGCGACTCATTCAAAAGGGATGCCTAAATTGTTCGTTAGTGTATACACAGTTTTAGCAAAATAGTCACCCACCAAATGATCATGTGCATCTTAAAAACAATTTGAAAATGAAATTTTAATTTTTTTTGAAAAACAAGTTATAATAAAAGTAAGCATTTTGAATTATAAAATAACACAATAAGAAAATGTAATATACCCTCACGATCTCTATTTAGCGCATCACCCTTCTTCTTGATACCAAAGTTCCTTCGTTCTCACTATCGTTTTCCATCTCAAAGAAATTTTTTGTCATCTCCATTATCACGCCCACGTAAAAGTTTATCGCGTTTCTTAAGTAATGATTAGCATTAAAGAAAAGATGATAAATAGAATTAAACGAGTCTTTATGGATAGGAACCTCCTAATGAAATCCCTCTGACTTCTATTTTCAGCTCCTTTAAAGCGTATCACTATGGTTATAATGAGATATTTAGGGTAACTTTTTCAGGACATTGTCAGGCTTTATGTTTAATCGTACTACAAAGCGTCTTTCTATAACCATACCCTCGACGACTATTCTACCATCCTTTCCCTCAAACCCTACTTTAGGGTAGAATTTAGAAATGTAAAATTTTCATTTTGGTTAATAATAGTTTAATTAGGGTTACTACTTTTTTTTAAATAATATTACAATAATTAAATTAAAAGAACATAAAAAAACACTTTTAAAGTTATTAATGTTAGTTTGATTACGGTTATTACTTTGTTTTTTAATTTTTAATTTTTTACAATAATTAAATAAAAAACATAAAAAAACACTTCCAAACACAAAAAAAAATCCCAAACAAAAACCCTCCAACACAAATCCCAACACCCCACCCACCCAGCCAGATGTCTAGGTTCATCCTCCCTGACACAAAGCACCTCGCTGTAGCCATAACGAGACCCTTAGGGTTTACTTTTTATACTTTCATGCAACCTTTTACTGACCCCGTACTTTGATGTGACCTAAATGCCTCGCTATGGCCATAGCGAGACGCTTTGAACAGTGGTGAATTGAGCCTTATGGATATAGTAGAGTAATTTATATTTGGGAGTAGAGAGGTAAGTTTATAAAAAAAAAAAAAAATATAGGCTAATAAACAGTGGTGAATTCAGAAATGGTTTTTATGAGGTTCCTTTTGTAGATTTTTACTAATTTTTTTTTTAACTTTTTTCATTAAAATTTTCATTTTTTCCAAATCAAATGGGTTCCTAGGAACCTCCTTTGAATCCGCCATTGCTAATAAATATGTTTTTTTTTTTTTAAGTCAAATGCAACCTATTGAATTATCTACCTCTAAGATAGATGTATAAAATAAAAAGAATTATATAGTTGGTCCCTATAGTTGAAGGATATTGCACTTTTGGTATTAAGGCTTCAATAAGACTATGGTTGGTATCACGTCACTTTCCCCTCTCATCCGCAGAACAAGGTTGTGGTTCTCCCCTCTTCTCATTTTCCCCTTCCATTTTTTTATTTAATCTATTTAATTTATAATCTTAATTTTTTTTATTCTCTTTATTTTGGTAACTAAAAATAGGTAAGAAAAAAAAAGTAAACATAATACATAAAATTATAAAAAAAATTACAAATTAAAAAAAAATACAAACTAAAAAGCATAAATACAAAAAAAATACAAATTAAGAAAACCACTACTCGTCATCAATGGGATCGACACGAAAATTGTTCCAAATGTAGTCGATTAAATCCGCACAAAGATGATCATGCACAATAGTATCGCGTAACGCCACGTGTTTGATTCTTGTTGTGTCTCGTCAATTGGTTCGACATTCTCTTCAACGTCATTCGGATCGTATTCGCATATCATGCGGTCTTTGTCTTCGATTAACATGCTATGTAGTATTATACAATTATACATAATAATCGCAATCTTTGTGGTGTCCATGCACGTGCAGGGTGTTGTATTACATACCATTGACCCTTTAACACATCAAATAATCGTTCGACGTCTTTTCTTGCCGATTCATGGCACTTCGTGAGCTTTTTCCCTTTTTCATCGGTGGGATTTTATAGGGAAATTTACGTCATGGCCAATGTGTACAATCGATACTTCCTAGCATGCTAGGAAAGTCTGTCTCTCTTGATGAAATAAATATAGCTTTTCGATATCCCTCTTCGTTGGTGTACGCAAATAAACATTGTTGTATAACTTCACGATATCTTCACTAAATTGATACAAACATTCTCGACTCATTCTAGCAGACATCCTTAAATATTTATCACATTAATCACTACAAGTGCCATATGCCATTTGTTGAAGTGCAGCAGTGCATTTTTGGAGCATGGTAAAATCCTTTTTCTCTCTAGCATCCCATCTTACTGTAAAAAAACTCATCAAAATTAGTCAAGTCATTGGCAATTCAGTAGAACAATCGGCGACTCATTCAAAAGGGATGCCTAAATTGTTCGTTAGTGTATACACAGTTTTAGCAAAATAGTCACCCACCAAATGATCATGTGCATCTTAAAAACAATTTGAAAATGAAATTTTAAATTTTTTTGAAAAACAAGTTATAATAAAAGTAAGCATTTTGAATTATAAAATAACACAATAAGAAAATGTAATATACCCTCACGATCTCTATTTAGTGCATCACCCTTCTTCTTGATACCAAAGTTCCTTCGTTCTCACTATCGTTTTCCATCTCAAAGAAATTTTTTGTCATCTCCATTATCACGCCCACGTAAAAGTTTATCGCGTTTCTTAAGTAATGATGAACTCATGCCTAATATATGATTGTGTAAAATTTAGAAGATAGAAGAGTGGTGGTGATTTTTAGTTTAAAATATGGGTTTATATAGTTTGAAAATTTTGAAAAAAAATATATTATTCCAACGGTCATTTTCCGAACATTCGAAAATAGGAAAAAGGAGGACGGGGAGGAAGGGGAATTTTCCCTGTTTGCACCGTAAAGAGGAAGGGGGTTCCTCGTCGGGGGAGGTCTCCACCTCAGTTCCCCGTTTTGTTCCACAAGACCACACCCCACCACCTAATTACAAAGTTTGATACTTGAGGTTCAAAAATCTGCACTCATGTAGTCCCTGCTCCAAACACCAGTTAAATTATTTAGTTAAGTGAGTATGAGAGCATCAGCAATAATGATTTTTGGTGATGTTTTTAGTAATGAGTTGGATGTTTTTGACTTTTTGATGATGGTCTTATTGTGGGGTTGGTTTTGGATCAAATTTTTACGTTTTGTTAGTGAGCAAGGACTTGTAAAAACGAATGTGGGTGGGTTCATGTGTTAGGTGGTGGGGTCGGGCGAAGGTTTGGGTAATGATTTAAAATAAAAGGTTCTCTCTCTCTCTCTCTCTCTCTCTCTCTCTCTCTCTCAATAAATTCGATTGCTTTTTAGTTATTGGGAGAACCCAAGTACTCTCTTTCGGATTCAGGAAAGAACTTTCATAGATCTTTTTTTCCTTTTGGAAGATACAGAAGCGAAACAATCAACCTATTGATATTGGAAGACCCAACGGATTCTTCCAATGTATCATTTCTTCTCTCTCTCTCTCTCTCCCTCCCTCCCTCCTTCCCCTCTCTCTCTCTCTCTCTCTCTCTTATTTTGGGTTTTATGTGTTTTTCTTATTTGAAAGATTAGACTTGTTTTAGGTGTTAGCCTCCTTATCGTGGATGGACTGAATGGACTATTTTACCCATCTAATTACAACCGTACTTTATTCGTCATCCAACCCCACCTCACTTGAGCATCCACCATTCCCACCCCACCACCCACCTTCACAAACTATCACCTCCACCCTCAACCACCAAACCAAAATCAAAATTAGTAACATGATTCCTTTTTGGGGATTGACCGGTATCAGCACTGACAGGGTGCGGCGGAGACGCAGGTGTTTTATCAGTTTCTATGGGTAGAGATGAATCTAACAAAACTTCAGCCTCTAAACATCTACCTAAGGCAATACCAATTTCATGAAGTGATTGAACATAAGCAAGAAGAGCTGCTCCAAAATCATAGCGTGAATCAATTGCTTTTTTCTTGCTTTTTAGATTTTTTTTTAACTTTCATTCAACGCTCGCGTCCTCATTTCTAGGACCGCTGCCAACCAAAAACAACCAATTAGAACATATACAAGGAGAATTTGCACCACTTTCAAAGGATGGATGGAAATTTACATCTATATTTATACCAAAAGTATGTAACCGACTTCACCTCTGCTACAATGTCTTGAACCTTGTGATCCTTCTAAAAATCTTGTCGTTCCTGGCTCTTCACAAGCAACACAAGTGGTGATGATGCTGTGAATAAGCTTCTTCCTTTTGTTACCACCATTGACCGTCTTATGAACAAGAAGAAGACCCCAAAAGGAGAAAGCAAAAATCGGATCAACTCTACATTAATTCCCTACATGCTTTTAAACACCCGAAGCCACCCAACAAGCTGTGAAAAGATGATGAACATTCTCCACATCCGAATCGCAGAAAACACAAAAATCCTAACCAGTGTTAATGTTTCTTTGAACAAGTGCTAATAAAGTAGGAATGCGGTCCATCTCCGCTCGCCAAGCAAACTCATATTGACATGTATCATAGTGGTGGCAAACACAGCTCTTTGTTTGTCTTAGGTCCCCGATTTGGTACAACTTTAAAGTGTTTGTTTTTTAGCCTTCATGACCGGGACTTTTTTTTTAAGAAAAAAAAAAAACTAAACAACTTCAAGTGATTTTTGATGTAACATAACAAGCTAGAGGTACACAAATCGGGTCTTTTTAATACTCTGTTCCGGGTATGAAACCGCTTTGGGGTATCATCGAGTATTGAAAAATTGAGTATTTAGAAAAACCGAGTAGGGTTCAGATACGTTTATTGAGGAAACTCTATCTTGAAACACACTTCTCTTTTTCTTTTCTTTTTTTTTCCCAGTGGGTGTCATCTTGATGTAACATGAACCCAAACTCAACCCGATGTTGTCCGAACCGATTAATTGTTAGCCAAAATTAGCCTAACCCAATCAAAACGAATGACCAAACCCGATATATTATATTTGGTTCCATAAAAGGTTCAACAATTTGGAATACGAGTGAAGCCTTTAGTAACCAAATCCCCAATTTTTTCTAGGAATGTTTGAAACAAGCCAGCCCAATACACAAGTTAAAAACTCTCTAGTAGGCTTATCTATCATGTTTTGTTTAAAAGTTAATCACGATTGTTCAAGAATTAAGACCCCAATCATTATTCTTTCTTCTACAATTAAGTCCACGATCAACAATCAAGACTTCAAACCCCAGCAAAGTTTCGAATTACTTTATGTGCATAATTTGTTGATGGACCAAGCTGGTAAGCAATGCTGAATCAGTGGCGGACCTAGAATTTTTTTTCATGGGGTGCGGAATCTCTAAACCAAAAATAACATTTGGTCGTTTATCCATCAAGCGACACGGGTCGGGTCCACTCGTATACAAAAATAATAATACTAAAATTATATAATCAACAAAAGGAAACCAAAAGCCAAAAGAATTTTAAACGTCGTTAAATATGCATAACAAAATTCTAAAATCTAAAGTTGTGGATACATCTCGGCTAATCGTAGTAGTTTTGGAACATCAAACGCACCAAAATTATCACAAGGACTCAAGCTATTAATACAAACAAGTAAGTCAGATGTTACTTCGCTAAAACGATTTTCAAATTCTTGGATTTACATATCTAGAATAAAGCTGAATAGTTTGATTCGTTTGAATTATCTATGGACTATAATATCACTCATTGTACTTGATCTTATTTGCCTGGTATTTTATTAAACCTTATAAAAAATAATAGACAATAAACTAAATTAAAGAACAAGTAAAATAAAGTAAAAAGAAATTAAACAAAAAGAAAAACATATTAAAAGTTAACGTGACTTCTTGCACTAAAAAATAGTTCATCTTCTTCACATCAAATTAAGAGAGACCTGCAACCTTTCCACCAAGTCCTTGCTCGCTGAAAAAAGCAAGGAATATATACACACCAACCTTTCTACCAAGCGCATGGATCGCGGATTTAGCTTTAAGGCTTATAAAGGGGAGAGGAAAGCTTGTTTCCTTGCTTTTCCCCGGTTTAAAAAATCCAAAGGGTGCGATTGAAAATTTTTATGGGGTGTGGACGGAATAAACACGTATATATAAACAATAAAAAAAATTTCAAGGTGGGCGCCCACACCCTTTGGCCAGGGTGTGGGTCCGCCAATGTGCTGATTTGAAGTTAACATGCCAAAACGTATTTTGACTTTCAAATTTGGATTTGGAATAAGGATTAAATTAAAACCCTTACCCCCACAACTCAACAGCCGAAAGTCTGTTTACCCACCCCGAAAATTGATTACCGCTTACCCTAATTCAACCGACCCAAATAACCCGACACCGGGATTACCGGATCTATAATAGATTGGTAATCGGTTTGATTTCTAGAATGCACAACATGCGTTCCCCGTCGCATCGCGTAGGCATATGTATAGTGTGTGTATACAGACACTTGTAATCATGTAATAAAATGTTAAGTTTTTGAATAAAAAAAAACTGTATTAATACCATACAAACAATAAAGAGAATAAAATGTTCGTTTTTATGGTGTAACTTTTATTCTTGTATGAAAAAGTTATTGTAGTTTAAAAATCATGGGGTCGTTGGTTTCAAACCTAAAAAGTCAATTTTACCTCTTAAGTGTAGAAATGGCTTTTTATAACTTTTTGACGATTAATATTTTAGGGACGAACACAAAAACGATTTGAATTTAGGGTAGTACATGGCAAAGGGACAGTAAAGACCCTATCTTAGCTTTTGCTATTGGTGGGATTAACTGAGTATGATCATTTCATCATTCATTTTTTAACGGCCAATAAAACTTTTATTATATACGGGGCCGACATTATGTTAGCTCACCGAAAACATAACAGCCACCAAATAAATAAAACACAACTACACACCCATACAAGACAACATTTAGGTTGTATGTGTTGGATATATGGTATGTCCGATGTAATTAAAAATCAAGGTCAACGTAACCCGACCCGGTACGATCCGAAGAGTTACACGTTGATACACGAATCAGATAAGTTCACGCGTTGGTGAATTATTATTTATGAAATAATAATTGTTTTAGTCTTGAGGGACTTAATATTAATAAGATTAATATTAAGGAGTATTAAGATATTTAGTAAGGGGGTTTATTGCAAGTTGTTGTCTTATAAAAGGAGGGTTAAGGAGTAAACCCTAATAACACTTTTATCAAAACAACTAATCCCTTGCCTCCCTCTTGTGATTAGCGGCCGCCACCCAAGGAAAGAAGGTCGCCGCCTTCTTCATCTTTTATTCGGCCATCAACCACCACAAGCCACCACCTTCCTTCTTGCAAGTGTTGTTTCCCGGTTGATTCGTGCACGGTGTGAACAGCGAGGATTCGTTGTAACCCGCGTGTTACAATTCCGGTGTAGTCATCAAAGGTTGATCACTAAACCCCCTATGGTTGTTATATTATTTATTTGTTTATACGCGTTTAACTGAGATCCTGATTGGGAATATTTTATTAATTGGATTAATAAAATTAACTAATAATTTATATATATTAATCGGCCATTATATATATAGTATATATAATCCGTTTTTGGTAAATATATAAACCGCTTCCACTGTGTATACGATACCATGATTCCCAACAGTGGTATCAGAGTCACGGTTACGCGCGTATAGATGGTAAAGTTATAATTTTGATCTATGTTTTATTTGTCAAAAATATTATTTTGACAAAAGATCAAAAGCTTTTTGTTGTTCATGGATTGTGATGTGAATCGAGCCCTAGGTGTTTTGACCCTTGTCATGGTTGTGTTTGTGATGTTTTTATTTTTTTTATTGGTTTGTATTTTTATTACGGATATTGGATCCGGTATAATAGATAGGATTAGAATAGATTTGTTTTATTTGTATTTCAAATTTATTTGTAATCCTACAAGTACAAGATCAAGACGAAGATAAAAAGATGAACATGTTCCATGAAGATAGAGATCTCGGGTCAAGTGGGAGCTATATCAAAATAGTTTTGAAACCCTTTTTACTAGTTCGTTTCGTTTCTGGCTAAAACGAAACGGGCGACCTATTAGGGGCTCGATTCGTTTAATTTTATTATTATGTTTTGTGGTTGTGGTTTATTTATTGTAAATAATTTAGATAACCCAAAATAAATAAAATTTTCACAATCATGGCAACGGTTTTATTAAAACAAGTTTTATAAAAACCGAAAAGCATATTTAATAAAAGGAGTTTTATTAATATTAAAACAAGTCCATTCGCGATAATACGACCAACGTAGTTTAAATAGGGTATTTAAAACTATACCGTGTCGAGTGTTGAAAGGAGTTTCAATTATCACGAACAATATAAAAATTGGATTTTATAAACTATTGTGTGACTCACATCATGCTAACGAGTCATTTAATATATTTATGGTAAATATTAAAATTAAATCCCAATTTTAAATTGATGTTTCATGCCACCATTAACGAGTTAGCACTCCATTCTATATCGAACCCAAATGTTAGTGCTGACCCTGCATCTGGACGTTGATCATGAGTGAAGGTAATCATCGCGGTTCCTGTGTAACATAGGCCGGTGTTACAGTTAACAGTAAAGGACCAAACATCGCTTGTTAGACAAGTGGGCATAGTTGGGGTTAAACATACATCGCTTTTAGCGATAACCCCAAAAAGGAGAGTTGTGTAGTGGACACAATTAACAATCGTTGTTTACCTACCTAATCGTGCCAGTGGACAGTGCTAAGCCAGTTCATTGTGTATTGATGAATCGGGATCTCATCCTAATTAATTTTATTTTTTGGGTCATAAAATAATTAGGACACTTAAACATGAAATACTAATACATTAATTTTGAACTTTGTAGATGTCAACTGAAAACAATTCCGCCTCCCATTTCTCTCTCAAGTCCATCTTAGAGAAGGACAAACTGAACCACTCCAACTTCATGGGCTGGCACCGGAACTTGAAAATTGTTCTCAAAGCGGAGAACAAATTGTATGTTCTTGAAGAACCAGTGTCCCTGATGAACCCATAAATCCCAAGAGTGAGCTTTATAAAGCTTGGGCTAAGCATTTTGATGACTATTTGAAAGTCTCATGTCTGATGCTGGCTTCCATGATCCCTGAACTTCAAAGGACCATGGAGGACATGGACGCATATGACATGAATCAGCATCTGATGGAAATGTTCCAACAAAATGCTCGCCATGAGAGGTTCGATGTGATGCGATCACTTATAACCACTCGTATGCAAGAGGGTTCACCAGTTGGCACTCATGTGCTAAAAATGAAGGCATATGTTGATCACTTGGCTCGTCTGGAATCCCCCTTGAGCGATGAGTTAGCTGGGGATATCATCCTGAACTCATTGCCCAAGTCATATGACCAGTTCATTATGAACTATAATATGAATGGGATGGAGAAGACACTTGCAGAACTGCATCAGATGCTCAAAACTGCTGAGGTAAACATACCTGGCAAAACTGCACCAGTGCTAATGATTAGGGAGGGTCAGATAAGAAACCTAAAACCAAGAAGAGGGGCTATCAAGGCAAAGGGAAGGGAAAGGGCAAAGCTGTTGCCAACAAGAAACCTTTGAAAGATGCCAAATGTTTTCATTGTGATGAAACTGGGCACTGGAAAAGGAACTGTGCTAAGTATTTAGCTGAACTGAAGCAAGCCAAGGCTTCTGGAGGAGAGTCCTCAGGTATATATGTTATTGAAATCTTTGTTTTTTCTGGCAAAACATGGGTGTTTGACACAGGATGTGGTTTCCACATTTGTAATGTTTTGCAGGGACTAAGAAAGATTAGAAAGCTGAAACAAGGTGACTTGGAGGTCCATGTTGGCAATGGACAAAGAGTTGCAGTGAAGGCAATAGGAGAATATGTTCTTCTACTACCTTCTGGTTTAGAACTTGTTTTGAACAATGTTTATTACATTCCTAGTGTGACTAGAAATATTGTTTCATTTCATGCTTTGCGTAGACAAGGTTTTGATTATCATTTTAATGGTGAATTTATTTCTGCTTATTTTAACGATGTATTTTACTTTGATGCAAAACCTAACAATGGGATCTATGAGATAGAAATCCAAAATGATAACATATTATGCAATATCTCCCGTAAACATAATAAGTTGGACTTTAATGATACGTATATGTGGCATTGTAGACTTAGTCACATAAGTGAGAATCGTGTTAAACAACTCAAAACCGCAGGAATCCCGGATTCCAAAGGTTCAGAGTCGTTTGGAAAATGCGAATCATGCTTAAGTGGAAAGTTAACAAAAGCACCTTTTTCAAATGTTGGAGAAAGAGCTAATGATCTGTTAGGACTTGTACATACAGATGGATGTGGTCCATTCAGAACAATGTCAAGACATGGAGAAAGATACTTTGTTACATTTACTGATGATTTCAGTAGATATGGTTATGTTTATCTTATGAAGCACAAACATGAAACTCTTGAAAAGTTCAAGGAATACCAAAACGAAGTAGAAAATCAGCTAAATAGAACTATTAAAATGCTTCGATCAGATCGAGGCGGTGAATATTTTAGTTAGGAATTCATCGACCATCTAAAGGATTGTGGAATAGTTTCACAACTCACTCCAACTGGAACACCGCAACATAATGGTGTGTCTGAGCGGAGAAATCGAACTCTATTAGATATGATTCGATCAATGATGTGTCGAACAAACCTTCCAAAATCCTTTTGGAGTTATGCTTTAGAGACCGCCGCAAGACTTGTGAATATAGCTCCGACGAAAAAGGTTACTAAAACGCCTTATGAGATATGGCATGGAAAGAAACCTCATGTATCCTACCTTAAAGTCTGGGGATGTAATGCTTATGTCACTCTAGAATCTTCGGATAAACTAGATCCCAGAGGCGAAAAAGTGGTTTTCGTTGGATACGGTAAGAAGATCGGTTACCTGTTCTACCACCCCACTGAAAATAAGATTTTCACCAAACGCAGAGGCACTTTCTTAGAGGAAGAGCTTCTGGCGGGAGGGATTGGAGATAACTATGTGGATCTTGAAGAAATTCGAGAATCACAAGTGACTGAACCAACTGTTCAGACAGAACCAGATGTAACTGATCCAGTTGTTGAAGTTGAGCCTGAGAGGACTCAAGAAACAACAGAAACACCAAGTGTTCGGAAAAGTATTAGGGATCGTCGTGCACCGGTAAGGTATGAAGATATCTTCATGATTGATGAAGCTGAGCCTACTACTTACAAAGCTGCAATCTTGGATTCAGAATCCAAGAAATGGCAAGAAGCCATGAATGCAGAGATGCAATCCATGTATGATAACCAAGTCTGGGATTTGGTTGATCTTCCTACCGAATGTCAGACTGTAGGAAACAAATGGATCTTCAAGAAGAAGACTGACATGGATGGGAATGTGCAAACCTACAAAGTAAGGCTTGTAACGAAAGGTTTTACTCAGACTCAAAGAATTGACTATGAGAAAACTTTCTCGCTGGTGGCCATGCTTAAGTCTATTAGAATTCTACTTGCCATTGCTGCATATTATGACTATGAGATATGGCAGATGGATGTCAAATCGTGTTCCTTAATGGACACTTACTGGAAGATGTCTATATGGTTCAACCTGAAGGTTTTGTCGATCCAAAGAATCCTAATAAGGTGTGCAAACTGAATAAATCCATCTATGGATTAAAGCAAGCATCTCACAGCTGGAATCTCCGTTTTGATCTGAAAATCAAAGAGTTTGGTTTTATCAAGAACGAAGATGAACCGTGTGTTTACAAGAAGTCTAGTGGGAGCTATATTACTTTTCTTATACTGTATGTAGATGACATACTAATCATTGGAAACAATATCCCTATGCTTAAAGATGTTAAGAACTGGTTGGGTAAATGTTTCGCAATGAAAGATCTTGGTGAAGCCACTTATATTTTGGGAATAAAAATTTATAGAGATAGATCAAAGCGGTTATTGGGTTTGAGTCAAAGTACATATATTGATAAGGTCTTACGACGCTTCTCAATGCAAGACTCAAAAAGGGGGCTCTTGCCCATGGCACATGGAACCATTCTTGATAACAAGCAGTGTGCAAATACTGAAGAGGAAAAAAAAGAAAATGGAAGGTGTTCCATATGCTTCTGCGATTGGTTCCATCATGTATGCCATGTTATGTACTAGACCTGATGTCTCGTATGCTCTTAGCATGACGAGTAGATATCAACAGAATCCAGGAGAGAGTCACTGGGCTGCAGTGAAGAACATTCTTAAGTACTTGAGAAGGACTAAGGACATGTTCTTAATATATGGAGGACTGGATGAGGAGCTGTCAGTTAAGTGTTATACTGATGCAAGCTTCCAGACTGATCGTGATGACTCAAGATCACAAACGGGATATGTTTTCATTCTGAATGGTGGGGCTGTTACTTGGAAGAGCTCTAAGCAAAGTGTGGTTGCTCAATCCACCTGTGAATCAGAATACATTGCTGCATCGGATGCTGCAAAGGAGGCTGCCTGGATGAAGAAGTTCATTACTGATCTCGATGTTGTGCCTAGCATAAAGAAACCAATCGAGATACTGTGTGACAACACTGGTGCCATTGCTCTTGCAAAGGAACCAAGGTCACATCAGACCGCAAGGCATATACTCAGAAAGTTCCACTACATTAGAGAAATAGTGGAGCGTGGAGACGTCGTGATGAACAAAGTTCATACAGATCTAAATCTGGCTGACCCCTTTACTAAGCCTTTACCTCAAGCTAGACATGAGGAGCATGCTGGAAATATAGGGCTTAGAGTTGTTAGACAATGGGCATGATCTGTAATTAGTATTGATGTTTTATTTTGAACTATGACAGTTATGTTGAATGTTTATTTGATTTAATGGGTTAAAGGCAAATTTAATATTTATTAACTATGTTCATTTATTCGTATGTTTAAATCCTTGAATAAGAGTATTCTAAATGTCCGTAGTCGATCAAATTACATGGGAATAAATTTGAATGTAAGACTATTGTGAATTGGGATGGTTGTATTCATGAGATGAATAGCTTAAGGGTTGAGGATCATAATTCACAGATATTATTAGGGAATAATATTGGATGTAACTCGCTTCAAAACGATCTCCATGGATCTGTGTCATGAGATGTTTTGATATTAATATGTTCAATCTGTCCTTTTTCCTAAGGCACATATTAAACTACATTGATCAAGGACTATCTTTGATGTTATCTTACACTATCCTGAAATATGGGTAGCAATAAGGGTAGCGTTGGGAGAAATTCGAGATTAAGTGGGAGTTGTATGACGCTGATGGAATTCTGTACTTCTATGGGATTTGAAGCCTAGACATTCTGGCGCCCTCGTAAAACTCAAACTGGTATAAACGCGTGGCCACGCTCGGACTAAGGTAGTTCGTTAGACCACTTTGAATTAGAGACGAGAATAGAGAATAGTTGATCACTATATAAGAATGAATGATCCATGTCTTATGATCAACGGATGTCTATACAGAAGGGACTTATTGATAGAATTATTAGGGCTATAGTATTTGGTTAAGTAAAGTGTTACTTGAACTCAAAGAACTAGTTGACGACTGTAAAGTGTCATACTGTGGGAGATTGTTGGATATATGGTATGTCCGATGTAATTAAAAGTCGAGGTCAACGTTACCCGACCCGGTACGATCCGAAGAGTTACACGTTGGTACACGAATCAGATAAGTTCACGCGTTGGTGAATTATTATTTATGAAATAATAATTGTTTTATGTAACATTACGTAGTTAAAACTTGTACGTTACACGTTCGTCATTAATAAAACGTCAAGTTTCATCTTATATATTCGCATTTATTATTTTTGTCGCGTTATTGAAACCCTAATACTATATATATATATATAATATTATATATGTGTTGTGTTGAAAATATGTCAAAAAAAATAATCTGCCTTGGCCGGGGTTCGAACCCGCGCCAAAGCCCAAACCAACCAAACACACAACCAACTGGGCTGAACCATCTTCTTGGAATAAACCCGGCACATATTAAATATATACGCGCTTTTAAATCTGCAGTTTGACTCGTGAAAGTCAACTGCCTTGGACGCGTTTGAATTATCAATCAAGATCAATGCTTGATTGATCTATAATTGGCAAACTGATACGATTATCGGCCCAGTGTGACTCGTTTACACGTCAATTACAACCAATCATTGACCTAATTTTGAATTATACGCGTTTGATAATAAATCGTGGTCAAACCTTCCAATTAAACCAACCCTTTGATCCTCAGTATAAATAGATGACCTACGATCATTCACAACTCGCTCACATCTCTCTCTCAACCTCTAATTGTCTCTGAAACATCTCTGATAATCATCTCTCTACGCTATTTGACTTTTTGCTTTGACCCGGCAATTATACTCGATTCTTCACTGTGAGTTCTTGTTCTCTTGTGGGTTTATTTAGTCGGCGATCATACAACATAAACCCTAACTTTAATCGGGTTCATAATGTCTGATTTGTCCAATTGTTAAATCTAGGGTTCGTTACTTTGATTTGGGGATAAACTCTGATTCGCGTAATGTATTTATTTAATTTTGATCAGGGAATATCACAACCACTGGCCTAGGCCAAGTGGTTGTGACCATGGCTCGCTACAGAAGGTACCCGGGTTCGAGTCCCGACTACTGCCTTCCTTTTTGTTTCTTTTTATTCATTTACAACAAAACTAATATATATATATATTAAACCTTTTAATCTTATAAATTCATTTTAAAATATTAAAACTATTTTATAAATTCTAAAAAAATTATATTTGTTTAATCTGAGATAAAAGTTTTATTTACAATTTTTATTTTTCAGAAATTCATTTATTTAATATTTATAATAATTAAATCAATTTTATACTATTATATTTATAAAAATCCATTTATATATCAAAACAATTTTATTAAATTCTCCAAAAATTATCCTGACTTTTTATAAAGTTAAACTTTACTGAAATAATTTTTAAGTCAGTAAAATCATTTATTTTATATTTTTAATCAATTTTTGTTAGATTTAATCATAATTAAATCATAATAAATCCAATTTTCATCATTTTTGCACCAAAATTTTATACAAATTATTTTTAATTATTTAGAACAGAAATATGATTTTTAAAATAGAAATTCTTTAATTTTAGTATTTTTTGAATATTAAAGTTAATTGTTGGCAATTTATAATAAATAGATTTAAAAATCTATTTTAAATGAAATAATTTTATAAAAATTATTTTTAATCTCCAAACACTTTAATGTGTACATTCAAAATTCAAATTTTATAAAAAGACTTTCTTTTATTAATTTTCAAATTTTCCTTTATTAATTAACATTTTAATTTAAATTCAACAATTGGATATCCCCAAATCGAAACCCTAGGATACACTTATAAGTTAATTAGACTTAGACTTATTATATATTACCTTATTATAGGGGTGATATTTGGAATCATTTTGGGCAACACTATTATTTCATCTTTTCAACAAGTTTAACATTTGCTAAGGTGAGTTTTACATAGCCCCTTTTATTATCACCATTTTTGGGGTGAAACATGTTATAACATTATCATTGCAATTCAATCATCAATGTGTCTATGTGTTTTCTATGTTGCATTATGTCTTGAGCATGATTAGAGTAAGCACCATTCTAGCATAATCATTAACTCCGTACAAGCCGACGGTATACATTGATAGATCTATTGGACTGACAATCCCACCCGGATACGTGCCTCCTACAAAGGTTACGTGGGTGTTTGTTATCGCATAACATATTCAATTGGACCATGAGTGTATGGTATGTATCATTTTATAACAGTCATCAGGGTTGATTATGCACTCGATTTATTTCTAGTATGTTCTCACATATGGGCTAGATTGACATGACACATGAATTGCACAACATTTTATTCATTTTATTATCAAAAACCTATGTAATTCTCACCAACTTATGTTGACCCAAAATACTTTCAAAATTAACATGTTTCAGGTAACAATGAAGCTGAGGCTTGAGTTAGCATGAGGATTTTACTTGAAGTTTTATTTGAAGTTATTGAAGTTTGTTATTTGATATCATGTATTTGAATTCTTAGACATCATTTCATATTTTGGATATTATGTTTGAATAAATTATTTAAAATTTATATTATACCATGTGCTACTGAAAACAATCATCAATACGTGGCACCCCGATGTTTCCGCCATCGGTCGGGGTGTTACAGATTGGTATCAGAGCCTTGGTTATAGGGAATTAGGTTATTAGAAATAATCTAGACTATAACCTTAGGGACTTAAACAGTACTTGCTTCTCCTACTTGTAACCCTAATTGCTTCCCTAATCCTATCCTTATCCTATGCCTTATAACCCTAAACCTACATGTGACTACTCTTATTTGTCTGCTGCAATCCTGATCCACCATTAGATTTATAGGACAAAATCCTCAGGTTTAACCTGAACCCCCTTGAGATCTCGTCGAAGTTCTAGATTTTAATAACGAACACGTGCAATCTGGAAGGGTGAGCGCCTGTATTCTGAGTCTTCTGTCTAGGCTGGCATTGCGCATATATCCCAATCAGACGAGGGACCCGGATGCCTACCTGGGAATTCTCGGGATGAGTGTTCACTTATAGGCTAAAGCATGTCTTCATATGTTATTAGAATTTAGAATCTTTGATAAGTCAACGTTTTCGTTTATTCGTTTTAATTAATGAATAAATGATTACATTCCTTATATAAACTCTCATTCATTTCATTGTGTCTATTACAGATCATGCCTCCTCGTCGCAGCACTCGCAACAGCAATGGTGAGAACCACGAAGAAGGTGGTGATAACCATAACCACAACCATGACCAAGTTCCTAACCACAACAACAATGGGGTCGATGCTCAACTGGCTGCAATCATTTCTCAACAAATGGCGCAGCAAATCGCAACTCTGGTTCCCAATTTACTCGCTCAGGTCATCCAATTGAACAGCAACGGGAATGGTCACAACAACGGGAACGGGAACGGCAATGGCAATGGAAATGGACCCCAAGCCTGCACTCTTAAGCATTTCAACTCTTGTAACCCTCCAAAGTTTAGTGGTGAAGAAGGAGCTACTGGACTCCTCCAATGGTTTGAGGGTATTGAGAATACCTTCATCAACAGTGAGTGCCCCAACAACTTCAAGGTTCGTTACGCCATGAGTGTTCTCCATAAACGAGCACTCACATGGTGGAATGAAGAAAAGCGTACTCGTGGGGCCGAGGTTGCTCTTGCTATGACATGGGATCAAGTCAAAGAGATCATGAAGGAAGAGTTTTGTCCTCGCAATGAAGTTAAGAAACTTGAGGATGAGTTCCACACCTTAGCTCAAGATAGTGGGGAAAACCTTGCCTACAACACCCGCTTTCATGAGCTTAGCTTATTGTTGCCCCACAAAGTTACTCCTCTGCCGGTAGCCATCGAGAAGTACATCGGTGGTCTGCCCATGCAAATCCAGGACACCGTTTGGGGTAGAAATCCCGCAACTTTGGAAGAGGCCAAACGTCTAGCGGCCACTCTTACTGATAATCACGTGAAGAACGGTACTCTCTTCCGCAAAGGCACTAAGAAGACAGTTGCCAAAGACACTCCACAGCCTGCAATTGAAGTCAAACCTGAGACCTCAAGCAACAAAAAGCGCAAGGCTAGAAACTATATGGTTGCTGCTACTCCACCTGCTGCCCAAAACCCAGCCAAGAAACCATACACCGGACCTCACCCTTTGTGCAACACTTGCAAGTACCATCATCCAACGCAGGTGCCATGTCGTTTTTGTACTAAGTGTCAAAGATATGGTCACCTGGTGAACGTCTGTCGATCTTCTACTACCCAAGACAACAATAACCCAGCTCCCAACCAACAAAACAACAGGCCTACTCGTGGTCAATGCTACGAGTGTGGTAACCCTAATCACTACATCAACAACTGCCCTAATCGTAACCGTAACCAAAACCAAAATCAGAACCAAAACCAAAACCAGAACCGCAACCAGAACCAAGGTGCTCGAGGTCGCGCCTACAATCTCAACGCTAACCAGGCTCGTGACAACAACGAAGTGGTGAATGGTACGTTTCTCATTAATAACCACTATGCATCCATATTATTTGATTCGGGAGCTGATAAGTCATTTGTGTCACTGAAGTTTGAACCTTTACTTAACTTACCCCACACTAATCTAGAAGAACCTTTCGTGGTAGAGGTAGCTAACGGGAAGTCTATTTCGATTGACTCTATTATTCGTAACTGCTTGTTGAACCTCGACGATCATACCTTCCCTATCGATCTCATCCCTATGCATCTTGGTAGTTTTGATGTTATAGTAGGCATGGACTGGTTGTCAACTCATCGTACCGAAATTCTGTGCTTCGAGAAAGTCATACGCATTCCTCTCGAATCTGGTGAGATTTTAAAGATTTATGGTGAGAAACACTGTGGTGAGCTTAAGCTTATGTCTTGTACTACTGCCCAAAAGTACTTACGAAAGGGGTATACAGCCTTCTTAGCTAACGTGATAGAGAAGAAGGACAAAGGCAAAAGTATCCAAGACATTCCTATTATTCGGGACTATCCTGAAGTCTTTCCCGAGGATTTACCTGGTTTGCCTCCTGCCCGACAAGTGGAATTTCGTATTGATCTTATTCCTGGTGCTAATCCTGTCGCTAAAGCTCCTTATCGTCTTGCACCCTCTGAAATGCAAGAACTTGCCAGTCAATTACAGGAACTTTCTGATAAAGGGTTCATTCGCCCTAGTTCTTCTCCATGGGGAGCCCCTGTCTTGTTCGTTAAAAAGAAGTATGGTTCTCTTAGGATGTGTATTGACTACCGTGAACTCAACAAACTCACCATCAAGAATCGTTATCCGCTTCCTAGGATTGACGATCTCTTCGATCAACTTCAAGGAGCAACCCATTTCTCGAAGATTGATCTCCGTTCTGGTTATCATCAGCTTAGAGTCCACGAAGAAGATATTCCCAAGACAGCTTTTCGCACTCGCTACGGTCACTATGAATTCATGGTTATGCCTTTTGGGTTGACCAATGCTCCCGCAGTATTTATGGATTTGATGAATCGGGTTTGTAGACCCTATCTCGACAAATTCGTGATCGTTTTCATCGATGATATTTTGATTTACTCTAAATCAAAATCCGATCACGAGCAACATCTTCACTCTATCTTGAATCTCCTAAAGAAAGAACAACTGTACGCCAAGTTCTCAAAATGCGAATTTTGGCTTAAGGAAGTTCAATTTTTGGGACATGTCATTGATATGAACGGAATTCATGTTGATCCTGCAAAGATCGAAGCTGTGAAGAATTGGAGTGTTCCTACCACTCCAACGGAAGTCCGTTCTTTTCTTGGGTTGGCTGGTTATTATCGTCGATTCATCGCCAATTTCTCCAAGATCGCTGTTCCTCTCACTACCTTAACTCACAAGGGTAAACCCTATGAGTGGGGACCTAAGCAAGAGGAAGCATTCGAAACTCTTAAGCTGAAACTTTGTGAAGCTCCTATCTTGTCTCTACCTGATGGTAATGATGATTTCGTGGTCTACTGTGATGCATCGAACCAGGGTCTTGGTTGTGTTCTCATGCAACGAGGAAAGGTTATTGCTTATGCGTCTCGACAACTCAAGACTCACGAAAAGAATTATACCACCCATGATCTTGAATTGGGTGCTGTTGTCTTTGCACTCAAGATTTGGAGACATTATCTTTATGGGACCAAATGTGTGGTGTTCACGGACCACAAAAGTCTCCAACATGTCTTCGATCAAAAGAATCTTAACATGAGGCAACGACGTTGGGTTGAATTACTTAACGACTATGATTGCGAAATTCGCTACCATCCTGGCAAGGCGAATGTTGTGGCCGACGCACTTAGTCGTAAAGAGCGTGTCAAACTCCAATGTGCGAGAGTTCGTACTGATCTTCAGGATCGCATTCTCCAGGCCCAACACACATCAGTCACCCAAGGTAACATGTACGATGACATGTCTTGTGGTGCTGAAACTCAACTTGAAACCAAACCCGATGGTCTTCTTTATTTCCTTAATCGACTGTGGATTCCCGACCGTGATGATCTTCGTACTTTTCTCATGAACGAGGCTCATAAGTCTCGTTATTCTATTCATCCTGGAGCTGACAAGATGTACCAAGATCTTCGTTATTCTTATTGGTGGCCTGGTATGAAGAAAGACATTGCTCTTTTCGTTGCAAAATGCCTCACTTGTTCCAAGGTCAAGGCTGAACATCAACGACCATCTGGTATGCTCGAACAACCAGAGATTCCTGTCTGGAAATGGGAGAGCATAGCTATGGATTTCATCACCAAACTCCCTCGTACACCCAAAGGTTTTGATAGTATTTGGGTAATCGTCGATCGTTTGACCAAGTCAGCTCACTTCCTACCTATTCGTGAGAAGTATTCTGTGGAAAGGTTGGCAAAGATGTACGTAAGTGAAATCGTATGTCGTCACGGTATACCTTTGGACATTATTTCTGATCGCGATGGTCGTTTCACCTCTCACTTTTGGGAGTCTCTACAAGATGCTTTGGGTACCAAGTTGAACCTGAGCACTGCTTATCACCCTCAAACGGATGGTCAGACTGAACGAACCATCCAGACACTTGAGGACATGCTCAGGGCATGTGTCATCGATTTTGGTGGCGCATGGGATTCTCATCTTCCTTTGGTTGAGTTTTCATACAACAACAGTTATCACGCCAGCATTAACATGGCTCCTTTTGAGGCACTCTATGGTCGGAAATGTCGTTCACCTGTCTGTTGGACTGAGGTTGGTGAAGCTCGTATTACTGGACCCGAACTAATCCAGGAAACCACAGACAAAATTCAGCTTATTCAGGATAATCTTCTCAAGGCTAGAAGTCGTCAGAAGAGTTATGCTGATAAACGCCGTAAACCCTTGGAATTTCAAGTTGGGGACCTTGTACTACTTAAGGTATCCCCTTGGAAAGGAGTTATTCGTTTCGGTAGAAAGGGAAAGCTAGCTCCTCGATACGTAGGCCCCTTCAAAATTCTTGACAGAGTTGGAAAAGTGGCTTACAAACTTGATCTTCCACCTGAGCTAAGCAATGTTCATCCGACCTTCCATGTTTCGAATCTCAAGAAATGCTTAGCAGATGAGAACCTTAATGTTCCTCTTGAGGATGTGCAAATCGATGAAAGTATGCACATTATCGAGAAACCCGTCGAGATTGTTGACACTGGAGTCAAGAAACTCAAGCGCAGTCGTATTCCGATCGTTAAGGTTCGTTGGGAATCTAAACGAGGCCCAGAGTTCACTTGGGAACGTAAAGACCAGATGAAGTCGAAGTATCCACATCTTTTCCCGCCAGACTCTCCAACTCCAACTTCGGGACGAAGTTCCTAAAAGTAGGGAAGACTGTAACATTACGTAGTTAAAACTTGTACGTTACACGTTCGTCATTAATAAAACGTCAAGTTTCATCTTATATATTCGCATTTATTATTTTTGTCGCGTTATTGAAACCCTAATACTATATATATATATATAATATTATATATGTGTTGTGTTGAAAATATGTCAAAAAAAATAATCTGCCTTGGCCGGGGTTCGAACCCGCGCCAAAGCCCAAACCAACCAAACACACAACCAACTGGGCTGAACCATCTTCTTGGAATAAACCCGGCACATATTAAATATATACGCGCTTTTAAATCTGCAGTTTGACTCGTGAAAGTCAACTGCCTTGGACGCGTTTGAATTATCAATCAAGATCAATGCTTGATTGATCTATAATTGGCAAACTGATACGATTATCGGCCCAGTGTGACTCGTTTACACGTCAATTACAACCAATCATTGACCTAATTTTGAATTATACGCGTTTGATAATAAATCGTGGTCAAACCTTCCAATTAAACCAACCCTTTGATCCTCAGTATAAATAGATGACCTACGATCATTCACAACTCGCTCACATCTCTCTCTCAACCTCTAATTGTCTCTGAAACATCTCTGATAATCATCTCTCTACGCTATTTGACTTTTTGCTTTGACCCGGCAATTATACTCGATTCTTCACTGTGAGTTCTTGTTCTCTTGTGGGTTTATTTAGTCGGCGATCATACAACATAAACCCTAACTTTAATCGGGTTCATAATGTCTGATTTGTCCAATTGTTAAATCTAGGGTTCGTTACTTTGATTTGGGGATAAACTCTGATTCGCGTAATGTATTTATTTAATTTTGATCAGGGAATATCACAACCACTGGCCTAGGCCAAGTGGTTGTGACCATGGCTCGCTACAGAAGGTACCCGGGTTCGAGTCCCGACTACTGCCTTCCTTTTTGTTTCTTTTTATTCTTTTACAACAAAACTAATATATATATATATATATATATTAAACCTTTTAATCTTATAAATTCATTTTAAAATATTAAAACTATTTTATAAATTCTAAAAAAATTATATTTGTTTAATCTGAGATAAAAGTTTTATTTACAATTTTTATTTTTCAGAAATTCATTTATTTAATATTTATAATAATTAAATCAATTTTATACTATTATATTTATAAAAATCCATTTATATATCAAAACAATTTTATTAAATTCTCCAAAAATTATCCTGACTTTTTATAAAGTTAAACTTTACTGAAATAATTTTTAAGTCAGTAAAATCATTTATTTTATATTTTTAATCAATTTTTGTTAGATTTAATCATAATTAAATCATAATAAATCCAATTTTCATCATTTTTGCACCAAAATTTTATACAAATTATTTTTAATTATTTAGAACAGAAATATGATTTTTAAAATAGAAATTCTTTAATTTTAGTATTTTTTGAATATTAAAGTTAATTGTTGGCAATTTATAATAAATAGATTTAAAAATCTATTTTAAATGAAATAATTTTATAAAAATTATTTTTAATCTCCAAACACTTTAATGTGTACATTCAAAATTCAAATTTTATAAAAAGACTTTCTTTTATTAATTTTCAAATTTTCCTTTATTATTAACATTTTAATTTAAATTCAACAATTGGATATCCCCAAATCGAAACCCTAGGATACACTTATAAGTTAATTAGACTTAGACTTATTATATATTACCTTATTATAGGGGTGATATTTGGAATCATTTTGGGCAACACTATTATTTCATCTTTTCAACAAGTTTAACATTTGCTAAGGTGAGTTTTACATAGCCCCTTTTATTATCACCATTTTTGGGGTGAAACATGTTATAACATTATCATTGCAATTCAATCATCAATGTGTCTATGTGTTTTCTATGTTGCATTATGTCTTGAGCATGATTAGAGTAAGCACCATTCTAGCATAATCATTAACTCCGTACAAGCCGACGGTATACATTGATAGATCTATTGGACTGACAATCCCACCCGGATACGTGCCTCCTACAAAGGTTACGTGGGTGTTTGTTATCGCATAACATATTCAATTGGACCATGAGTGTATGGTATGTATCATTTTATAACAGTCATCAGGGTTGATTATGCACTCGATTTATTTCTAGTATGTTCTCACATATGGGCTAGATTGACATGACACATGAATTGCACAACATTTTATTCATTTTATTATCAAAAACCTATGTAATTCTCACCAACTTATGTTGACCCAAAATACTTTCAAAATTAACATGTTTCAGGTAACAATGAAGCTGAGGCTTGAGTTAGCATGAGGATTTTACTTGAAGTTTTATTTGAAGTTATTGAAGTTTGTTATTTGATATCATGTATTTGAATTCTTAGACATCATTTCATATTTTGGATATTATGTTTGAATAAATTATTTAAAATTTATATTATACCATGTGCTACTGAAAACAATCATCAATACGTGGCACCCCGATGTTTCCGCCATCGGTCGGGGTGTTACAGATTGGTATCAGAGCCTTGGTTATAGGGAATTAGGTTATTAGAAATAATCTAGACTATAACCTTAGGGACTTAAACAGTACTTGCTTCTCCTACTTGTAACCCTAATTGCTTCCCTAATCCTATCCTTATCCTATGCCTTATAACCCTAAACCTACATGTGACTACTCTTATTTGTCTGCTGCAATCCTGATCCACCATTAGATTTATAGGACAAAATCCTCAGGTTTAACCTGAACCCCCTTGAGATCTCGTCGAAGTTCTAGATTTTAATAACGAACACGTGCAATCTGGAAGGGTGAGCGCCTGTATTCTGAGTCTTCTGTCTAGGCTGGCATTGCGCATATATCCCAATCAGACGAGGGACCCGGATGCCTACCTGGGAATTCTCGGGATGAGTGTTCACTTATAGGCTAAAGCATGTCTTCATATGTTATTAGAATTTAGAATCTTTGATAAGTCAACGTTTTCGTTTATTCGTTTTAATTAATGAATAAATGATTACATTCCTTATATAAACTCTCATTCATTTCATTGTGTCTATTACAGATCATGCCTCCTCGTCGCAGCACTCGCAACAGCAATGGTGAGAACCACGAAGAAGGTGGTGATAACCATAACCACAACCATGACCAAGTTCATAACCACAACAACAATGGGGTCGATGCTCAACTGGCTGCAATCATTTCTCAACAAATGGCGCAGCAAATCGCAACTCTGGTTCCCAATTTACTCGCTCAGGTCATCCAATTGAACGGCAACGGGAATGGTCACAACAACGGGAACGGGAACGGCAATGGCAATGGAAATGGACCCCAAGCCTGCACTCTTAAGCATTTCAACTCTTGTAACCCTCCAAAGTTTAGTGGTGAAGAAGGAGCTACTGGACTCCTCCAATGGTTTGAGGGTATTGAGAATACCTTCATCAACAGTGAGTGCCCCAACAACTTCAAGGTTCGTTACGCCATGAGTGTTCTCCATAAACGAGCACTCACATGGTGGAATGAAGAAAAGCGTACTCGTGGGGCCGAGGTTGCTCTTGCTATGACATGGGATCAAGTCAAAGAGATCATGAAGGAAGAGTTTTGTCCTCGCAATGAAGTTAAGAAACTTGAGGATGAGTTCCACACCTTAGCTCAAGATAGTGGGGAAAACCTTGCCTACAACACCCGCTTTCATGAGCTTAGCTTATTGTTGCCCCACAAAGTTACTCCTCTGCCGGTAGCCATCGAGAAGTACATCGGTGGTCTGCCCATGCAAATCCAGGACACCGTTTGGGGTAGAAATCCCGCAACTTTGGAAGAGGCCAAACGTCTAGCGGCCACTCTTACTGATAATCACGTGAAGAACGGTACTCTCTTCCGCAAAGGCACTAAGAAGACAGTTGCCAAAGACACTCCACAGCCTGCAATTGAAGTCAAACCTGAGACCTCAAGCAACAAAAAGCGCAAGGCTAGAAACTATATGGTTGCTGCTACTCCACCTGCTGCCCAAAACCCAGCCAAGAAACCATACACCGGACCTCACCCTTTGTGCAACACTTGCAAGTACCATCATCCAACGCAGGTGCCATGTCGTTTTTGTACTAAGTGTCAAAGATATGGTCACCTGGTGAACGTCTGTCGATCTTCTACTACCCAAGACAACAATAACCCAGCTCCCAACCAACAAAACAACAGGCCTACTCGTGGTCAATGCTACGAGTGTGGTAACCCTAATCACTACATCAACAACTGCCCTAATCGTAACCGTAACCAAAACCAAAATCAGAACCAAAACCAAAACCAGAACCGCAACCAGAACCAAGGTGCTCGAGGTCGCGCCTACAATCTCAACGCTAACCAGGCTCGTGACAACAACGAAGTGGTGAATGGTACGTTTCTCATTAATAACCACTATGCATCCATATTATTTGATTCGGGAGCTGATAAGTCATTTGTGTCACTGAAGTTTGAACCTTTACTTAACTTACCCCACACTAATCTAGAAGAACCTTTCGTGGTAGAGGTAGCTAACGGGAAGTCTATTTCGATTGACTCTATTATTCGTAACTGCTTGTTGAACCTCGACGATCATACCTTCCCTATCGATCTCATCCCTATGCATCTTGGTAGTTTTGATGTTATAGTAGGCATGGACTGGTTGTCAACTCATCGTACCGAAATTCTGTGCTTCGAGAAAGTCATACGCATTCCTCTCGAATCTGGTGAGATTTTAAAGATTTATGGTGAGAAACCCTGTGGTGAGCTTAAGCTTATGTCTTGTACTACTGCCCAAAAGTACTTACGAAAGGGGTATACAGCCTTCTTAGCTAACGTGATAGAGAAGAAGGACAAAGGCAAAAGTATCCAAGACATTCCTATTATTCGGGACTATCCTGAAGTCTTTCCCGAGGATTTACCTGGTTTGCCTCCTGCCCGACAAGTGGAATTTCGTATTGATCTTATTCCTGGTGCTAATCCTGTCGCTAAAGCTCCTTATCGTCTTGCACCCTCTGAAATGCAAGAACTTGCCAGTCAATTACAGGAACTTTCTGATAAAGGGTTCATTCGCCCTAGTTCTTCTCCATGGGGAGCCCCTGTCTTGTTCGTTAAAAAGAAGGATGGTTCTCTTAGGATGTGTATTGACTACCGTGAACTCAACAAACTCACCATCAAGAATCGTTATCCGCTTCCTAGGATTGACGATCTCTTCGATCAACTTCAAGGAGCAACCCATTTCTCGAAGATTGATCTCCGTTCTGGTTATCATCAGCTTAGAGTCCACGAAGAAGATATTCCCAAGACAGCTTTTCGCACTCGCTACGGTCACTATGAATTCATGGTTATGCCTTTTGGGTTGACCAATGCTCCCGCAGTATTTATGGATTTGATGAATCGGGTTTGTAGACCCTATCTCGACAAATTCGTGATCGTTTTCATCGATGATATTTTGATTTACTCTAAATCAAAATCCGATCACGAGCAACATCTTCACTCTATCTTGAATCTCCTAAAGAAAGAACAACTGTACGCCAAGTTCTCAAAATGCGAATTTTGGCTTAAGGAAGTTCAATTTTTGGGACATGTCATTGATATGAACGGAATTCATGTTGATCATGCAAAGATCGAAGCTGTGAAGAATTGGAGTGTTCCTACCACTCCAACGGAAGTCCGTTCTTTTCTTGGGTTGGCTGGTTATTATCGTCGATTCATCGCCAATTTCTCCAAGATCGCTGTTCCTCTCACTACCTTAACTCACAAGGGTAAACCCTATGAGTGGGGACCTAAGCAAGAGGAAGCATTCGAAACTCTTAAGCTGAAACTTTGTGAAGCTCCTATCTTGTCTCTACCTGATGGTAATGATGATTTCGTGGTCTACTGTGATGCATCGAACCAGGGTCTTGGTTGTGTTCTCATGCAACGAGGAAAGGTTATTGCTTATGCGTCTCGACAACTCAAGACTCACGAAAAGAATTATACCACCCATGATCTTGAATTGGGTGCTGTTGTCTTTGCACTCAAGATTTGGAGACATTATCTTTATGGGACTAAATGTGTGGTGTTCACGGACCACAAAAGTCTCCAACATGTCTTCGATCAAAAGAATCTTAACATGAGGCAACGACGTTGGGTTGAATTACTTAACGACTATGATTGCGAAATTCGCTACCATCCTGGCAAGGCGAATGTTGTGGCCGACGCACTTAGTCGTAAAGAGCGTGTCAAACTCCAATGTGCGAGAGTTCGTACTGATCTTCAGGATCGCATTCTCCAGGCCCAACACACATCAGTCACCCAAGGTAACATGTACGATGAAATGTCTTGTGGTGCTGAAACTCAACTTGAAACCAAACCCGATGGTCTTCTTTATTTCCTTAATCGACTGTGGATTCCCGACCGTGATGATCTTCGTACTTTTCTCATGAACGAGGCTCATAAGTCTCGTTATTCTATTCATCCTGGAGCTGACAAGATGTACCAAGATCTTCGTTATTCTTATTGGTGGCCTGGTATGAAGAAAGACATTGCTCTTTTCGTTGCAAAATGCCTCACTTGTTCCAAGGTCAAGGCTGAACATCAACGACCATCTGGTATGCTCGAACAACCAGAGATTCCTGTCTGGAAATGGGAGAGCATAGCTATGGATTTCATCACCAAACTCCCTCGTACACCCAAAGGTTTTGATAGTATTTGGGTAA
The DNA here is from genome assembly GCA_028751855.1 of Ambrosia trifida. Lineage (NCBI taxonomy): Eukaryota > Viridiplantae > Streptophyta > Magnoliopsida > Asterales > Asteraceae > Ambrosia > Ambrosia trifida. The sequence goes on along the minus strand of CM054128.1, from coordinate 40,624,160 downwards.
TCGTCGATCGTTTGACCAAGTCAGCTCACTTCCTACCTATTCGTGAGAAGTATTCTGTGGAAAGGTTGGCAAAGATGTACGTAAGTGAAATCGTATGTCGTCACGGTATACCTTTGGACATTATTTCTGATCGCGATGGTCGTTTCACCTCTCACTTTTGGGAGTCTCTACAAGATGCTTTGGGTACCAAGTTGAACCTGAGCACTGCTTATCACCCTCAAACGGATGGTCAGACTGAACGAACCATCCAGACACTTGAGGACATGCTCAGGGCATGTGTCATCGATTTTGGTGGCGCATGGGATTCTCATCTTCCTTTGGTTGAGTTTTCATACAACAACAGTTATCACGCCAGCATTAACATGGCTCCTTTTGAGGCACTCTATGGTCGGAAATGTCGTTCACCTGTCTGTTGGACTGGGGTTGGTGAAGCTCGTATTACTGGACCCGAACTAATCCAGGAAACCACAGACAAAATTCAGCTTATTCAGGATAATCTTCTCAAGGCTAGAAGTCGTCAGAAGAGTTATGCTGATAAACGCCGTAAACCCTTGGAATTTCAAGTTGGGGACCTTGTACTACTTAAGGTATCCCCTTGGAAAGGAGTTATTCGTTTCGGTAGAAAGGGAAAGCTAGCTCCTCGATACGTAGGCCCCTTCAAAATTCTTGACAGAGTTGGAAAAGTGGCTTACAAACTTGATCTTCCACCTGAGCTAAGCAATGTTCATCCGACCTTCCATGTTTCGAATCTCAAGAAATGCTTAGCAGATGAGAACCTTAATGTTCCTCTTGAGGATGTGCAAATCGATGAAAGTATGCACATTATCGAGAAACCCGTCGAGATTGTTGACACTGGAGTCAAGAAACTCAAGCGCAGTCGTATTCCGATCGTTAAGGTTCGTTGGGAATCTAAACGAGGCCCAGAGTTCACTTGGGAACGTAAAGACCAGATGAAGTCGAAGTATCCACATCTTTTCCCGCCAGACTCTCCAACTCCAACTTCGGGACGAAGTTCCTAAAAGTAGGGGAGACTGTAACATTACGTAGTTAAAACTTGTACGTTACACGTTCGTCATTAATAAAACGTCAAGTTTCATCTTATATATTCGCATTTATTATTTTTGTCGCGTTATTGAAACCCTAATACTATATATATATATAATATTATATATGTGTTGTGTTGAAAATATGTCAAAAAAAATAATCTGCCTTGGCCGGGGTTCGAACCCGCGCCAAAGCCCAAACCAACCAAACACACAACCAACTGGGCTGAACCATCTTCTTGGAATAAACCCGGCACATATTAAATATATACGCGCTTTTAAATCTGCAGTTTGACTCGTGAAAGTCAACTGCCTTGGACGCGTTTGAATTATCAATCAAGATCAATGCTTGATTGATCTATAATTGGCAAACTGATACGATTATCGGCCCAGTGTGACTCGTTTACACGTCAATTACAACCAATCATTGACCTAATTTTGAATTATACGCGTTTGATAATAAATCGTGGTCAAACCTTCCAATTAAACCAACCCTTTGATCCTCAGTATAAATAGATGACCTACGATCATTCACAACTCGCTCACATCTCTCTCTCAACCTCTAATTGTCTCTGAAACATCTCTGATAATCATCTCTCTACGCTATTTGACTTTTTGCTTTGACCCGGCAATTATACTCGATTCTTCACTGTGAGTTCTTGTTCTCTTGTGGGTTTATTTAGTCGGCGATCATACAACATAAACCCTAACTTTAATCGGGTTCATAATGTCTGATTTGTCCAATTGTTAAATCTAGGGTTCGTTACTTTGATTTGGGGATAAACTCTGATTCGCGTAATGTATTTATTTAATTTTGATCAGGGAATATCACAACCACTGGCCTAGGCCAAGTGGTTGTGACCATGGCTCGCTACAGAAGGTACCCGGGTTCGAGTCCCGACTACTGCCTTCCTTTTTGTTTCTTTTTATTCTTTTACAACAAAACTAATATATATATATATATATATATATATATATATATATACTAAACCTTTTAATCTTATAAATTCATTTTAAAATATTAAAACTATTTTATAAATTCTAAAAAAATTATATTTGTTTAATCTGAGATAAAAGTTTTATTTACAATTTTTATTTTTCAGAAATTCATTTATTTAATATTTATAATAATTAAATCAATTTTATACTATTATATTTATAAAAATCCATTTATATATCAAAACAATTTTATTAAATTCTCCAAAAATTATCCTGACTTTTTATAAAGTTAAACTTTACTGAAATAATTTTTAAGTCAGTAAAATCATTTATTTTATATTTTTAATCAATTTTTGTTAGATTTAATCATAATTAAATCATAATAAATCCAATTTTCATCATTTTTGCACCAAAATTTTATACAAATTATTTTTAATTATTTAGAACAGAAATATGATTTTTAAAATAGAAATTCTTTAATTTTAGTATTTTTTGAATATTAAAGTTAATTGTTGGCAATTTATAATAAATAGATTTAAAAATCTATTTTAAATGAAATAATTTTATAAAAATTATTTTTAATCTCCAAACACTTTAATGTGTACATTCAAAATTCAAATTTTATAAAAAGACTTTCTTTTATTAATTTTCAAATTTTCCTTTATTATTAACATTTTAATTTAAATTCAACAATTGGATATCCCCAAATCGAAACCCTAGGATACACTTATAAGTTAATTAGACTTAGACTTATTATATATTACCTTATTATAGGGGTGATATTTGGAATCATTTTGGGCAACACTATTATTTCATCTTTTCAACAAGTTTAACATTTGCTAAGGTGAGTTTTACATAGCCCCTTTTATTATCACCATTTTTGGGGTGAAACATGTTATAACATTATCATTGCAATTCAATCATCAATGTGTCTATGTGTTTTCTATGTTGCATTATGTCTTGAGCATGATTAGAGTAAGCACCATTCTAGCATAATCATTAACTCCGTACAAGCCGACGGTATACATTGATAGATCTATTGGACTGACAATCCCACCCGGATACGTGCCTCCTACAAAGGTTACGTGGGTGTTTGTTATCGCATAACATATTCAATTGGACCATGAGTGTATGGTATGTATCATTTTATAACAGTCATCAGGGTTGATTATGCACTCGATTTATTTCTAGTATGTTCTCACATATGGGCTAGATTGACATGACACATGAATTGCACAACATTTTATTCATTTTATTATCAAAAACCTATGTAATTCTCACCAACTTATGTTGACCCAAAATACTTTCAAAATTAACATGTTTCAGGTAACAATGAAGCTGAGGCTTGAGTTAGCATGAGGATTTTACTTGAAGTTTTATTTGAAGTTATTGAAGTTTGTTATTTGATATCATGTATTTGAATTCTTAGACATCATTTCATATTTTGGATATTATGTTTGAATAAATTATTTAAAATTTATATTATACCATGTGCTACTGAAAACAATCATCAATACGTGGCACCCCGATGTTTCCGCCATCGGTCGGGGTGTTACAGATTGGTATCAGAGCCTTGGTTATAGGGAATTAGGTTATTAGAAATAATCTAGACTATAACCTTAGGGACTTAAACAGTACTTGCTTCTCCTACTTGTAACCCTAATTGCTTCCCTAATCCTATCCTTATCCTATGCCTTATAACCCTAAACCTACATGTGACTACTCTTATTTGTCTGCTGCAATCCTGATCCACCATTAGATTTATAGGACAAAATCCTCAGGTTTAACCTGAACCCCCTTGAGATCTCGTCGAAGTTCTAGATTTTAATAACGAACACGTGCAATCTGGAAGGGTGAGCGCCTGTATTCTGAGTCTTCTGTCTAGGCTGGCATTGCGCATATATCCCAATCAGACGAGGGACCCGGATGCCTACCTGGGAATTCTCGGGATGAGTGTTCACTTATAGGCTAAAGCATGTCTTCATATGTTATTAGAATTTAGAATCTTTGATAAGTCAACGTTTTCGTTTATTCGTTTTAATTAATGAATAAATGATTACATTCCTTATATAAACTCTCATTCATTTCATTGTGTCTATTACAGATCATGCCTCCTCGTCGCAGCACTCGCAACAGCAATGGTGAGAACCACGAAGAAGGTGGTGATAACCATAACCACAACCATGACCAAGTTCCTAACCACAACAACAATGGGGTCGATGCTCAACTGGCTGCAATCATTTCTCAACAAATGGCGCAGCAAATCGCAACTCTGGTTCCCAATTTACTCGCTCAGGTCATCCAATTGAACGGCAACGGGAATGGTCACAACAACGGGAACGGGAACGGCAATGGCAATGGAAATGGACCCCAAGCCTGCACTCTTAAGCATTTCAACTCTTGTAACCCTCCAAAGTTTAGTGGTGAAGAAGGAGCTACTGGACTCCTCCAATGGTTTGAGGGTATTGAGAATACCTTCATCAACAGTGAGTGCCCCAACAACTTCAAGGTTCGTTACGCCATGAGTGTTCTCCATAAACGAGCACTCACATGGTGGAATGAAGAAAAGCGTACTCGTGGGGCCGAGGTTGCTCTTGCTATGACATGGGATCAAGTCAAAGAGATCATGAAGGAAGAGTTTTGTCCTCGCAATGAAGTTAAGAAACTTAAGGATGAGTTCCACACCTTAGCTCAAGATAGTGGGGAAAACCTTGCCTACAACACCCGCTTTCATGAGCTTAGCTTATTGTTGCCCCACAAAGTTACTCCTCTGCCGGTAGCCATCGAGAAGTACATCGGTGGTCTGCCCATGCAAATCCAGGACACCGTTTGGGGTAGAAATCCCGCAACTTTGGAAGAGGCCAAACGTCTAGCGGCCACTCTTACTGATAATCACGTGAAGAACGGTACTCTCTTCCGCAAAGGCACTAAGAAGACAGTTGCCAAAGACACTCCACAGCCTGCAATTGAAGTCAAACCTGAGACCTCAAGCAACAAAAAGCGCAAGGCTAGAAACTATATGGTTGCTGCTACTCCACCTGCTGCCCAAAACCCAGCCAAGAAACCATACACCGGACCTCACCCTTTGTGCAACACTTGCAAGTACCATCATCCAACGCAGGTGCCATGTCGTTTTTGTACTAAGTGTCAAAGATATGGTCACCTGGTGAACGTCTGTCGATCTTCTACTACCCAAGACAACAATAACCCAGCTCCCAACCAACAAAACAACAGGCCTACTCGTGGTCAATGCTACGAGTGTGGTAACCCTAATCACTACATCAACAACTGCCCTAATCGTAACCGTAACCAAAACCAAAATCAGAACCAAAACCAAAACCAGAACCGCAACCAGAACCAAGGTGCTCGAGGTCGCGCCTACAATCTCAACGCTAACCAGGCTCGTGACAACAACGAAGTGGTGAATGGTACGTTTCTCATTAATAACCACTATGCATCCATATTATTTGATTCGGGAGCTGATAAGTCATTTGTGTCACTGAAGTTTGAACCTTTACTTAACTTACCCCACACTAATCTAGAAGAACCTTTCGTGGTAGAGGTAGCTAACGGGAAGTCTATTTCGATTGACTCTATTATTCGTAACTGCTTGTTGAACCTCGACGATCATACCTTCCCTATCGATCTCATCCCTATGCATCTTGGTAGTTTTGATGTTATAGTAGGCATGGACTGGTTGTCAACTCATCGTACCGAAATTCTGTGCTTCGAGAAAGTCATACGCATTCCTCTCGAATCTGGTGAGATTTTAAAGATTTATGGTGAGAAACCCTGTGGTGAGCTTAAGCTTATGTCTTGTACTACTGCCCAAAAGTACTTACGAAAGGGGTATACAGCCTTCTTAGCTAACGTGATAGAGAAGAAGGACAAAGGCAAAAGTATCCAAGACATTCCTATTATTCGGGACTATCCTGAAGTCTTTCCCGAGGATTTACCTGGTTTGCCTCCTGCCCGACAAGTGGAATTTTGTATTGATCTTATTCCTGGTGCTAATCCTGTCGCTAAAGCTCCTTATCGTCTTGCACCCTCTGAAATGCAAGAACTTGCCAGTCAATTACAGGAACTTTCTGATAAAGGGTTCATTCGCCCTAGTTCTTCTCCATGGGGAGCCCCTGTCTTGTTCGTTAAAAAGAAGGATGGTTCTCTTAGGATGTGTATTGACTACCGTGAACTCAACAAACTCACCATCAAGAATCGTTATCCGCTTCCTAGGATTGACGATCTCTTCGATCAACTTCAAGGAGCAACCCATTTCTCGAAGATTGATCTCCGTTCTGGTTATCATCAGCTTAGAGTCCACGAAGAAGATATTCCCAAGACAGCTTTTCGCACTCGCTACGGTCACTATGAATTCATGGTTATGCCTTTTGGGTTGACCAATGCTCCCGCAGTATTTATGGATTTGATGAATCGGGTTTGTAGACCCTATCTCGACAAATTCGTGATCGTTTTCATCGATGATATTTTGATTTACTCTAAATCAAAATCCGATCACGAGCAACATCTTCACTCTATCTTGAATCTCCTAAAGAAAGAACAACTGTACGCCAAGTTCTCAAAATGCGAATTTTGGCTTAAGGAAGTTCAATTTTTGGGACATGTCATTGATATGAACGGAATTCATGTTGATCCTGCAAAGATCGAAGCTGTGAAGAATTGGAGTGTTCCTACCACTCCAACGGAAGTCCGTTCTTTTCTTGGGTTGGCTGGTTATTATCGTCGATTCATCGCCAATTTCTCCAAGATCGCTGTTCCTCTCACTACCTTAACTCACAAGGGTAAACCCTATGAGTGGGGACCTAAGCAAGAGGAAGCATTCGAAACTCTTAAGCTGAAACTTTGTGAAGCTCCTATCTTGTCTCTACCTGATGGTAATGATGATTTCGTGGTCTACTGTGATGCATCGAACCAGGGTCTTGGTTGTGTTCTCATGCAACGAGGAAAGGTTATTGCTTATGCGTCTCGACAACTCAAGACTCACGAAAAGAATTATACCACCCATGATCTTGAATTGGGTGCTGTTGTCTTTGCACTCAAGATTTGGAGACATTATCTTTATGGGACTAAATGTGTGGTGTTCACGGACCACAAAAGTCTCCAACATGTCTTCGATCAAAAGAATCTTAACATGAGGCAACGACGTTGGGTTGAATTACTTAACGACTATGATTGCGAAATTCGCTACCATCCTGGCAAGGCGAATGTTGTGGCCGACGCACTTAGTCGTAAAGAGCGTGTCAAACTCCAATGTGCGAGAGTTCGTACTGATCTTCAGGATCGCATTCTCCAGGCCCAACACACATCAGTCACCCAAGGTAACATGTACGATGAAATGTCTTGTGGTGCTGAAACTCAACTTGAAACCAAACCCGATGGTCTTCTTTATTTCCTTAATCGACTGTGGATTCCCGACCGTGATGATCTTCGTACTTTTCTCATGAACGAGGCTCATAAGTCTCGTTATTCTATTCATCCTGGAGCTGACAAGATGTACCAAGATCTTCGTTATTCTTATTGGTGGCCTGGTATGAAGAAAGACATTGCTCTTTTCGTTGCAAAATGCCTCACTTGTTCCAAGGTCAAGGCTGAACATCAACGACCATCTGGTATGCTCGAACAACCAGAGATTCCTGTCTGGAAATGGGAGAGCATAGCTATGGATTTCATCACCAAACTCCCTCGTACACCCAAAGGTTTTGATAGTATTTGGGTAATCGTCGATCGTTTGACCAAGTCAGCTCACTTCCTACCTATTCGTGAGAAGTATTCTGTGGAAAGGTTGGCAAAGATGTACGTAAGTGAAATCGTATGTCGTCACGGTATACCTTTGGACATTATTTCTGATCGCGATGGTCGTTTCACCTCTCACTTTTGGGAGTCTCTACAAGATGCTTTGGGTACCAAGTTGAACCTGAGCACTGCTTATCACCCTCAAACGGATGGTCAGACTGAACGAACCATCCAGACACTTGAGGACATGCTCAGGGCATGTGTCATCGATTTTGGTGGCGCATGGGATTCTCATCTTCCTTTGGTTGAGTTTTCATACAACAACAGTTATCACGCCAGCATTAACATGGCTCCTTTTGAGGCACTCTATGGTCGGAAATGTCGTTCACCTGTCTGTTGGACTGGGGTTGGTGAAGCTCGTATTACTGGACCCGAACTAATCCAGGAAACCACAGACAAAATTCAGCTTATTCAGGATAATCTTCTCAAGGCTAGAAGTCGTCAGAAGAGTTATGCTGATAAACGCCGTAAACCCTTGGAATTTCAAGTTGGGGACCTTGTACTACTTAAGGTATCCCCTTGGAAAGGAGTTATTCGTTTCGGTAGAAAGGGAAAGCTAGCTCCTCGATACGTAGGCCCCTTCAAAATTCTTGACAGAGTTGGAAAAGTGGCTTACAAACTTGATCTTCCACCTGAGCTAAGCAATGTTCATCCGACCTTCCATGTTTCGAATCTCAAGAAATGCTTAGCAGATGAGAACCTTAATGTTCCTCTTGAGGATGTGCAAATCGATGAAAGTATGCACATTATCGAGAAACCCGTCGAGATTGTTGACACTGGAGTCAAGAAACTCAAGCGCAGTCGTATTCCGATCGTTAAGGTTCGTTGGGAATCTAAACGAGGCCCAGAGTTCACTTGGGAACGTAAAGACCAGATGAAGTCGAAGTATCCACATCTTTTCCCGCCAGACTCTCCAACTCCAACTTCGGGACGAAGTTCCTAAAAGTAGGGGAGACTGTAACATTACGTAGTTAAAACTTGTACGTTACACGTTCGTCATTAATAAAACGTCAAGTTTCATCTTATATATTCGCATTTATTATTTTTGTCGCGTTATTGAAACCCTAATACTATATATATATATAATATTATATATGTGTTGTGTTGAAAATATGTCAAAAAAAATAATCTGCCTTGGCCGGGGTTCGAACCCGCGCCAAAGCCCAAACCAACCAAACACACAACCAACTGGGCTGAACCATCTTCTTGGAATAAACCCGGCACATATTAAATATATACGCGCTTTTAAATCTGCAGTTTGACTCGTGAAAGTCAACTGCCTTGGACGCGTTTGAATTATCAATCAAGATCAATGCTTGATTGATCTATAATTGGCAAACTGATACGATTATCGGCCCAGTGTGACTCGTTTACACGTCAATTACAACCAATCATTGACCTAATTTTGAATTATACGCGTTTGATAATAAATCGTGGTCAAACCTTCCAATTAAACCAACCCTTTGATCCTCAGTATAAATAGATGACCTACGATCATTCACAACTCGCTCACATCTCTCTCTCAACCTCTAATTGTCTCTGAAACATCTCTGATAATCATCTCTCTACGCTATTTGACTTTTTGCTTTGACCCGGCAATTATACTCGATTCTTCACTGTGAGTTCTTGTTCTCTTGTGGGTTTATTTAGTCGGCGATCATACAACATAAACCCTAACTTTAATCGGGTTCATAATGTCTGATTTGTCCAATTGTTAAATCTAGGGTTCGTTACTTTGATTTGGGGATAAACTCTGATTCGCGTAATGTATTTATTTAATTTTGATCAGGGAATATCACAACCACTGGCCTAGGCCAAGTGGTTGTGACCATGGCTCGCTACAGAAGGTACCCGGGTTCGAGTCCCGACTACTGCCTTCCTTTTTGTTTCTTTTTATTCTTTTACAACAAAACTAATATATATATATATATTAAACCTTTTAATCTTATAAATTCATTTTAAAATATTAAAACTATTTTATAAATTCTAAAAAAATTATATTTGTTTAATCTGAGATAAAAGTTTTATTTACAATTTTTATTTTTCAGAAATTCATTTATTTAATATTTATAATAATTAAATCAATTTTATACTATTATATTTATAAAAATCCATTTATATATCAAAACAATTTTATTAAATTCTCCAAAAATTATCCTGACTTTTTATAAAGTTAAACTTTACTGAAATAATTTTTAAGTCAGTAAAATCATTTATTTTATATTTTTAATCAATTTTTGTTAGATTTAATCATAATTAAATCATAATAAATCCAATTTTCATCATTTTTGCACCAAAATTTTATACAAATTATTTTTAATTATTTAGAACAGAAATATGATTTTTAAAATAGAAATTCTTTAATTTTAGTATTTTTTTGAATATTAAAGTTAATTGTTGGCAATTTATAATAAATAGATTTAAAAATCTATTTTAAATGAAATAATTTTATAAAAATTATTTTTAATCTCCAAACACTTTAATGTGTACATTCAAAATTCAAATTTTATAAAAAGACTTTCTTTTATTAATTTTCAAATTTTCCTTTATTAATTAACATTTTAATTTAAATTCAACAATTGGATATCCCCAAATCGAAACCCTAGGATACACTTATAAGTTAATTAGACTTAGACTTATTATATATTACCTTATTATAGGGTGATATTTGGAATCATTTTGGGCAACACTATTATTTCATCTTTTCAACAAGTTTAACATTTGCTAAGGTGAGTTTTACATAGCCCCTTTTATTATCACCATTTTTGGGGTGAAACATGTTATAACATTATCATTGCAATTCAATCATCAATGTGTCTATGTGTTTTCTATGTTGCATTATGTCTTGAGCATGATTAGAGTAAGCACCATTCTAGCATAATCATTAACTCCGTACAAGCCGACGGTATACATTGATAGATCTATTGGACTGACAATCCCACCCGGATACGTGCCTCCTACAAAGGTTACGTGGGTGTTTGTTATCGCATAACATATTCAATTGGACCATGAGTGTATGGTATGTATCATTTTATAACAGTCATCAGGGTTGATTATGCACTCGATTTATTTCTAGTATGTTCTCACATATGGGCTAGATTGACATGACACATGAATTGCACAACATTTTATTCATTTTATTATCAAAAACCTATGTAATTCTCACCAACTTATGTTGACCCAAAATACTTTCAAAATTAACATGTTTCAGGTAACAATGAAGCTGAGGCTTGAGTTAGCATGAGGATTTTACTTGAAGTTTTATTTGAAGTTATTGAAGTTTGTTATTTGATATCATGTATTTGAATTCTTAGACATCATTTCATATTTTGGATATTATGTTTGAATAAATTATTTAAAATTTATATTATACCATGTGCTACTGAAAACAATCATCAATACGTGGCACCCCGATGTTTCCGCCATCGGTCGGGGTGTTACATTTTAGTCTTGAGGGACTTAATATTAATAAGATTAATATTAAGGAGTATTAAGATATTTAGCAAGGGGATTTATTGCAAGTTGTTGTCTTATAAAAGGAGGGTTAAGGAGTAAACCCTAATAATACTTTTATAAAAACAACTAATCCCTTGCCTCCCTCTTGTGATTAGCGGCCGCCACCCAAGGAAAGAAGGCCGCCGCCGCCTTCTTCTTTTATTCGGCCATCAACCACCACAAGCCACCACCTTCCTTCTTGCAAGTGTTGTTTCCCGGTTGGTTCGTTCACGGTGTGAACTTCCACCTATCGAGGATTCGTTGTAACCCGCGTGTTACAATTCCGGTGTAATCGTCAAAAGTTGATCACTAAACCCCCTATGGTTGTTTTATTATTTATTTGTTTATACGCGTTTAACTGAGATCCTGATTGGGAATATTTTATTAATTGGATTAATAAAATTAACTAATAATTTATATATATTAATCGGCCATTATATATATAGTATATATAATCCGTTTTTGGTAAATATATAAACCGCTTCCGCTGTGTATACAATACCATGATTCCCAATAGTATGTAGACCTTAGTGATAACTTTTGAGCAACCTATTATATAAAGGCAAAGTCCGTACACAGAGATACATGAATAGCGAACACTGGTCATGAAACTATCCTTATCTCTTTATTTAATGAAAGCTGATTATTAAACATGGATGATTTAGATGTTGGATCTTAATTAGTTCTCTTTCTTAAAGATCCGAACATGAAATCCATTAGGAAATTGTAGACCTGGAGATCGTACAATATCTCCTCCTTTGATTAGTTGCCACCTGAGATATATGGGAAAGGAAAAACAAGTTAATATATCGCTTTAATTCATTCTCTAGCATAATAATATATGTATTCTTGAATTATCTTTACTGATATTTGGTCACTAGGCAATGAAGAAAGATAGCAACTTGAAGTTTAGCAAAATCCGCTCCAACACAAAACCTCTGGCCACCTCCAAAAGCCATGAAAGTCCTCGATGCACTTTTCAAATCCATCGCCTGCATTGTACTATGGCTTAAGATTTCACGAGAATTTTATTATCGTTTCTTTATTTTATGTGAAATGTATACGAATAAATAGAGGTTAACCACCTCCCATCGCCATGGATTGAAGTCGAGTGGATCCTTATAATTGACAGGATCCAAATGGACTGCAGGGGGACACACCATTACCGCCCATCCAGATGGGATAGTATAGTCTGCATTAAACAAGTTTCTATATTAGGTACAACTATGAACCTTACTATATCTAAAAATTTATATGCCTTATATGGGTTTTGAGTAGTAAGTAGTTACCTTTGAACTTGATTTCTTTTTTCGCTTTTCTGAATAGTACAGGAACTATGCTCGCCAGCCTTAGCGCTTCATTGATAACCTGTAAGTTATGTAGTTAGTTCATATTAGGGTACATGTGCATTATGGCAACTTTGATTCGTTTACTTTTAATTTTTCTCAACTTCTTCCATCCTACATCGGACCAAATACTATAAACAGCCTTAAGAAAATAAAAAATAATGCTAACTTGGTTACCTGTTCGCCCAACCCAAAAATGAACAGTTCAAAGTACCAAACCAGACAGGCATAAATTCCCCTGGTTGGTCATCAAAACATTGCAAAAGAGCATTTGTGGGTCAAAGTATCAAACATGATCTAGCCTAAGTTTTGACCGGTTATCTAACCTGTACATCATGCAATTTCTATGTCTATCATTAATCATAATATAATAGTCTTCGGGTAAATCTTCCCATGCATTTTTTACTCTGACCTGAAATGTAAATCTCATCGACTTATATTCTTCCCATGTAAGTCCAGCCTTTGGGTTTTCGCGCTTTGTTAGGATTTTTTCGTGTTCTTCCTACATTAAATAACAAGCATGTTAGATGAGTGAAATCAATATAGGGATTTTACACTCTTTACATACCGTTAATTCCTTCAATGCACGAGGGTTATCTGTCAGAAACTTGACTGTAGCTGTTATCGCTTGGGAAGTTGTTTCAAAGTTGGCAAACAATAGCGCAAACATCAAGTCCAAAGCAGTTGCTTCTGTAAGGATTGTGTCATTTTGCTCGAGTTCTTCAAGAACATAATCAAAGAAATCTTTGTTGACCTTATTTGGCTTAGCCCGTCTTGCATCTAGCATGTTCTTGAGAATCATCATCATCTTCTTTCTTCCCTGATTAAATTTAGGATCAAGAATGAGGTCTTAGGTTCTCTCTGAGATCCCTTAACAGGTTGCAAATTGGGTAACATGTCAAAAAAGATCATTGCTTAATTGGTAAACATGGTTTGATTAAAAACTAGATTTTCTCATTTTATTTGTTAATTTTCGTTATAGTTGATGCATTAAATATAGAATTATGATTCCCGAATACTATACTTTGCATGTCAAGACTTAAGATGAGATTTAAAAGCTAAGGGTCTAAGCGGAGCAGCCTTTTCTATCTGTCTCACGGAATAAAAGGAAGGTTTCCCCCCCCCCCCCCCCCCCCCCCCACCCACACTACCCTTCCTAGACACTACCAATAGATTCCTACGATACCAGGTATCTTTGTTTGTTTGTTAATATAAAATAATATTATGTTTTTTCTATAGCAACTTCTCGACTCCCAAGGGGTGAGTTTTTGTTTTTAGTAGACTACGTTTATTTTCGATGAAAAATCTTTTTATAAAAAGAATGAAATGAGTTTTATGTCATTCTTATTATAATTGTTTTTTACATGTTTGAACCGTTTTCATTTGAGTTAATATTTCATACCAAAGGGCTTTTATTCTAGTGGTATTGAGGAGTGTAGTAAAGATGTTTCTCCCATAGGTGATTGAGGATTCTAATCTCATGATGGACATTGGTGTAAATTTAACTTGTCCTGTTTATTAGGTAAATTATTTGTTCACCTGTAGACACTTGTAATAAGCAGTTCCAGGCATCTCCAAAGGAAACGTAATTAGTCCTTGAATAAAAGCATCAAAATTATCCCTTAACTTCTCAGATGACTTCTCTGGATCATAACTTATCAGTTTTTTCCCCATGAACTCAAAGACCATCTGATTAAACACCAATATTATCATAACATAAACATGAGTTAATGACTTGTCATCGAATAAAAAAAAAGTACTTACATCTCCAATTGTAGTTTTCAAGTCCACCGCTTCTTTGCTAGCCCACGTCTCCAAGTTTCCAGTTATTACACTCTCAACTTCAGAAAACATCTTTTTAAGGCTTCCAGGACCGACTACAGATAGTACCATGTTCTTGAGATACTTATGCAAGCTTCCATGCAAAGAAGATATATTTTGGCTCCCAAATATCCTTTTGAAACTCGGTGGGTACCAACTTTCAAACAACTGGCCTTCTTGTTGGAACACCATATAACTAAGTTCTGAATCAGTTGATACTATAACTTGCAACCCAACCAAACTAGTTCGAAATATAGATCCATATCTGAAACATAAAGTTAATGCTAATATTCGGTTAATATAACTGTTAGAAATGATAGCACAAAGGTGTAGTTTAATAGTCAATAGGGTCTTGGATTGTATAGTTCTAAAACATTTTGCATAAGTTGTTTCAGGTTGCTGACATGGCAGCTGGTAGCGGATGTGGGAGGATGCTGAGGTGGCAGCTGATGCTGGTTGCTGATGTGGCTGTTTTTTCTTGTTCCAGGTTTGGGCTAGTTTATAAGTGTATTAGACTGGTCCATTCTAGAACTTATTATTTGAGCCCATATAATCCAGTGGCCCAGATAAGAACTTATAAGTCATGTGGCCTAAGTCTTTCAAAGTGTGTTTGTTTAAGCTTATTTGGCAATTCATGTCAACTTGATCCTACGGTGTTGATTACTCTTCATAGATCTCAAGAGGGACCTTCTAGAGCTGTGTATAAAAGAGTTTTCTCTCTCTTGTTTTATTGATTCAACACACAGATATTATTTTGTTTACTCTTTCTCTCTCGAAAACCTTTCTAGTCTTTTTGTATTCAGTTGATCTTTCAAGAGTTCTTGATCAGTAACATCTTGTTCTTGATCTTTGTAAGGTGTTCTCTAGTTGTGTAGATCTTGTGCTGAGTTTTATGATTGTTATTAAGTCTGGATGTATAGGTTTTAGGGTTGTTTCCCTATATTTTAAGAGTCATTGTATGTTGTTCAGTTTTCTCATGAATAAATCGAGTATTTGAAGTTTTGATATCATGTTTTTGACAGTAACTATATATTATGGTTGGTATATTTCGTGTCTAGAAGTAATAACTTAAGGGTGCATATTACCAAAGCTATAGATAGAGATAAAGTATTGGTCCATTGATGGGATGCGGTCCGGTAATTCAAACAGAGTGTGGATTTGTATGATAAAGTGTTGTAGGTTGTTGCCCCCACCCTTGTGGTGGAGTGGCATCCAGATGAAGAGCGAATGTGGGTGGCGTTGGTTCTACTCGGATGGGAGGCAAAGTTTTACCGATTATTTCACTGGCATGCCTTCGGATGGGTAGAGGTCGGGTTTTCGCGCATCTGTGAGAGCCAATGGGCTGTCGGCGGTCAAGTAGTCAACCTTGGCCACAGCGTCCGGTGTCACGGTGGTTGGCACGTCGTTCCTTGCCATTCAAAAAAAAGTATTGTAGGTTGTTGAACAATAAAAGTAATGTTCTGTAGATATTTTAAGGAAAGAAATGAGTAATGAGGAGGAAAAGACATTTTGGAAAGATCCATGCAAGGTTGCAAAAGTCACTAGGCAGTGCTAACTCGGTTGACTGAGGAGTTACAAGTACTTAGCCATAGTCGAGAAGTACTCAGAGATGACTCACCAAGTACTCGGCCTTGGCGGAAAGTACTCGGGGATTAGTCGTTGAGTAATCGGCGCCTAGGCGGGATTTTACAACAATAGATACATGGTTGGGTGATGAACGTGGAGTGTGAGATTTCCAAGAGTTTATCACTCAAAATTGTAGAGTAACTATTCGATTAGCTCGAGGCTTGGGGTAGATGGGTGAAGGTGCATGATCTTGGTGTCGACACATTAGGTTAGGGCAAGAGATGGATGCATTGAATAATATGATGCCATTCTAAATGATTTGAGGTTTGATTATGAAAAAGATAGGTGACTTTGATTTGGAGTCATCTTAAATAAGAGCGTTCGTAGGCTCATTGATGGTATGCCATGTAACATCGCAAAATTTTCCCCCAAATTTTAAATATAAAAACCCCTCATTTTGTACCTAAGTTTTTATTCTCCTAATTCACAACATATATATATATATATATATATATATATATATATAATAATAATAATAATAATATTGATAATAAAAAAAAAAATCAGATTTGTAGTTAGTTATGTAAACCATCCTTTGTTAATCTGAAGCCCAACCAATACTGGAAGCCCAACAGTGTTTACCCAGCCCAAATCCCGGCCCACCAGAACTCGGCCCACTTACCCCTTCCTTCCTTCCCCTTGTTGCTGTTTTAAAAAAAAAAAATGGCTCCACCCGGGTTTCGAACCCAGACCTATCAGAAACACACACACACTCCACCACTTGAGCCACACACATTTATTGGTTTTATACCAACTTTAATTCTATTTATGCACACTTTAACCCCTCCTTGTTCCTCCCTGTGGTCGCGCACAGCAAACAGCAGCAGCGATTTTTTTTATTTTTTTTTCTTTTTCTTCTTTTAACCCTTTGATTTGGCCTAATTAACTCATGCTAATTATTGTTTGACTTGAACTCGTGATTATCGGCCTACAATAACTCACCAACGCGTTGATTATTAATTGATTGACAATCAATTAGCCATGAACGCGTCAACATTAAACCTGAGGTCAAGGTTTCCAATTCGATCACCCAGGCCTATGTACTATAAATTGATCAACTGAGAACCTTCACAACTCGCTCTCATATCTCTCTTAACCTCCAATCGTTCTGAATCACCCTGATAATTATCATCCTCATCGCAGTTTGACTTTTTGGTTGACCGGCTAATCGAGCATCAAAACAATCTTGTAAGCATAATTATTCTTATGGGTTTTGTTCATCGGCGTGTGCACGACATTAACCCCATGATTAATTGGGTTAATGTCGTGTGAGTTGATCAATTGAATAATCTAGGGCTCTTAGTAATAGATTTGGGGAAGAAACTGTTTTGCTATATTGCATTTATTTTTAATAAACTGAGATCAATCACAACCACAGGCCTAGGCCAAGTGGTTGTGACTGATGCCTATAACCAAGACAACCCGGGTTCGAGTCCCACAAGGCACCATCTTTTTTGGTTTAACATATATATGTATACATCCATTTATATATTTAAAAATTCATTTTTAAATACCAAAACCCTTTTATAAATTCTACAAAAATTATATTATGTTAATCTGATGAAAAAGTTCAACACCCAATTTTTAGTTTTCAAAAATTTATTTATTTAATATATATAATAAATAAATCAAGTTTATTCCATTTTATTTATAAAAATCTATAAAAATATCAAAACGATCTTATTAATTTTCACAAAAATTATTTTAAGTTTTTATAACATTAAGCTTTTCAGAAATGATTTTTATTTCTGAAAAATCATTTATTTAATATTTTTAATCAATTTTTGTTAGTTTTAATCATAATTAAATCATAATAAATTCAATTTTTATTATTTTTGCACCAAAATTTTATACAAATTATTTCTGACCATTTAGAACAGAAATATAATTTTTAAAAATGATAATTCTTTAATTTTAGTATTTTTAAGATATTAAAGTTAAAGTTGACAATTTGTAATAAATAGATTTAATAATCTATTTTAAAGAAAATAATTTTATAAAAATTATTTTTATACTTGTGACCATCCTAGGTTTAACATTTATAAAAAGATTTTTAGTTATTTATTTACTAAATTTCTCTCAATTGGCGAATATTTTTAATATTAATCAAACATGCATTTATCCCCAATTCGAAGCCCTAGAACTTATACATTTGTAGACTTGGTAGACTTAGACATATTTATTACTTTATTATAGGGTGATACTTGATACATTTGGTCAACACAATTATCCAAATTTCTCAACAGATATAACATTTTACCAAGGTGAGTTTTACATAGCCCCTTTTATTTATCACCGTTTTTGGGGTGAAACATGTTACAACATCATTTATGCAATTCAATCATCAATGTGTCTATGTGTTTTCTATGTTGCATTATGTCTTGAGCATGATTAGAGTAAGCACCATTCTAGCATAATCATTAACTCCGTACAAGCCGGCGGTAAACATTGATAGATCTATTGGACTGACAATCCCACCCGGATACGTGCCTCCTACAAAGGTAGCGTGGGTGTTTGTTATCGTATAACATATTCAATTGGACCATGAGCGTATGGTATGTATCATATTATAACAGTCATCAGGGTTGATTATGCACTCGATTTATTTCTAGTATGTCCTCACATATGGACTAGATTGACATGACACATGAATTGCACAACATTTTTATTCAATCATCAAAAACCTATGTAATTCTCACCAACTTTTGTTGACCCAAAACCTTTTCAACTTAACATGTTTCAGGTTCTATTTGCTTGAAGATTTGAATTGATGCTTGAAGATATGTGTTTAGTTTTATTCAATTTGATGTACAAACTCTAGAACTATTGTATGTAATTCATTTAAATTATTTAATGAAACTTATTATTCACCATGAGCTACTGAACAATCATCAATACGTGACATCCCGATGTTTCCGCCATCGGTTGGGGTGTTACATGCCATTACCGGATGGACAATGTACCTATAAAGGTCAATATTGTTGGTTGGCGTGTTTTATTAAATCGGTTGCTAATTAGACCAAACTTGGTGGATCAAGGTATTGACATCCCAAGAGTTCTTTGTCCAATTTGTGAGTTTACGAAGGAGAGTGTGGATCACATGTTTGGCTCTTGTGTCAAAGATGCTGGAGTGTGGGTTGACTTTTTAGTTGGCTTCATGTTTCTTCTCCTTCTTTTAAACCAATGGAACTTATTTCATGGGTTAATTCGTTAGTGTTGAATGAAGAGATGAAACTTTTGGTGCATGATATTATCCTTACAATTTAGTGCATAAGGTTTATCTCACCCATGCTCACCACTAATCGCTTACCGATAACTTGCTTACAGCTCAACAACGCCTTTATAACTCGTTATCATAAATGACTCATTTTATGGGTTAACACTCCGTCTTCAGGTTTTGGTCTGAATTTAATCATGTTTGTCTGGTTATGGTTGAATTATTTGACATAATACATGAATAATAATATAGGTCAGGATCAGGTTGCGCATCTCAACCCGTCAACTCAACAACCTAACCCACCAACCTGACACGATTTACACTCCTAAATTGTTATATATTGTTTCAGTGCTGACTATTGGCTAACCGCTTTTAATATACGAAACTTGTGTTATGCTTCCTGAAAGTTGTCCAAATTGTATTTGAAGTTATTGATTTATGCAACAAGAAAAAGTGGATTATCTCTTTCATATTTTGGGTGGGCTAGATGCACTCTCCCCTTTACTTTTCACACCCCCTTCTAACAAAAACTAGTTTTGAAATTGTAAAATACCACTCCTTGTAAATTACCTTATTTATAGTTCTAAGCATAGAAATCCTTACCAAAATTGCTCTATTCACTGCTTAGGATTGAATGCGTAGTTGGGTTTTCCAATTTAGGTTTCAGTTGGGTTATATAAATTAATTAGGGAAAATCATCAAAAGAGCCATTGACCCACCATTTTTATCAAAGTAGTCATCTTTCATCTCTTGGGACCAACCGCTGTGCCACACGTGTCCATGAAGCCTCTCCAAGAGAGTGGGACACCTCTCCAAGAGGCTTCACAGCAACCACCACCACCACCACCATTTCCACCTCCACAGCAACCATCCACCACCATCACCACTAAACATTAACACCATCACCACTGAACATTACCACCATCACCACCTGTCACCACCTTAGGAATCGACGACGAACATTCACAAACCATCACCATCAATCACCACATTATGAATCGACGACGAACATTCACGAATCGACGACGCACATCTCACGAATTTCATGTTAGTTTTGTTTAGTTTTTTATTTTTCCATTTTTTTTCTTAATGATGACGGTTGGGGTGGTTGTAGGTAGGGCTGGCAATTTCAGACACGAACACGAATACCCGACACGAACCTACATGATTTTAACATGTACAGGTATGGCCTTAACATGTTTCGTGTCCTAAACAGGTAGACACGAAATTTACCTGTTAATTTTCGTGTCTAAACAGGTTAAATACTTGTTTACCTGTTTAGTACCCGTTAAGACATGTTAAGGATTTTTGTAAAAAAATATATAAGTTGTGGAGGTGGAGTATTAGAGTTATACTTTTTTATAGATGGAATTCTACCTTTTTAATGCTTGATGATACCCTTTTAACGTGTCGGATTTGGAAAACATGTTCGTGTATTATCTTATTAACCTAGTATAAACAGGTATTATCGTGTCTTATCGTGTTAACTTGGTATAAACTGGTATTATCGTGTCTAATCATGTAAACCAGGTATAAATAGGTTCGTGTTCAGGTTTAGAAAAAAGTACATGATAAGTTATCGTGTCGTGTTCGGGTATACATGTTTCGTGTTTGTATCTTAACAGGTCGGATATACACGATTTGCCAGCCCAAGTTGTAGGTGTGGTGGTGGACGGTTGATGTGGAAGGGGTGGTGGGTGGGTAGTTGCTGTTGAGGTGGGGGTGGTGGTGGGTGGTTGTTGTGAAGGTGGGGGTGGTGGTGGGTGGATGCCGTGGAGGTGGGGGTGGTGGTGGGTGGTTGTTGTGGAGGTGGGGATGGTGGTGGTGATTGCTGTGGAGGTAGAGATGGTGGTGGTGTCCCTGAAGCCTCTTGGAGAGGTGTTCCACCCTCTTTGAGAGGCTTCAGGGACACGTATCGCTCAGCGGTTGGTTAATCTTCAAAGCCTCTTGGAGAGGCATGGGATTCCTCAGAAATCGTGAGCCAACTTTTCTAAGAGATGGGAGGTGACTATTTTGGTAAAAATGATGGGTCAATGGCTCTTTTGGTGATTTTCGCATTTAATTATCTTTTTAATATTGTTTTAAAACTTAAACCATATGCAATTTTTAAAGAAGTACAAAATAGAAGGTTTGATTGTTATCTGAAAACTTCAAGTTGAGAGTGCAACAAGTAAAATAAGAAGAAAAAAAAAAGGGGGGGAGTAGGCAAACGCATAATCAACAAAATAAATAATTGTGGGGTATCCATCTACATCTACATTTAAGTATATGTACTATAAAAGATTAAAACTCCATCAACACCTCTCTATTTGTCCACCTCTGAAAAACAAACGTTTTACCTTTTTATTCTATTCTTGATGAAAGCAGGAGTATCGTTAGTTTTGTTGGGAGTGAAGAATTGTAGAGTTTCGCCAAGTAGCGGCAAACCCATTGAACCAGGAGGAAGCTTTCCATTACATTTAGGGTTCCTCCATCTGTAAACCCAATGGGTAATGCTTACTACAAACAAAGCTGCAATCCATACACCAACATGCAACATTTGTGATTTGCATGAAAGAAGGTAGAAGAATAATGAGAATGAGTTGGGGATGAGAAGCAAATGGTGAGGAGGTAGTTATATATATAGCCATGCATGAATCGTCCATCGACAATTTGTCAATATGCTAATTCTTACCGGGTTTTTATGATTTAATTTTGCTTTTATGAGAAATTTTGAAAAAGAAAAAAAAAAGGAAACTCCATACCAAAATAGGATAAATAATTTATAGGTTGTGCAAAAGTAGTTTACTAGTTGAATATATGACGATGAAAACAGCCCGCATATTCATCCGTGTTAGATAGATCAAAAACAGTAAAAACATATCTAAAATTGTGAATCCAAACACACCTTATTTAACTCATATATCAAACGAGTCAAAATGGTAATCACCTTTTAGACTAAGTATAAGATATAAAGTATCCTTAACCTATAAAGTGTAAGAAGCCACCACATCTTGACAAGTGTAAACCATAGTTAACTCTAACTAACCCAATCCTGGTTGATTTAAAAGGGGTAGAAGGTAATGTTCCTACAAATCATTTATTAATCGTCATTGACCATCACCACCACCACCGCCTGACCCAACCGCCGGACCAAAGCCTCACCGCTCCCTCTCTCCTCTAACCTTCGACGCCTTCAAAACCTTTCATGTTGTTCGACTTCAACCCAACCTCAATCGTGGCTCAGATCTAGTCACTTCCCTCTATCTTCGAAGAAGAAAACCAAGCCAACATCTCTGTATCTCTGGCTAATCACAAAATAAAGGAAAAGGAAGAAAAAAAAAACAACTAATCCATAAAAACCTTACCTCAACTGTGTGTGAATATAGTTGTTTGTTTGTTGGAGGAAAACAGGGGAAAATAAGGGAAAACTGGTTTAAATAGTGTTTAAAAAATCGGTTTAAATAGTGTTTAAAAAACCAAATGCGTTTTATAAAAAAACCAAATGCGTTTTATGATTTTTTGTTTAACAGTTTCTGATCTTCATCGTCTGAAACTTTTTTGAAAGCCATTTTTTTTAATTCTTCTTTTATTATCAACATCGTTCGTTTATGTGAATAATACATGCGTTGATAGTGATTTTTGAATATGATTCGACTAATTTTATCAATTAAATTATCATACTCTGTTTTTTTCTATTTCTGCAAATACGTTTTGATTTTGTTTGTAATCAAATGATTTTTATTGTTTAATCATTCTGAACATGTAATCGAGTTGAAAACGATGAAAAATCAGGTTCAATCGTTGAAAATTTTTGCATCAATTATGTCTGTTGTTACGATTTCACCGAAATTTAAACGCGTTTTTTTTTCTAATTTACCCTTGGTTAGATTAATCCAAATATGATTAGAATTGTTAATTACCATCTTGCCACCGCCTAAATCTAATGGCTGAGAATGCTTCTTACACTTTGTACGTTAAGAAACTTTGTACGTTATCTCTTCTCAACTTTTAAACGGGTTATGATAAAATGGGGTGGTGTAATAAATAAATGAGTTGTAAACTACGGTTGGTTTTATAAAATAGAACTTTTTATTCTAATTTAAAAGGGATGGTGTATTATTATTACTAGTTTATACACGGGAGCGTCCCGGGTTGAGAAATCTAAATAAAGTGAATAAAATTAGAAGTATCTAAACTATAAAAATGGCATCTGCCAATATATGATTAATTATTATTATTATTATTATTATTATTATTATTATTATTATTTTAAACAAATCTCTGCCATAAGTTATCATATTCTAATATAAAAAAAGGGGTAATTGGGTCGGGTATCACCTAATCTCAGGCCAGACCCAAACCCACAATTTTTTTAAAACTAATTCCAAACCTGACACAATACCTGTCGGGTTACAAAAAAAAATCCTTTTTTTCTCCGTTTTTTATATAGCACTATGGTACTCGTTGGAAAGATAATAAAACGCTCGTTAATTTGGTGTAATTTTTTTATTTAAAAAATCTCGTATATTAAAGATATTAACGTTTAAAAATTATGGGAGGAAACATGAGGGTGAAAAATCCAATTTTGTTTTTAAATTATTTTTTTTTCTAAAATATCTCAATGCCACATGATGGGATGACACATGACACACTTAAAGAAGAGAATGCCTCTTTGAATGTCATCTTATTAAAATGGCTTTGATTTATTATAGGTATAGATTATTAAAGAAATAAATATAACAACACAAAGCCTAGTTATTTAGCTATTGTATTTGTGGGCTTGTGGCGTGTTTGAAGTTGCCCCTAGACAATAGGATACTCTAAACTTTGTTAATATAATTATAAAATCCGAAACAACGTTATCTAGAGTTCATCACTAAACAAAATGTCGTCCAATCCATTTACCGCTCCAGTGTTTCCTGCTTTTATGTAGGAGTTAATAGTCATTTTCGTCTCTAAGGTTTGGACGCTTTTACCACATCTATTTAAAAAAGTTTTTTTCGTAACTGGACCCTTAAAGTTTTCACTTTGTTGCCATTTTCATCCAAATGGCTAACTCCGTTTCGTTTCAGCGTTAAGTTAAGAGACATTTTAGACATTTTACCAATTTTCTCTGCTTTCATTTTATTTTAATTTTTTCATTCAGCATAACCTGAAACCCTTCTTCACACCCAAATTCTAACCTGAATCCTCAGCCACTACTAACAATGTCCATTGTTGGATACTATTACAACTACACAACCGCCTCATCAGCATCTTCATCTTCTTTGGGAGATTTCAGACACAAATCCATCTTCATCTTCTTTACAAACTGTCGATTAAAGAGAGAAGGGGTTTGGGGTTTTTAGACCCAGACCCCTACCCCCATTAAGTGTTGACATATATGATACATGTAAAAATGAACATCTTTGATCAAGAATCCCCATTTGAATGATTCACGATCGATATTTTTATTCATATTGAAACTAACAAAGTTGTTATTTTGGTAAATTCTAGGACCTGGATGAGGCTTTGTAATACCTGTTCAATTGACATAGACCTACGTTCTCTAGTAAAATGAAAATGAGGATGAGACATCAGGAATAGTCGGGATAGCACCCATGTTCTCTAGTAAAATGAAAATGACATAGACCCACGCCATCAAGTGTAATTTACCTTCCAGTAAGTCGATATCAACAAGAAGTAATTTGTCATCTAGTCTTCACGCCACTTTGACCAAACCCGAAAGGAGGGTCAAAGCTTCTGAATATTCCTTGCTATGCATAAACAATATTCTGGCCGGATAAAATCCATAAAAAATAATAAGATATAAAAATATTACTTCCCTCCCTTTACCGCCACCGCCACCCCCACCCTCACCCCCTCTCTCTCTCTTTCTGCATACACCAGACCCACCACCATTTGGGGTGATTAGGTACTTCTGGCCGGATTATTTTTGCAATATACGAGGATGGTCGCCAGTTACTTTTGGCCATATACGAGGATGGTCGTCGGTTCCCCGGATGGTGATCACCGGTGTTAGATTTGGAGATTAGGGAAAGAAATATGTAAAAAGAGAAGCTAGATGGGGTTGGGTGGTTGTTTGCAAGAAGTGGCGAATGGTGGTGGGTCTGGTGTATGCAGAAAGAGAGAGAGAGGGGGTGAGGGTGGGGGTGGCGGTGGCGGTAAAGGGAGGGAAGTAATATTTTTATATCTTATTATTTTTTATGGATTTTATAAGGTAAGTTTTTATTATTTTTAATTAGTTACTATATACTTTATAAATAAGGGTACTTTGGTCTCTTTCTAAAAAATTAACAACACTATTGGATGGAGTTAACGAAATGGATGGAAATGCCAAGAAATGACAAACCTCAATGGTTCAATTGCAAAAAAAAAAAATAATAATAATAATAATAATAATAATTTTGCATGGAAGTGGCAAAAGTGCCTAAACCTCATGCACGAAAATGGCTATTAACTCTTTTTGTAGTAATTACCCAATCATAAAACACCAATTACAATTCACCTCAATATGGTCGATGCTATGCTGCTGCAATTAATCCCTCACATTAATCGCCACTTCCTATCATCATTTTTAATAGACTTTCACCGTCTTTTTTTACGGGTGTAGCCCGCATGGGGACTGATTGTAATTAATTGTTGAAAAACAGGCCATTGATCAAACACACAAACACTAAATGAACGAACTCGTTCGACTCTTTTATTTTTCACAATGAAAAGCACACCAAATAAACAAGTAAATGGATAGGGTCCCAAATCCTGGCGCGAATAAGGACATTAACCCAGGAACAACTTAATTATAAAGCTTTAGCGGAGCAATCCATGATTGCTGAGAATAAAATCAAGGAGAAGAAGGTGGCAAAGCTCTGCAAAGTATCACCTTGGCAGGATCAGTCATCTACGCAGCCTCTCCGCAGGACAACCGACGTTCTCAATAAAAAATCCCCGTGCGGGTACACACGTGCAGGAGAATCAGACAACATCTTATGCAAATACAGCTGCGTATGAAAGATTGATTCAGAAATATTCGGTCAGAGCCTGGGCGCATGCCTGGCCAATCAAAAGACGACGCGTGGTAGGGTTGGCCAACAACTATGACCACCATCAGTGACGGTGCAGCCCCTCTGCTTCCAACATGTTGCGAAGAGTACTGTCCAGCTTTACGTAAGACGTTACGTCAGATGCCTCTAGAAGGTCAAACAATGATGTTGTCAGGAAAGTACACGCATACAACCACTCTTGCCGCGCCACGTGGTCGTATAACATGGTGGGACACTCTCTCTCTCTCTCTCTCTCTCTCTCTCTCTCTCTCTCTCTCTCTCTCTTTAGCATTAATTAGACTCAGTCTTATCCTAATTATTTGGTCCTATCCCAACTGATTAGGCCGAAGGGAAGCAGGCCCATAACCCGGGCCTAAGCCGATTGTCGTGGTTATGGGTTAGTGATCTTAGGCCCATGCATGCTCTATATAAAGGAGGCTTCCCCTCCTTGTCTGGACATGTTATGTTACACTTACCAAGCCAACACCATTTTTTTGTGTTCGTACATTGTAATCATAGCGATTACCTAGCAGTCACCTCCCTTCGTACGGCCCATTTGATGCTTTCTTTCAGGTTCGGTTCGAGTCACGAATGTGTGCAAAGGATTATACCATGCAGCAACCACGAGTTCAACACCATAATCATCTCGGTAGAGGTAATTATAGCTCGTTGTCTCTTCAACAACGACATCATAAACTTATTAGAACCCATACTCTATTTAGAATAAATAAACCAACTAGATAATCTATCTAATTCAAGCTAGCAATATCTTTAACTACTTACCTTTTGTGAATAATATTCTAAATTAGAATTCTCTTATAATTATTTTTTCCGGCCAATCCCTTATGGTGGAGTGGTACCCTCCTTGCTTTCCTTATGGGAGGTGGGGAGTTCGAGTCCTACGGCACCAAAATGCTGCTGGTGGGCCGGGTTTTACCACAATAGGCATTCGGTCTGCGGGTTTCCCCCAAAACTGGTGTGAACTTACTGGTGGACCCGTGTTACTCTTTGAGTACTCCTTTGTCTAGTGGGTACTTCGAGAGTGCTTGGAATATATTTGTTGGCCGTTTAAAAAAATATATTTTTTCCGATTCAGTCAACGAGTCAACAACCGGGAGTTGGTTGGAATCCGTTCGGGTATAGAACCAGTTGAAGTGTAAGGTCTTGTGTGCTTTCTCAATTAAGTTGAGCCAATAATCTTGTCATTAAACCGAAACAAGAAAATGTAGTGTTTTATTAAAATTCAAGACCCGGATTTTTCAAAATGATTTAATTTTGCGATAAGACTTTCAGGTTTCAAAATGATATATCTTCTTATGAAAAGAATAGCCCACATGATTATTAGGAAAATAAATTGCGTACTATGTTTTCAACTATATAACGCAAAGGTCCATTCTCTGTTTATAAAAATGAAGTTAAAAACACTTACAACTAGCAGCCTACTTTTATTGAGTTTTTGGTTTGGAGTGTGACTGATGATAGTCAGATTGCAAGTCAATACATGTCCTAGCTCGTTTAATTATTGATCAATGAAAATAAAATAAAATTTACTAAAAATGATAATAAAAAATTATAGATGAGAAATAGTGACCAAGATACAGACCACGTCTTTGCTAGATACTTGTGGGCTAGATGTATATGGTGAAATGTTTTCGTGTGGATTAAAATTTCTGTGCCCATTGACCCACCAAATATCAAGGAGATAATGGAAAAATAATCAAGAGTTCAGTATCTGATCTGAAAGGTATAGAAAACTGGTTCTTAATGTTGCTGGTAACCATGTGGAGATTATGGATGGTCAAAAATGCTAAAGTGTATGATGGCACCTTCATCCCAATTCAAAAGACGGTAGAGTTGATTAAAGAAGATGTTTTCCATTAGGCGTCCAATAGAACTAAGATAACCCCTCCTACACGTGAAAAGTGGGTTGATTTTGATGTCAGTGACTTGGTGTAGTTTTGTCGTTTTTTCTGTTTTTGGTGGTTATACTCTTGCCCAGTCTCTAGCTGGCTTTTTATATATAAATATATATATATATATATATATATATATATATATATATATATATATATATATATATATATTGTCAAGTTATCTTCATTGCATGATAAACCTCTCTCTAACGAAAATAAAGCAAAAACAAAAACCCTCCAAAAAGAAAGTTGATAAAATTGGTGGTTTTGGTTTCCTTTACGGGAATTCTCCAAGGTGGCCAATCCGGATGTAAACCTGCAAAGAAAAACTAAGATAACCGCAATCATCAAAAATAAAGAATAAATAAAATGAAAAAGGAAAATAAAGAAGACCAAAAATAAAAAGAAAAATAAAGTGAAAAGAAACTGAAAAATAAAAATCAACCGATTAATTAAGTGACTTGGGTCTTTCTTTGGAAATTAATTGTGTTCCCCGGCAACGGCGCTAGAAACATGGTGTGTCTGGTTTTAGTAATTAAAAAGATGTCATTTTTCCCGGTGCCAAAAACTTGATGGGTTAACTCCAAAACATTGGTTTTGGGAAAAAGACTGATTTTTATTAAACCCTTAAACAAGTTTTAAATTTATAAGTAAACGATAATTACTTAGAAACTATAACCAACACATAGGCATAGAACTTGACGTGTATAGTATAGATTTTTAGGGTAAATACCGAGTATCATATTCCAAAGAACATACTTTCCCCTACTCAACCTTTTATCACGTTAACTAATCAGGTTTGAAAAAAAAAATGGAGGGGTTCTAAAAGAAAAATAGGTTTTGAAAAAGGGTTTGGTTTTAAGATAAAAATAGTAGAGATAGTAAACATGCACATCTCGGAGGCCCTCCGTATAAGTAGTCAATTTTATTAATAAAAGTAATATTAAGTTTAATTATTGGTGAGGAGGACAGAGGTGAACGGTCCCTTCAGAGTTGGGGATGAGAAAAGAAATATATAATAGAAATGACGTTCTGGAAACTCTAGGGGTCACACATAGGGGAAGTGTACGAGTCCCCATAAATGTGTCGTCAGACTACTAGCATGTAAGGCGACGTTCTCCTGTTGAAAATGTAGTTAACCAACTCACACTGCCGTGTAGCTTTTTGGAAAGTTTGAATCCTGCTTTTAGGCACTTCCCAAACCACCGCCAAGCCACTCGTTTAAGCACTGGATCCTCTAATCTATCTTCTTAAATTAATGTAGAGGCTTAATTTCCGACCAGGCACACCGTCCACCTCACTTAGCTCTCGCTTTACGTACCGAAAGATCTCTCTTATAGTCAGCCTAGGCGACAGCGTACCCTCCATTGTTTAACGGCGTTGTACTAACGAAAACTAGATAAAGTATCCTTGTTTAATTTATCTTAGGAGTGACAATTTAAATATTTGTTAATCGGGTAAATATAAGTTTGGTTTAGTGATTATGTGACTTAAAAAACCCAACCCATAACCTCCCGGGATGAATGAAATCCTTAACAAAGGTGGAACATAATCCTAAAGGTGTGCAATCCGAATATCATTGGTGTACCCGTAGGGAATCCTCCATTTACCAAGAAAGTCACTCATACATCTGGTAAGAACCAGAAGTGTGTCACTCAGATCCGGTCCACTTCAGAAGCCATTGCTTAGAACCCGGTTTGGATATCAGAAAACCCGAAGGATCTGTCTCACTACCAGTTTCATTGCCTTGGATCTAGCTCGGGACTACCAGAAGCCGATCGAACCCCATAATAGTTTATTTTGTTATTTATGTTAGGGTTGATTTTAGAGGTTTATTAAGTTAATCACTAATTGAACCTGTCACAAAGATAAACTAACAAGAATTAGTTAAGAAAATAAACACACCAAATAACTAAAAATAAACTACTAATAATAATAAAAGTCTACAAATCGAAATGGGTTCGAAGAATAATAGATGGATACAACCATAAACGGTGATCATCACAAGAACATGGATGCTTTTGACTCATAGGCAAGCCTTCCACCTCAGCAATCCTATGTATCTAATATGATCCTCACGACCCTCGATGTTTTATTGCATGTAACTACACTACGGTTCCATTCCCGTCCAAGATGATCAAGGTAGGACAAGGCCTAACCTTGGTGGGATGTTAGGATGGCCCTAAGGCCTCCCACTGGACCCCAAGATCTCTGGAAGGAGCTTAGAAGTTGTCTTAAGAAAGCTCTTGAAGGACCAAGAAGGAACACCAAATGATTGAGTTGAGCTTGCTATTTATAGAGTTATCAGGGCATGCACGGGTGTGCCTTATAGTCTAAGTAGTTAACTCGGCCGATATATCGGTGATATATCACCGATATCTCGGTTATCGGTCATCAACTGATATATTGGAACCGATATTTTGACCGATATTTTGTACTGATATTATCGACGATATTGGCCGATATTTGACCGATATTTTACCGAATTTGACGGATATATCACCGATATTCCCGATATTGGTGTTTTTCTTCTTAGTTCTTCCATTTTTCTTACTTCTTATAGTTGTTATTACTTTTTTATTACTGTTTTAAGTCTTAGTTATTAATAGTTAGTGTTAAATATTAATGTTTTGAGTCTTAACAAGTTCCCACTTGCTACAATTGTTAGTGTTTTGCAAGTTGTAAAAGGTTGATTTGTTAATGGTAGGAGAGTATGTTGAATTGTTAGTGTTAAATTGCTACATGTATGGATTTTGCAAGATATAAAAATTACCGATATCTCACCGCGATAACCTATATCTCAAATATCGGTCCTTCACCGATATCCGATATTTTACCGCATTAACTGCTTAGGTTATAGTGGTGCACGGGCATGCACTTCCCCACGTACGTTCTGTTGCTGCAGATCTGTCTTGTCTGTACTTTCTGTCGAGCACAGGCGTGCCAAGGGGTGTGGACGGGTGTGCAGGCCGACAAACTGAGTTTTCTTGTCTCCCAAGTTGGCTGCTTTGTCTTCTAGTGTGCAGGACCTTCATGCAAGTGTGCATGGGCATGTTGGGTCAGTCTCAGGTCAATTTTATCATTTCTTAAGTCCCGAGAAAGACTTTACACATACTTGGAACATGCTTCGGGTCTAGTATTCTCAGGAATCTCCGATTTTTAGATGTTTTGCCCAAAAATCGTTTGTTTTCGGGTTGGAGCTCCAATTTCCTGAAAATTACAAATATGAACGATTTAGTAGCTATAATTATCAATTTAAGCTCAATTTTGACCTATTTTAAGACCATTTGTGCATGTTTTATATTGAATTTTATGACACATCAGTACTTGCTGCACTGTGATAATGAAAGTGCAGTGAAACTTGCTTAGAATCCTGTGTATTACAAGAAGATGAAGCACATCGGGATAAGGTATCACTTCGTGAGAGGATTGGTTGTTGAGGACATAAAGTGACACCCGGCAAGCTCCGGTTAATAACTTTCGTTAAACTAGTAAGTCTACCTTAGCGAGTCATGCATATTACGTACTTAACTGGGTCAGTCGAGTCGTTACGATGATTCTGGGAATCATCGGGAGTCGTTACAATGATCCGCGGGATCATCGGGAGTCGGTCCATAACTATGTGTACAAGGATTGGTGATTCGTGGAATCGCCGGGTTTAACGCACACAAGCAAGTCTCGAGTCCCGGGAATTGGTGAACAGATGTAAACGTGTTAGTTATCGTGCATTATGTGTTTGTAATCATTATGTGACTTGTCGGTATGTGAATACGTGTTTATATGTGTTAAAATAGTGTTTAATGCGCCAAAAACTCGTCCTGGAACCCTACAGGCGATTAGGAACCAGGAAGGCTCCTAATCGCCAGTTGTATAGGCGAATAGGGAAGCTTACTGGTGATTAGAGCTTCTAATCGCCAGTATATAGGTGATTAGAGGCTCTAATCGCCTGTACTGGTCCCCTACTCGCCTGATCTGATATGCACGAGTCAAAACACCTATAAATACAACCCTTGACTCCCCAAACACCATTTGTGCAACCCTAACTGATCCTAAGCCTCCCACACACCTTGAAACACCTCTGGAACTTGTTTTGCTTCAAAACTCACCATTTCCAAGCTTACACACCTTTCTTTGATAAAATCCAAGGTGTGTTCTTCATCCCAAACCTTTGTAATGTTATTGTTTTGGTTCCCCAAAAGTCCAGACCTTGTTTTGATAAGAATGTGTCTTTAAAAACCTTGGAAATGAGTTTTAAAACAAGTCTACACTATAATACTTGCCATATGTGAAGTATTGATGCACATGATAATTTTTGGTGATTATAACATGAATGTTTCCATGAATTTGATGTACTTCTGATATGTAGGAGTTGTTAGGATGATTATATATGAATTTAAGCTATTATTATAGTGTTTTGGTGAAAGTATGCATTTTGACCCATTTGGGTGATTCTTGAAGAATTAGGATGTTATGATATGATTCATTGCTTGTTTATTGTTAGGAATCATGCTAGAATGATATTATAACATAGGGATAGTGATTTGCAAGGTTGTAGGTTGTGTAATCTGATTATTGCCATTTAAGGAAAGATTTCATAGTTAATGAAACCTGGTACTTTACCATTTTTGGAAATAATCGCACCGAGGCCGTTAGAGCAGAGATGAATTGGGGATTTTTGCTTGGAATGGGTTGGCTAATGGTTTAGGTTTGATATTAGGTGTTTTTACATGTTTCGGATCTGATTTGGAGGGTTAAATGCGCAAAAAGGACGGAACAGATCAGAACTAGCGAATATGAGTTCTAATCGCCATTATTATAGGCGATTAGCTCCTAATCGCCTGAACTATAGGCGAGTAGGAGCTCTACTCGCCACTTTACTAGCGATTACAGCTCTATTCCCCACTTTACTAGTGATTACAACTCTATTCCCCACTTTACTAGTGATTACAACTCTATTCCCCACTTTACTAGTGATTACAACCCTATTCCCCATTTTACTAGTGATTACAATTCTATTCACCACTTTATTAGTGATTACAATTCTATTCACTAGTTTGACTCTCCTAATCACTAGTTGACTTTTCCTAATCACATGTTTGCTTCCTAATCGCGTGTATAGCTGCTATATGTATATTTTGACATCCCGAAACACGGATTGACGCCTAGGAACATGTTAGGAACCCCGGGATACACCCAATGGCTTAGTAACACGTGTTCGGACTTGTTTATGCGTTAATTGAACATTATGCTAGACTAGGTGAACTCTTGCGCGTATTAAGTGTTTAATTGCATATGTTACATGATGTCCTGTATTTGTCTAACACGTGAGATGTCGGGTCACCAATGGGATGTCGAGTCTTGTCTGGTACGGTCGGTTTAACAGTCAAAGGTGTTTTCAAACGTCTAAGGTTATGGTCTGGACATTCGGGGACTAGTTAACCTACGGGTTATTAGTCCGGGTACTTACATACATTTTATGATAGGTCGCCGCTATTTGGGGCTATCATAGCATACTGATTTAACTGTTTTCAAGTAACGCGATCTAAGGTGAGTTCACGGCCCCACACTTTACTAGTTTTGTTTTCGGGGTGAGAAACATGCTTATACGTTTTGATCACACATTTACATGTTATACATTATAAACACACTGATGTATTGTAAAATACATATATTTCCAGTGTAAAGTTTGTATAGTTTTCGAGTCATTTAGATAGTGTTTTTATTAGTTTTAGGCTTGTACCGGTCTATTTTATTTAGTATAGGTTTTTATAGATTTTTATTAGTTTTGCGTCGTTTTAAGTACTTATTTATTTATTTTGTATTTTGTAGGTGTTCATAGACGTTGGAGTATAAACGAGCAACTTTGGTCGAGTCAAGAACACCCGAGTAAAGAGCACGTAGCTATAATAGTATCTAATAATAATAATAATAATAATATTATTATTGAAAGAAACAACGTGACTCATGTCACTTTGGGTCTTCCCAAGGCCCAATAAAGAAGAGGGCATCAATTCATTAAAAGAGAAAGGCGGCGCAGAGATTTAGGGGAGAATAAATATTATTGGAGAGGAGAACATATGAGAATAAAAGAGGGCCGCTGAATATTGAAGGGGGAGAATAAATATTATTGGAGGGGAGATCGTACATCTTGGAGGAGCGGCCATATTATTTCAGAAAGGAGCGGTACATCATCGACGAGGGAGCAGAACAGAAATATTATTTGGAGGCAGGTCAAGGGTTGAGGTATAGGTGCCAGCACGGGTTGGTTCTATCTTATTTATTTATTTTATTCAAACCCGTAGTGAACACCATAAATTTAACTGGCTTTTATTGTTTTGATTTTATCATGACTTTTATTGGCTAGACCTTTTCGCTACCTAGGCGATGATGAATACGTTTGTTTGATTTATTTTCTTTTGGTTTTGGAATTTTTGGTTGTGGGTTGAATTTTAAAGTAAAGAATTCTTTATTTTCTGGTTTGATGTGTATGCATATTTAGTTTTATTTAAATAACTTTTATAAACTCCACTTGCGTTTTTGTGAATGTCTTTCATGTATGAAGGCGGGTTAGGTTGCGGACTGGGTGTTAGCAACTAGTTTATGGTTAATTGCCTAGGGTTATCCATAGGAGTTATAATTGTTAGTTGGGTAATTCTAAGTGTTCTACCAATTCTCAATAGCTGTGAGGTGCGAGATTGTTGGTCTGTCTAGGGTGTTAAATTGCTAGTTCTAGAGGCTTTGTGAGAAGATCTTCCTAGTTTCCCTAGCATTCCTTGTAGGCCAAGTCTTATCAGAAATATTGTAGTTACCCCTTGCACTTTAGGGTGTATTGTGACTTTCGCGCTGTGAGGTAGACTGTCTAGCGGGTACTTTAAGATTTGAGTAGGTAAGCCTATGAGGGTAACCTCTCAACCGGTGGTTTAACAGCACAACAGTATTCTAGGGTTTCCCCTTGAGAAGGGTCGAGGGTGTCTAGTTTATTCTTGATGTTTAGTATTTTAAGATCCCGGTTCCACACCAGTCCCATGACCATTAGAAGCTTTATCATTCATGTGTAGGATTCTAGCCTAGGTAGTGCCTTCCCATCCATCTGATCTCAGTTGCAGTCTCCAGTTTGTGTATTTAGTTACTTTAGTTTTATTATTTTATTTATTTGCAATTAGTTTGTTAGAAAACCCCCCTTTAAGCAATAAAACATTATTAAGTCAGTTTGTAGATAAGTAATCGAGTCTAGTTTACGTTTTCTAGTAGAGTCTCGTGGGTTCGATACTCGGACTTACTTTAGCTGTACTGCACTGACCGGTACACTTGCCGGTTGTGTGGTTTAGGTTTAGAGAGTCTTAGTTTATAAATTTAAAACTTAGAGTGTCTAGTTTAGGTTAATTTAGTTAGTTTTTATTAAACCACTTTGAGCACACCAAGTTTTTGGCGCCGTTGCCGGGGACTCTTGGCGATTGCGTTTACTAGCTTTGATTACAGTTATCTGCTATATCTGTGCTACTTGTGTTTTGTGTTAAGTCTGTCTTTTTGTATAGTGAGTCGTAGGAGTCTAATTGTTTGTGTATTTTAATTTCTATCGAGTTTGTAAATATGTTTGAAATTTGTGGAGGACCCTATTTTACCGTTAGATTTCCACAAAATGGGGGGTCCTCTGCACATTATTGAGCTAATTCCTTTGTGCAGCCGCAGCCATATTATTCACAGGGTGTTCCTACAAATTATTATGATGATTCGTATCAGCATCCACATTTCAATCAGTATCCTGATCAATTTTCTAGAAGCAATTCTTGTGAGAATAATGGTAATGATTGGAGTAAAATAGAGAGTCTGTTGACATTATTAGTTGCTAAAGACGAAAATACCCAGAAAATGTTAGCAGAGCACGACATCATTCTGAAAAACCGACAGGCTGCTATTTTGGATCTTCAACGAACATTAGGAGACATATCTAGGAGATTAGATGAAGAAGAAGAAAAAGAAAAGGGTCAGCAAGAGCAGCCACCGAAAGTTGGTTATACATACGATGAAGAGGGCAACTACCTTGGGTACATGAACGCTCGAGGGGAGTTGTTCCCAACGTTTCCAGAAGAAGGGAAAGAGCCGATCATGGAATACGCAGACGAGTCAGGTGAAGAGATCATCCCAATCACGGAGACGAAAATGGACATTGAAGTCCCACCTCCGGTGCCACAGGTTAGTATATATGATTTTGGGAGTGACTCTGATGAAGAGGACGACGAAGAAGAATGGGCGGCATATCAGAGGTCGTTAGTGAAGAAAGAAGTGATAGAAGAAGTGGAATTGGGGGACTCCATAGGTATGATGTTTGGTGCAGATGAAGACAATGAGGATAGTGAGGAGTCGTTATCTGAGGAGGATGAATTCTTAGATTTGGATATAGATGGTTTACCTGCTTATGAAGAAGTAGGGGAGTTTGATCCCGATGGGGATATAGCATACCTAGATGCCCTACTTGAAGGTGAACCAACTGACATGACTGAACCTGCACCAGATGAAGAAAGAACTAAGTGTGAGGATCATCCAATGGAAATGGTGGAAGAAGAAGCGCACCCTAGCTGGCCCGTGGTATTAGTAATAGATGGAACTTCAAAATCAACAACACCACGGGAGAGGGCAAGGAAGAGAAAAAGAAAGGATCGGAATCGGAAGAGGATCAACGGCTGGCACGAGTTGGAGAAGAAGAAGCCAGTGAAAGTCAAGCACGATCAGTCTTCTTGCTACATGCCACGCATCCGGTTCAATCCAGGTAAGTTTAAATTTTGGTGGTCTGACCCGTTAAGAATGCTTAGATTATTTTTCAATTCCACTAATAAATATTCAATTGTTAACGAGGACCGGGTGGAATTAAACGGGTTAGATCGGGTCCAGATAAAAGAGAAGCCCCCTGATTAACTTTAAGTGTGGGGAGGCTCTGTAGAGTTTGTAAATTTATTTTTATACTTATTTTTTTTTAGCTATTCATTTTTTTATTTGTGGTCCGTCTTTCGATAGTTGTTCATAGGTTTTTATCTTTCTATTTTATTTTTGTTTTTGTGTCTTTGAGTCTGTTTGCAGGTTTTCGTGTTTACCTGGGTGGAGGAAATTTCACCATGAGCGGATCCCATGTATTTATCTTTATATATATTTTATGATTGGGAGTTTTGGTAGAGGTTTGAGTAATAAAAGATATTTTTTTTTCTTAAAAAAATAAATAAATAATAAATAGTCTTTCTGTGAAAAAAGTCTTTTCACGTAATGTGAAGAGTCTGGGCTGAACTGTTCGCCTTATTCAACCAGCTATTACCCCGGAAAGTTATTTTTTTCTCTTGCAACGCGTGTTGTGATCACCAGTGTCCTTCACGTTGAGCGAGAACCAATTTTTTTTTCTTTATACCCATTTGGTTCTACCACCATTCACCGCCATTTTGCCAAGCAGGTACGTCTTCTTGTTTGTTGTTATATTATGAGTCTAAGTTAGTAGTTTGAGTCTTTTTATTTTTGTGTGGTTCGGTATTATGCTCGGGTTTTGTTTGTTTCGTTTTGCGCAGGTTTGGATTACACCACCCGTACTCAATCTCCATTCGGGTGATTCCGGAGCTGTTATTATTTATCAAGGCAAGCCCAGAGTTTACGATTGTGTCAGAGCCGATCGCGAATGAAATGCTATACGATCGAGCTGGATTGGACTAGAGTTTTTTGGAGCTTACGAAAAATTAACCAGCTAAGTCCTTCCCAATTTGCCCTCGTCTTTTTCTTTTTGTATTCGGAATTTATTTTTGTTTTGAGTCGTTTTCTATTCCTACATTGAGGGCAATGTAGAGTTTAAGTGTGGGGATGGAAACTGTCGTTTAATCTGTATATAGAGTCATTTTGAGTCCAAAAAAAAAAAAACTGAAAAAAAAAGTCCCTGATTTTGAAGTTTGCATTATATAAAATATGGAAAATGATAGGTAAAGTTAGGTGTCCGGTTTTCAAATAGTATGTATAATAAGAGATTAAAATTGATTGAAAACGTGTCTGATTTGGGATATGTGGGTAGGCTCAACCGGTAGAAAGGTTTCTTTGAAAAGTAATAAATTAATTATATTAGGCTATTTTGTGGGTTCTCATCTAGGAGAAACGGGGAGACCGAAACCGCCAAAAATAGTATAAGAAGCACCGTTATAAGTTTAAAGCCGTTAGAATTTCTAATCACTTTGAAAAAAAAATTATTAGAAATCAAAGCAAAAATGCTGAAGCTTAAGGTGTCTGGCCACTGGGATAGCGACTTGGATTGGTCACACCCTCTGAGTTAAGTATGCTGAGAAGAAAAAAAAAATTTGCTGAAGCTTAAGGTGCCTGGCCACTGGGATAGCGACTTGGATTGGTCACACCCTCTGAGTTAAGTATGCCGAAAAAAAAAGTGATTTTAAATTCTCTTGGTTTTCTACATAAGACGGTTGGGAGATGGTCAATTGGTCGTTCCTTTAGCTTCATAAGCTTGAGGCGGGATTAGGAGGAACTGTGGCTACCTTTGAGTGAGACCCTAGATAGACCAATCAATATGAACTTAACATAAATAAAAAGGGGCTTGGAAACCGGTGTGGGTTTAAGAGGATCAATATATCTGCAATCGCAATCAACACGTTAGTAGATTATTAATTAAGTAACCTATGTTTTGAAACTGGATGTAAACCTAACTGTGATTCCATAGCATAATTCTTTTTCAGGGACGAAAAAAAGATAAGTGTGGGGATATTTGATGTATTGTAAAATACATGTATTTCCAGTGTAAAGTTTGTATAGTTTTCGAGTCATTTAGATAGTGTTTTTATTAGTTTTAGGCTTGTACCGGTCTATTTTATTGACTATAGGTTTTTATAGATTTTTATTAGTTTTGCGTCGTTTTAAGTACTTATTTATTTATTTTGTATTTTGTAGGTGTTCATAGACGTTGGAGTATAAACGAGCAACTTTGGTCGAGTCAAGAACACCCGAGTAAAGAGCACGTAGCTATAATAGTATCTAATAATAATAATAATAATAATAATAATAATAATAATAATAATAATAATAATAATAATAATAATAATAATAATAATAATATTGTTATTGAAAGAAACAACGTGACTCATGTCACTTTGGGTCTTCCCAAGGCCCAATAAAGAAGAGGGCATCAATTCATTAAAAGAGAAAGGCGGCGCAGAGATTTAGGAGAGAATAAATATTATTGGAGAGGAGAACATATGAGAATAAAAGAGGGCCGCTGAATATTGAAGGGGGAGAATAAATATTATTGGAGGGGAGATCGTACATCTTGGAGGAGCGGCCATATTATTTCAGAAAGGAGCGGTACATCATCGACGACGGAGCAGAACAGAAGTATTATTTGGAGGCAGGTCAAGGGTTGAGGTATAGGTGCCAGCACGGGTTGGTTCTATCTTATTTATTTATTTTATTCGAACCCGTAGTGAACACCATAAATTTAACTGGCTTTTATTGTTTTGATTTTATCATGACTTTTATTGGCTAGACCTTTTCGCTACCTAGGCGATGATGAATACGTTTGTTTGATTTATTTTCTTTTGGTTTTGGAATTTTTGGTTGTGGGTTGAATTTTAAAGTAAAGAATTCTTTATTTTCTGGTTTGATGTGTATGCATATTTAGTTTTATTTAAATAACTTTTATAAACTCCACTTGCGTTTTTGTGAATGTCTTTCATGTATGAATGCGGGTTAGGTTGCGGACTGGGTGTTAGCAACTAGTTTATGGTTAATTGCCTAGGGTTATCCATAGGAGTTATAATTGTTAGTTAGGTAATTCTAAGTGTTCTACCAATTCTCAATAGCTGTGAGGTGCGAGATTGTTGGTCTGTCTAGGGTGTTAAATTGCTAGTTCTAGAGGCTTTGTGAGAAGATCTTCCTAGTTTCCCTAGCATTCCTTGTAGGCCAAGTCTTATCAGAAATATTGTAGTTACCCCTTGCACTTTAGGGTGTATTGTGACTTTCGCGCTGTGAGGTAGACTGTCTAGCGGGTACTTTAAGATTCGAGTAGGTAAGCCTGTGAGGGTAACCTCTCAACCGGTGGTTTAACAGCACAACAGTATTCTAGGGTTTCCCCTTGAGAAG
This sequence comes from Ambrosia trifida, assembly GCA_028751855.1. NCBI lineage: Eukaryota > Viridiplantae > Streptophyta > Magnoliopsida > Asterales > Asteraceae > Ambrosia > Ambrosia trifida. The sequence continues at coordinate 40,583,816 of CM054128.1, read as the reverse complement.
GGTCGAGGGTGTCTAGTTTATTCTTGATGTTTAGTATTTTAAGATCCCGGTTCCACACCAGTCCCATGACCATTAGAAGCTTTATCATTCACGTGTAGGATTCTAGCCTAGGTAGTGCCTTCCCATCCATCTGATCTCAGTTGCAGTCTCCAGTTTGTGTATTTAGTTACTTTAGTTTTATTATTTTATTTATTTGCAATTAGTTTGTTAGAAAACCCCCCTTTAAGCAATAAAACATTATTAAGTCAGTTTGTAGATAAGTAATCGAGTCTAGTTTACGTTTTCTAGTAGAGTCTCGTGGGTTCGATACTCGGACTTACTTTAGTTGTACTGCACTGACCGGTACACTTGCCGGTTGTGTGGTTTAGGTTTAGAGAGTCTTAGTTTATAAATTTAAAACTTAGAGTGTCTAGTTTAGGTTAATTTAGTTAGTTTTTATTAAACCACTTTGAGCACACCACACACGTTTTCATGTTATACTATGGCTCACACTTTATTACTATACGGTTCATCTAAGTCCCTTAGAAACCACTAATACGGGGATGTAGCGGGGAAATGTGGATAGCGCTATTGGGCCTGACAAACCCCACTCGACGGCTGGAGGCCGGGCGGGTGCATATTGTCTCAATCACACTAGGCTTACCGAAGATGAGGTAGTCTGTAAACAAGGGTATCACACTGTCAGCAATGGTTTCGCCCGTATGAGTAACACACTTGACGCCTAGCTAGCGTACGAACAAGCATAGTATGAACAGTAACAATAACAGTAACGGTAACAGTTTTTAAAGGATTAATGAAACGATTATTGAAAAGGAAAAACCTGTGAACTCACCAGCATTATATGTTGACATTTTTGGCATGTTTTCTCAGGTCGCTAAGGTAGCGGTTAATGGACTAGGCGCACGGAGTCTGGCACGGCGTCTAGAAGTCTTGTTGCATAGTAAACAATGTTTTTGTAAACTGTAATATGTGTTTTGGTTGTAAACAAGAAATGCTTCTGCTGCTGGTTTATGGCTCAAAGCATAATGTTTTGGTTGTTTCATGGAATGTCTTATGTATTTTTTTCCATTTAGTTGTCGTTTATTGTGACCGTTGACTTGGATCCTGGTGTGTCACGCGCCTCGCGGTAAAACCCCGCATGTGAAAATTTGAGGGTGTGACACATAATCAACTAGAAGAATATCTCAGGTGCTAAGAATCCAACAGACATGTTCACCAAATGTGTAACGTTAGATAAGCTGAAGCTGTGTGGGGCTTCAGCTGGGAATAGTGTTGAGGAAATCGGGGTAACTGGAGGTGCATTGAAGATCGGAAGGGAGAACTTATTTACATTAGTACAGAAGAGATGGTGCAGTTCGTGGTTCGAAGACACCAAGTGGGAGATTGATGGAGATGTTGTCTTCGTCAGCCCACATATAGGCCTGGCCCAGTATGATTAACATGTTGAGCTAGTTTAGCATAGAGTTTAACCTCATTAGTGCCTATAAATATATCTCTTGTACTTGTATTTTGTATCACTCAGTAATAAGAAAACCCTAGTTGCCCCTGTGGACGTATGTCAGCTTAGACCGAACCACGTAAATCTTAACACTCATAAGTGAATAAACTAAGAGACATACAAAGATAAGTCCTCGATATTGGCTATATGTGAAACGATATTAACTGACATCATTATTGCAAATCATGAAATCAATTATTTTAGTGAAGAAATGAGATGAGATGTAAAGTTGTGAATTACTGACGTGCTTGTCGTGGTACACGTAAAATTTCCCAATTACAACCAACAAATAGTGGCAAGAAGGTATCGAACACAGGGAGTTTGTGAAAAATGTGTAAATTCTAGTTTTGTTGATTAACTAAATTAAACTACTTAACAAAAAGTAAATGATTAAGATTTTGATTGTTTTGGTTTTAACTAAAATAACAACTAAATATCGATTTAAACTTAAGATTGTTTCTTCAAATTATGGAGCAATGACCATTCAAGGATCCGGTTTCTCTAAACACTTGTATGAATTTCCACTAGAAAGAGTTACATAGACATAACTCATATAAAAACAATTGTTGTGATAAAAGGGAACAAAGTACTCGGATTAAATTAACGCGAGGTTGTTTCCCGATGACCAATTAATCAATAACCAACCCCTAATCCTTCCCGTGATATCTTGGTTGTTAGCAACACCAAGAACGTACGATAGAGACTAAGAATTAGTAATTTAATCAACACACTACAAGCAATTGTTCATACATCATAATAACAAAGCAAAATACCAAGTCATTATTCTAGAAATGCAAGAAATCACACACAAGAGTTCAAGAAAAACCTTCACCAGGAATGATCACCAAATGTTTAGCCTAGCATGACTTGGTGAATCATCAACACATTCATGGAATTGTTCATAAGGATCAAAAACAAAAGCCAAATGTTTGTAATAATCCTCCAATGATGAAAAGCAGCCAAAATCGCCCCAATGATGGTCTAGAAACGTCCCAAGTGAAAAGATATATGAAGAGCCCTCCAGATTGTCTTGAAACGTTCCAAGATGAAGATATATGAAGAGCCCTCAAAAGTTGCACTCTCCAACTGATCGTTTTTTCTTGTATCTCCTATGCATCACAAACAATTAAAGACATTAAGTTCAGTATTAAAATCAATTCAATTTTCAGTTACTCTTTTAGAACATTTTCATATACCTCACGTAATTTTAAACCTTTTTAATACAAATTAATTAAACCTTGCCATCATTAATTAATTCTAGTAACTATTTACCAAGCTCAAGTTGAGAACTTGTTCCTTTACCATTTTAATATATTTTATAATAATATCAACGCATTTTTGACATAATAAATATAAAAGAAAGTTTACTTAAATGCACCAATCAAACACTATAATATATATAAAATTAGCATATTAACAACGGGTGTCACCACACATTAATTACGGATTTACCTGAGCCATTAAAAAAGTGGGCTTGGGCTAATTAAATTCCTGGGCTTGATTATTTACAAGGGAATTCAAAGAACGCATCAGTAGTTAAGGGTAGAGGTGCACAAAAAAACAGAACCGGAATTGGAACCGAAAAAAACTGAAACCGGGTATTAAAAAAACCGGAACCGGGTATACCCGGAACCGTACCCGACGGGTACGCATAGGGTATACATTTCTATGTAAAAAACTGGACCCGAAACCAGACCCGATTTAGATCCGGTTGTACCCGGTTTTTTTAAATACCCGGAACCGGGTTTTTTGAATACTCAAAAAGTATGTGTCAAGCGACGGGACTATTTGGCATTTTGATGTTGAGGCGGAACCGGGTATTAAAAAACCGGAACCGGGTTTTCCGAATACTCAAAAAGTATACTCAAAGAAATCTATAACCGCGTTATAATCATCTAAATCGCACTACACTTCAATGTGATTGTATAAAAAGAATTCAATACCCGATATACCCGGGTTTTTTAAATACCCAGTGTACCCGGTTTTTTTAATACCCGATATACCTGAAACCGGTTCCATACCCGGAACCGGTAGACCGGGTATGGTTTTTTATGCTAGGAACCGGAACCGAAACCGGAACTGGAACCGGTTCTTTCAATGCCCGGTCGAAGTAATACCCGACTGTACCCGAAACCGGTTCCATACCCGAAACCGGGTATTAAAAAAACCCGATTTGTGCACCTCTAGTTAAGGGTTTGATTATTTTAGTTGAATGAGATTGAATTGTTTAACAAAGTGTATCGTGATATACATATTTAGGAACCTAAATGGTTCTTAGGAGTAAGTCATTAAACAATGGGGATTCCAAGGGGACAATGTCACCTTGGCAAGGGTCTGAGGGCAACATCTCTAGGAGTAGGGTCCAAGGAGCAGAGCTCTCGGTTAATTTGAATTGAAATAGCAAGCTGCATGATAATTTTAATTTTACCGGTGTTTTGTGTTAGCGGTTCCAAACATCATTTATCCCAATAGGTATAAGCCATAATCAAACAGAAAAGAGAATCGAGAAACCAGGAAAAAAAAAGTAACTTGGGAAGCAAGTAATTTAACTAAACATTTAGAGCATTCACAGCAGTTTTCCTATTTTTTTAGTGTGTTCCCCAAATTATATGGGGTGGGTATAAGTGGTTGTGAGTGAAGAAAATGAAGAATCTACTGTTTATCAGTATATTTGGAGTTATTTAGGAATCTTTTGGGGGAAAACAGAAAACTGTATTTATTTTTTAATATTTGTTGAAAGTGGTTGTGGGTGGGGAAGAGAGAAATTGTAATGATTTTTAATGTCATATGTGATTGTGATTGGTTGTGAGTAAATGGTGATAGGGAAGCTGATGTGAATGCTCTAACTGTCAGTTACATCGCTATCTTAAAGAGTAAAATAATAACTAAACAAATGTAAAACACGCAATTGAGTTTAGTTAACTAGCTGATCGACGTAGCTAAACACTTGAACTAAACAATTAAAATAGACAGCATTTCTAGACGGAGAAACACAAACATAAGCGAATTAAGGTGTTGTTTGTTTTTTGCTCAGAAGCACTTCTGACCTCTTCTGTCTGCGCCACGCAGACGCGCGCAGACGTTTGGGGTCTGCAGATTGTTTGTTTTTTGGAAGACCTTTCACTCAAAAAGGTCTTCCTGACCTCTTCTTGGTTCAGACTTGTTCCAAAGTCTTCTAAGGTCTTCAAAAGTCTTCTCCACTTCTCTTCTCCTCACCCACCACCACCACCACCGTCCACCACCACCCACCACCACCACCATCACGGTCCATCACCACCACCACCACTGTCCACCACCACCTACCACCTACCACCACCACCGTTCCCCACCACCACCACCGTCCACCACCACAACCCACCACCACCACCGTCCACCACCACCACCACCCACCACCACCACCACTATCTACCACCACCGTCCACCACCACCGTCCACCACCACCCACCACCGTCCACCGCCACCATCCACCACCACCCACCACCACCACCCACCACCACCACCCACCACCACCACCCACCACCACCGTCCACCACCACCGTCCACCGCCACCCACCACCACCACCCACCACCACCGTCCACCATCACCACCCACACCACCACCACCGTCCACCACTACCCACCACCACCGTCCACCACCACCACCCACCACCACCGTCTACCACCAGATTGCTGTAAAAAAATCAGTTTATTTAAATTTCAGTTTATTTCAGCAGCTTGCAGACATTAACAAACAAACAGTCTTCTTCTTGCAGACTGCAGACCTTTGGTCCACCTATTCTCCTGCAGATGTCTGCAGATATGGTCCGCAGACTGCAGACTTTTTCCTGCAAAAAAAACAAACAGCACCTAAGTGTTCAAGTGGACATCGTGATGGAACCGCATATACAATATGCAACCATGGGCATGTTGTATCAGATGAAATACACCAGTTGCATCACCATTCTCATCATTATATATTAAGTGCTAATATGAACCGAGGCCGTCTCTGAGATTCTCCGAAACGTTTTGGGCCTAGGGCAACTAAAAAATCGGTCCCCTATAAAATTCAAGTTTTAACTTTTAATTTTCAAATATGAGTAATTCAAATTTCAACTTTTAATTATCAAACATCAATACCTAGAATATATATTATATTAAAAAATAAAGAAAAGTCGGTCTTCTTCGTTAAATGCATTGTTATACAAAAATTAAATGCATGAAATGGGATTTGAACCCAAGTTATCTACCTTGAAATATAATTAACTAACCAATTCATCTACCTTGGTTTTGTTGTCATTAACCACACCAAAATAATTTAAATACACTTTATAATTAATATATATTTAAAATTTTTAAAATTTCGGGCCTCTCGAGAGTTTGGTCCTTGGGCCGTCGCCCACTCCGCCCATGCCAAAAACCGGGCCTTATGAACAATTCAGCATCATTATTCATTCATGGCACAAAAAAGACTGTAAAAAACAGAAAAATTAACCACATCAGCACTGAAATTCTTTATCTTTCTATTAGACCTCAGTGATAACTTATGTAAAGCTCATATCTTATATGATATTTTTAACAACAAAGTCCTTATACACAGATACATGAATTGCAAACACGGGCGATATTATCCTTATCTCTTTATTTAAATGAAAGTTGACGATTAAACATATACAGCTGAATCAAACGTTGGACTCGGTACGTTTGTCTTTCTCAAAGAACTGAACATGAAATCCATTAGGAAATTGTAAACCTGGAATTCGTACAATATCTCCTCCTTTGATTGGTAGCCACCTGAGATTGGAAAGGAAAAACAAGTTAATATATCACTTTAATTCATTCTCTAGCATAATATATATATATATATATATATATATATATATATATATATATATATATATATATATATTCTTGATTTTCTTTACTGATATTTGGTCACTAGGCAATGAAGAAAGATAGCCATTTCAAGTCTAGCAAAATCTGCTCCAACACAAAACCTCTGACCACCTCCAAAAGCCATGAAATTCTTTGATGCACTTTTCAAATCCATTCCCTGTTTGAAAATTAATGCAATGCAGTTTACGATTTCATAAAAAGTCTATTACCGTTTCTTTATTTGTTGTGAGATGTATGACAATAAACAAAGGTTACCTCCCATCGCCACGGATTGAAGTTAAGCGGATCCTTATAGTTGACAGGGTCTAAATGGACAGCAGGAGGACATACCATTACCGCCCAACCAGATGGAATAGTGTAGTCTACAGGGGGGACATTCCATTACTATGTCTAGAAATTTATGTGTCATGTATTGGTGGATATTTAGTAGTTACCTTTGTACTTGATATCTTTTACTGCTTTTCTGAATAGTAATGGAACTATGTTCGCCAGCCTTAGTGTTTCATTGATAACCTGTAAGTTATGTAGTTAGTTCATCTTAGGGTGGGTCATGCATTCAGGCAATTCTGAATAGGCTATGTCTTTGATTAAATGTGTGTTTGGTTTATTAATAAAAAGAAAAGAGTTATGAATGTGTGTAGATCACAAAATACTGAGTGTTCGATTTCAGTGGCGGATCTAGAAATGAATTTCAATAGTAACCTTTTTCATTTTTTTTCATTTTTAATAGTAACGTTTTCCAAATTTCGTAAAAAAAAACAAAATTTCTACTAATTTTTCACTATGCGCGCGAAGTTGAGCAGCAACAGACGCGGCACCTAGCTCTATGCTAGGTCCGCCCCTGTTCGATCTAATTGTTTGCTAACAACCCGCATCAGAGCCTAATAAGGAAAAACTAAGAAGCCGAAGACTAGCCAAATTGCATCCTGAGTGGAACGACTTACTCAATTGATCACGACCTGTGTGGTGCGATCATCCATAGTCCCTTTATACACTCTCTTTATATTATTTTTACTGATTACACTCCCCCCTTAAAGTTTTTAAATAAACATAATTAAACCTTATATTTTTTTTAGAATTTCCTCTTCTATCCTGATCTAAGTTTGTCTCAAACTATAGTAATTAAATCATAAAGATTAAAACTAACAATATTTCAAATGGGGTTTTGTACCACCGAGATGATGACGAGATTCATGGGACGGTAATGCTTCAATTATGTGATGAAGATGATGTTCATTAGGTGAGTAACTTAAAAAGGGTTGATTACACGAAGAAGATGAGTTACTAAAATGATTTTTTTTTTAACGTAGAAGGATAGAATTTGATAACTTTTAAACTGTTTTTTTAGAAGGGAGTGCAATTAGTAAAAAAAAGGGAGTGCATTTAGCCAACCCCTATATAAATTTACTTTCAAAAAACATTATTTCATGTCTTGAAATTTAGTGTCAATTTCAGGCATTTAGTATTTCAGCTAGGGGTTCCCGCCCCTTGGATCCTGCTCCTAGGGGTTCCCGCCCCTTGGATCCTGCTCCTAGGGGCACTGCCCCCAGACCCCCGACAAGGGGGTGTTGCCCCATTGGAACCCTTGAATTGTAATAACTCAAACAAGCATACACTCTCGCACCTCCTAACTTGCTTGATGTGTATTACAATTCACTTTGGTCACCAAGTCAATCCCAGTTACACTAAAATAACCAACAAGACTAATTAATCAAAACCAAACTTAAGAACACGAACCTACACGATTACTGATTCGTATGGACCTTTGTAGTAATATCTTGAGCCTTGGACAACTTACCGAGGTTGTTTGTAAAGTGGTGATGGAAAACAAGTTCCTAAGTTTATTTGAAAGAAGTGGAAGCTTGTTAAAATATCACATAACTGGTTATTATATAGAATAAGCTTCAAACTATTACACCTATTTGCTTTATTACTAAGATGGATGAGATTGCATGGCTTTGGCATTCATGACTCTGGACATCTAAAATTTTAAGCCATGAAAGTATGAAACAGTTAGCTTATAGATAATTCCAGTCTTTCGAGTTTTAGATTTTGACTGTTTTTCTTTTCTGTTCAAGTTATTGTCTGGCATGCATACAAGGTTCGTGCAATTTTAACTTTTATCGCTACTAGCCTACTACTCATAGACAAAGGATAATCTTCACATGTGCTTCCTAATCTAACCTGAAAAGTAAATCTCATTGACTTATATTCTTCCCATGTAAGTCCAGCCTCCTTGTTTTCCCGCTTTCCTAGAATTTTCTCGTGTTCTTCCTGCATTACATAACAATCATGTTAAAAGAGTGAAATCCTTTTTGGGATTTTACACTCTTTACATACCGTTAATTCCTTCAATGCCTGAGGGTTATCTGTTAGAAACTTGATTGCGACTGTTATCGCCTGGGATATTGTTTCAAAGTTTGCAAACAATAGTAAAAGCATCAAGTCTAAAGCAATTGCTTCCGTAAGAATTGTATCGTTTTCCTTGAGTTCTTCAAGAACATAATCAAAGAAATCATTTTGAACCTTATTTGGTTTAGCCCGTCTTGCTTCTAGCATGTTCTTGAGCATCATTATCACCTTCTTTCTTCCCTGGTTAAATTTAGGATCAAGAATGAGGTCATGGGTTCTCTTTATGAGCCCATTACAACTCTCACTACAAGTGGTAAAATTGAACTATGTTAATATGAAATACATTGGTAGGGTCTAAGGAATATAAAATAAGGAGGATAGGATGGGGTAAATATTTCATCTATCCTAAGAGATAGAAAGGTTGCACTAGACAAAGCCGCCCGGCCTGGGCTCATTTGTTTATTGAATATAACTAGTGAGAAACCCGCGCGTTGCGGCGGGAAAGTTAAACTGAACAAAAATAGATGAAAAAACGTTAAATCACGCAAATGCATGGCGGCGAGTTAACTTGCCATATTAAAAAAAATCATCATCATCATACTCAGTTAATTCCACTAATAGCAAAAGCTAAGGTAGAGTCTGAGGAGGGTAAGATGTAGACAACCTTACCTGTACCCCGTGGGAATAGAGAGGTTGTTTCCAATGAGACCCTCCGCTCGATAGCGGTTTTGTATCAAGCCTTGGACATAAGGCACATAACACTTAGCAACCGGGACAAACCCGATTGGTGCATGTACCCCCTTGTCTTTTGGCTATCAACGTCACCACCTGATGCATGATTAACCGTCCGTCATTTTTAACGTTATTTTCATGAAATTAATAAAATAACGTTAAAATTGGTGCACCTTTACTTTTTTCCCCCCGAGGGCCACACATATACTTTTTTTTACCATATTAAAAAAAATTAAAAATTTAAAAATCATCATAGAAAAAGCTACTAAGTCGAAACCGTAACAAATTCACATTAAAAGAGAAATAAAAAACTAAAAAAAACACTTTAAAGACTTGTCTGCCTCTACTTAGATGACTTGTACATTATCACACACACTTTTGTCTTAAACGAAGCTTACATTGAAACGTATATAAAAATAGCACCAATAAAGGAACTTCTCCTTTCACTTTCTTCTAACACAAGATAAACTTTACGTTGTTTAGTAGGGTAAGCTCGATTTTGCTCTCAATATGCCAAGTTATTCATGCAGTAGATATTTCCTAAACGACTCAAATACCTAAAAGTTTAGTAACATTGTTATTAATAATAACAGATTAACTAACTTTAATAAAGTAACTAATTGCATATAAAAGATTATAATAAAACATGTAGCATTAGGAAAATTCTTTTTTACATGTTTTGTATTTAATATGTTTTATAGAAATAAATGTCATGACCTATCATAAACATGACTTTGATTTCATTTAGATTATTAAATATGATGCCTTAAAGACTAATTTGCCCTTAAAATGTAGTTATTATGTGCATTGTATGTTGTATCATAAGTAAATTAACTTGTACCTCTTAAATTTTAAGAAGTCCTTGTCAAATGCTTTATAATATAGTATAGATAATATGATTTCTTTTCTAAAATGAAATTAGTTTTATGGGTGGGGTTCGTGTAGAAAGTGGTGTTTTCCTAATAAGTGTAGGAAGTGTTTTAGGCTCTTGGATTAAACTATTAATGGTCTAGATTAAATGAGTGGCATGATTGTAATTGGTGTTTTATAATTATTATTTTAATAGCACTTGTAGGGGTATAATAGTAAATGCTCATGTTTTAAAGAGAAAAAAAACAAACAATAAAAGAAAAATCAGAGACTTCCTTTTAAAACTTCCTTCATTTATTATACCTTCTCTCCTCAAAATCTTTTGCTAAAAGAAAAATCAGAGAACCAAGAATCATGGTGAAAAAGATAAACAATTTGTGAAACCTACAAAAGTAATATATTCATAAACCCTTACGTTCTTCATTCATCTAAAAAAGGTTGTGGTGTTTTATTCTGATTTGAAGGTAAAAAGATGATGGGTCATTGGTGGTCCAATGGTAAGGCAAAGCCTTTTAATACACTAAAATGTGTGAGGTCTTGAGTTCAAGTCTCACAAGGAGCAAGAAATTCGCCTTTCAAAAAAAAAAATTCAAGTAAATCGCCGATTGAAGTCGTGTCAACCGGAAAGGTTAAACAGCCGTTAATGGCGTCCAGTAGAAGAGGTAAACAGCCATGTGGTGTTTTTAGTCCAAGTTTTATTTTTACGATTTGTATAAAAATTGAGTAAACGTGGTGGTGTCTTGTAAAATGGTCGATTAGGTTGTTATAGTTCCGATTGGGTTTGTTGTAAGATGGTTTGTAGTGTTTTGGGTTTATATTATAGTGTTTGTGTTTTGGGGGTTGTATTTGCAGGTTACTGGATGTTCTTGTTGGTGCGTTTTAAGTTCATGGACATTCAAACAATAGTGTTTTAAGTTCATGTGATATTTCAATAAAACACTACGAATATGAATATGGATTTGGACGTTCAAACAATAGTGTTTTAATTCTAGACGTTTAAACAATGGTGTTTTAAGTTCATGTGATATTTTGATAAAACACTGCGAATATAAATCTGGATCTGGACGTGAATGAAGTGAATTAATCGTGAGAAAGGAAGGCAAATATATGAATATTGTTGGAAAGTTGATTATCATGTGTTATCAAATCCATAATATTAGGCAAAATTGGTAACTAACCATAACTATGTAATTAATATTGTAAAATTGTTTTATATTAAAAAATAAAACACAATTTGTTAATTACCAAGATACCCTTTTCTATTAAAATTATTAATGTCACGTGCCCTTATTATGTGGCTTCTTAGAGCATTCATATCCCCTCTATCAAATCCCATCCATCAAATTACATTAAAAATCACTGCTCTACCCCTAAATCTTCTCTCTCCTAATTAAAATAATAGTAATGCTTTTTCATACTTTTATCATTACATTTTCTCTCTTCTCACTCACGACTACTTACAAAAATATTAAAATATATATAGGGGTGAACAGTAGCTTTTCATATTTAGGGTGGAACAGTGCTTTCACCAAATATTTTCTCTCTCATCCACTCACAACCACTTACACTCACCCCATATAATTTGGTGGACACACTCACATACATCTGGTGGATGGGATGTGAGTGCTCTTACACTTCTTAGACAAATCTCACTTTCTACACAACTCTTAACCTGAGTTTTATACCTTTTATAATTTATCTGCTATTCACATGTTTGACACATTTTCATTTTGGATAATTTTTCATTGATAAATGGAGAAAATTGTAGTTTTCGTCCCTGTGGTTTGCCTAAACTAACAGATTCAGCCCAGGCTTAACACCCTGAGTACCTGTGGTTTCTTTTTCTAACACTTTACGTCCCTGAGACTAACGGTCGTTAGCTGTTTCGTTAGTAAGTGGTGAAATGACTATTATACCCTTAATTTTTTTGGGTGAAATGACTCTTATACCCTCTCTTCCTTCTTCTCCAACCAACCATCCCACCCACCACCACCATCACCACCACCTGCAACACCTACCACCACCACCATCTCCTCTCTCCTCCACCATCTAAATAATCAATTTCCTAACGGTGAGTTGGTTGGAGAAGAAGGAAGAGAGGTATAAGAGTCATTTCACCCAAAATAATTAAGGGTATAATAGTCATTTCACCACAAACTAACAGAATAACTAACGGCCGTTAGTCTCAGGGACGTAAAGTATTAGAAAAAGAAACCACAGGCACTTAGGGTGTTAAGCCCGGGCTGAACCTATTAGTTTAGGCAAACCACAGGGACAAAAACTGCAATTTTCTCTTGATAAATGATAATACATTGGCCGTTATTGGTAAATTCTCACTCATAAGCTATTGATAGGGTCTATAGAGATTAGGGCAAATGTTTCCTCTATCCTGTGATATAGAGGTTGTTCCAACTAAGACCCCCTAAATATTATGTTTCTTTTCATTTAAAGTGAACTGAGTTTTATGCCATTTTAATTGCTTTTGAAATATTTAGCCTGGTTTCATTTTAGTGAAGTTTTCATTGGTAAATGATAAGATGGCCTGTTTTGTTTACCTGTAGACACTTATAATAAGCCGTACCAGGTATCTCCAAAGGGAAGGAAATTAGTCCTTTTAAAAAAGCATCAAAATTCTCCCTTAAATTCTCTGATGACTTCTCTGGATCATAACTTATTAACTTTTTCCCCATGAACTCAAATACCATCTGATTAAACACCACAATAATACTATAGACATGAGTTAAAAATTTGTCAGTAAATAGAAAAAATACTTACATCCGCAACTGCGGTTTTCAACTCCACTGTTTCTTGGCTAGCCCACCTCTCCATGTTTTTTGTTGCTACACTTTCAACCTCTGGAAATATCTTTTTAAGGCTTTGGGGGCCGACTACAGATAACACCATGTTCTTGAGATATTTATGCAAGCTCCCATGCAAAGAAGATAGGTTTTGGTTCCCAAATACCTTTTCGAAGCTCGGTGGGTACCAACTTTCAAAGGATTGGCCTTGTTGGAACACCATATTGCTGAGTTCTGAATCAGTTGATATTATAACTGGCAACCCAACCAAACTAGTTCGAAATATAGATCCGTATCTAAAATATATATGAAGTTGAACGTCACAATATATCTAATGACTTGAAGCAATGACATACATGATCTAAATCCATAGAGATTTAAATGCTAGAATTATATATAGGATTTGGTTCATTTGAGAACCATTTGTTGGATATTTTAGTGTAATTGGATTGACTTGACTGATTGACCAATATCTTCATAATAAGGCATCATATAGGTCTGGAGGTGCGGAGTGCATGCCTATTTAAATTTATTACGAAATGAGAGTCCGGGGCAGCGCCCCCGGGTGCAAGGTCCAAGGGGCGGCAGCCCCATGGCGGGGTAAAAATCTCTTAGAAAATTAATTTTCGGAATTAGAGGGACTAAATTTGGCAATGTTGAAACCTTGAAAATAAATGCCTAAAAGGCAGTTAATGGGCCTGAATTCGTTGATGTTCTTTGATCTTGGTCAAAAACTCTATGGTTCTTCTCTTAAACATAACATACAAAAAATTCTAATTCTCTAATTGTATCCGATTGAATATTTCGATTAAACCGTCAAATTGATTCAATCTGAAAGAGATTACGTGCCTTCAGAGATTTTAGTTATCCGGTTGTTTTTTGTTCGTTAGTTATTACTGCATATCCCCAACACCATTGGCCAAATTGAGAATAGAGAGAACCATTCTGAACCACACATTTCTATAAGGCTTTTTTTTTTTTTTTTTGCTAAATCGCCCAATTTCCTGCAAGTTTTCTTTTGCGTTTATACATATACATATATATATATATGTGTGTGTGTGTGTGTGTGTGTAAAACTACAAAAACTAGTGTTGTACATATATGTACATACATCTTTAGTAATGTGCATACGTGTGCAAATGTGTATAAATGATTTCACATACATATATGGAAAACAGATTGTGAGTAAGATCATGTTATTTTAATGTGCTTACGTGTCTATACGTGTTAGAGTTTAAAAAATAAGTATCATACATATATGTTTGATAATATACACATATGTATAAATGAAAAAAATAATATTCTTGAAAGAAAAGATGCAATTTAGCAACAAAAAAAACTCAGAGAAATGTGTAGTCCAGAATGGTTTATAGGTAAAGGTTCGGGTACAAAGGCTATATTTCGTGAGATGTGTAAAAAGGATCAAGAATTAACATGTAGGCATCATGTTTTGAATTTAGATATGATGTTTTGGGTTGTTTTTGTTAGAAAAACACCAAATAAACCAATTTATAACACAATGCAATGTATTATAGCTATGGAAACACAAGACTAAAACACAACAACGTAGAACACCTATTCATGGAATTGTGTTAAGGTTTTAGGCTCATAATAAATTATTTTGTGTTTTTAATTTCTATGTTTGGCACTATTTTAGCCTAAACAATCTAAAACATCTTGAATAAATCCAAAAAATAATGCCTAAATATCAATTTTTAATCTTTCTCACATTTCTCACGAAATATGGCCTTTGTACCCTAGCCCTACCATATATATATATATATATATATATATATATATATATATATATATATATATATATATATATATATATATATATATATATATATATATATATAGGATTAGGTTCAAATGAAAACCACTCCTTTATGTAAAAACCGTAAGAACACTGACGTAAAATGTGAATTTTTTTAAAAAAAAATTCACCGGTGTAAAAATTGGTAACCCGACGTAAAAAAAAAAAAAAAAAAAAAAATATTTTACAGTGGTGTAATAACCCGTGGCCCACCTTATTTTGTCTTATTAGCCAAGGGAATATTCCCTTTTATTTTATATTCAACTTTAATTGTGGTCTACAAATCCTTTTTGGATTAAAATAAGTGTGTGGTGTTAAAGTGTGTTCCGTAGTTCTTTTACGAAAAGTGTGTTCTCATTTTACCCTAACCCTATATATATATATATAGCATTTGGTTCAAATGAGAACATTTCCTCAAATTGAGAACTGTGAGAACCAGTGTTTTGAAAGTCGGACCGGACCGGGGAACGGGACCTCGGCCGGTCCGGGTTGGTGGGCAAGACCGGTGATGCAGTGAAACGGCCGGTTAGAGACGGCCAAGAGGTTGAACCGGTGACCGGATCGACGATTCAACCGGATAGGGTACGGACTTGACGGTGCTAAGCCTGCACCTCTGTCAGATCTGGACTGAAATCAGACGCGAAACGATGGATTGAGGGTGGAATGAGACGAGTAGCCAGAATCTAAAGATGAAGCGTTGAGGAAATTAAACAATAACATGAGAAGAGAAGGTGATAGTGGAGGGGTTGAAGAGAGTTCTAAAGATGACGAACCTTCTCTTTTCATTTTCTGTGGGTTTTTTTTTTTAGTAAAAAAAAAAGAGAATACGTGAGTTCTCTGGAACTTGGTAGGTATAATATTATTAGAGCTATAAAATTTATTGGAAGTTGTAATATAGTATACATGATTAATATATTTATATTAAATTAAGTTACCTTTAATTTTAGTTTTTTATATATAGTTTATATAATTTTTATTTAATAATAATTATATCCGGTTCATAAATTCGGTCGGACCGGTTGAACCGGTTCGACCAGTGAACCAGTAAGTTATCCGGTTTAATATCCGGTCCGGTTATAAAAACATTGGTGAGAACCATTCTGGGCCACACATTTCTCTAAAGCAAAAAAAAAAAAAAAAAAAAAAATTGTGAAAACTTAGAAAACTCATGTAAAAACCATCTTTCTTTTTTTTTTTGTGAAAAAAAATACGCAAGGTAACATACATGTTTTTAAGCGTTTTGGGGCAAAAAAATAAACAAAGTTTGTTTTTTTTTGCCCAAAACGCTTAAATAACAGCGCAAACTTTGTTTATTTTTTAAAAAATATCCCATCAGCGCTTTTGTTTTTTTGGCCAAAACGTTTAAATACATGTATGTTACCTTGTGTATTTTTTCAAATAAAAAAATAGATGGTTTTTACATGAGTTTTCTAAGTTTTCTCAACTCAAAAAGGTTTTCAATTTATATTTTTTATCTATGTGTCTGTGTTATGGGAAATGGGAAAGTGTTTGTAGGTGGTATTTGAGTTATCTTAGTTTTCATGTATACTACTTTAATAAGCAAAGTTTTTAACTCTGCTTGTTGAGGGAGCGGAGTCTTCAACCTTTTTCTAGATTCCATTCCCTCAACAAACTAAGTTTACAACTCCGCTCGCTCAACAAGTAGAGTACCTAAAAACCAACATAAACTCAAAAACCACCTAGAAACACTTTTACATTTCCCAAAACACCTAAATATTAGAGAGAAAAAAAGGCCAAGATTTGGTTGTATTTATGAATATATACTTTTAGCTAAAATGGAATTGTGTTAAAATTACCGAAAGTTGCATATAGTGTATTAAAAGTGCATAAGAACTCTCTAATTGATTTGTGCAAAAAAAGATAATCATAGAGAACGTGTTACATTGCCAAATCACCCCTTCCTCTTGCCTAAGCTTACTCTTTAAACATGTACTATATGTAAAACTACATGTTATATATAAACCTCTTTATTTTTCCATCTCTACAAAATAAAACAATTCACCTTTTTATTCTGTCCTTGATGAAAGCAGGAGTATCCAAAGTTTGATTGGGGGTGAAGAACTGTAAAGTTTCGCCGAGTAGTGGCCAACCCATTGAGCCAGGAGGAAGGTTTCCATTGCATTTGGGGTTGCTCCATCTGTAAACCCAATGGGAAATGCTTACTACCAGCAAAGCTGCAATGCATAGACCAACAGGAAACATTTATGACGTGCAAGAAAACTATAGACTTGAAAGGAGGTAGAATGGGGATGATTTGGTGAGGAAAAGCAAATTGTGAGGAGGCAGTTATATAGCCATCCATGATTTACTAAACATAATATGTTGCCACTTACCCGTTTTTGACAAATAACTTTGCATTTATGAGAGATTTAGAAATAAGAAACTCCTAAACTCCATAGGAATTTGATATGAACTTAGGGTGGTTGGGGCACTCCCGGCAACGTTGCCGAGCCCCCACCAACCCCACCTTGCCATGTCAAAATAACAGGAAAACTCAATAAAAATAGCGTAGCCGGTCGGTTAGGTGTAGCCGATTGGTGAAGCTTTTGACCGTAGCCGAGGGGGTGACACCGGTGTAGCCATTTGGCTACAATAGCCGAACCACCCTAGCTGACGAGTGCCCGTCCACACTTATATATGTTATAAAATAGCATGGTAATTGGGTTACAATCATATTCGGTTAACGGATTGAATTAATGTATGTGACCACAACCCATGTAGTCATTTGTATTAATATTTTAATCCTACTATAAACACACATAAAATTGTGTAAGCCAAGCACAACATGTGGAGGGTTGGGTTATTCTACAAAGGCTATAAAAAATGAGAAGGGTGAGAAGCCACTAGATTATGACATGTGTCTAAAGATTAAACAAGTTGGAGGGGTAATTTTTTAAAAACATATGCACATGCAAGTTACATGCCAATTCCACCTTCATTTTTAAATGTCCGTAACTTTTTTATACGTTATCTTTTAAAAAAAAAAAATTATACCATAAAATTGAGCGTCTTTTTATCTTTAATATGAGTACCATATTATTATACTTTTGAAAAAAAAATTCAAAACTCACTTGCGTAAGACACAATAGAGTGTAAAACACAATGAGCACCAATTAAATATAGGGTATAAGTTTTAATCAAGAGTCTAGTAAAACACAATAGACGACATACTAAAGACACAATGAATACTTTTGAAAAAAAAAAGAGTTGAAAACCCAGTTGCGTAAGACAAAATGGATGACATACTAAAGACACAATGAATAGAAGACTAAAACACAATGAATACTTTTGAAAAAAAAAAGTTGAAAACCCAATTGTGTAAAACACAATGGACGACATAATAAGAACACAATGAACAGAAGATTAAAACACAATGAATACTTTTGGAAAAAAAGTTGAAAACCCAGTTGTGTAAAACACAATGGAGATAACGTAAAACACAATGAGTACCAATTAAATATGAAATGAACAATAGGATATAAAACACAATGAACAGTTTAAAACACAATGGACGACATATTAAAGACACAATGAACAGAAGACTAAAACACAATGAATAATAGATTTATACACAATGAACAACATAATAAAACACAATGTACACCTAAATACAAAACTCAATGCGTAAAACACAATGAAAAGCATACTAAAAACACAATGGACTAAGTTAAATCATGTGTAGACTAAAAAAAACATAAATAACATATTTATAAAGCACACATGCACACTATAACACAATGAACGAGCAGAAGACACAACGGAGAAGAAAACCCATTTAGCACAAATTTTTTTTTCAATTTTAATATAGCAATGTGGTACTCATATTAAAGATAAAAAACGCTCGTTAATATGGTGAATTTTTTTTGAAAAAAAAAAAAAGTCGTATGAAAAAGTTATAGACGTTTTAAAATGATGGGGGAATTGACATGTGCATTGCATGTGGAGAGAGAAAGTCAACAAATGTGGTTTTCCTTTTATGTCCTTCCTCTAATTTATAATTTATTTTTTTCAAACAAACTAATCTCAACCCTTCAAATATATGATCAATGGATCACAATCCTTCTCACCCTTCCTAGAAAAAGTGTCTTGTGTGTTTGATCCTAACCCACATGTGTAACCCATTTGTCAAAATAGCCAAATGGGTTGATGAGTTTAAATCAAGTTTTGAAAGTCATAAACGACTTGGTGTGTTGTATAATAAATGGGCGGTAAATGGGTCGACTCTATAAATATTTTTTTATTCTAATTTGAATGGGTTAACATGTTTAATTAAAGATGTTTATCAAGCATGTTATGTTATGTACAACACCTCAAACCTAGTTTTTTTGTGTGTTGTATATAAGGCATCCGTTGGGCATATGGGTGTAGAAGCCCTGCCATGTCAGAGTGGCGTGTGCGCCAAACACCTCCATGGGGTGTTGCAGAAGTCGGCACGCTCTGTGGTTGGGCTCGCGGGCGTGGGGCGATTGGTTGGCAACACTAACTAGTGTGGAATAAGGCTACAAGAGAGAGAGAAGGAGGTTCGTGGGATGGTGAAACCTACAACATGGCTTCAATGTGAAACTATGAAAGCCTTGTGTCTATATATTTGGCGCCTACGTGACAAAATTTTCTTTCTCCTTAAAGTCCGAGTAAAGCCCCCATAACATATAGTCTTATGACGTGTTTGATCTCAACTCTAAAAAATAGAATAGACTAAAGTTTGTTAATGCAATAATTGATAAACTATGTAGCATGTGGTCCTAGAGAAGGCCAGTTAAGACTTAAGGGTAGCCATAAGTTGCCCTTCAAATAAGTGGTCCCCCTTCATTAACGCCCCTTCAGAGATAAACCAGTAGGTTTTCGGTTTAGAGCTTGTGATTAGAGATAACGCAAGTTAGATTAAGCCATTTAAAATCAACTAAATAAAATTTGCATCCTGTCATGACGAATCGAGAGACGAGTTGGCACTGCTAGGTTATTTACTAGTCATTGATTAACAGTCTGGGTGACAGATAGCTTGTCGAGTATAATCAAAACCAAACCGGTTTCATGAACCTCTTGAACCAACCCGTGGCATGGGACCCAAACACATATAACTTCAACATGGGAGGTTTCAGGTCATCTCAAGTGTACGGGTCGTCACAAATTTACGGCTCATCACAAGGTTGGGCGCGGGTCACAAACGGAGCCCAACTTCATTCCGAAGACACAATCGAACAACGAGGAGCTAGAGCCACAACCCGCGCGAAAAAAAAACGTTCACATAAAAAGAAACAACCTACCAAGGCCCGCGTTGTAACACCCCGATGTGTTACGGGTCTCTTAAACGGGTCGGGTCGGACCTGACCACTCGATTATGGAATAAAATATTCCGGTTCGAATCTCGCACCAAACTGGTGCAACCGAATGTAGAGATAATAATTATTGGAGTTTTATTATCTCGATTAAACGCTCTTTATCTGTTAATTAAAACGCCGTCAAACGTTTTTATTTAGCATCTATACTCGTTGCCAAACATCCCGAGTTCCAGTAATTATCCCCGTGGCCAAACACCCTCTATTTTTAATCCATATTTAAACCACCCTCTCTTTCTCATCTCGTCGCTCTCTCTCTCTCTCTGTGCACATATATACACACATAAAAGATGTTATGCTCTGACCAAGAAAACCTCTAGCCGGACCACCACCACTGACCGGAACCCCATGGCTGGCTTCCGCCGCCTCTGTCTCCGGGCACCACTGCAGCTCCACCATCTCTGGTCATCACTACCACCGCCGGACAGCCATGGCGGCTGTTGCCGCCTCTGCTGCGGCTCCGGTCACTGCTCCATCTCCGGCAAACATCTCCGCTGCCATACGCCGCCTTCCCTTTTCTTCTCCGGTAAGCAACCTTCTATCCCTCTGTTCCTGTTCTCAAACAACCACGGAACCCAACCCGATTAACCTTGTTCTTTCCTTGTTCTTGATAAATGAAACCAAACAGTCACCAGTCGTGGTAACTGTTACCGAGTCGTTGTATCACCGGTCAAAAATACGCAATAGAACCCATCTTCCTGTTTTCTAAATTATATTCAATAAGTAACCTTGAACCCTCCTTATCCGATTGGTATTTGATAACCCGATGAACCAACCCCTTGTGTCGTGAGCCTTATTATTATTTCAGATAAGAACCCGAGCTTTTGTTTCAATTATGTATCGGATAACACAGCCCTTGAAGTTATTTTCTTGGTGTTTTGATTGATCGGACTGTCATCGGATTTCAACCGATGCTTCCGTTTCCGATTGGTATTCGAGGACTGTATAAACCGAACCATAGTCTTATTATGGTTCCGGGTAAGAATCGAGTCCGGTTCTCGTCAGTTATAACTAGTCCGGTTATATTTCCATCCATATATAAGTTGTAGATTATTTGGTTAAATGGTACAATTATCATTGGAGTATTGGGTATAATCTCTTGATTATTAACCTATCTTGGTGATTGTTGTTATAGGTACCAAATCTGGAAGACGGGTCCAATAGCCGGTCTTACGCGAATCCCGGTTAACTTTCGGTCATGTCCCGTAATGAAAACGGTAAGATTCGGTTACTATTATATTCTAATGGTTGATTGGTTATAATCTAATAATCCATTGACTAATATAAGAATTATGTGTAATTGCGAGGTACCGTTAACAGTATCGAGGAATTAGAGTCGTTACCAAGTCGGCTCAGTGACTCGGTCAACACCCGGAATAGAACCCCGTTCCAAGGACTAGACGAGGATTATTATAATTATACGAATTATATATAATACGAATAACGTACGGACTTGATAATAATAATAAGAGAATAATAAACATATATAAAATATATATGTTTATATATACAAGATTCGATATATAAAACGATATACTAGACTCGGGTTTAGAAGTGTCTAGAGTTCTTTAGGTTCGCGTGCCAAGCTGTAATGGCCAGCTTTATTTCTTTTTGCCTAGGAAGACCAAACCCCGAGTTTAGGACTATCTAATATATATCAGATTCTATATATATAAATTGTATATATGATATATATCCTAAGTATTACAATCTAACAAGTTCCACGCGTAAAACGTATCCATATATATAGGACATATAATTGTAATGAGAAGATTAGCAGAAGATTATAAGCAAATCAGTGAGTATCGTGAACTCCCCACTTTTACAGTTTTATTAAGTGTTTTCGGGGGAATACATGTCATTTATTAAAATCAGAATTGCTTTACATAATAAACAATTATTAAAAGAAGTATGAAAGGGGACATAGAAACAACGAGGACAGTACTGGACGGTATCCGCCATTTCCTTTCTTGCACCGACTAGAGGGCAGGAACCGGTGTCCAAGTAGAGGACCAATCCCGTAAAAGGTCCAACTAGATGGCGGAAATGGGTATTCATCACAATCAGAGTGGTACCATCGATAAGGAATGGCACGAACTATAATCGATATGATAGAATTGGGATATAATCGAATGAATGTATAATAGAGCTGGTTATATAGAAATATATTTTCCCCTTCAGAATTATAATTGTAAAGCATGTTTATAAAAGAATGGTTATAAAAAGAATGTTTATAAAAGAATGGTTATAAAAAGAATGTTTATGAAAGAATGGTTATAAAAGAATTATCAATAAACGAACTGGATATTCACTTTATAAAATACACGACCTCACCAACTTTATGTTGACAGAAACTATTTTTGGCATGTGTTCAGGTAACCCAACAGATATGATGACGTGGATCCTGAAAGACTAAAGACTGTTATTATCCGAATTCCGCTGCGTAGCTCCGATCACCCGACCCGACGACCCGGCCACGTCAGGCAGGGTCGTTACCGGTGGTATCAGAGCGGCGCTAATAACAGTTTTGAAGTCTTTAGTAGTCCAGGATCTACGAGAATATTTTTCTAAAAAGAAATGTTGCTTAGAAAAATAATTAAGATATTAGAAATATTAAGAGAAAATAATAGGCGAGTAAATTTTCGGGTACCTAAATGTCAAACCATTATAAAGTTGGTGAGAACCATAACCGTATATTAGAAATTAAAACGAATCCACCACAGGATATTACTAGAATAATTATGTGGGATAAATTGACAATTCTGTACACAGTTGTGAACTTATATGCACATTTAATTTCTGGGAAATCTTACAGGATATTAAGACTATAAGAAATAAGGAAGAATACAGAATAGAAACCGGATATAATCAGAAAATAAATCTCGATATAAATAAGAAATGACGAAGTTATAAAAAGTATATATATGTTGATATAGAAAAATATATAGATCATAAAACATAAACCATTCATCTTGATTCAAGAAACTTCACATAAGTTTATTGAATTATTCCAGTTTCAGTAATCATTCAGATCGTTAACCTCACGGTTATTCCAATAATTATAAACAAAATACGAATATTACGCTCCAACTTGAACATTCCTATGCTCGAGTTTCCAGAAGTATTATTTTCACACCGTAATTTCCGAAATCTCTATAAAATCTGATATGCTAGAAACATATAAATATTGTGTTTCTAAAGAATTTTCCTCGATTATTTAAATAAAGATCCCATATATTTCGCGATTATTTAAAATGTTTCAAATCTTTTCAATATAATTATGAAATTTATTAATTTTATACATAGTCATTATTATTTTTATACCAAACCAGTATTTCAATTTTTGCAAAAATATATATACCCCGATTTTTAAATAAAGATTTATTCAAAAGATTGAGAAAATCCGATTAATATTTTTATCAAATCAAGTATTGATAATTTTTGAAAAACCCCAGAATCTATCTCAGGTTTTATCTAAATTTATCCATTTAACCTTAAAGTTTTGATCTCGGTATTTTGAAAAATCTACGTTAGTTTTATCAATCTATAATAAGAAATTTGTTTATTACAAATTTAAGAATTCAGACATTAAGAAAACTTTTACCATGACCCTTTTTGATCCATTAAGTTATTTTTGAAAACGAATATTATTATGAAACTCGAATCAGTATTATTATTATTATAAATAATTCCTAAAAAGTTTTTATACGAAAGAACCACGACTATATTATTTTTTTTTACCAAAACATATTTCATATCGCATTTAATGGTATTTTCATGAATATTTATTAATCGAACCCGTATTCGTATATAAATATCAAGAACCTTTTCAGTATAATTTATATATATATATATATGTTCGATGGTATAATTTCTCGATATTGTTCTAATATAAACGATAAATATTATATATATATTCCGTTTTATAATCTAAACCCATCTCTGTAATTATACAAAAATCTCAGTTATACGTCATCCTTGATCCTTTCCAGAAATAAATAATATTTGGACAAAATATTATTCTCGAAATTCCGTAACCAAAATACTTTGGATTCTGTCAAACGAAACCGAATTCTTGCTCGCTCGATTATAAGAAAATATAACTACCGTCTTAATCCCACGACTCGAACAAGTCAGGGATATTAAAAAGATTGGATTGGTATATTGAATATCTTCTGACACGAACAAATCCTTGAACGATTGATAGTCTATTTCGTTAGACTTAGATCAACAAGTTTTATCCCGAATAATATAATTTCAAACTCAAGAGAAAATAAAGAACAGAATATCGAAATAATATGTAAGGGACACATACCTATTGTGATTAAAATAAACAAATACTGGAATGTTAGGTGAGGTGGAATAGTAATTATGGTTGCAAACATAATTATGAACGCCACAGGCACAGGAACATTCGAGTAGGAGTTTATCAAAATCATAATATGTTGGGTCACGAACATATTAAAAGGAAATTATAAGAAATAATAATAAGAAGAAGGAATATAAATTTGAATTATCAGCGTATCGTATGTGGAGAATACGACCACAAAACTGGCAATATAGTTGAAATTTCCTTCGTGAAATACGACTAAGAATATGTTTGCAGAATAAAAACCATCGATTGGTTAAAATTCTATGAATTAAAGAAATTAGTTTATTGATTTTTGATTGCCAACCAAAGATAGTGTATATCCCCTGTGCAATTCCCGGGGCAAGTGATATCCAGACCCTTACAGAAGGTATATCCGGACATTTGTCGCCAAGTCACAGGATTCTTTGTAAGGATATTTGACACTATGAAAGAATCTTCTCAGTCACTTCTATATAAAAACTCGCGTGAGTTATTGTACAATCAAATTGGTGAAACGGTTAAGTGTTACCAAGTTGAAATTCATAAATAAGAAGTGATGAAAGAAATTGTTAAATCTTTAAATATAACGGACATAAAATTATATGGATTCAGAAACCAGAACGGTAGAATCCACTGAATTATCAAAAGAAAATAATTAATATCCAATATATCAAGAAATAATTAAATACCAAGCGGAATCACGTAGAGATTCGCAAGGTATGATAGACATAAAAACAAAAAAAAAATGAATAAAGTTATGCTCATTTTTCCAGTGAAACTCTCCGGCCAAGGAATGACGAATTTCCTATCCCGAATTAAAGGTCGTGAGAGATAATTTAAGATATCACTGTTTTGGCAAAAACTATCTATACGAATATCTCGACGAAATAAGCCTTGCTTATAATAAGTTGGATTAAGAAGATATGATATATTGCCTATATATATGAGTCTATCGGAACGTGTTTCCAGACACTAACAATATAGAATTTAATCGAAATTATGTATAAGAAAGAATTATTCCAAGCAATTATATAATATAGAAATGACATATTTATAGTGCCTACTATAAATGATTATCAGTATTTGCTTGGATATAAGAGAATATAAATCGAGAAATGAAAAGAATTATAATTCGAACAGACATCCGATATGTCTGGATAATAATGAATAAGGCATTGAAAATGCCAGATAACACGAGAAGGCAAGCGAAATGCCAAATATTATCAGAAGGCATCCGATATGCCAACCGAAATTGATAAATATATATATAGAAAGAAATTAACAGAAAAGAATATAAGTCGTAAGAAGAACGACTAGAAATTTATAAAGAATATTTTACGAAAAGTAATTATAAAGAATATTTTTATCGAGAGTGTCAACGAATCCCGAAATAGAATTAAGAAAGAATTTTATAGAAATAGTTAAAACAATAAGTATATTAATGATAATCATGTTTTTGAGAAAGAGTAAGTGATGCATTGCCATAAGAATCTTAAGTCAAAGAATCGTAACAACGACTGTTACCAGTAGATTCAAAGACTATAAAGATAAATCACTACTATAAAACTGGGCTATTGTCACCAAAAGTTGCTACCTAAAAAAATGGTAGCAAATTTTGCAACCGATTTTACACCAAAATATGTATTATAAGATAAGGTAACTAATCGGTTACAAATTTTGACACCGTTTATTTTTGGTGGTAAATTCGTGAGAAAATTAATAAGAAAGAATTAAAAAAATAATAATTTATAAAAAAAAAAGCAAACCTATTGAATTGTGACCACCTTAGCGGTAGCTAATTTAGGGACCTATTTCTTAAAGCGTAACATACATAGATATGTGGTAGCTAATCCGTGGTAAATTTTAAGACTAAATTGCTACCATATTAGCCACGATTAAACTGGGCTATTTTCACCAAAAATTGCTACCTAGAAAAATGGTAGCAAATTTAGCAACCGATTTTACACCAAAATATGTATTATAAGATAAGGTAACTAATCGGTTGCAAATTTTGATACCGTTTATTTTTTGTGGTAAATTCATGAGAAAAACAATACGGAAGAATTAAAAAATAATAATTTATAAAAAAAAAACATTGTGACCACCTTAGCGGTAGCAAATTTAGATACATGTTTCTTAAAGCGTAGTGCATATATGGTAGCTAATCAATGGTAAATCTTGAGATTAAATTGCTACCATTTTAGCCACAACAATTAACACTATGCCAAAATAGACGTATAGCCACACGTTTTCTAATGATGGTCAGTTAGGCCCAAAGACGATCAGTTAGATTCAATCATTGTCATTTAGACCTAATGAAGGTTATATTTAGATCCAATAATGGTTAATTAGACCCGATGATGGTCAACTAGGCCCGTTGATGGTCAATTAGAACCAATGATCATCAATTAGATCCAATGATGGTTAATTACACCAATGATGGTCAGCTAAGTCAAATGATGGTCAGTCGGATCCAATGATGGTCAATTAGAACCAACGATTGTCATTTAGATCCATTTATAGTCAATTAGATCCAATAATGGTTAATTACACCACTGATGGTCAGTTGGATCCAACGATGGTCAGTTAGGCCCAATGATGTCAGTTAGATCCAATGATGGTCAGTTACACCCAATGATAACTAATTAAATCCAATGATGGTCGATTAGACCCAATGATTGTCAGATAGATCCAATCATTGTCACTTAGACCCAATGCTGGTCATTTAGACCCGATGATAGTCAATTAGACCCGATGATGGTCAATTAAGCCCTGATGTATTGTAAAATACATCTATTTCCATTGTAAAGTTTATATAATTTTCGAGTCGTTTAGATAGTGTTTTTATTAGTTTTAGGCTTGTACCGGTCTATTTTATTTAATATAGGTTCTTTATATATTTTTATTAGTTTTGTGTCATTTTATTACTTATGTATTTATTTTGTATTTTGGTAGGTGTTCATTGGCGTTGGAGCGTAAACGAGCAACTTTGGTCAAGCCAATAATACCCGAGTCACGAGCACAGAGCTAGAGTGCTATATAATAATAATAATAATAATAATAATAATAATAATAATAATAATAATAATAATAATAATAATAATAATAAAATTGTGACTTTGAATCACCTCACGGGCCCGAAGCCCAAATCTAGTATTGGAGATGGCTTGGAGGAGAATTAAAAGCTTACATATATTATTCTTTGAAGGCGCACAATATGGAGGAGGGAAAAAAAAAGAGGCGGCGCAGGACTATATCAATTATATATAGAATTTTGGGGAGTTCAGCGGAATTATTATCTTTGGAACAAGAGGATTGGAGCAGCAATATTAAAATTGAGGGGAAGGTCTGCACAACATCTAGAGGGGCAATTATTATTTTGAGGTGGATCAAGGGTTGAGGCATAGGTACCAGCACGGGTCGGTTCTAATTCAGCTATTTATTTATTTATCTATTTTATACCCGTTGTGAACGCCATGAATATTATTTGTTTTTATTGTTTTGATATTATCATGACTTTTATTGGCTAAACCTTGACGCTACCTAGGTTAAAGATGATTGCACTTGTTTGATTTATTTTCTTTTGGTTTTGGAACTTTTGGTTGTGGGTGAATTTTTTAGTAAAGAACTCTTTATTTTCTGGTTTGATGTATATGCATATTTAGTTTTGTTTAATTAATTTTTATAAACTCCACTTGCGTTTTTGTGAATGTCTTTCATGTATGAATGCGGGTTAGGTTGCGGACTGAGTGTTAGCGACTAGTTTATGGTTAATTTCTGCAGGTTATCCATAGGAGTTGTAATTGTTAGTTAGGTAATTCTAAATGTTCTACCAATTCTCAATAGTTGTGAGGTGCGAGATTGTTGGTCTGTCTAGGGTGTTAAATTGCTAGTTCTAGAGGCTTTGTGAGAAGATCTTCCTAGTTTCCCTAGCATTCCTTGTAGGCCAAGTCTTATCAGAAATATTGTAGTTACCCCTTGCACTTTAGGGTGTATTGTGACTTTCGCGCTGTGAGGTAGACTGTCTAGCGGGTACTTTAAGATTCGAGTAGGTAAGCCTGTGAGGGTAACCTCTCAACCGGTGGTTTAACAGCACAACAATATTCTAGGGTTTCCCCTTGAGAAGGGTCGAGGGTGTCTAGTTTATTCTTGATGTTTAGTATTTTAAGATCCCGGTTCCACACCAGTTCCATAGCCATTAGAAATTTGTCATTCATGTGTAGGATTCTAGCCTAGGTAGTGCCTTCCCATCATCTGATCCCAGTTCCCAGTTTGTGTCTTTAATTATTTTAGTTTATTTTATTTATTTTTATTAGTTTGATAGAAAACCCCCCTTAAGCAACAAAACAATTTAAGTCAGTTTGTAGATAAGTAATCGAGTCTAGCTTACGTTTTCCAGTAGAGTCTCGTGGGTTCGATACTCGGACTTACTTTAGCTGTACTGCACTGACCGGTACACTTGCCGGTTGTGTGGTTTAGGTTTAGAGAGTCTTAGGTTATAAATTTAAAACTTAGAGTGTCTAGTTTAGGTTAATTTAGTTAGTTTTTATTAAACCACTTTGAGCACATCAGGCCCAATGATGGTCAATTAGAACCAATGGTCGTCAATTAGATCCATTGCTGGTCAATTAGATCCAATGATGATTAATTAGAATCAATGATCGTTAGTTAGATCCAATGATGGTTAGGTAGACCCAATAATTGTCACTTAGACCCAATGATGGTCAATTAAGCCCAATGATGGTCAATTAGTTTAGATATTTATAGACACACATAGAAAAATACATACGTAAAAACTATTGTGATATTACTAAATCGTTCATCTATCAAATTATAGATTCTAAAATTTTAAATAAATATCAAATTCTCTTTTGCTAAGAATTTATACTTATCAATAAATCATATACAATGCATGTATTTTGCTAAGAAATTAACATATATAAAAAAAAATATATACAATCAGGATAACAAAATAAAAGAAGCATAACTAAGGTCAAGTTATAATGTTATATAAACTAGCAAGATTACTCGCGTTACGCAGTGGGGTTTCAGTCATATTAACACTTGGTATAATCGAAAGAGAATATACCCGAGAGAATGTGAACATGTGTTTTAAATTGATCGAAAACTAAAAAAATACATCGTACAATATCATTGTGACATGTTAACTAAAAAACAGGGAAATGTAAAAAATAAAGCATGTCACAGTGATATGTTATTCATGTTAGGCTCCGTTAATTTTTACCTCTTTTTCACTTCTTTCTTTTTAAAAATTTTAAGTTTTCCCTTTTTAGTGTTATGTTAACCCTTTTTGTTTCATATTTTAGTTTTTTGTGTTCTTTTGAATATACTTTTTTCATTGTTTTTTTTTTAATTTATCTCTAATTCTAATTTTTAACACCTGCACTATATATTGTTGTAAAATTACCTATTAACATTAAAAGAACACTATAATGTATAAATTATATATTGAAAAACCAAAACACTTAGTCATACAATTTATCAATATAAGTCTCCACAAAAAAAAAAATAAATAAAACGATAAAGATAAAGTAAATGAATGAATAACATCAACTTAATTAGTAAAAAGAGATAAAAATCTATCAAGAAATAAGTTTTAGTTGATAACAGATTCAAAATTGTGAAATGTATACTTTATCTTTAGAAACTATATATCAAAAAAGAAAGAAAAAAAATAGATGAAAACCAATCCCGCTTCTTGTTCCCGCCTCAAATCCTCATCCCCCTCTCTAAAAAAGTTATAAAACCCTAGTTTTTTTTCCAGCCGGCGCCCCACAGTTCTTCATCTTTGCCCCTCTTTACATCATCTACAAACAAAACCAAACCTTTTCTAGACCTCTACAATCGTCAACCATCGCAAACTATTGAACACTACAAACGTCAGATCGAACCGGGAATCAGGTTAGGGTTTCTCTGCTAAAAAATAATGAAATGTTACTCATTTGATTTTGATAGGATTAATCAATATGGTATTAACATTGAAGATTCAAACATGTGTACTCCTTTAATAGAACCATCATCGTCGCCTCTGTCCTTGAACTTGAGCTCCTCCACGCGCCGAAACAGAGGAACGCGCCGCCGGGAACGGTGGCCGTAGCTCCTCCGGACCCTCTTTCTTCATGTTTTCCTTCTTTTCCTGACTCTTTCTCTCTTCAATTCATTCAAAAGCCCACTTGATGAATAATCCTTTCTTTAGGCATGTTTTCTCTGAGTTCTTTCTCAACGCATATGACAATCCAATCATTTATAACACAAAGTGGTAGATGTCGTACGTGGTCAGATGAACTTATTTTTTGTTATTAATTTGGAGTATATTGAAGTAAAATGGGATAAGAAAAATCAAGCCATTATTGTATGAAGTTTTTATAAGAAATGTGAGCACATGGTTTTAGAAAACCATTTGAGGTTTCTAGGTGGGTTGTGAAATGGATACAGCCTGACTTTTCTTTACACCCTTTATATAAAATCTAAAAGCTATATAATATTGTACATGTTACCATTTGTTTGTCTTTTTCTTGTACCTCATCTAGTGCCTTCCAGCCTGTCCTCCTAGTCAATATCTTTATAATTGTTTAATGCTTATCCCTTTCCAACCACAATGAAGATGTTAGTTTTTAAGGGACTGAGTTTTTTTTTTTTAATTAGGTGATTTGTGATTTATTTACGTAACTTTTTTTAGGCTCAAAGAGGACTGAGTTTTTTGTTTAAATTGGATGGGACTTTAATGTACTTGTAAGTTATGGTTGTAGGGATTCATAGGTCTTGGGAATTTGGAACTTAGTTTTATTAAAATAATAATTTTGTCTATTCAAAAATTTTTGGGTCTATGTTATCGTGATTGAATTATTTTTGAGATATTTATCTTGTCCAAATTTTATACTTTATGTTATTACACTCCAACCTAGGCATGGCAATGGGTCGGGTTTAGGAAGGGTTTAGGTAATCCCAACCCCATACCCGATTAGGTATGCTTGTCCCAAACCCGTCCCAAAACCCGTCGGGTTTGTATCGGGTAATTACCCGTCGGGTATCGGGTATACCCACGGGTTTCGGGTAAACCCGTTAATTTTAAAAACTTATCCATTGGGTATATCTGACTAAAAACTTGTCGAGTATCTATTGTGTGACTACCAACCAATACATTTAGCATTATCAAATATGTATGTAAATGAATAAAATGTATAAATATAATATAGTTAAATCATATAAAAACACTAAAAGACATAGATAAAAGATATTATACACAAATAATTGGTGTTTTTTTTTTTAAGAAGATGACAATCTAGATGGACAATTAGCTATATTATGAATACATATTTTAAAAGATATATAGGAAATTACATCGGATATCTAATCGGGTAAACGGGTATACTTTATCGGGTAATCGGGTCGGGTAAACGGGTATATCATCAAATCCCAAACCCGTCCCAAACCCGCGAAAAAAATAAAAACTAATCCCATACCCGGACCCATACCCGATTACCCCGCCCCAAACCCGTCCCAAATATGTCGGGTTTTGGGTTTACCCATCGGGTTCGGGTTTGATTGCCATCCCTGCTCCAACCCCAGATGTGTAGAAAAGGAAATCAAAGGATTATTGCCTATCGCAATAAGATGGATATGCTTCAAATATAGGGGGATGTGTGAACCTTACGGAGGGTACCTTCTACAACTTTAAAAGTCATGAATGTCATGTTTTCATGCAACGATTATTGCCTATCGCAATACGAGGGATGCTACCAAAGCAAATATGGGAATCGATACTAGAGCTTTGCACATTCTTTCGTGTAATATGCTCAAGGGTTCTACACCTTGAAGACTTAAGAAAATTAAAGAGTAGTATCGTCGTAACTATTTGCAAGTTAGAGAAAATCTTTCCACCTGGGTTATTTGACTCAATGGAACACCTTGTTATACATTTGACCAATGAAGCTATTCTCGGTGGTCCGGTGCAGTTTAGGTGGATGTATCCCTATGAGAGGTAAGCACTTAAACTTAATAAAGTATCATTTTCACATATTAAATGTTAGATAATTGCTAACACTTTCATGCTCATTTTCTAGGAAGTTGGGCCGATTAAAAAGAATGATTAAAAACAAAGGGAAGATAGAAGGTTCCATTGTTCAGTCTAATCTTGTTGATGAACTTTCTAACTATTGTTCTCTATATCTCGAGCCGACAGTTAATGAACCACGCAACTTTGCCCCTGACATTCCTTGTTCTTTAAGTACCGATCTTCGGTTAAGTATATTCAAACATCCGTCTCGAAGATTATATGAAAAAGGTGGAGTAGACAAAATACTTTCTCAGAAAGATATGGATAAGGCTCATACTTATATATTACTTAATTGTGAAGAGCTTCTCGAGTCCGTTTGGTTATTTGATGAGGAGTTGAAAGATTCATTTCCACATTATGACGAAGAAACACTTGATAAAATGAAAGAGAGAGAATTTGCCAAGTGGTTGCAAAAACATGTAAGTATTTTGACACACCTTATATTATCTTCATTTTATAGCATTACAATACTAATAGCATATTAATATGAATGTAGGTGATGAATGTTCCAAATAAGGAACATCTGAGAGGAATAGCCCAAGGGCTGCTTACTTATGTAAAATCACACAAGGGTTATTTTGTCAATGGTTACAAGTTTCACACACAAACAGCTTATGATGGTCGAGTCACACAAAATAGTGGTGTGTGTGTCAAAGGGGCTACAT
Source organism: Ambrosia trifida (assembly GCA_028751855.1). Lineage (NCBI taxonomy): Eukaryota > Viridiplantae > Streptophyta > Magnoliopsida > Asterales > Asteraceae > Ambrosia > Ambrosia trifida. The sequence goes on along the minus strand of CM054128.1, from coordinate 40,550,428 downwards.
ACAACGAAAATGAAAATGACTACTATGGATTATTAGATGACATCTTAGAGTTGGAATATCATAGCACCATTGGGCGTTGTGTGGTTGTTTTGTTCAAATGTACTTGGTTTGATCCTGTGAAGGGGGTAAGGGTAGATCCTAAAACTCATATGGTTGATGTTAAACCTACGGCAATAGGATGCGTTGACGACCCATTTATCTTAGCATCACAAGCACAACAAGTGTATTACACGTCATATCCTTCGAAAGCAAAGGAACTAAGAGGCTGGTTAGCTGTTGTAAAGACGACCCCAAGGGGAGTTTACCAACTCGCCGAAGATGTTAGTGAAGTGGAAAATGATGATGTGGACCGAGAACATTTCTTTCAAGAGAATGAAAGGGTAGAATGCACGGTTACAGAGGATCTTCTCCCCATTTCTTATGCACATGCGAATGGAAGGTTAGAAGAGGTGGAAGATGTAGATTGTGATACCGATGAAGAAGTTGAGTTTGAAGCTACACATTTAGCTAACGATAATTTTGAGGATAATGCTGAAGAAGTTGATTTTGACGATGAAAATTTTGAAGAGGAATAATTTGAGTGACATGTTTGTTTATTATATATAAGGGTTAGCTTGTTATTGATAACTAGCCATAATTTATTTGTTCTTTCGAATAATGTTTTTGTGGCTAATTAGTAGTCTAACATTCAAAGTTATTGTAACTTGTTTTTGTTATCTAATGGTTTTTCTAACTATTTGTTATTGCTTTTGTTGTAGATATCATGGCACGTACTATGGGTCGAGGTAGTGCTACAGCTAGTGGTCGTGGTTTTGGTCGGGGACTTGGACGAGGTGTTGGGCGAGATGGTAGTCAAGTTGGTGAACGAGGTGATGGGCGAAGTAGTGGTCAACGTAGCGATCTAGCTTATCGTCGAGGGGTTTGGCGTAGTGGTAGTCGAGTTGTTGTGCGTGGTGGTGGTCAAGCTGGTGATCGATCTGTTGAGCGACGTAGTGGTATAAGTAGCCATCAAAGTAGTGGTCAAGTGGGTAATCGAGGTATTGGGCGTGGTGGTGGTATAAGTAGCAATCAAAGTAGTGGTCAAGCGGGTGATCGAGGTGTTGGGCGAGGTGGTGGTCTAGCTGGTGATCTAGGTGATGGTGATGGTGATGATGACTCTGCTTTTCTTATGAATTCTCCCATTGAGAGTAGTGCCGGCGATGACGAGTCAGCTTCTCATGTTGCTCAAGTGAGGCGGGGAAGCGCTTCCCAAGTCCAAGTACATGAACTAATTAATCGCCATTGGATTCGAGTTGTAAAAGGAGAGTAAGTACACATTTACTGTTTCTATATGTACATAAAAATGTTACTAATGTGGTTGCATTCATTGCTTTTATTTTGTAGATTTAGCAATCAAGGGTCTGCTACTCGAGTTATTAGATCAAACTTAGAGACTTTGTGGTCCGGTCCATGGGATAGTTGGAGAGATGTTCCTACTGAAGATAGAACACGGTTGTTTGAGCGATTTCAGGTGTGTAAACAATTTCATTTAACTTCTTAGACCATTTATACATTTAGTTAACTTTTTTTTTCTTTTTCATAGATGTATTTTCAGTGGGAGGAGAAACACAATGCATCAATTTATAGGTGTTGGGAGAAGTGCATTGCTGGTAAATTCCCTAATTTGTTGCAGGGGATAAGAAATGCGGCTATAAAGATGGCGATGCACCAACATTTACTTGAAGGGGATGAAGAAGATATAGATATGTCTGTTCTTATTGACTTTAAACCAGCATGGATAAAATCTAAGATATGGAAAAAAATGGTTGACAATTGGAACACACCAAAGTGGAAAGCAAAGTCTTTAAGAAATAAAGAAATTAGACGTAAGGTAACCGGGGGAAAACATACCCTTGGATTTCAAACCTATGTGACTGCGCAAAGAAAAGCGGTAAAAATGTTAATCGCCCTCTTTTACCATATATACCATGTCAATATTGTCATCTTTATTAACTTCTAAGTTTTACATTTGCAGGCTAAGATAATTGGGCGTGAACTGTCACCTCATGAGATGTGGAAGCAGTCACATTGTAGGAAAGGAAGCAGACTATTAGATAAACATCTAAGTGGTAGCAGTTCGCTACTTTTGGATGTTGATTCAGATGGGGATGATGAAGAAAATCTCGTGTGGGTTGACGATAGGGCAAAGGAAACCTGGGTAAGTTAACTAATTAGTAAATCCAAACATATTTAAAAAAACATTGAAATTTGAATAATATAGTTAAATGTTTAACCCAACAGGTTAAATATAATGATTATGTTGTTGAGAAGTACGGAAATGAGCGTAAAGAACATCCCAAATTTGATGACGACTTGTGGTACCGAGCTTCCGGGGGTAATAATAAAGGAAACGTTTATGGGTTAGGCAATGTTAGAGACTCATATGTACATGACAAAGAAGACCCCGAGGTATGTTTATTCCTTTTTACCTTGATATTAGTTTAAAATATATAAAAGAATTATTTGCTCTTTAACATAAGTGGAATCATACACATTAGTAATTTATAGTAAGATATCAAAGCTTTCTCATGATTTATGTTCGCCTTGATTCTTGTAAAGATGAGGTAGATATGGAGATTGTGATGTAGATATGATATATATCATTTCAACTTGAGCTTTGAATTATAGGTCAATAATGAGCATAGGCACCATAATTTTTCACCAATACTTAACTTCTTTGTCTACTTTTATGCATTTGAATTGTTTCCCATGAATATTGTAATTGTTTGGTTTGTGTTTGCTTTTTTATTATTAGGTTTGATGCCATTAATGTATTGAGAATGTTTAGGAATTTCTTATTGAGTTGGTTAAACAGTCTCGGCTGATCGTTTAAGTAAAATTTTACTTTTAGTAAAAGTATAAATATATCTGAACATGTTATTTGGCTTCTAGCACTAGAATTGTAGCTCACAATTGGATTATGTTATTGTGCAACTTACTTGACCCGTTATTAATTTTAATTAATTCTGACTTCTTGATTCTATTCATTGCTTGTTTTGAAGATTGAAAAGTTGAATTTGGTTATTAAAGAGCTTGTTAAGGAAAAATATGAAGATAAAGAAAGGTTCGAAGGAATCATTGCGAGCTTGGTGGCTGAAAAAGAAAAATATAATGCGTATAAAGATGCGATGAACAATAGAATGGGAGAATTTGAAGCTAGGCTAACAGCTATGGGTGGAAAATAGGCTATAAACTTTTAGACATGAATGTTTTGAATTTTTTTCATGAATAATTTCGGTTATTTAATGTTTTTTTTGTTTCTATTAGAGTCTTTTATATGATTTTAAAGTTGGAAAAACTATGACAAATTTGTTTTATATAATTTGAGATTTTGTATTATTTGATTGTTTTATATAATATAGTTTTCTTGAAATGTAATTGAATTAATAAATAAGGAAAAAAACCTGTAGAAAAGCTAAATGGTAGTAAATTTTCAATGAAAGCGATGGCTAAATGGTAGCAAATTTTCAATGAAAGTGGTGGCTAAATGGTTGCAAATTTTCAATGAAAGTGGTGGCTAAATGGTTGCAAATTTTCAATGAAAGTGGTAGCTAAATAGTAGCAAATTTTCATTAAAAGTAGTAGTTAAATGGTAGCAAATTTTCAATGAAAGTGGTGGCTAAATGGTAGTAAATTCTCAATGAAAGCGGTGACTAAATGGTTGTAGACTAAATGGTACCAAAACGGTTAGAAAAAAAGGTGTAAATTTTCAATAAAAATGGTGTCTAAATGGTGGCAATTTCGGTGGCTAAATGGTATCAAAATGGTAGCAAATGACCTTACTAAAATATTGTAGGAGCGGTGGCAAATATTTCAACCGTTTTCGTGGTGACAAAAATATGGTAGCAAAATACAAAAGTGGTAGCTATTTGGTGACATTAGGGCAATAGAGACGTGTGTTTTTGCTACCGCATTCTCGGTTGCAAAATGGTGGCTACAGAGCAATTGCTACCGTTATGTAACCGAAAATGTGGTGACAAAAGCCTAATTTTCTAGTAGTGAATTTATATATATTGACTGTAGAATTGTGAAAGACCTAATTCACAAGGATACAATGAGAAAAGTCAAATATGTATTAGATACAATGCAGTTAATCATCAATGAAATAGTCAGTAAGATTATGATAAGATGATTTAAGAGAAATCTCAATCATCCATGAATTAGTCTTTTCCGGTACCTTTAAAATCCAGATAAGATACGTTTAATAATCCGAAAGTTATTAGAAAATATTCCTACTCTTTAAAAATCGGAATTACAATGATGATAAATTCTAACGTTCGAATAAGGGAGGTAGTAGCTCGGATCCCATTCAAGTCATCATAATGAAGGGACTTCCGTATCTATCTCCTGAGAACTAAATAGAATCCATCATTGTAATTGAAACCGAATATTAAACGAGAGGAATATCATAACAATTTGAGACTCTAGAAATGTTTACTGAAAGTTTATAAATCTTTCAGAAGAAAAACGATGAGAATCTCAAAATCTTTATATAGAAATAATATTCAGTCTACTTCTTATCCTAATAAGAAAAGGATAAAAAGAATATTATAGAAAATATCAATCTATACTGAGAACCTTTAATAGTCATACCAGGAAGGTACAGATAATTCATGTAACTGCATTAACATGACTATAGCAAAAAAGGTTAAAACGTAATTAGAAGCATGATCAAGATGTAGTCTTACGGATTGGCGTTTCTAATAAGTGATAGTCTTGGATTGATATAAAATCGAGTTAACCACAATCCACGAAAACTGATCATGTCTCATTGACAAGTATCTTGGTTCTAATTGTAACATCCTTATAGATTAAGGATGTAAAGGACAAGATCACTCAAATTTCGGGGACGAAATTTCCTAAGGGGGGGGAGAATTGTAACACCCCGATGTGTTACGGGTCTCTTAAACGGGTCGGGTCGGACCTGACCACTCGATTATGGAATAAAATATTCCAGTTCGAATCTCGCACCAAACCGGTGCAACCGAATGTAGAGATAATAATTATTGGAGTTTTATTATCTCGATTAAACGCTCTTTATCTGTTAATTAAAACGCCGTCAAACGTTTTTATTTAGCATCTATACTCGTTGCCAAACATCCCGAGTTCCAGTAATTATCCCCGTGGCCAAACACCCTCTATTTTTAATCCCTATTTAAACCACCCTCTCTTTCTCATCTCGTCGCTCTCTCTCTCTGTGCACATATATACACACATAAAAGATGTTATGCTTTGACCAAGAAAACCTCTAGCCGGACCACCACCACTGACCGGAACCCCATGGCTGGCTTCCGCCGCCTCTGTCTCCGGGCACCACTGCAGCTCCACCATCTCCGGTCATCACTACCACCGCCGGACAGCCATGGCGGCTGTTGCCGCCTCTGCTGCTGCTCCGGTCACTGCTCCATCTCCGGCAAACATCTCCGCTGCCATACGTCGCCTTCCCTTTTCTTCTCCGGTAAGCAACCTTCTATCCCTCTGTTCTTGTTCTGAAACAACCACGGAACCCAACCCGATTAACCTTGTTCTTTCCTTGTTCTTGATAAATGAAACCAAACAGTCACCAGTCGTGGTAACTGTTACCGAGTCGTTGTATCACCGGTCAAAAATACGCAATAGAACCCATCTTCCTGTTTTCTAAATTATATTCAATAAGTAACCTTGAACCCTCCTTATCCGATTGGTATTTGATAACCCGATGAACCAACCCCTTGTGTCGTGAGCCTTATTATTTCAGATAAGAACCCGAGCTTTTGTTTCAATTATGTATCGGATAACACAACCCTTGAAGTTATTTTCTTGGTGTTTTGATTGATCGGACTGTCATCGGATTTCAACCGATGCTTCCGTTTCCGATTGGTATTCGAGGACTGTATAAACTGGACCATAGTCTTATTATGGTTCCGGGTAAGAATCGAGTCCAGTTCTCGTCAGTTATAACTAGTCCGGTTATATTTCCATCCATATATAAGTTGTAGATTATTTGGTTAAATGGTACAATTATCATTGGAGTATTGGGTATAATCTCTTGATTATTAACCTATCTTGGTGATTGTTGTTATAGGTACCAAATCTGGAAGACGGGTCCAATAGCCGGTCTTACGCGAATCCCGGTTAACTTTCGGTCATGTCCCGTAATGAAAACGGTAAGATTCGGTTACTATTATATTCTAATGGTTGATTGGTTATAATCTAATAATCCATTGACTAATATAAGAATTATGTGTAATTGCGAGGTACCGTTAACCGTATCGAGGAATTAGAGTCGTTACCGAGTCGACTCAGTGACTCGGTCAACACCCGGAATAGAACCCCGTTCCAAGGACTAGACGAGGATTATTATAATTATACGAATTATATATATAATACGAATAACGTACGGACTTGATAATAATAATAAGAGAATAATAAACATATATAAAATATATATGTTTATATATACAAGATTCGATATATAAAACGATATACTAGACTCGGGTTTAGAAGTGTCTAGAGTTCTTTAGGTTCGCGTGCCAAGCTGTAATGGCCAGCTTTATTTCTTTTTGCCTAGGAAGACCAAACCCCGAGTTTAGGACTATCTAATATATATCAGATTCTATATATATAAATTGTATATATGATATATATCCTAAGTATTACAATCTAACAAGTTCCACGCGTAAAACGTATCCATATATATAGGACATATAATTGTAATGAGAAGATTAGCAGAAGATTATAAGCAAATCAGTGAGTATCGTGAACTCCCCACTTTTACAGTTTTATTAAGTGTTTTCGGGGGAATACATGTCATTTATTAAAATCAGAATTGCTTTACATAATAAACAATTATTAAAAGAAGTATGAAAGAGGACATAGAAACAACGAGGACAGTACTGGACAGTATCCGCCATTTCCTTTCTTGCACCGACTAGAGGGCAGGAACCGATGTCCAAGTAGAGGACCAATCCCGTAAAAGGTCCAACTAGAGGGCGGAAATGGGTATTCATCACAATCAGAGTGGTACCATCGATAAGGAATGGCACGAACTATAATCGATATGATAGAATTGGGATATAATCGAATGAATGTATAATAGAGCTGGTTATATAGAAATATATTTTCCCCTTCAGAATTATAATTGTAAAGCATGTTTATAAAAGAATGGTTATAAAAAGAATGTTTATAAAAGAATGGTTATAAAAAGAATGTTTATGAAAGAATGGTTATAAAAGAATTATCAATAAACGAACTGGATATTCACTTTATAAAATACACGACCTCACCAACTTTATGTTGACAGAAACTATTTTTGGCATGTGTTCAGGTAACCCAACAGATATGATGACGTGGATCCTGAAAGACTAAAGACTGTTATTATCCGAATTCTGCTGCGTAGCTCCGATCACCCGACCCGACGACCCGGCCACGTCAGGCAGGGTCGTTACACGCGTGAAAAGAAACTGTGCAAATATGGGATGATGAAGAGGGGTATGCGTTAGCCCGAGCCTTTATCGACATATCGGAGGATCCCGTAGTTGGTGAGATATATATTTTTTTGTTATGTTATTTTAATTTATACGTATTATTTTGTTTTTAAATTGCACTTATATATATATATATATATATATATATATATATTATAAGGTTATATTGGAAACCCTTGTTATAGTGAAAACTCTGAAAACACTAACTTCCCAAACTTTTTTATATGAAAATTTTAGGGTATGTAATATACATGATTTAAAGCATTTTGAGCCAAAAAAAATCAAAAAAGCGCCGAGCACTTTTTTTTTTTAAATAAATAATTTTTCGGGTAACACATTGTTAACACATGTTAATTTCGCTTAACATGTGTTACTCAAAAACTTATTTTTTTTAAAGTGCTCAGCGTTTTATTGATTTTTTTTTTTGCTCAAAATGTTTAAAATCATGTATATTACATGCCCTAAAGTTTCCAGGCCCTAAAAAGCTCGGGAAGTCAGAGTTTCCAGAGTTTTCATTATAACAAGGGTTTTTCTCAGGATTCTAACCCTATATATATAGGGGAAGATTAATTTGAATACACATATATTTCGTGGGAACCGCAAGAACACCATCTAAAACCATTCAAATTCAAAATTTCTTTTTACACTTATCTTTATTACTAAAATACAATCTCAAAACCATAATTTACGCGTAAAAATTCAAACGTATACGGAAATAAATTGTTTTTACACATGTGTAAATTTAGTGTTTATACATATGTAAACTATTTCATTTACACATGTGTTATGTGTAAAAGGTTAATTTTAGAGTGTTTTGCAAGAAAAAATTAATTATTTGGAAGGAAAGTTCACCTTTTAGTGTTGTACTTTAATTCTAATGAGGTTTGTATTGCAAAAATCTGATTTTGATTGGTTTTCTTGTTTTTCTCACGGTTCTCGCGATATTTGGCGTTTTCAAGATAACCCTCCCCTATATACATATATATATATACACACACACACACACATACACATATAGGCTAAGTATTTGATGAAAACCCTCTAAAATGAGAAAACTTTAGTAAACCCTAAAAAACCCTACTTCCTAACATTTTTTTATTTGAAAATTTTAGGGCATGTAATATACATGTTTTTAAGAGTTTTATGCCAAAAAAAATCAAAAAAAACGCCGATCGGTTTTTAAAAAAAAATAAATAAATAAGTTGTGCATCGTAACATATGTTAACATATGTTTACACTGGTAACATATGTTACAATGCAAAACTTATTTATTTAAAAAAAACGATCGGCGCTTTTTGATTTTTTTGGCTCAAAACTCTTAAAAACATGTATATTACATGCCCTAAAATTTAAAAAAAAAAAAAAAAAAAAAAAAAAGGACCGGAAGTAGGTTATTATAGGGGTTTTCTAAAGTTTCCTCAAATTTTTGAGGTTTTCTATTAATCCGTACACTATGTATATTAGCAAACAGCCAAAATAAAGGTGATTTTTTTAAAATGAATCCGAGAAGTATTTTTTGGTCTCGTTGGTAGGGGGAAGATTACCAGCCCGCGGATTCCATATAGGGCAAGTTGACCGATATGAACACCAAATGCACAAACTTTCAAACGATTTATCAATGCGTAAAATACGTTGGAAAAGCGGCCATAGCTACGAGATGATCATGGAGGCGGATTTGGTAGAATATCAAGCCACACAAGGGAATTTTCCGTACTTGAAGGTTTGGAAGGTTCTACGTAATAGCTCGAAATGGGCCAACATCCACCTGACAGTTGGAACTTCTTCATCTAGGTCGGCCAACATCCGCCTGAGGTATTGTTCTGGTTCAGATTTCGCTAGACTTGAGATCGCTATCTTTCTTCATTGTCTAGTGACACAATATCGGTATAGTTACATTCTAAATTATATATATATTAGCATACACCTGAGAGAAAGAATATGAGATAGCAACTTAATACTATTATCTTCACAATATTTTTAGGTGGCAACAAGTGGAAGGAGGTGAAATTGTTCGAACTCCAGGTTTACAATTTCCAGATGGCTTTCATGTCCGTTTTTCCAGGAAAGATAAACATAACTAAAGTAGAAACTAATCGTTCTAGACGCGCAGAGAAGTTCAAACACTTTTTAAACATGATTTGTACCTAAATGTTGATGTCTTTGCTAGCTTGTTTATCAGAATCCTTTTTGCAAGAAGTGTATTTTATTATAGTAAAAACTAACCTTTTTATATTTTTCTAAGAGCATCCCTAAAAAATGAGAAAATTGCAGTTTTCGTCCTTGTGGTTTGCCTAAACTAATAGGTTCAGCCCACGCTTATCACTATGAGTACCTGAGATTTCATTTTCTAACACTTTACGTCCCTCATTCTAACGGACGTAACGTTTTCTGTTAGTGTGTGATGAAATGACTATTATACCCTTAATTTTTTGGGTGAAATAATTCTTATACCCTCTCATCTTCTTCCCCAACCCACCCACCACCACCACCACCATCACCACCACCTGCAACACCACCACCACCATCATCTCCACTGCCACCCTCCCTCTCCTCTCTCCTCCACCATCTTCAACTAAGTTTTATGCTAAATTGCTCACTTGGAATTCATTTTTTCTCATACTATGTATTCGTTTATGGATATCCTAAATCTAATCTTAATTTCATTTTTGTAGTTTTAATTTCATTACCTGAGTCTAACACGGTTTCATAATCTTCTTACATTTTGGGGTCCGATGTTGTCACCCAACGATAGCCTACCGGTTCAACTTTCTAGGCATACGCTACCGGAGCTCAAGCTCCAGAGAAATTGAGGACAGTCGATTTTTTATGCTCCAAATATTGACCAGGTATTTATACTTCTTGGATTGGTTTTATTTGTTTAATTTCATGTCCTGTAGTGTACAAATCGATTGAAATTTTGAATGTTTTTTTTTTTTTTCGTACAGAACTTATTGGTGATGGAAGAAAAAAATTCCATGAGAACATGCCAGTACACCTACTACGCATTGCTTAACAAATTGAGGTAATGATGGAACCGGTTTTTTTATGAATCTATAGTTGATTTATATTAATTGAGGAGTAAAGTGCAGAGAAAGAGAGTGTCTCGAGAAGTGAAAAAGAAGAAGAAATGAAGATGGTGGAGGAGAGAGGAGGGGGAGGGTGGCCGTGGTGGTGGTTGTGGTGTTCCAAGTGGTGGTTATGGTGGTGGGTGGGTGGGTGGGTGGGTTAGGGAAGAAGATGGGAAGGTATAAGAGTCATTTCACCCAAAAAAAATAAGGGTATAATAGTCATTTCACCACACACTAACAGAAAACGTTACATCCATTAGGAGGGACGTAAAGTATTAGAAAATGAAACCTCAGGTACTCAGGGTGTTAAACGTGGGCTAAACCTGTTAGTTTAGGCAAACCACATGAACGAAAACTGCAATTTTCTCCTAAAAAAAATAGAAGTAACTAACAATGTGTCCAATCAGCTATTGTAACAAATGTCCATTTATCAACCGAAAACACCAATTTCATTTTCACATCATCACCACTTTTTTACATTTTATTTTTATTCAAGTAAACTTTAAACCAATTACTTCTACTTATTTTGCTTAAAACAAATAACAAAATTAACCTTTCATCACCTCTGTTTTTTCTTTAGAATGACTATTATCATGTAATTTAGCTCTTCAAAAATGTACACTTGAAGGAATGTCAAATTATACATTAACATGAGATTTAGCTCTTAGCCTTAGGGATGCTGTTCCTAGTCCACTTTTAATGGTTTCTAGAACAAATGATCACTGAAACCGAAGCAAAGCAACCCAAATCATTACCACATTCTGGTTTTAGGGTGTAAACTTACAAAGTCTTCAAAACACGCAACTTCTAGCAGTCAATTGACCCTATAAGACTGTTTTTCGAACGAACGACTAACTCACTCCAAATCTACTCCTAAATATACACCAATGTCAACCACTTTGAGGAATACATTTCCAACACACTTTGATACCACCAGGCTAAAAGCCCTTTTGTATAATATGTTAAAAAAATATATTAATCGACATGTATTGTCTTCGAACACACACCTTGGATAAAGAGAACTTCTTAGAAAATACTATAAAAGTACACACGTGTCTGCTTATGGTACAACCTAGCTATGCACAAAAATGTCTTCAAACTTGCGAAACAAAAACACATAGACAACATGGACTTGGGAAGTCCGGCTTGAAGCAGGATAAGTGAAACCGAAGTTGGGAACTACGGCGTGAGGGCAAGAAAACTCACCCTGGACTTGGAGAGTCCAGGTTCATCCTTGCGCAACTGACATGAAGGATGACACGTAAATGACACCAATTTTGAAAAGAAAAATCCATTACATGCCATACTGCAGAAAACTGTGATTGAACCTAACTGTGATTAAAGCATTGAACTCATCTGCTGCAAATTTGTTGATACAGAACCCATATGTCTCAAAAGAAAAACAAGCTTCCTGTGATTTTGTTTATAGATGCATACCTTGTACTACTATTGTACCTTTTTTGCAACAGCTGTAGTACCTTGCTTTAAAGCTCTATCATGGTTAAGCATTGAGCTTACACTCTCGACAACCAAGATGATCTGTGCAATTAGAAATACAAAGAAAAAGAATACTGTAATTGTGATCTTTTTGACACAGAGAAACATGATATCTGGTGTTGTAAACTGTAAGAGGGCATTTGCAGACTGCAATGTAGGCATCAGATACTACACCAAAATGGTGTTGCGCCAAACTGGTGTCATGGTTGGAGATAAGAGTATTTTATATTAAGTAATTGAAAAGAAAGTGGGACCCAGTAACTAAGTGAAGTCAGATAGAGATTTAATGAAAGTAAGTGATAGAAGAAATTGTTGAATGTTGTGGTGGCAAGTGATGGGGAGAGATACACTCCCCATGCTCTAAGCCATAAGAAAATGACAATGTTCCAGTTTTTTGATGCCTCAAAAAGATTGCAATTTTTATTTATTTTTTGGAAATTTTCAAAGTTCGGGTTTTCTACTTACTGATGCTGTTGATTTTGGTCCCAAAGATTCATTTATTTTGTCACAACTGGAAGTGGTCAAGACATTTGTCAAAGCATTATAAACCAGTGACACGAAATGTAGACATGCAACTATGCAAGTATGTGACTGTTTAATCACAAAATAGCTAAAACCAACCATGCCAACCAAACTATTACTTTTAAAACTAAGTCATTTTACTTTTTCTTCCTTATGTTCTACTCTCCCGGTCGGACATAAACCAGTTTCTGGAAAGTGCCCGGTTTTGCCCTAGATCCTCAAGTGTCTAATACTCTAATATACCCCTAAACAACAAAAAGAAAGGGAATCAAATCCCACAGAATGACCAACCTGAAAGCAAGCATAAGCCATTGCAGTAGCAAAGTAAAAGTTTGCATTTCCTGTTCCCTGCAAATTTTGGTCAGGGCAAAACTAAATAAAGTTACATAACCAAAACTACACAAAACAAATGGGCAATAAGCAATAACTATACCCTCCATATCCACAGGTTATGCATCACAGGGCTAAGAAGTAACGTCCCCAAATACCCAGAAAAAAGGAAAAAAGAAAATTGCATATCTGCAGAAAATATATAGACAAAAACTAATAAAGTTATAGAAGGTAGAAGCATAAAACAATGGTGTGGTATATGTGGGTATATGTGGTTTAATCATTTACCAGCTATTGCATTCACAAACAAGCCCAGCAAACCCAAGTACAGAGCTGAGTCCCCGACCTATCCATATTAATAAATGATAATAATTACAATATTATCGATTAAAAAAGTATCAGAATATGAAAATGAAGATGATCAGTTTCTAGATAATGCTAGAGAATTTACCGAAGGATAAGACTTAAGAATAGAAGAGATCGCAATGTAGACAAATGCTAGAAAGCAAGGTCGATGGTGTAGCCGTATAGCAAGTGGTAACACCATGAAAAGAATGTTTATATGGAATACAATCAGGAAGAAGTCTCTAAAAAAATCAAAAACTTCTGCAAAGAAGTACCTGTTTCCACATAAAACGATTGGAAGAATCTTAATATTAACAAAATGCCATCAACAAACAACCACAATATGTACTATTGTACTCACCACAAGACACCAATGTTTGGAGATAAATCTTCTACACTCAGAATAAACCCATATGTTCTGCAAGTATCAATCCATATGAGAAGAAAATATGTCAACAAAAGGATGCCAAGTTATTTAAACTAGTAATATATGATAATAGGTTGTACCTTTTGAACATTTCTCCAAGACCACTGTAATCTTTTAGAGAAATACCACATAAAACTAGGACATATAGTGCCCAAGCAGAAGCCCACAAAAAGAATAAAGCAACTCGTCTCCATGAAAAATTTATCAGATGTAATGATCCGGTTTTAGTTTTCTTGTAACCTTCGCCATGTGTCTCTTGCAGAAACAGTTTTCTTGGTGGTGTATCTAGACCAGAACCGATTAATAAAACTAACTAAAACAGAAACATAAAAAAAATGTTAAAACATTGAAGATTGATGTAACAAAGGAAGATGAAAGGTGTAGATATAACCATACTGGTATGATTAGAATAACAGGATAGAGGGACAAATGAGATGCCATCACCCATCCAAAAGCAGCAAGAGGTACTAGTCCTGTTGCAGTAAGAATTAAGATAAGTAATGAGCTTTGCTAACTCCTAGAAAAAATAATATTAACACTAATCATGCATCAGAAAAGGGTTAACAGGGTCTTACTCTTGCAAGCCCCATATAGAGACACAACAATCATCAGATTTTCAATTGGTGATGTCGAATATCCCAAACAGGTGATGATGGTCAAAGGATTCCATAAGTACACAAGAGAAGCTATATCACCAGATGGAAAATTTTCTACATAATATAAAGTTCATCAGCTTATCTTATAGAATAAAGGAACATAAAAGACACTGAATTTTGCGGAGTGACAAAACAAACCTGAAATTTTTAAATGCCTAGCAGCTCCTAATAACTTCAAACTCTGGATATCGACCCCTTGGAGAAGCTGGCCAATTGCACGAATAAGAATTGCAGTGATGAAATCTGCAATTACAAATGCCAGACTGTTTCCAAAAATATGCTTAATATCAACAATGAAACCAAGATATTAGACATAAACTGATAACAATAGCTGAACAATCAAGTATTAAAATCAAGTAAAGATATAAGCATATGTAAATTCAGAAACTACTGTATCCCATTAACCATTTTATCTTTATTAATTTACGTTTTATCATAGGTAATGCCCGGTTCATAGTTACCAAATTTGCTCCAAGAGCCACGATTTTCGAATTGGTATGAACTGTACCATACAGAATACGACTTCGATCCAATTCACGAATTTAATAAAAGTGTTCCGAATTCCAAATTCGTTTTCACATTGCAGCAATTATATCCAGTAACATTCCAATTTCTACCAAATTATAAATTTGAATTAGAATTTTTGAATCTGGTAATTTGGATTAATGAATTTAGTGATTTCTGTTTAAATTTCGTTACACCGAACCAGACTCCATAGTACACCGAATCTAACCCCTCTGTACCGAATACGTCCCCTGTAGCGAATCACGTACCCGTATAGGAACGAACCGCGAATTAGATAACTATGGCCAGTTAACTCCCTCTAATTTTAAACATTTTATCGACTTCTAGTTTAGCACAATAGTGACCTAATCTCATCAGCAAGAAGAGTGTCTCTAGCAATAAACATGTACCATAACTGGTACACAATACATGTGAAAGGGGAGAAACCAAAAAAGGCAGGATGGATATTTACCCGCATAAAAGATGACTTTGCCCTTCACCTCTGCAACACACAGTAACAAGCAATTATCAGTACAGTATAACCACATAATATATCACAAAAGATAAAACTAGAATTCCATGTGTACATTTTGTAAGCATGTTCATATTACTTCCTTTAGTTTCTGACATTCTGAAAACAAAATACAAAAAATGCATACAGTGCGTAACTTTGAAATCGTTCCTCATCAACCCCACCCATCTTCAAAAAAAGAACAAGACTCGGATACCGTTTCGATTACATGATAAAACAGAACACAATTGGTGCAGGATTGATAACAAATTACTATAGGACTGCACATAACATAAATCACGAAACTCGACAGTTGTTTATATACCTATGAACAGTAAGAGGCCCAAGTATTGATAACAAAAGAGGAGATCCATGGTACATTGAACCTATAACCAATCAAACTCATTGAATTAACAAAACTAAATCAATATACAACACACAAATAACAGAATCTGGTAAACAAACCAGCATAGGGCGACATCGAAGACCGCTTTAACCAATAACCTTCCGCCACTAAAACATCAACAAACAAAGTACAAACCTTAAGTAACTCAATTGATTAAATAAATATAAAAACAAGCAATTAAAGTATGTGAGAGTTATCGATTATTATTATTATTATTATTATTATTATTATTATTATTATTATTATTATTATTATTATTATTATTATTATTATTATTATTATTATTATTATTATTATTACATCGGCGAAGGCTAGTGACCGGGGTGGAGACTTCAGGGCGAGAGGAGAAGTTAAGAGTGTTGGGGAAATAGATAATGAGTACTAATCTTAATATTATTGAAGCTAATGCAGAGCTCCAAAACCATGGATGCTTCTTCCTTGTTTTCTCTACTGATTCCTCCATTTTAACGGGTTGTTACGGATCAGGCAACTACAAAACAAAACCTAAATCAATCGATGAAGTCTAATAAAAGTATAAAACCCTAGATTTGAAGTGAATGTGTTTGAAAAGTGATAAATCTGAGAAGCAATTTGTAGAGATCAAACCTTATTATTATTATTATCTGTTCAATACCGGAAGCATTTGAGGTACCAATCGTCAAAGATGCCTGAAAATGGAAGGGCCTATGGACTAATCGGCTTGATTTGCAAAATATAAAATTGATGATGTTTGGTTATTTTTTTTAACGTCAACAAATCAATCCCGAGCAATCTCGAATTACCCATTTGACAAATGAGTACTTCAAGAGAACCCGGGTTTACCAGTATTGTCACACCAGTTTTCGGAGAAAACCCGCCACCCGAAGACCCGCTACGGTAAAACCCGACCCACCATAACTTATGTTATTATTCTTATGTTTCGGGTTATTTGGGTTTTTAGTTTTTAGTGGTGGGAATATAACGCGATAACCGACCTATTCTAGTTTCAGGTTGTATGATTATCAGATTCAAGTTAATCGGGTTTAAGTAATTCCGGTTTTTAGTTAATAAATTGGTTGAAATTGGGTGAGCTTTATACGTCCCTTAGGTTATTTGATGGTCTTTACACAATTTGGTGGAATTTGTACATCCCTTGTTTAGTTTAGTTTATAAGCTCCGCTTTCTTTAACTTGATGGAAAGATTGGAACTTGGAAGTTTCGATGAAAGATTGATGTTGTATGTCGGCCAATAACATAATGCAGATAGCTTATAAAGTATCTTAGATATTATAAGTAATGGATGATTCACAATATCACTCTAAGTTAATGTAAGAAATATTGGTTGAAATATTTGTTAATTTGATACTCGTTGTAACTGTCACCACAATCATTAATAAAAATCTATTTATTCCTCTTTATATTCAAGTATTGTTTGGATTGATGTTTCTTCAGCTAGTTTTATAATATAACATTTTATTATAAAATGATGCGGAATTGGAAAGGATCCCAACTAAGGTTGCGCTTCGAAGAAGGAACATTCGGGTCGAGAGTGAGATATGCATCTTTTGTCAAGATAAGGAAGAGGCAGCGGAACATCTGATGACGTCTTGTGCTTTCTCAACGGATGTTTGGCAAGGTATTTCGGTATGGTGTAACGTCCCAAGAATTTACGCTTTTAAAATACAAGATCTGCTCGAGCTCTATAAAATAATTACTGGATCGCGGATTAAGAGAAAGATCTTAAAGGTATTGTTATAATTACTTGTTGGCGGATATGGAAGGCTAGGAATGAGAGAATTTTCTCGAAGAAACATTAGAATGTGGTGGAAGTGGTTTCGGATATTAAGATTTTGAGTTTCTTGTGGTATAAGAAAATAATTAAAACCGAAACGGTTGATTAGAATAGATGGTGCGGATGAGGTTATTATGAAAAAGTTTAAGTATTTGAGAAGTGTTTTGAGAAATTGGTGGGCCGATGTTATTTTTAGAGAAGGCGAAGAGATGGAAATGTATAGAAAGGAAATTCATAGATTGGAGTTGCTAATTAGGGGTGTCAATCGTGTCGGGTTGCTGGGTTAGCGGGTTTACGGGTTGCGGGTTCGCGAGTTTATGGGTTGAAATGTGCAACCCGAACCCGACCCATATTATTATTCGTGTCAAATAGTTCAACCCTAACCCTACCCACATAAAATCCGGGTCAACCCGAAAACGACCCGCTTAACCCATATTTTTAAATGAGTCATACATGTTCATGCGTTAAAAGCGGGTTGTTGGGTTGTAAGCGGGTTATCAATAAAATGTTTAATGGCGAGTATACAAGTGTGACAAATAAATAATACAGTGTGTCAAAAATAACACAATTATAACTAACCATGTAAATAGAAATGAAAAAAGAAAAACAAAAATATAATAGATTTTTTTTCTAAATACTTAAACGGGTTAACGGGTCAACCCATTTTATATATGTGTCAACCCAAACCCAACCCGTTTTTAATACGGGTCGACCCGAACCCGACCCGTTTTTTTAAACGGGTCGTGTTACTTGGCCCAAATCTGTTTTTTTCGTGTCGGGTTCGGGTCGGTTTTCGGGTCGTATCAATAATTGCCGCCCCTAAGTTGCTTATGGAACAGAGGGATTTAGAGGAGGAAGAGGTGTGGGTTTGGGATGAGTGCAAAAAAGAGGTTATTCAGACTGAGGAGTGGAAATGTAGAGATCTTCAACAAAAGTCTAGAGTTAAATGGGCTTCTAAGGGAGATGAAAATTCGGCGTTTTTTCATAGATTTGTTAATGGGAGGAAAGCGGCTAATGCTATTCCGGGTCTTTTAGTGGAAGGGAGATGGGTTACTACTCCTAATATTGTTAAGAAAAATGTGTTTGAGTTTTTCAGAAAGCATTTTTCGGATGGATGCCAGGCGCGGCCTTCTTTATTGTGTCAGGGGATTCATAGACTTTCGGTAGAGGATGGGGCGAGATTGATTAGTCCGTTTTCTAAGGAGGAGATTAAGTTGGCGGTTTGGGATTGTGGTTCGGATAGAGCTCCTGGGCCAGACGGTTTTAACTTCATGTTCGTTAAGACGTTTTGGTCCATCTTGGAAGACGATTTTACTAATCTGTTTAATAAGTTTTTTGATACAGGTACCATTGCAAGGGGATGTAGTACGTCATTTATTACTTTTATCCCGAAGAATAAAACTCCGGTGGGTCTTAAAGACTATCGGCCGATAACCTTGATTGGAGTTATTAGCAAAATTATTTCAAAGGTGTTGGCGTCAAGGATTAAGGAGTGTATTGGGAAAGTTATTTCGGATACCCAAACGACTTTTCTTAAAGGTAGATTTATTTTGGATGGGCCCCTTATTATTAATGTGATTTATGGGTGGCTTAAGAAAAAGGGGAATAAAGCTTTCATGCTTAAAATTGATTTTGAGAAGGCTTATGATAATGTTCATTGAGGATTCCTTTTATCTATTATGACACAAATGGGTTTTCCGGACCGATGGTGTACATGCGTGAATGGTATTTTGAATTCCGCTAGGTCTTCGGTGTTGGTTAACGGATCTCCTACGTGTGAATTCCAATGTCAAAAAGGTATTCGCCAAGGGGATCCGCTTTCTCCCTTTCTGTTTATTATTGTGATGGAAGCTTTCTCTTGGATGGTTTCTAAAGTGTGCGATTTGGGTATTATTAAAGATCTTAGGGCGATTGAGGGTGGCCCGAATATTTCTCATCTCTTATACACCGATGATGCTTTGTTAGTCGGGGAATGGTCCGAGGAGAATATTAGGAATACGGCTACGGTTCTTCGAATTTTCTATCTATGTTCCGGTTAAAAGATTAATATTCGAAAGTCTACTTTGTTTGGCGTTGGTGTTCAAGATGTGGAGATTTCTAATATGGCCGCATTTTTGGATTGTAAAGTGGGTACGTTTCCCTTTGATTATTTGGGGATCAAGGTAGGGGCTAATATGAATAAATGTCATCATTGGTGTGCAGTTGTTGACACTATCAAGAATCGGCTAGCGTCTTGGAAGGCTAATTCTCTTTCAATGGGGGGTCGTTTGACGTTGGTTAAATCGGTTCTTTCTAGCTTGCCGGTCTACTATTTGTCGTTGTACAAAGCTCCCGTTAAGATTTTGGATCAACTCGAACGTTTAATGCGTAACTTTTTATGGGGTGGCTCGAATCAAGATAGGAAGATGAGTTGGGTTGGATGGGATATCGTTACCATGTCTAAGAAGAATGGAGGTTTGGGGATTACTAGATTAAGAGATGTGAATATTGCTTTATTGGCAAAATGGACGTGGAGATATAAAACTCAATTTAATTCCGTTTGGCGGATCATTTTAGAGACCATTCATGGGGGTAGGGGCAAATGGGAGTTTCTTCCGATTGATAAACGGGTCAAAGGGTGTTGGGTGCCTATTGTTAATTACCTCCTGCGATGTGAGTTTAATGGTACTAATTTTATTTCTTTATTTCGTCCGAGATTAGGGAATGGAAAGAAGATCCGGTTTTGGCTTGATAAATGGATTGGTGATAATCGTCTTTGTTCTCGTTGGCCTAATTTGTTTAAATTGGAAGCTTCTAAAAAGGTTATGGTTGCTGATCGTTTAAAGGTTTATAACAATGTTGTTCGTTTTTTTCCTGATTGGAACAAGGGTCTTTCGTCTGTTGCGGAGATCTCCGAATTCCAAGACTTATGCTTCCTTTTGAAAGATTTTAAATTGGTGGATACGGATGATCTTTGGGAGTGGACGATCGATGTGGCGAATGGTTTTTCTGTGGGTTCTGTAAAAGAATTCATTCGTAAAGGAACAGAGGTAAAGCGAAGTTTTGTTATGGATTGGGAGTCGATGATGCCTCTTAAGGTTAATTTGTTTATTTGGCGAATGGAAATGAACCGTATTCCGACTCGTTTGGCTCTTCACTCGCGGCAGATGGATATTCCTAATGTTATTTGCGGTCTTTGCGATGTTGATATTGAAGATGTGAATCATTTATTTGCGGGTTGTGGTTTTTCGTTCGGGTCTGGGCGGCTGTGGGGAGTTGGTGCAAGGTGGGGCCTATCTTGGTTAGTGACGTTGCTCAGCTTCTTTCTTTTCACAATGAGATTTCTGGTTCGAAGTGGGTCAAACGGATATTTAAATGCATTATTAAGATCTCTTGTTGGGCTATATGGAAAACTCGTAACTTGAAGGTTTTTAATCGGAAGGATCCTAAAGTGGTAGAGGTGGTCAGTTTGATCAAGTCCTGGTCGTTTCTTTGGATCAACATAGATCTAGGTTTTCGAGTTTGTTGTGGAAGCATTGGATTCTTAACCCAATGTATATGTTGTAATTTTTGCTCGGCGGTCCTCGCTTTGAGGGCTCGCTTTTTTCGTTAATTAAGTTTACTTTTAAAAAAAAAGAAAAGAATAGATGGTGCAATTTCGATTTCATGTAATTTAGGTTGTCGGCCGGACTATTTCCGTCTTGAAGATAGTTTTTTAGGCCTTGTGTGTTAATGAAAGTTGCTTAAAAAAGGAAAAAGGAAAACATGCGCGGAAGCAAAACCTATGATGCCATTAATGAATCTGTTGTGTGGCTTTATAAAAAATACCTGAAAAAAGTGCATTAGTCATAAATTTTTAGTATATTTGTATTATACAACTTTCTTTAACAATATCTCAAATAAGTTGTGTTAAATTTAAACATCATACAAAGATGAACTAATTTAAGAAAATGGTTATATAATATACTAGCTGATTATCCCGGGAGGGTTCCGGGTTGAAAAATCTAATTTTACGTGGGCGGCTTTACAGATAAAGACACCGCCCCAAAAAAGCCTCAAAAAATCTTGGCGAGTGCGTTTAACTGTAAAGCCATGCAGACTATGGAGGAGGAGTTTATCATGTCTTCGCGCCAGAAAGCGGTGTTTGAATGTCTTAAAGAGGCCCATGCTCAAGATTTCCTCACTACGCTCCCAATTGACGGACTAGGGCAACATATGTCGGCTATCGAATATCGGGCGATCCTCAAATACCGACTGATGATTCCCATGTTCCCCGTCGACGAACCGTGCCCGATCTGTAAAAAAACACGCTTGGACAAGTTTGGAGAACACGCCCTACATTGTAAGGAGTTGCCAGGCTTTAAATACAGACATTGTAACACCCCAACCGATGGCGGAAACATCGGGATGTCACGTTGTGATGATTGTTCAGTAGCTCATGGTGAATAATTTCATTAAATGATTTAAATAATTTACATACAATGTTTCTACAAGAATTCGTACATCAAATTGAATAAAACTGTGCACATATCTTCAAGCAAATCTTCAAGCAAGTAGAACCTTAGCAAAACGTTATCTCTTGAAAAATAGTGTGTTGCCCAATGTATCAAGTATCACCAGTGATGATTCGTAGATAATTGTCTGGTCAAAGAACAAAGTCAAACAGCGTTCAAAATAAGCTAATTATCTGTGTTTCAGAAGCAATTGGAGGTTGAGAGAGAGATGTGAGCGAGTTACAGAGGTTCGTAGATGGTCTATTTATACTGAGGATCAAAGGATTGGTTAATTGGAAAGTTGACCACGATTAATTGTAAAACGCGTATGGGTTTTCAAATTAGGTCAACGATTAGTTGTAATTAACGTGTAATCGAGTCACACAGGGCCGATAATCACAATAGTTTGCCAATTATAGATCAATCACCAGTTATTACACTGGATTGAATCACACGCTAACCCTCAGTTGACTTTCTTTGTCAACTGTGAAGGTTTTATAATGCGTATATAATTATTTCGCGTCCGGATATAACCCAAGTGAATGGCTAGCCCAGTTGGTGGTTTCATGTGTGTGTGAGGAGGGTGGTCCGGATTCGATACCCGTCATAAGCACCCTTTTTTTTTAACAGAATAGGAGAAGGGATTGGGCCGGGTCTAGTGGGCTTAGGTCTTGGGCTGGGTAAGTGTGTGGGCTGGGCCGAGTTTAAAGAAAGGGTAGGTTAATTTGTGTTGTGGGCTTAACATAATTGAACAAATCTAATAATTATTTTTATTATTATTATTATTATTATTATTATTATTATTATATACATAATTATCATTGTTTAGGGGTTCAAAATATCACCAAAAATAATAGGGCTTGTCGTTTTAATCCGTAACGTATAAATAGTTAAATGCGAAATATTACAGTCTCCCCTACTTTTAGGAACTTCGTCCCGAAGTTAAGAGAAAACCAGGGTTACAATTGGCCAACTACCGAAAACCTTGATAAAATTTCACACTACCTTAACGTACCTGTAAATTCATGATTACGTTCCGGACCGTAATTACCAATTTACCTTACATTAGGGTTTTGGTCCTTTTATGACTTTACCGATTGTTGAGCAGGTCTGATAGTCCCCACCAGTCGTTGAGCAGGTGGTAGGGCCTCTCCCGACTGTTGGAAAGACATGATGACCTCTACCAATCGTTAAGTAGGTTGTTTGGTAGTCAACTAATTGTTGTACAAGTAAGTAGGTATGATTAGTTCACATTCAAACAAGCATGCACACAGATGTTATGATAATACTTGAATTTATTACTTGAATCCAAAAAGTGTTAATACATAGAATTAAAGAGAAAGTAGACATTATTCAAATGGTAGGACTTTCTGTTAAGTAGCCGGAGGGTCTTGATCTCTGTTCAATTTAGGGCATCGGTTACGGAAGTGATTTGGGTCTCCACATTCATAGCATTGACCATAGTTGTATTGTTTAAGGTTAGCAGCTTGAGCAGGGTTGGTGGGTTGGTTGGCATTTGGATTTGGGGTCTCACAACACGTGTTGACCAGATGGCCATACCTTCCACAATTGGTGCATAAGCGACATGCTGAAGCAGTGGGATGATGTCGGTTGCAAGTATTACATAATGGGTGGTTTCCTGTATAAGGTTTCTTCTTAGAAGCTTGTGGAGTGAGGTTTGCATCAGGATCCCTGGTCTTACGTTTCTGGTTCTCAGTGGTTACTGCGGCTACAATACTTGTTTTATTGCCTTTCCGAACTAAGGTCCCGTTCTTTATGTGATTATCAGTTAAGGTAGCTGCTAAACGTTTGGCTTCCTCCAAGGTGGCAGGATTCCTTCCCCACACCGTATTCTGGATTTGCATGGGCAGACCACCGATGTACTTCTCGATGGCTACCGGCAGGGGAGTGACTTTGTGAGGCAACAATAAGCTAAGCTCATGAAAGCGGGTGTTGTAGGCAAGGTTTTCCCCACTATCTTGAGCTAAGGTGTGGAACTCATCCTCAAGCTTCTTAACTTCATTGCGAGGACAAAACTCTTCCTTCATGACCTCCTTGACTTGGTCCCATGTCATAGCAAGAGCAACTTCGGCCCCACGAGTACGCTTTTCTTCATTCCACCAAGTGAGTGCTCGTTTGTGAAGAACACTCATGGCATAACGGACCTTAAAGTTGTCGGGGCACTCACTGTTGATAAAGGTATTCTCAATACCCTCAAACCATTGGAGGAGTCCTGTAGCTCCTTCTTCACCACTAAACTTTGGAGGGTTACAAGAGTTGAAATGCTTAAGGGTGCAGGCTGGGGGTCCATTACCATTGCCATTGCCGTTCCCGTTCCCGTTCCCGTTGCCATGACCATTCCCGTTGCCGTTCAGTTGGATGACCTGAGCGAGTAAGTTGGGAACCAGAGTTGCGATTTGCTGCGCCATTTGTTGAGAAATGATTGCAGCCAATTGGGCATCAACACCATTGTTGTTGTGGTTAGGAACTTGGTCATGGTTATGGTTATCACCACCTTCTTCGTGGTTCTCACCATTGCTGTTGCGAGTGCTGCGACGTGGAGGCATGATCTGTAAGAGACACAGTGAAATGAGTGAGATTATATAAGGAATGTAATCATTTATTCATTAATTAAAACGAATAAACGAAAACGTTGACTTATCAAAGATTCTAAATTCTAATAACATATGAAGACGTGCTTTAGCCTATAAGTGAACACTCATCCCGAGAATTCCCAGGTAGGCATCCGGGTCCCTCGTCTGATTGGGATATATGCGCAATGCCAGCCTAGACAGAAGACTCAGAATACAGGCGTTCTGTAACAACCGGCAAAAATAAGGTAATTCCGTACAATTAATTAATATATGATTAACGTAATTAAATGCAATTATGTGTAATTTAATTATCAAGGCCTTAGGGAATAGCAATTTCCAAATAGTGCATAGGAATGCATACGTTTAATGGTAAAGCATGATTGGATCATGTGCGAATAAGCTATCCGGTATGGACGTTGGCAATTACCCGGTAATAATTAAATAAACGAAACGGATCCCGGACACCCAGGATATAAAATAAAGGGTATTTTCATAAGATATAATGAGTTTTGGAACTCCAAAACCATAAATGAAAACGTCTTGTACAAATCTCCCGGTAACGAATAAAATGCGCGTATCGCACCCGATACGCGTATAACTCATAAATTCACCCGGTAAAGGCCTAAATAACCATTCAACGCTTAAAATAGACTATATTTAAGGGTTATTAAAGGTATATTTAATGTCCGGATAACGCGTGATTAAAACCCGAAAAATACCCGAACGACACCCGAACGACGGGGGATTAAACATAACAAACAATGGGTAAATAATTGAAGTTGTGGACCCCACCCAAACCACATGGGGGCCGGCCTATGAAGGCCATAATTATACATATACAAGTGTTGTAATAATAATCTATAATCTTAATATGTAAAGCATGCATGTAAAAGCCAAAAAGGTGTAAGACCTTCCAAGGACAAAAGCATGCACATTCTTGTCCCCTCCTTACAATTTTCGGCCATAGGCCACTACAATCCAAGACAAGACTCAACTAATGGTACACTAAGCATGCACACATGCTTGTATAAGATCTAATGCAAGATCATGATGAGATTACAACCCTTTAGAAAGATTAGCAAGCAATCTCCTATCTATGCATACATACCTACGGCTCTTGCACACACCCACACTTATCATATTTTCAAAAATCTCCCAAGTACACTCATAATCTTCCATAAGATCTCTTGAATATTTGGCATCATTACATGTGATAGTTATATAATAACACATGTTAGAAGATTGAATCACCAAGCAAAACAAACCTCTTTCTTCCTTCCCTCTTGGCCGTGGGTTTTCACATACACACACACATTGTTCTTTCAAGTTTTTACATCTCTAGAATACTTAAAATCATCCATCATCCAAACCCCTTTTGTGTGTTTCAAGAGCTTGGAGCTAAACCACTAGGAAGAACACACTAAACCCCTCTCAAATCCAAGGTTTTTGTCTTCCCTAGCCTTGTGCTAGTAGTAAGCTTCTTAATCTTGTTTTTGATTGTTATTATTCATGTATGTGTTCCTAGTAGCAAGTTGTACATGAAGGGTTTAAAAATGGTTTTGAACATAATCTTTAATAGGTTTTCATGTGTAAAATGGAAGATTAAAGATATGAAAATAAACCATGGATTTGTTGATGATGATGTATTAGTCTTGAAAATATGTAAAGTTTACATGTAAGACTAAGTAGGATGATGTTTTGGTTAAGATTTTGAAATGAACTTGAATATGTTAAAACTAACCTTAATTCATCTTATTATGATCATTTAAGTTATAATATGTGGTAAAACATGTTAGAAGTTCATAAATGAATAAGATGGAAAATTAAAGTTAACTCACTTGGATGAATGATATTTTGGGGAAATGGACAAATACATAAAACACACACATAATTAGTCTTCCATATGGAATATAAGACTAACATAAGTGTCTTGATACAAAAATAACTTACCAATAAAAAGTTGAATCTTCAAAGTTAACTATTTTGAGTGAAAAATGCTAACTTTGGAAGTTAGAGTAGAAAAATGCAACTTTTGTAAGTTAAGGGACTAAAGTTGTAACTTTGAAAGTTAAGGGACTAAAATGGACATTTTAGAAACTATTAGTCCAAAAATACAAGTATGGAAAGTTTGGTGTCAAAAATGCAAGTAATAAAGTCTAAGGATGATTTTTGTAAATACTAGTAGAAATACTTGGGTATTTTGTATAAAAGTGTATTTTTGAAAGTTATAAAAATATAAAGGGTTTTAACATAAGGATTTTTATAAAATAGAGATTTTATAAAAATATTAAACAAACTTGGGAAAACTTATACAAAAATGAATACTTTTATATAAATGGGAATATAAAAGTGTTGGAAACATTTTTGTAGTTAAGTTGACAAGTTGGGTTAAAAATACATAAGTATTTTAACCATCCAAGTAACATGTGAAAATAGGAAGAAATATGGATAATATTTCTATAAAATACATGTTGGGAAAAACTTGGAAAAATTAACTAATCAAGTTAAGATATCGAACTAAAACGCGTTAACGAACCGTACACGGACAAAATATGAGAAAAATGCCATTGCGGCAAGATAAGAAAAATATATATTTTAAGAGGTAAAATATATATATACTTTGGGTGAAAACAAATAAACACTTTCCTAAGTGTTGGAGGATTAATTCGTGGGAGAAACACATGACACAAACGAATAAGACGTTAAAACAAACGTATATACTTAACAAGAAAAATTACACATTTATATATATATTTGTACGCTCGTCTCGGCAAAATTTTAGTATAACTACTTAATGGGAAAGTAGATATGCGGGAAGGAAAGCCGCGACGAGAAGACAAGGATATATATATGTGTATGTCGTACCAACGAAATCCTAGTATATTTATTTGAATGGGAAAATAAATATACGGTGTGGTGAGTTGAATCGGACGTTAAGAATATACGATCGAACGACAAAATCTTAGCATATTTGTTTAAATGGGAAAACAAATGTGTGGCAAAGTGAGTCGGGTCGAGGATTGAAATATATATTATATCGAGCGATGCGATCTTAAGTATAATTATTTAAATGGGAAAATAATTATATGTTAAGTGAAGTCGAGTCGATGATAATAAGATACAAGTTATGGAAATATTAACAAGAGTAATATATAACTTGTAACACAAAGGGTAATGTAACGCCAACGAAACCTAGGATACACGCTTAATTAAACGGGATTTGGAACAACTTGTGGTCGGGAGTTGGGTGTACAACTTGCCAAGGCACATGCACTATAGGAATAGTGACTTATACGTTTAGGACGTTTGTAGGTGCAAGACCACCCCTTGCTATTCACCTTATTGAGCCAGACGCAGTTTCAGGTGAGTTTCACGGCCCCATTTTAAACTATTTTTACGTTTTCCGGGGGAAAGATATGTTAGGGATAATGTTTGACGGATTTAATACTTGAGGTGTGACCGCCACTCGGGGTTGAGTCCTCGCCTCTATAATCATTTATTCGGAAATGGAAACCGGAGGAATATTCGAATAGTACTATTGGTGCCTGACAAGGCCCACCCCTAATCGATAGCGTCGATTATGCATTAGGTTATGCCTGGGGTGCAAATATTCTGAACTTAAGTCGTGGGAAACCGAGTAACGACTTGGAGCGGGGCACAATTATTATATGTCTTGGTTTGATTATAGTCTCAAGTAGATTTATAGGAATTTGCAACTCCTATATATTGTCATAACATGGTATTCCCAAGTATTCAAGTTTTAGAAACTGAAAACCTGTGAACTCACCAATATATTTATATTGACGAAACTTTTTAAAACATATCTTTCAGGTAACTAGAAGATGAAAGATCAGGCAAGCAGGGTCGGGGAATCTCCAATGCGACGTCGAACTTTTGTGGGGTTTCACCTTTATTTCCCAAGGCATTTGGGATATATATGAGAAACCTCTATGTTTATTTCAAAAACAATTAACTTTTGTGTAATGTTTGAAACAGATTTGACGTCATAATAAATGACCCATTTTCTTAAATTACTTGTGTTTAGCCATAACCTTGACTTTATGCTTTTGAACCGTCGCGCCACGTGTTTCCGCCTTTGTCGTGGTGTGACAGAACGTGGTATCAGAGCCAAGGTTATAGCGAACTAGAGTATTTTCCTTAAAAACTAGACTATAACCGGATTTGGTTCTAAAGAAAATTAGAATTTATTATTATTAATATTTATTATATATTTTTTTTTTATCCAATTTGTTTTTATAAATTCAAAAACAAGTTACATTTAGATGGTGGGTAAGCGGGCAACAAGCTGCGCCGCTATCCCCTTTTGAATCGCAAAGCCTATCCTGCTAAACACAAACCCTTGGTTCTTAGGGCTCTGCGAGTCACCGTGGACCACCTTCTGCACTCGTTTCAGAAACCGTACTGCCTCAGGGGCCAGGGATCCAAATGTGTCAAAAGCAAACGGTAGGAACACATGTTGATTCTCTAAACAGGCTGCTTCGTGCTTAGCGACCTTCTTAGCTTCTGCCTTCAAAACTGCCTGCCCCGGTACAAAGCCGCTGTCTCGCAAACCTACCAAGGGGGACACCCCTGTCAAGTCAACACAAGCATGTTTGCCCCCAACCCATCCAAACACAAGAACATCCGCAGGACGCAAGGTAGATCTCCCCTCCCGCGGATCAGTCAGAAAATTGACTGGTGCTTCTTTCTTGGCCGAGACCCCCGCACTTCGAAGCACATCCCATAGAACATCTCTGACCAAATCATGGCGGTACTTGAACCCCGGCAATTCCTTGCAGTGGAGCGCATGCTCGCCAAATTTATCCAGACATGCCTTTTTGCAAATGGGGCATGGTTCATCCGAGGGGAACAGAGGTATCATGAGCCGGTATTTGAGAATAGCCCTGTATTCGATTGCCGACATCCGTTGCCCAAGACCTTCAATGGGCACGACAGTCAGAAAATCTTGAGCATGAGCCTCTTGAAGGCATGCAAACACTGCCTTTTGTCGCGGAGCCTCTTGAAGGTATCATGAGCCGGTATTCTAAAGATAAAGTTTTCAAAAGAAAATGTACATGGTTTTTAAATAAAAGTAATTTTCAAGAAGCATTGGGCATGAGGAGATTCCGACCAAGCCAGCCATGAGTATTGTTATACTGTAACGTAAAAATTAGAAGTTAGGAAGGTTACTATAGAGTACGCCATAACTGTCTAATTTAAATAAATCATATATACATGTACGGTCCTTTTGCCAGGATGTCCGACGCTGGAAGTATAGCGCCCAGTATCGACAGCAGCATCCAGATCATTCCTGCGCCACCGCCTGAGCCAGTAGAGCTAGTTGTACTGGACGCAGAAGACGAAGATGTAGAGATGAACGCCGACGGAGGCTCGGACGACGACTCGGATGAGACGGATCCTAGCGAGGATCCTGATTGGGCACCCGCTGTGGTGGACGCGCCGCTACCCGTTGTACCGGCAGCACCGTTAGCTCCACGCCCCATTCGAGCTGTTAGGGATTTTCCCGAGGGCTGTGCCGGACCGTCCCGGCCGATCCCAGCCCATTCGGAGACAGTAGAGTCTCCATTCGACCAGCAGGCTCACATGGAGCACGAGCCAGCACCCTTACCTCATATCCACGTCCCAGCAGGCATGAGACTCCTGCCTATTCCCCATGGGAGGAACGGATGGATATCCGACGACTCCGATGACGAGTCTGTGGGTTCGGTAGGACACATGTTGGTGCCAGAGATTCAGGCTGATCAGGAGGAGCCAGTGGCTCCAATGCTAGAGGATGCCCCAGCCGACCCCATAGCCCCACCAGCACCTCTCGGGCCCATACCTCAGGAGGAGCCAGCCCCCGCAGCACTTATACATGAGGGTAGTCCCGCCCGTAGCTCTGAGCTACATAGGGCAGGCATGGAGGCCTTCGCCACTGCGAGCCCTCCCACACCCCCTGTAGTGGTGTCCACTCCAGAGTGGGCCACTGTCTCTGAGCCGTTGGTAGCCCCACTAGCTGAGCCCATGCCACCACCCACCATTGCCATGACTATACCCATCCCCACCATTCCCAGCATGACACCTGCACCATACCCTCTAGATGCAGGGGACCCTTATCTGATGCCACCCTACTTTTCCATCAGGCCACCCGGTTTCACTCCATTGCTGCCACACATACCAGTACCATTCCCCTTCGGGCCCTTCCCATCCACACACCCTGATGTACCCGGACCATCCCACCTTCCCAGGATGACACCCCCCTCTGGACCCGCCCAGACCTCGACCATCACCTTAGAGCAGGATTTTCAGACTCTAGTCAACACGGTGCAGCGCACCGTGAATCAGGTTGAGCATCAGACGAGATTGATGTGGGCGAGGATGATTGACACTCGTGATGCCTTAGCGCATTACGCAGAGGAGCTCTTGCGCATGGATGCGCAGAGCGGGATTACTGGGGATGCACACTGGGCACATCGACAGTTTTTGTACGAGCGCATCTCAGAGATCAGCATGACGATTAGCATGTATGCGCCGCAGTACCAGTATCCACCGCCACCGCCACAGTAGGATGTATCGGGGATGCGCAGAAGACACACCAGCTTATGTACATATTAGCAGCACTATGGTAGTACAGCACGGGTTATGACACTCGTCTGCATTTTGCCTAGCCGTACGGGTATTACGGCGTATGATATGATGTTTTATTATTTCAAAAGCAATGTATTGTATGAGAAATGTATTCTCCATTTTGTATTATGAACAAGCATTGTACTGATATTATTGAAATTAATGAAAAATCTTATTGTTATGGTGAAATATGTTGTTGTCTATGATTATTATTGCTTACTCCATGTGTTGTGGTTTGTATATTTGCGTGGTGATGTTGTGTTGATTTCTATTTATATTTCTGTATGATGTGTTGGTATGTTGTGTGATGATATGGTGTTGATTATTGTGTTCATGCTTTGGTTTGTTATTTATGCTTTGTATTGTATAAATGTTTGCCAAATTAACCTTTGATAATTATTATTGAAGAGAAATGGCACCTGCCACCCGAAGCAATAGTGGAGCAGACGGACTGCCCACAACACCGGCCGAGCTCGAAACCATGATATCTGAACGCATAGCTCGTGCCATCGCTGAACACGAAGCCGCACGCTCTGAACACTCCCATGACAGGACAGGGAGTGAGCGACGAGAGACCTCCCCCAGTGGTAAGAGGTTTAAAAATAAATGAAAAAGCGATGGGAGAATATTTCACAAACTCCTATCCCATAATAACATACTATGTTACTATTACAGGGACAGCCTCGGGAGAGCGCGGCTGCACTTTCAAGGCTTTCTTGGACTGTAAGCCAATAAACTTCAGCGGCACTGAGGGTTCCATAGGCCTGGTCAAATGGTTCGAAAAGACCGAGGCAGTTATCCGCATCAGCGGGTGTACCCCTCGACAGTCTGTCATGTACTCCACCAATCTGTTCCTAGATCAGGCGCTAACTTGGTGGAACGGCCAAGTACAGTCTTTAGGAGATGATGTTGCATACTCTCTATCATGGGCGGCACTGAAAGAACTTATGACTGCCGAATACCGCCCGGCAAGCGAAGTGCAGAAGTTGGAAACCGAGTTCTGGAACCTCACCATGGTAGGGGCAGACGTCACTGGGTATACGTCAAGATTTCATGATCTCGCTCGACTAGTACCTCGTCTGGTTACACCGGAAAAGAACAAGGTGGAACGTTACTTATTCGGGTTAGCACCACAGATTCGCAGCATGGTCACCTCTTCCAAACCCACGACCATGCGCGAGGCAATTGATCTGGCACTAAGTCTGACTGAGGATGCTATCCGCATGGGTACCCTAATCCGCCAAGTTTCAGGGTTAAAAATTTCTGAGGCAAGTAGTGTTGAGGCCAAGAAACAGGGATCAAGTTCAGCGGTTGTAACTAATGATCAGGGTAACGGGCAGAGGTTTGGGAAAAGGAAGAGAGATGAGGGAAAAAGGGATCGAGCGTCGGGTAGCTCGAACAAGAAAGGAAAGGGGTATGCCGCCACGGGACGTGGTAACAATAACAAACAGGGAAACCAGGGGAGAAACAATGGATTAACTTGCGGGAAGTGCCACCGCACCGGGCACAAGACTGAAGAGTGCCGATCTGGAGCACCAAAGAATGGAGGGGCTAGACCCTGTTTTGCATGCGGGTCATTGGACCATTGGAAGAAAGATTGCCCCAAAGTCAACAATCAGGCCCGTGGCCGGGCATTTGTGATTGGAGCCGGTGACGCACGGCAAGACCCCAATGTGGTCACTGGTACGTTTCCTCTAAATGGTCATTATGCCTCTGTATTATTTGATACCGGTGTTGACTTTAGCTTCGTATCCATTGAGTTTAAAAGACTACTTGGTTTAAAAACTAGCAAACTAGATTCACCCTACTCTATAGAACTGGCTAATGGTAAAACTATTGAAACGAGAGAAGTAGCAAAAGATTGTAAGTTAGAACTCTGTGGGCACGAGTTTGGGATTGATCTATTACCGGTCGTATTGGGAAGTTTTGATATCGTTGTAGGCATGGATTGGTTGTCCGCACACCGTGCCATCGTGGTTTGCAACGATAAAGTTATTCAGGTTCCCCTCGCAAGCGGTGAAACTCTCTCAATTCAAGGGGAAAGACACGGGACGCCACTAAGGATTATTTCGAGCATGAAGGCTCGTAAGTGTCTGAGAAAAGGGCTTGTCGCGTTCTTGGCACACGTGGTGGACAAGAAGGCCGACGAGCGAAAGTTGGAAGACATTCCAGTCGCCAGAGATTTTCCGGATGTATTTCCAGAAGATTTGCCGGGGTTACCGCCACCTCGACAAGTCGAGTTCCGCATCGACCTCGTTCCCGGAGCAGCTCCTGTGGCACGATCGCCATACCGCCTAGCTCCATCAGAGATGCAGGAACTGTCCAGCCAGCTACAAGAATTATTGGACAAGGGTTTTATAAGACCGAGTTTCTCACCTTGGGGAGCTCCCGTCTTGTTTGTGAAGAAGAAGGATGGCACATTTCGCATGTGCATCGACTATCGAGAGCTGAACAAGCTAACCATCAAGAATCGCTATCCTCTCCCCAGGATCGACGATTTATTTGATCAGCTCCAAGGTTCCAGCTATTACTCCAAGATCGACTTGAGGTCAGGCTATCACCAGTTGCGTATACAAGAAGAAGATGTAACAAAAACGGCCTTCAGAACCCGGTATGGACACTATGAATTTTTGGTGATGCCGTTCGGCTTGACCAACGCACCAGCGGTTTTCATGGATCTAATGAACCGCGTATGTAAGCCATACCTGGATAAATTCGTCATCGTCTTTATCGACGATATTTTGATCTATTCACGCACGAAAGAAGACCACGAGAATCACCTTCGGTTAATTCTTGAAGTATTACGCAAGGAGAAGCTCTATGCTAAATTCTCGAAATGTGACTTTTGGATTCGGGAAGTTCACTTTTTGGGCCACGTAGTGAACGAGAAGGGCATACACGTTGATCCCGCCAAGATCGAGGCAATTAAAAATTGGGAAGCACCTCGAACTCCTACCGAAGTACGACAATTTCTAGGCCTCGCGGGTTATTACAGAAGGTTCATCGAGAACTTTTCAAAGATAGCACAAGCTTTAACCATGCTAACCCAAAAGGATAAGAAATTCGAGTGGACGGAAAAGCAAGAGGCAGCATTCCAACTGTTAAAAGACAAGTTATGTGGCGCTCCGATACTGTCACTTCCAGACGGTACGGAAGATTTTGTGGTTTACTGTGATGCCTCGCATCAAGGTTTGGGTTGTGTATTGATGCAGCGAGAAAAAGTAATAGCTTATGCTTCCAGGCAACTGAAAATCCATGAGAAGAACTACACTACACACGATTTGGAATTAGGTGCAGTGGTGTTCGCTCTCAAGATATGGAGGCACTATTTGTACGGAACCAAATGCACGATTTTCACTGATCATAAGAGTTTGCAGCACATCTTTGATCAGAAGGATTTGAATATGCGACAACGGCGATGGGTTGAATTATTAAACGATTACGATTGTGAGATAAAGTACCATCCCGGTAAGGCGAATGTCGTAGCCGACGCCTTGAGTCGCAAGGAACGGGTTAAACCATTGCGTGTTCGAGCTTTGGGATTGACTATCCACACGAATATGACTGAACGAATTCGTGAAGCTCAAGTGAACGCCCTCAAACCCGAGAATGTCAAAGGTGAAAGGTTACGAAAGATGGTTGATTCACTGGAACCAAAAGCGGACCAGACATTGTATTTCATGAATAGAATTTGGGTTCCAGTATATGGTGGATTGCGTGAACTAGTATTGGCCGAAGCTCACAGTTCTAGATATTCGGTTCACCCGGGTGCAGACAAGATGTTCCACGATTTGAAGGAACTTTATTGGTGGCCGAATTTCAAAAGGGATATAGCAGCCTATGTTGCGCGATGTTTGACTTGCGCAAAGGTCAAGGCTGAGCACCAGAGACCTTCCGGTTTGCTCCAGCAACCGGAAATACCGGAATGGAAATGGGAACGAATCACCATGGATTTCATTACCAAGTTACCTAAGACAACAAGCGGCCATGACATGATCTGGGTAATCGTAGATCGATTGACGAAATCTGCACACTTCCTCCCGATACGCGAAACGGACAGGTTGGAGAAACTGACCCGCTTGTACATTAAGGAGGTGGTATCTAAACACGGTGTACCTGTTTCTATCATCTCTGATCGAGATAGTCGTTTCACTTCCAGATTTTGGGAAAGTTTGAACGAAGCCCTCGGTACTCGCCTCGACATGAGTACCGCATATCACCCCCAAACGGATGGTCAAAGTGAACGAACCATCCAGACCTTGGAAGATATGCTACGGGCATGCGCGATTGATTTCGGAGGTAATTGGGATACGCACTTGCCATTGGTAGAATTTTCCTATAACAACAGTTATCATACGAGCATTCAAGCCGCACCGTTTGAAGCTTTATATGGACGCAAGTGCCGATCGCCATTATGTTGGGCGGAAGTTGGGGAAAAGCAACTCACCGGGCCCGAAATTGTTCAAGAGACCACGGATAAGGTCTTTTTGATAAAAGAACGTCTCAAAGCGGCCCGGGACCGCCAGAAAAGCTATGCTGATATGAGGCGAAAGCCTTTAGAGTTTCAAGTCGGAGACAGGGTCCTATTGAAGGTGTCACCTTGGAAAGGTGTGGCGCGCTTTGGGAAGTGCGGAAAGCTGAACCCACGATATATTGGACCGTTCAAAGTCTTGTCGAGGGTAGGCACAGTGGCATACAAGCTCGAGTTGCCTCAAGAGCTTAGTGGAATACACGACACGTTTCATGTGTCGAACTTGAAAAAGTGCCTATCCGACGAAACTCTCATTATTCCTGCTGACGAGATCCAGATTGACGACAAGTTACATTTTGTGGAAGAACCAATCGAGGTAACTGATTGGAAGGTCCAAAAATTAAGGCGCAGCAAGATCAGATTGGTCAAAGTGCGCTGGAATGCCAAGCGTGGACCGGAGTTCACGTGGGAAAGGCTGGACCGGATGAAGCAAAAGTACCCCGCCCTATTCGAGAAGACACCTGTACCGGAGAACTCGAAGTGAATTCCGGGACGGAATTCTCTTAACGGGGGGAGAATGTAACAACCGGCAAAAATAAGGTAATTCCGTACAATTAATTAATATATGATTAACGTAATTAAATGCAATTATGTGTAATTTAATTATCAAGGCCTTAGGGAATAGCAATTTCCAAATAGTGCATAGGAATGCATACGTTTAATGGTAAAGCATGATTGGATCATGTGCGAATAAGCTATCCGGTATGGACGTTGGCAATTACCCGGTAATAATTAAATAAACGAAACAGATCCCGGACACCCAGGATATAAAATAAAGGGTATTTTCATAAGATATAATGAGTTTTGGAACTCCAAAACCATAAATGAAAACGTCTTGTACAAATCTCCCGGTAACGAATAAAATGCGCGTATCGCACCCGATACGCGTATAACTCATAAATTCACCCGGTAAAGGCCTAAATAACCATTCAACGCTTAAAATAGACTATATTTAAGGGTTATTAAAGGTAAATTTAATGTCCGGATACGCGTGATTAAAACCCGAAAAATACCTGAACGACACCCGAACGACGGGGGATTAAACATAACAAACAATGGGTAAATAATTGAAGTTGTGGACCCCACCCAAACCACATGGGGGCCGGCCTATGAAGGCCATAATTATACATATACAAGTGTTGTAATAATAATCTATAATCTTAATATGTAAAGCATGCATGTAAAAGCCAAAAAGGTGTAAGACCTTCCAAGGACAAAAGCATGCACATTCTTGTCCCCTCCTTACAATTTTCGGCCATAGGCCACTACAATCCAAGACAAGACTCAACTAATGGTACACTAAGCATGCACACATGCTTGTATAAGATCTAATGCAAGATCATGATGAGATTACAACCCTTTAGAAAGATTAGCAAGCAATCTCCTATCTATGCATACATACCTACGGCTCTTGCACACACCCACACTTATCATATTTTCAAAAATCTCCCAAGTACACTCATAATCTTCCATAAGATCTCTTGAATATTTGGCATCATTACATGTGATAGTTATATAATAACACATGTTAGAAGATTGAATCACCAAGCAAAACAAACCTCTTTCTTCCTTCCCTCTTGGCCGTGGGTTTTCACATACACACACACATTGTTCTTTCAAGTTTTTACATCTCTAGAATACTTAAAATCATCCATCATCCAAACCCCTTTTGTGTGTTTCAAGAGCTTGGAGCTAAACCACTAGGAAGAACACACTAAACCCCTCTCAAATCCAAGGTTTTTGTCTTCCCTAGCCTTGTGCTAGTAGTAAGCTTCTTAATCTTGTTTTTGATTGTTATTATTCATGTATGTGTTCCTAGTAGCAAGTTGTACATGAAGGGTTTAAAAATGGTTTTGAACATAATCTTTAATAGGTTTTCATGTGTAAAATGGAAGATTAAAGATATGAAAATAAACCATGGATTTGTTGATGATGATGTATTAGTCTTGAAAATATGTAAAGTTTACATGTAAGACTAAGTAGGATGATGTTTTGGTTAAGATTTTGAAATGAACTTGAATATGTTAAAACTAACCTTAATTCATCTTATTATGATCATTTAAGTTATAATATGTAGTAAAACATGTTAGAAGTTCATAAATGAATAAGATGGAAAATTAAAGTTAACTCACTTGGATGAATGATATTTTGGGGAAATGGACAAATACATAAAACACACACATAATTAGTCTTCCATATGGAATATAAGACTAACATAAGTGTCTTGATACAAAAATAACTTACCAATAAAAAGTTGAATCTTCAAAGTTAACTATTTTGAGTGAAAAATGCTAACTTTGGAAGTTAGAGTAGAAAAATGCAACTTTTGTAAGTTAAGGGACTAAAGTTGTAACTTTGAAAGTTAAGGGACTAAAATGGACATTTTAGAAACTATTAGTCCAAAAATACAAGTATGGAAAGTTTGGTGTCAAAAATGCAAGTAATAAAGTCTAAGGATGATTTTTGTAAATACTAGTAGAAATACTTGGGTATTTTGTATAAAAGTGTATTTTTGAAAGTTATAAAAATATAAAGGGTTTTAACATAAGGATTTTTATAAAATAGAGATTTTATAAAAATATTAAACAAACTTGGGAAAACTTATACAAAAATGAATACTTTTATATAAATGGGAATATAAAAGTGTTGGAAACATTTTTGTAGTTAAGTTGACAAGTTGGGTTAAAAATACATAAGTATTTTAACCATCCAAGTAACATGTGAAAATAGGAAGAAATATGGATAATATTTCTATAAAATACATGTTGGGAAAAACTTGGAAAAATTAACTAATCAAGTTAAGATATCGAACTAAAACGCGTTAACGAACCGTACACGGACAAAATATGAGAAAAATGCCATTGCGGCAAGATAAGAAAAATATATATTTTAAGAGGTAAAATATATATATACTTTGGGTGAAAACAAATAAACACTTTCCTAAGTGTTGGAGGATTAATTCGTGGGAGAAACACATGACACAAACGAATAAGACGTTAAAACAAACGTATATACTTAACAAGAAAAATTACACATTTATATATATATTTGTACGCTCGTCTCGGCAAAATTCTAGTATAACTACTTAATGGGAAAGTAGATATGCGGGAAGGAAAGCCGCGACGAGAAGACAAGGATATATATATGTGTATGTCGTACCAACGAAATCCTAGTATATTTATTTGAATGGGAAAATAAATATACGGTGTGGTGAGTTGAATCGGACGTTAAGAATATACGATCGAACGACAAAATCTTAGCATATTTGTTTAAATGGGAAAACAAATGTGTGGCAAAGTGAGTCGGGTCGAGGATTGAAATATATATTATATCGAGCGATGCGATCTTAAGTATAATTATTTAAATGGGAAAATAATTATATGTTAAGTGAAGTCGAGTCGATGATAATAAGATACAAGTTATGGAAATATTAACAAGAGTAATATATAACTTGTAACACAAAGGGTAATGTAACGCCAACGAAACCTAGGATACACGCTTAATTAAACGGGATTTGGAACAACTTGTGGTCGGGAGTTGGGTGTACAACTTGCCAAGGCACATGCACTATAGGAATAGTGACTTATACGTTTAGGACGTTTGTAGGTGCAAGACCACCCCTTGCTATTCACCTTATTGAGCCAGACGCAGTTTCAGGTGAGTTTCACGGCCCCATTTTAAACTAATTTTACGTTTTCCGGGGGAAAGATATGTTAGGGATAATGTTTGACGGATTTAATACTTGAGGTGTGACCCCACTCGGGGTTGAGTCCTCGCCTCTATAATCATTTATTCGGAAATGGAAACCGGAGGAATATTCGAACAGTACTATTGGTGCCTGACAAGACCCACCCCTAATCGATAGCGTCGATTATGCATTAGGTTATGCCTGGGGTGCAAATATTCTGAACTTAAGTCGTGGGAAACCGAGTAACGACTTGGAGCGGGGCACAATTATTATATGTCTTGGTTTGATTATAGTCTCAAGTAGATTTATAGGAATTTGCAACTCCTATATATTGTCATAACATGGTATTCCCAAGTATTCAAGTTTTAGAAACTGAAAACCTGTGAACTCAGCAATATATTTATATTGACGAAACTTTTTAAAACATATCTTTCAGGTAACTAGAAGATGAAAGATCAGGCAAGCAGGGTCGGGGAATCTCCAATGCGACGTCGAACTTTTGTGGGGTTTCACCTTTATTTCCCAAGGCATTTGGGATATATATGAGAAACCTCTATGTTTATTTCAAAAACAATTAACTTTTGTGTAATGTTTGAAACAGATTTGACGTCATAATAAATGACCCATTTTCTTAAATTACTTGTGTTTAGCCATAACCTTGACTTTATGCTTTTGAACCGTCGCGCCACGTGTTTCCGCCTTTGTCGTGGTGTGACACGTTCACCCTTCCAGATTGCACGTGTTCGTTATTAAAATCTAGAACTTCGACGAGATCTCAAGGTGGTGCAGGTTAAACCTGAGGATTTTGTCCCATTAGTCTATGAGTAGGTCCAGTGATGTAGAGCATCTTCTTGTAAGGATGATAGTAGGGATAAGAAGTAGGAGGGAGATAGAGATTAGCAAGTAAAGAAGCAAGTACTGATTAAGTCCTATGGTTATAGACTAGATTATTTTTCTAATAACCTAATTCCCTATAACCATGGCTCTGATACCAATCTGTAACACCCCAACCGATGGCGGAAACATCGGGATGTCACGTTGTGATGATTGTTCAGTAGCTCATGGTGAATAATTTCATTAAATGATTTAAATAATTTACATACAATGTTTCTACAAGAATTCGTACATCAAATTGAATAAAACTGTGCACATATCTTCAAGCAAATCTTCAAGCAAGTAGAACCTTAGCAAAACGTTATCTCTTGAAAAATAGTGTGTTGCCCAATGTATCAAGTATCACCAGTGATGATTCGTAGATAATTGTCTGGTCAAAGAACAAAGTCAAACAGCGTTCAAAATAAGCTAATTATCTGTGTTTCAGAAGCAATTGGAGGTTGAGAGAGAGATGTGAGCGAGTTACAGAGGTTCGTAGATGGTCTATTTATACTGAGGATCAAAGGATTGGTTAATTGGAAAGTTGACCACGATTAATTGTAAAACGCGTATGGGTTTTCAAATTAGGTCAACGATTAGTTGTAATTAACGTGTAATCGAGTCACACAGGGCCGATAATCACAATAGTTTGCCAATTATAGATCAATCACCAGTTATTACACTGGATTGAATCACACGCTAACCCACAGTTGACTTTCTTTGTCAACTGTGAAGGTTTTATAATGCGTATATAATTATTTCGCGTCCGGATATAACCCAAGTGAATGGCTAGCCCAGTTGGTGGTTTCATGTGTGTGTGAGGAGGGTGGTCCGGGTTCGATACCCGTCATAAGCACCCTTTTTTTTTAATAGAATAGGAGAAGGGATTGGGCCGGGTCTAGTGAGCTTAGGTCTTGGGCTGGGTAAGTGTGTGGGCTGGGCCGAGTTTAAAGAAAGGGTAGGTTAATTTGTGTTGTGGGCTTAACATAATTGAACAAATCTAATAATTATTTTTATTATTATTATTATTATTATTATTATTATTATTATTATTATTATATACATAATTATCATTGTTTAGGGGTTCAAAATATCACCAAAAATAATAGGGCTTGTCGTTTTAATCCGTAACGTATAAATAGTTAAATGCGAAATATTACAGACATGACCTGGTTAGAGATGTTCTATGGGATGTTTTACGTAGGGCAGGGATTTCAGCCAAAAAAGAGGCCCCCGTGAATTTCTTGACGGACCCACGTGACGGGCGGTCCACATTGAGGCCAGCGGTTGTTCTTGTGTTCGGATGGGCGCAAGGCAAGCATGCGTGTGTTGACCTGACTGGGGTATCCCCATTGGTGGGACTTAGGGATTCGGGTTTTGTGGCTGGGCAGGCACTTTTGAAAGCTGAGGGCAAAAAAGTGGATAAACATGAAGCGGCTTGTCTAGAGAACCAGCATGTGTTTGTGCCCTTCGCTTTTGATACTTTTGGAGCGCTGGCCCGGCAAGCAATCAAGCTCCTCGATCGCGTGAAGAAAGTTATGCAAAGTAATTCCCCAGCTGCTAAAGGCCAATGTTATATTTTCAATAGAGTAGGTTTTGCAATACAAAAAGGGGTAGCGGCGCAACTTGTGGCCCGTTTACCTACGTATCACTTGTAACTGGTTTGTCTTTGGTTTAATGAAAATGACGGTGGCAACAAATTATTTTACGTGATAACCTATTGCAAATGACTTAAGTTAACTAACCATAAAATCCCTCAATCATTGCATTTTCATAGTATTCTAATATGTAATAACTAATATTCTCTAATCTAAAACCTAATCAGTAATCATCTAAATAATCACTTATGCAAGCTACAACTATTCAAAAACTCATTACATCTATCTAATTTCTCACATTCTAATGGCTCTTATAATTTCAAACCTATTCAACTAAACAAACACTTAAGTTTGAAGTTGTAACCATTGCATCTCATTATGCCACGTGGCATAATCAAGAGATGGTTGATGCCACCATTGAACGCCACGTCAGCAACTATCAATTCTTCCCGGGAGTGTCCCGGGGTTGAAAAATATAACCATTCTGATAATACTAATTGTAATTATTATTATTAATCTTGTAATTAAATAAATAAAAAATAACCTTGCTATAATGTGACACCATGTGTTGCAGTGTTGCGCGATTCTTTCTCTTAACTTCTCTTGATGAAGTATACCTAGTAAAATTCCAATGATAACATGGCGATTGGGCTGATTTTCAACATCGTAGATAAGAACCTGGTTTAAAAGAAAAAACATGATTAATGAATAACATGAACACTTTGTGTGTTTTTTTCCTGTATAAATGAAACCCCACAAAAAATAGTCGATTTTTCTCCGTTTTTTATATAACACTATGGTACTCGTTGGAAAGATAATAAAACGCCCGTTAATTTGGTGTAAATTTTTCTTTAAAAAATCCCATATATTAAAGATATAAACGTTTAAAAATTATGGGAAGAAACATGAGAGAGAAAATTTTAAATTTATTTTTAAATTCTTTTTTCCTAAAATAATTCAATTTAATTTCAGTAATTGAGAATTTAGGGTTTTATATTTATCTTTTTTTAATTAAAAAATGAAATAATTCAAAAACACTAAAATCTTTCAATTATGATGCTACGTGGCACTCTCAATGGGAGGTTGAGACCTCCATTGCACGCAGAGGCGGAGCCAGGATTTCATGATAAGGGGGGCTTAGATTATTGGAGTGAGCGTTAAGGGGGGCTTGATACAACTTTATTGAATTTTAACCTTAAAAACAGGGGCTTGATACAATTTTATCGAATTTTTACCTTCATGATAAGGGGGGCTTAAATTATTGGAGTGAGCGTTAAGGGGGGCTTGATACAATTTTATTGAATTTTAACCTTAAAAACAGGGGCTTGATGCAATTTTATCGAATTTTTACCTTAAAAACTTAACAAATTTGGGCCATTGGGGGGGGGGGGGTGTGACACCCGGCAAATTCTGGTTAACAACGTTGTCTAGATGAAAGTCTACCTTAGCGAGTCACGCGTATATTGTACTTAACTGGGTTAGTTAAGTTGGGTTATGGTTCGGGAACTATCGGTTTAGTCTAGAAGATCATTGGATGTTGGTCTAGAGGTTCATTAGATGTCAGTCCTTAACCAAGTGTACAAACGGTGACGATTTGTAGGATCGTCAAGGCATACGGAACATACAAGTCTCGAGTCCCGGGAATTGGTGAACGAGTGTGAATATGTGTATTTACATGTGTTATGTGTTTACAATCATTATGTGACTTGTCGGTATGTGAATATGTGTTAACATATGTTAAAACGGGGTTTAACGCGCAAAACACACGAAACCAGCCCCTATAGGCGATTAGGGAGGCCTAATCGCCTATAAGGGAGGCGAGTAGGCAACAATAGGGGCGAGTAGGGGGCTAATCGTGTGCCCTAGGGGGCGATTAGGCCCCAAATGCTTGAACATCATGCGATTAGGATCCCTAATCGCGTGTACTGGCTGCACAATCGCGTGTTACGTGCTGGACGACTAAAAACGACTATAAATACCATACTTGACCTCATAAACTTCATAATACAAACCCTAGTCGTCCCATAACCCGCCCCAACACACACACAACCTCTGGAACGCGATTTTTGATCAAAACACAAGGTTTCAAGCTTAATCCATCATTCTTTTATAAATCTAAGGTTTGGTTTCCATCCATGCAATCTTATAAACGTTTTTATTCAATCCCTAATAGTCCAGACCTGTTCTAAAACGGAAAAGCTTTCTGAAAATCGTTAATAAGTGTTGTTAATCGGATTTTAACTATTATACATATGTTATGTGTGTTTATGATTAATACCTAGGGTTTTTATGATTAGATATGAATGATCAACATGTTATTAGGTTAATTCAGAATACTAATGATATTATGATGATAAAATCTGAGTAACTGATTATTAGGGTGATAGTTACGCATGTTAATGTGGTGTTCATGCTATGTGTATGGTGTTTGGATTACATGGTTGCATGCAGGACTGATAATACGAGGTTAAACGAAGGATTTTGGTTTAAACATGTTTAGAATAGTTGTTGGGATGATATTGGGTGGTTACACACGTTCTGGATCTGATTTGGAGCGTTAAACACGCGAAAAACTGGAACAGCAAGGTTACAGGCGATTAGCAGTCCTAATCGC
Organism: Ambrosia trifida; assembly: GCA_028751855.1. Taxonomy (NCBI): domain Eukaryota; kingdom Viridiplantae; phylum Streptophyta; class Magnoliopsida; order Asterales; family Asteraceae; genus Ambrosia; species Ambrosia trifida. The sequence continues at coordinate 40,505,889 of CM054128.1, read as the reverse complement.
CTATGTTAGGGGCGATTAGGAGGCTAAATGCCTATGTTAGAGGCGAGTAGGGCCTAAATGCTAGTAGATACATGCGAGTAGGGCCTAAATGCTAGTAGTTACATGTGGTATAGCCTAAATGCTAGAGTTGCATGTGGTATAGCCTAAATGCTAGTAGTTACATGTGGTATAGCCCTAAATGCTAGTAATTATATGTGGTATAGCCCTAATCGCCTATATTATAGGCGATTAGCTTTCCTAAATGCTAGTTGACCAACCTAAATGCTAGTTGACTTTTCCTAATCGCGCGTACTGTTGCTGTAAGTGTAAATTAGCATTCCGAGACCCGATTTGACATGTAGGAACATGCTAGGAACCCCGTAACATATCTAATAACTTGGTAACATATGTTTGGATGTAATTCGGTGATACGTGAGCTATGTGCTATAACTTGTTGTGCGTTAACGTATGTTAAGTGTGATTGCATGATTGCATGTTTGAGAGCGTAAACATAACACGGGGAGTCTCGGGTCACCAATGGGATGTCGAGTCTTGTACTTTGGGTCAGTTAAACAGTCACAGTGTTTTTCAAACGAACTTGGTTATGGTCTGGACATCTAGGGACTAATTAACCTGCGGGTTATTAGTCTAAGTGCTTGTAACTGTCATATGTTAGGTCGCCGCTTTACGGGACTAGCATAGCTGCTGAGTTATTCGTATTACGAAGTAACGCAACTCAAGGTGAGTTTACGGCCCCTCTTTTAAACTGGTTTCATACTTTCGGGGGAGAAAACATGTGTTAAAACGATTATTTGGTAACTACTGTCATACTATGGGTTTCTATTGTGTACTACACGATCTTTGGAAGTCTCGGGGGGGGGGGGGGGGGGAACCATGAATGTGCGGGTTTGCACAACGGGGAAATGTGAATAGCGCTATTGGGAGTGACCAACCCCGCTCGTCGACTTGGAGGGTCGGCGGGTGCATATTGTCTCAAACAGGAACAACAGGAACAACAGGGTTACTACATCGGGCATACATTTGGTTTACGAGTTAGTAATGGTTTTCCAATCGTGGTAGTAACAAAACATACGCCTAGCTAGCGTACACTGGTTTTCGATTTGTTATAGTATGGACAGGTTGACTTGGTACTTGGATTACAAAACCTGTAAACTCACCAGCATTTTTGTGCTGACGTAAACTTTTACATGTTTTCTCAGGTCGCTAAGGTAGCACTACTGGACTAGGGCGCACGCGTCTGCACGACGTCTAGTTAGAGTCGCATGGTTTTCATATGTTGAACAATTGGTTTACTTTTGAGATACTGTTTTGAATAAGCTTCCGCTGTAAACGGGGATTTTAAACTATGTTTTGAAATTGCATTATATTCATTTAGACTTGTTTATTGTGATCATTGGTTTGGATCCTGGTTTGTCATGCGCCTCGCGGTAAAACTCCGCAAGTGGATTTTGAGGGTGTGACAGGTGGGGGCTTGATATCCCTCAGTCCCCCCTAACTCCGTCTCTAATTGCACGCCACGTCAGCATATACGTTTTCTTTTATATATATAGATAGATAATAACTAATAATTCATATAGGAAAACTAGCTGATTACCCTGGGAAGGTCCCGGGGTTGAAAAAATTAATATGATTTAATAAAAAATGATAAAAGAAGAAAACTCAAATCACGAAAAGAGTAAATAACTTAAACATAATCAATCTTAGTTAAAAAAAACATTTATTTAAAAAGTTAAAAAAATAAAAAGCATAAACCATATTAAACATAATACATTATTAAAAGGATAACCTTCAACATATAATCATCTTCACGTAATTTAAAATATGTTACAATTTGACTTTGACTTATATAGATGTAGAATTCACGAGGGGGGTTGAAAAATATAACCATTCTAATAATACTAATACTAATAGTAATAATTATTACTCTTCTAATTAAATAAATAAAAAAAATAACCTTGTTATAATGTGACACCATGTGTTGCAGTGTTGCGCAATTCTTTCTCCTAGCTTCTCTTGATGAAGTATACATATCCATCTTTAGAAGAGTAAAATTCCACTGATAGCATGGCGATTGGGCTGAATTTCAACATCGTAGATAAGAACCTGGTTTAAAAGAAAAATCATGATTAATGAATAACCTGAACACCTTGTGTTTTTTTTTTGTACGAACATAACCCCACAAAAAATAGTCATTTTTTTCTCCGTTTTTTATATAGCACTATGGTACTCGTTGGAAAGATAATAAAACACTCGTTAATTTGGTGTAATTTTTTTATTTAAAAAAATCTCGAATATAAAAGATATTAACGTTTAAAAATTATGGGAGGAACATAAGAGAGAAAAATCTAAATTTATTTTAAATTCTTTTTTCATAAAATAACTCAATTTAATTTTAGTAATTGAGAATTGAGAATTGAGAGATAGAGAGATAAATTTAGGGTTTTATGTTTATCTTTTTTTTTAATTAAAAAAGGAAATAATTTAAAAACACTAAAATGTTTCAATTATAATGCCACGTGGCAGTTTCATGGAGAGGTTGAAGGCACAATTACACGCCACGTCAGCAATGTTCAATTCTTTTATATATATTAATAGATTAATAGATAATAGATTAATAGATGTGGAAAATCTGGGTGTGATATGCATGTTTAAACATTGAAGTACAATTTTTTGGCTTTTTTTTTTAATTTCATAATATCAGCATGTTGCCGAAAGTGCCCAAAAGAGAACAAATTTAACAGCTTTTCAAAATTATTAGAATAACTGAGTTGGAAAAGAATACAAAACGTTTTTGGTTCTTTTCTTTTCTTTTTCTTTTTTTATAAGAGAAATAATCAAGTAATCATTGGATGTTTTTATGCTAAAATATTTTGCAAGATCCATTGTTCCAGACGAATTATAAAATAAAAAGTTATCAATTTGATGCAGCAAAAATCTACGGTGTAATGCTAGTTGACTATAGTAGCTAAGATAGCTTGATCTCTATTGAACTCGTAATTGAAATATTAAATTACGAGAACCAAGTAACAACTTGTGTTTTAATTTCATTTGATGTTTATATTTTTCTCTAAGGAAAATATATACTTAAGGTTCAATGATATCATCATCATCATACTTAAGGTTCAATGATATATCATATATGAACTGAAATTAAGAGTAAAATTGAGATAAGTAAAAGAATATGAATATGAACATTACTCTTGTTTTATAATTCATATTCAATGTACTCTTACGCCTCACTTACTGTGTGCGCATATAATGTATATATGTGTGGCCCTAGTCCCAAAACATACCAGTTTGAAAAGTACTCAATCCCGAGGAAGCCCATAAAATGGTAAATCAGGTTTATCGTTTGGGTAGGATTAAAGGGGTCGCTCTCCCCAATAATGGTCCGTGTCTGTCCCACCTTATGTTCGCTGACGATGTGATGTTTATGGGTGAGTGGAACAGCCAATACATGAGGAATATAATGAGGTTGATGCGGTGTTTTAACTTGATCTCGGGTCTCAGGATTAACCATAGTAAATCGAGCCTTTATGGGACAGGTATTACCATGAACTTAATTCAAGAGGAAGCGGCAACCATAAATCTGACTCCAGGTACCTTTCCGTGTAAGTATCTTGGCATCCTAGTAGGAGCAAATATGAGGCAGCAGAGGCACTGGGATACGGTTATAGGGGTGTGTAAGGCTAGGCTCTCCAAGTGGAAAGCCAAGACGCTCTCAATGGGCGGCAGGGTTGTATTACTAAAGGCTATCCTGGACAGCCTTCCACTGTATTTTTTTTCTATTTTCAGGGCTCCAAAAGGTGTTCTACAGCGGCTGGAGAGTCTGAGGAAGCAATTCTTTTGGGGAGGAAATGACGAAAAACGCAAAACCGCTTGGATCTGTTGGGAAAGGGTGATTGGGCCAGTGGATAAAGGGGGGTTGGGGTTGGGTTTCTTGGATCATATGAATATAAGCCTCCTAACCAAATGGTGGTGCCGTTACAAGGTGGAGGAGACGCGGTTGTGGAGGAAGGTGGTAAAAGCAATTCACACTTCGCCGAGGTCGTGGTCCTATCTACCAATCAAAAGCTCACTAGGCGGGGTATGGAATTCGATAGTTAACATTGAAAAGGATTTCAACAACAACAATTCAAGCGTTTCTGGGCTCATAAAGGGGGGGGGGTGGGAAATGGCGAATCAACTCGGTTTTGGGTGGACTGTTGGGTTGGGAATGAACCATTGATGAACAGTTTTCCAGAACTGTTTGCGCTGGAAGTTGTGAAAGAATGTTCGGTTGCTGATAAATCGTTGTGGGAGGGAGGGGTTTGGGTTGGGCGCTGGAACTGGAGAAGATCGCTGATGAATGAAGCTGAACAAAGTCAACTACAGGAGCTGTCCAGTATGTTGCTGAGTATTGGGCTGCTTACTACGGCTGATCAGTGGAAATGGACTCTCGAAGCGGATGGAAAATTTTCGGTTAGATCGTGCAGAAAGTTGCTGAACTGGAATGCGGTGCCGTATTATCCTTTCAAGGGTTCTAAGTAGGTTCCCAAGAAAGTTAACATTGTTATGGAGGGCGGAACAAGAACGGTTAGCAACTAAAGATGGGCTGAAGCGAAGAAACATCATAAATGGCGAGGATACATGCGGGCTTTGTGAGGATACAACCGAATCTGCAACTCATTTATTCACCTCATGCTTCATGGCGTGCAACATTTGGAACAAGGTTAGCGAATGGTGCAAACTTCAACCAATCTTTGTGATGGGATTGGGTGCTCACAAATGCGCAGAGCATACCCAAACCCGGAATCCAGCCCCGCGGAAGAGTTTCACGCGCAAGAAAGAGGTTAATCCGTATATCAAAGCATTAACTACTTTCCTATCATTACGGAGTGATATCAGCGAAGCAGCAACGACTCTCCTACAATCGCGGAGAGATACCCGCGCGCGTAAGCGGTAAAAGCGGTAATCGTTCCATGTTTCCTTACTTATTGCTATATCTTAACTACTTTACTAATATAATCCTTGGGTAGTGGAGACAACCCTAATCGGGCCTGGCCCATTATGATTAGGGTTCTGGGTAATGGTGGCATACGTCCACCTCTATATAAGGGATCATCTCCTTAATAGAGGGGACACTTTTGGCTAACCCTAAGAGCTATCACACTTGATAGTATCCCCATTCACCCCCGTTTTTGTTATAAACTACTACCTTGTGTAGTTGTCTCCCTACCCACTCGATCTTTATTGCAGGTTACCCTAATCCAGGAAGTGCTAGTGAAGGATCAATCCTGTGGTTGCATCTAGGCTATCATCCTTACAAGGAGGTTAGACTATTTGTTTCTTCATTGGCGCCATCCCTTACGGTCTACCAATCTTTCAAACTAGTGCAAATGGATTCTGGAACTGAACAACGTGTTGATCCCACCAATGTTGACGATGGGGTCCAAGCAAATCAAGATACAATCGCACCAACAACGGTGACCAAGAACGTGAATCAGAGACAGGCTACCACTGCTTTTCCAATGTTTGCACCAAGAAAGTCGGCGGTAGCAACACAAAAGAAAGCGACTGAAGAGCCTGTCGAAGATCTGGAAGAATGGTTGGCTCAAGAAAATGCTAAGACTATAGCAGAATACCAGAAGAGACTGATAGCAAAAGCTAGGTCGGAAGCAAGAAAAACCTTGAATTTTGACGCTGAAGACGACTCTCAAAACGAAGAGCAACCTGCTTTTCGTCATACAGCTAAACCCCGCCAGGCGGTACGTGGTGGAGAACGTGGTAAGATTACTCACGTTCAGGACCACGTCAACCTGACTGGGGAACCTGACGGTTATGAATCTGAGAATGAGATCAACTCTGATCGAACTGGGAGGCCACGAAACAAGTCTGTGGCTAGCAACCAGCCACACCCAGATGATGATCTACATAAGCCATACCGCCCAAAAACATTTGCGGAAAGATCCAAATTTTGCGCAAGAATTGCATTGGCACCTATGCCAGTTGAATGTAAATTGCCAAACACGATCGGCAAATATGACGGTTTGCGCGATCCGGATGACCATCTGCACGCATTCGATTGCGCAGGCAGCTCTAAACCATGGCCGGTTCAAGCTTGGTGCCATCTGTTTGTTCAAACCTTAACAGGCGCGGCAAGGGTATGGTATGAAAGTTTACCGGTCGGAAGTCTTGTCGACTTCGATGATTTGATCAAGAAATTCAAAAATCACTTCTCCCATCTGAGGAAACACAAGAAGGACAAGGCTCAGATTCTGTTATGCTCCCGGAAGGATAATGAGAGCCTGGAAGATTATATCGTCCGATACAATAAAGAAGCCCTACAATTGGGGTGTGGTGAAGAACTCACCAGAGCCGCATTTATCCATGGAATGCGACATGATGATCTCATGAGATGTCTGACTGGGAAAGATGGTGTGCCTGACGCATGGGATGAGCTGATAGAGGCAGCAAAGACATATGCGTCGTCAGAACGATCGTTTACACGCTCGAAAAATTTTTATCATAACAACAATCAGGGTACGAGCATGTACGACAAAGGCAAGGGAAAGCAATCGGTATGGGCAAGAATTTCGGGTTCTGCGGACGAAGGGAAATACTCTTCGGGACAAGACGCGCGGCAACTCCTCAATAGCAAACACTCACGTGATTCAAAACCGCCAAGCAAGAAGAATTACGATTGGACACCACTGTCCAAAACACCTTCGGAAGTGTTGAAGACCGAACAAGTTCAGTTCCCTAAACCCAGGGAACTCAGTCAAGATCGGAAGAACGTTGACACGTCAAAATATTGTGAGTATCATGAAGATTACGGCCATCTGACGGACAATTGTTATAGTCTAAAGATGGAGATTGAGAAGGCAATCAAGTCAGGCCAACTCTCACATCTAGTGAAGAATGTGAGGAAAAAGTCCAGAGATCCGCAAGGGGATGCGGATGCTAGTAACAAGAAGATAAAGAACCTCAACGCGCATTATGCACAACGCTCGGGTCGTCATAACTGCTACATGACTCATCACAGGGGTCAGAAGAAAAGGTCTTACTCGACCACACAGGATGATACCTGGAAGGAGGCACCGGTCGTTATGCCACGCGTTAAGGGAGGAGCATCTGCCACAACACCATTGATCATCACAGGAATCATCGGACATTATCGAACAAGATATATGTTCCTAGATAATGGCAGCAGTACCGACATCATGTACCGGCAATGTTTCGATCAGTTAGATGCCGAAGACAAAGAGAAGCTCGTTCCGACCACAGAACCAATATCCGGGTTCATACATGAAGTGATCATTCCATTGGGTATACTCACACTCCCTGTCACATGGACAGACGGACAACTCTCCCGCACGGAGACATGTGACTTCATGGTATTGCCAGTGACTTCATCACATGACGTCCTCATAGGGAGAGAAGGTTTGGCTAAATTCAACTGCAATGCGTCCACACCACACCAGATGGTCGGCTTCCCGACGCGAGGAGGGGTGGCTTTCATACGTGGAAACAAAAATTGCCACGTAACAGACACATGTAAACCTCCCAAGATAATGAAGCCAGCGGACCGTACTGATCCGGAAAAATGGGTTATTAACCCTAAATTCCCAGATCAGACGGTTGTCATAGGCCCAGTAATCTCTGACACCATACGTACGCACTTGAAGCAACTGTTAATTAAAAATATGGACGTCTTCGCATTTCAACCCGCGGACATGGTAGGCGTTCCGCGACACATAGCGGAGCACAGGCTTAACGTCTATTGGTCCGTCGAACCAGTCGTCCAGAAGAAGCGCAGTATGGGGCCAGAGAAAACAAAGGCCATGAATGAGCAAGTGGAAGAGCTATTAGCTGCAGGCATCCTGCGGAAGACAAGATACCAAACCTGGGTCGCCAACCCAGTCATGGTCGGAAAGTCAAATGGAGGCTGGCGGATGTGTGTGGACTACAAAGACTTAAACAAAGCATGTCCAAAGGACTGCTACCCGCTCCCTGAGATTGACTTAAAGGTGGACTCCCTGGCACCGTTCAGATTCAAGTGTTTTCTGGACGCATATAAAGGGTATCATCAAATCCAGATGGCTAAGGAAGACGAAGATAAAACGTCTTTCCGCACAGATACAGGAACATATTGTTATACCAAAATGCCATTTGGATTGAAGAACGCGGGAGCCACGTATCAGCGTTTAATGGACAATGCGTTCAACAAACAAATCGGGGTCAATCTCGAAGTTTACGTGGATGATTTGGTCATAAAAAGTACAGAAGAGGACCAAATGCTGCTAGACATCCAGAAGACTTTTGATCAACTCCGCGCAGTGCGAATGAAGCTCAATCCGAGCAAGTGTTCTTTTGGAATGGAGGAGGGCAAGTTCCTGGGAGTGATTGTAACCAAAGATGGTTTCCGAGCAAACCCGGACAAAGTACAAGCAATCGAGCGAATGCCGTCTCCATCTTCTATCAAAGAAGTCCAGACACTCATGGGGCGCTTAGTGGCTTTGAACCGTTTCCTTTCAAACTATGCGTCCAAGTCATTCCCTTTCGTAAGCACACTGAAAAGCTGCCTCAAAAAATCCAACTTTAAGTGGACCAATGAAGCCGAGGCCGCATTTCAAGAAATGAAAGAATGCTTGAGCCATTTGCCTGTTCTCACAGCTCCACTCCCGAAAGAGCGTCCAAACACCAGTATATTACGTCAGCAGAACTCTGCTCGATCCAGAGACTCGATACTCAATGATGGAAAAATTGGTGCTAGCATTGGTGCACGCGTCACGGAGATTGCGAAGATACTTCCAAGGACACCCCATCATCGTCCAGACAGACTTTCGCATTAATGACATCTTGCGCAAGCCAGAATTGTCGGGACGATTGGCTAAGTGGGCCATTGAGTTAGGAGAACACACGATCGAGTATAAGTCAAGAACATCCTTCAAAGGGCAGATCCTCGCGAACTTTGCCGCGGAAGTTCCTGCCGAAAGCATCACTGAGTGCCAACAGGCACATATCACAGCTCCTAATGCAGAGCCAGCGGAGAAATGGGAATTATACACCGATGGAGCATGCAATGATGATGGCGCTGGAGCAGGCTTGCGCTTAGTTACACCGGAAGGGAAGGATTTCACGTATGCAATCCGCCTAAATTTCCCAACAACAAACAACGAAGCGGAATACGAGGCGTTGCTCGCGGGATTGCGGATTGCGAAAAAAATGGGTGTACAACACTTAGACGCCCACGTCGACTCTCAGCTCGTTGCTAACCATATCGACGGTTCGTACGAAGCACGTGAAGCATCCATGATTCTGTACTTGGAGCAAGCCAAAGCCCTCATGCGTGACTTTGCATACTGCAAGGTCCACCACATCAAGAGGAGTCAAAACAAACCAGCGGACGCGTTAAGCAAGATGGCATCCACGGTTTTTGATCATCTAGCAAAGGATGTGCGAGTGGAAGTCCTGGATAGCCCGTCCGTATCTCAAAAACAGGTCAATGTCACCCAGATTGGGACAACATCTTGGATAACTCCAATTCGGGCTTATCTCACAACCGGGACACTCCCAGACAACAAGGCAGAAGCTCGTAAATTACAAAACAAAGCATTGCATTACCAAGTTATCGATGGCATATTGTACCGGCGTTCTTACCTAGGGCCATTGCTACGATGTGTTGACTCCGCAGAAGCCACTTACCTTATCAAAGACATACATGAAGGGTCCTGCGGCCTGCACGCTGGCCCTAGGATGGTGGTGGCAAAGCTAATGAATGCGGGATATTACTGGCCCGGAATGCACAGGGATGCCGAGATGGAATTGCGCAAATGCAAGTCTTGCCAACGTCATGCTCCAGGAACGTTGCGCCCAAAGAACAATTTGATACCTGTAACCGCTGCATGGCCTTTTCAAAAGTGGGCCATCGACCTCATGGGTCCATTTCCCACAGCTCCAGGAAACGTCAAGTATCTGGTGGTCGCAATTGATTACTTCACCAAATGGGTGGAAGCCAAGCCTTTAGCCTCCATCGACGGAAAAAGCATTAAAAAATTCATTTGGGAATTTATCATATGTCGTTTCGGTTTACCTATGGAGATCGTAAGTGACAACGGCACACAATTTGCAGACCAACACTTACAAGAATGGCTATCCTCCATGAATGTTAAGCAGATATTCACATCGGTAGCACATCCGCAAGGTAATGGACAGGTCGAACGCGCGAACAGAAGCGTGGTGGAAGGCATCAAGACTAGACTTGGAACAAAACGCACGGGTTGGGTGGACGAGCTCCCTCATGTTTTATGGGCCAACCGCACATTATCCAAGACAAGTAATGGAGAAACCCCGTTTAGCCTTACGTACGGAACAGAAGCTGTCATTCCTGCGGAAATGTATTGTGCGTCTCCGAGAATCCTACTGACAAACCACCAAGACAACGACAAGGAGCTAAAACTCAATCTAGACCTACTAGATGAGCGCAGAGACATGGCCGCTGTCAGAGAGGCCAACTACAAAAAACAGCTTGAACGATACTACAATGCAAAAGTGAAGGCAGAGGTTTTCCGCGCGGGTGATTACGTTCTCCGCAACAACGAGGCATCCTGCGCAGAAAATCCAGGCAAATTGGCACCAAACTGGGAAGGGCCATACAAAATTCAAGAAGTGCTGGGGAAGGGCGCTTATGCCTTGGAGCGCTTAGATGGCACCCCCATCCCACGCACATGGAACGCGGCCCAACTGCGCATGTGTTACTTATGAAGTATTTTATTCGGTTTGTAATAAACAATGGCTATGACCATTTCGTTTTTAATAAAAGAATTTTTAGTTTATCTTATTTTCTTTGATCTACACGCAATGCCACCAACGGTCAAGAAACATATTTCATTAAGCAAAACATTGGCGTACTTACATATTATCACCAGATTCAAAAGAAACATACAAAAGAGGTGATTAAGCCAACACAATACATGCACCTAAGGCTATGTAGCAAAAAAGCATTACAAAAGGAAAGAAACATCAAGTTGCATGCTGCCAACCGGTGGCAGTTCGACGAAGCCTTAACTTGGGAATCTTGGGATGATCTTGGAGCTCACCTAGCTGCTTCATCCTCACCGGAGCACCAAGCGATTCACGTTTCACCGGTTGGTCCACTTGGTGATCTTCAGTCAACAAAAGATAACCACAATAAGTGGCTAGTTGATGCATGGGAGTTGGAGGTACCTTGATTACAGGGGGATGGTCAGCAAGTGACAGCATCCCTTGCAAGGCTTCAACTTCAGCTTTGGAGATTTTTAACGAAGAAGCCATGAAAGAAATTGATAGAAGATAAAAAGTTAATGGGAAAATGTTAATCCATGGTTAACCTTTTATAGAAAAAAACAAGAAAGGCCATTAATTACCATTAATGGTTAATACTCGAGTGTGGATGTCAACCGTCACATCAGTCAGCTGCAGCGCCGCCAAAAAACTGACAGATGACATCAGCAGGACAAGTGGCACCACCTTTTTCCAAGGCTGACGTCATCCAATCATCATGGCAGTTCAACAGTTATGCTCAGCACAAGGAATTAATTATCGAAACTTGACATAACAAGGCATAAGGAAACATCCAATTGTTCAAATACAAAAAACACAAGTCAAAGGAGTCTGACAAATTACAATGGAAGCTAATTATAGTCTATAAGATCTATGTAAGCGTCATCGTCCACCCCTTCATTCTGCGCGCCGGACCCGGCAGCAGCATTGGACGATTCCCCTTCTCCTTGTGCAGCGGCTTTCCGCATCTCTTCTTCTCTACGCTCGTTCTCTTCGAGCTCTGCGCCAAGACGATCAGATTCTTCAAAATATCCGCGCAGCTGACCTATTGTATCATCCGTCTTCAGGCAATGGTCAACCACGTCAAAGACATCGAAGGTGAGAGCCTCAAACTCTTGCTGCGCAGCAATAGCTTCCTCTTCATAAGGTTTCCCAAAATGCTCTCCATCTTCAAGGGCCAAGCCGGCCGCATGGTGATGATAGCCCTCAACAAACCCTTCTTGTAGGCCACTCCGCATGGAAGATGCACCGATCTTCGCAACCGCATCGCCAAACTTCGGCTCGTTCCATATGCGTTTAAAAACCTATGGATCAAACATGGACAAAGATAAGGCAATAAAATATATTGCAACACATATACTAATAATAAAGGTCAAAGGAATTCAAACCCCTTGAAGACCGTGTTGCATCATCCAAGTTAAACGCTCCCGAGCGGCCTGCGAGGTTTGCACAGCAGTACGGAGCTCATTTTGTGTTTGTTGAAGGCTCACTTCCAGCTGAACACGAGAGGAATCCAACAAGGCATTCGTTTCACCCAGCTGTGCCTTTTCCTCCTCAAGACTCTTCACCTGCGCCTCTAGTTCCGAAACCCGCGTGGTGGTAGACACTAAGCTCTCATGTTGCTCTTTCAGCTTGATGACAGTGTCAGACAGTTCAGCCTGTTTCGCGTCCAGAAGTTTCTGTTTCTCCTCTGCTTCGCGGACAACGCGGGCAACCTCATTCTTCAACTTCTCGTTGGCTTTCCGGCCACGCTCTAGTTCTAAATTGGTGCGCTCACAAGAATCTTTCCACCCCTTAGCAGCTTCAGCTTTCTCCTTCTTCATTTTTTGAATCTCACCCTCAGCAGACCGAAGTTGACCCCTCAATTGCTCAACTTCGGAATGGGCACCTGCACGGAATTGTTGGAATTCTTCCTCGCGTTCCCTTTGCGCTTCCTCCGCGCTCCTGAGAGCTTGCCAAGAACGTTGGAATTCCTCTTCTCGTCGTAGCATCGACCCGAAGTTACTTAAGCTCAATGCTAGATTCAGGCTCATATCGGAAAACAATGAGCGACGGTCAATACTATCTTGATAATCACGCTCACTAGGCGGAACAGCATAGGAGATAAACTCCTCGGCAGGCAAAGGATGGGTAAAGCGGGTCGTCTGCCTTATATCCCATCGGGGCTGATAGGGCCTGTTCGGATCAAAATCACGAGGAGCAACCCTCGTTCCGCTTCCACTCGCTTTTCCAGACCCACGAGCAGTTTTGGTCATATCCCCCTTAGGAGTCGAAGAGGTCCGCATGTTTTCTGTGGATACCTTATCCGCGGGGACATCCGCGGGCACTGATTTATCTGTTTTAGATGAGTCCGGATGACTATCTTTTTCTCCTTGGGCGGTATCCGTGGCCATGATTGTGGGATCAACATTAACAGGGGACGATTCAACCAAAGGGCTTTTACCAGGGTCTCCACTTACCTTCGGAGACATCACAATCCCTTCCACTTGAGAAGGTCCTCGGGTTTCCAACTCAGATGGACTTGGGCCTTGCACATCTTCAGGGATAGGCCCACTCACTTTCTCCACGATTGAAACGGGTTTCTTCAACGCCCCTTGTGGCGCAGCACTTTTACCTGCGAATACAAAAGAAGAAAGTAATGATTTCGTGCCCCATATACAGAAGCTGAACACAAGCTCTGAAATAGACACTTACCAGGGATCTGTTTGACAGATTTGATTAACACAGGCTTCCGTTTAGGTGGAGGCTTCACCATTATCTTCGGGCCAGCAGGCTTGACATTTGTCCCTTTGTTAAGGGCTAACTCCTCAACCACAGTGGACGATTTTGGTTTAGTGACCTCCATAGACGGTCTTGAGATTTGAACCTGCTTTTGAGCAAGATCTTCAACACGCTTCTGATATAGCTCATCAGACACCTCAACAGAATTATCAACGGGTGTAGGCCCGCGCGTACGCTGACGTTTAACATCATCATCTGACTCTGTGGCCTCGTCATCCTCTCTAGCAACAGTAGAGCTGGAGGCCACCTTCTTCCCTTTACGAGAGTCTTTCCGCTGACGCTTCGGACCCGCACCTAAAGATAGGAATGAAGCAAGGTTCAAACTTCATACATACTACGATAACATATGACATGATGTACCTGAACATGACATCTTCTTACGACCTGGGGAAGTTTCACCCGGGTCAATCCCGGTCTTCTTGATTGGGCAAATCCCTGCGCCTGTAACAAAGGGCACGCGGGTCAGAGTTTGCAAGGCGCGGAACACGACGCACCCTTTTTCGGCGCAGGAATCTCCCACAGTAAAATGCAAGAAATGTTATATTGAATATTGAGAGGTAGTATAGGATGTAACCTGTGCGCGTGTAGTGTTGCGGAGCATCCTTGAGTTGTGGCATCAAAAAATTCCGAGCCAGCCGCTCAATCACTGTGGGAGTTCCTTGGGGCAAAGCAATATACTTCAGTTTAGCAGAGCCCCGGGCATCGAAAAGATCGAACTTTGTCATTCCTGCAAGGACATAGACATAAAGAGTAAAAACAAGAATGAAAGACAGAAGCAATGGAGAAGAAATTCACGTGTACTTACTAGCATCAGCAGCAGTGGGCTCATGCCCCTCCGGGTTACCCAAACGGCTGAGCCCTAGCATCACAAGTACGCCCTCTGGGCACTTCTCCATAGACAGCGGAGTAGAATGGGCACATAGAGTGTCATACCACGGTTGGTTGTTGTAATCTTTCATAGGCGGGAACTCCGCAATCCTTTCCTTCACTCCAATACTCATCCATTGCATGGCCGCGGGAATCACCCCTCGGTGGATGTAGAAAAACTTTTCTTTCCAGTCGTACATTGATTTGGGACTCTCCGAGACAATCTGTGTCCGACTTCTCCGGGGAGCTACACTGTACCACCCGTGCCCACCACGGGCCTCCTCGAGAACGTAAAACACATTTAACATATCAAAGGTCGGCTCTAGGTCGAGAGACCGACAGGTCGCTTCAAAATGAACGAGTCTGGACAGCCCAAATGGAGTCATTTGAGTCGGATGAACCCCATATTTCATAAGGGTACTCACCAGAAACTTTGTAGGGGGAAGACGAAAGCAACATCGGGAAAATAACGCTTCATACAGAGTAATTTTACCAGGAGGAGCGTCCAACGCTGTCTTACCAGCAGCAGGAAGTTCAGGCTCCCATTCAGCCTCAATTCCATATTGATCGAGGAATGAGGAAAAAGAAGAGGCATCCCACTTGACAACGGTTGTGGTAATGCCCTTCTCAGTTTTCTCAGTCATCTTGGTCAGATCAGCAGTACCAGATGTTTCTTGAGACATTTTTGATGATTGAGTGAGAACAACGGTTAATCAGAGTGAGAGAGAGAAAAAGGGAAGTTGGGAGGTTTGCAAGGAAAAGTGTGAGAACGGTG
This sequence comes from Ambrosia trifida, assembly GCA_028751855.1. Taxonomy (NCBI): domain Eukaryota; kingdom Viridiplantae; phylum Streptophyta; class Magnoliopsida; order Asterales; family Asteraceae; genus Ambrosia; species Ambrosia trifida. The sequence goes on along the minus strand of CM054128.1, from coordinate 40,490,663 downwards.
TGGTTTGAAATATTTTGAAATCCTTTTATAGGGTGGGCTATAACTGCCACTGACGTCAGCATGGGAAAGTGGAAACGGTTTTCCAAACGACATGTGGCTACAAACAGCTAATTTGACTGCACACGCGCGCACCACGCGCTAAGACACGCGCTTGACACAGCTGTCTGCCATAACCGATGGGACGCTCACTGACACAAGTATAGCTTGTGGCAGACGCTATCAGCCATCCTTTACTCATTATTCGACAGCTGTCCTCTACTGAGAGCCACGTAAGCACAACACGGAAGATCCAACGTCAAATTCAAGTACCGTTCTCCGCTCTCCGCAGGGCAAATGCTTCGTTCTCCGTATTGCAAACGCTCCGTATTTCGTCCGACCAACACTACGATCCTTCATTAATTTGCAACAACGACCCACTGTTTACCAGGTTTTCACCACCAAGGAAGGCTGAGCTATCATCCAGGGGCCATCACTCTTTAAGTCCACCATCCACCCCCTTCCCTCATACACTCGAGAAAAGGGTACACGCTGGACTGGGGGGACTTGATGGGATTGGGTGCTCACAAATGCGCAGAGCATACCCAAACCCGGAATCCAGCCCCGCGGAAGAGTTTCACGCGCAAGAAAGAGGTTAATCCGTATATCAAAGCATTAACTACTTTCCTATCATTACGGAGTGATATCAGCGAAGCAGCAACGACTCTCCTACAATCGCGGAGAGATACCCGCGCGCGTAAGCGGTAAAAGCGGTAATCGTTCCATGTTTCCTTACTTATTGCTATATCTTAACTACTTTACTAATATAATCCTTGGGTAGTGGAGACAACCCTAATCGGGCCTGGCCCATTATGATTAGGGTTCTGGGTAATGGTGGCATACGTCCACCTCTATATAAGGGATCATCTCCTTAATAGAGGGGACACTTTTGGCTAACCCTAAGAGCTATCACACTTGATAGTATCCCCATTCACCCCCGTTTTTGTTATAAACTACTACCTTGTGTAGTTGTCTCCCTACCCACTCGATCTTTATTGCAGGTTACCCTAATCCAGGAAGTGCTAGTGAAGGATCAATCCTGTGGTTGCATCTAGGCTATCATCCTTACAAGGAGGTTAGACTATTTGTTTCTTCACTTTGCATTCACTGTTCGCGATCTCCTACAAATTCACAAGACAAATGGTTTGGAGCGGATCAAGAGAAAAGCGGTACAAGCGGTTATTTTAACAACATGTTGGGTCATTTGGAAGTGTAGAAACGAAAAAATTTTTGCTGGGAAAAGAATATCACTGGAAAATATGCTAGGCGACATCAAAACGCTTTCGTTTACATGGGTGCGAAGCCGTGGAAAGGTGGAACATTTAGACTGGGAGAGCTGGAAAAAAATTGTGTTTTAGAGAGTTTTATATATGGGTGTAAACTGGGTCTGGAACTGGGAAATGTAATGGGGCTGTTAAGTTTTCTTTCAGTAGCATCTTGCTATTTGAATTTGTAATTTTGATTTGGGTATGGAATAGAAATAATATTGTTTGCTGGCCAAAAAAAAAAAAAAAGGTAGAGTGTTCAAATTTTAAGATGTCCAGATATTGATAGTTAATAAGATTATATTAGGATTATGTTTTTTGCTATGTTTTTTGCAGTGGTTTTAAATTTGGACCGGACCCCCGATCGGTCCGGGTTACTATGTTGGACCGCATGTGCATTGACCTCGCGACCTGGCGGTCAGATCGGGATTTTTCATATTGAACCGTTTTTTTTTTTTTTTGGGGGGGGGGGGGGGGGGTTGATGCAATTTTGAGCCGGTTTCGTTGGACCAATCGGACCAGTGAACCGACGAGGGCTCCAATTTAACGTCCAGTCCGGTTCTGAAAACATTGGTGATTTGTCTTTAATAATAATAATAATAATAATAATAATAATAATAATAATAATAATAATAATAATAATAATAATAATAATAATAATAATAATAATAATAATAATAATAATAATAATAATAATAATAATAATAATAATAATAATAGGTCGAATGTTGATAAGAAGATAGACAATGATAAACCTAAAGATAAGAAGATAGACAATGATAAACCTAAAGATAAGAAGATAGACAATGATAAACATAAGAATGTTGGAAAAAATGATGACATTAGTATGGATGATGTAGATGAAAGTCAGGAAAAAGACAGTGACAGTGATGATAGTGATTTTGATGGTGAGGATACTTGTAAGGATGATGTGGAAGTGGACATGAGGGATTTTAAACTTAACATTGATATAGGGCATGATGAGAATAATAATGAGGGACCATCTGAGGGAGTTGAGGATGATGTATTGTGCAATGATTTTGATAGTGGCAGTGAGTCTGATGATGATGCATCAAGGGTTAGGAAGAAAATGCTTAGGGATTTAAGGAAGGCTAATGAGAACAGCAGTAACTTCTATTGTGGCCAGATTTTTGGAAGTAAAATGGAGGCCAAAGAGTTGATTAAACTGCATGCAGTTGAAACTAGAAGGGAACTTAGGATTGTGAAGGATGATTTAGTTAGGGTGAGGGCAATTTGCAGAGGGAATATGCCTAATTTTCATGTTGATGCAGTTGGCATTCATAACCATGCTGACATAGGTGCTAAGTCAAAGTCAAGCATTAAAGGGAAGGGTAAAGTCAATGTAAAAGTCAAAGGACCTAAGGTGAAATCTGATAAAACTAAAGGAGTTGGTGTCAAAAGTAAAGGGGAAAAGGACAAACAAGTTAATGTTGGTGGAAGAGGGAATAAGTCTAACCCCAATAAAGTGTGTTGTCCATGGAGCATTCTTGTTACCAAAGAGGGAGTTGCAGAAACTTGGAGGGTGAGAACTCTTGTCACTCAACACAAGTGTCTTCAAAGTAGATCTGTTTATCATTGCACCTCTACCTTTCTTAGCAAACAGATGATGCAACAGATTGAGGAAAACCCTAACATACCTGTTAAGGCAGTTCAAGAGCAATTTCAGAGGAAGTTTGAGATTGGGATATCAAAGATGAAAGCCTTTAGAGCTAAAACAAAAGCCCTTACAAAGCTACATGGTGATTATCAAGCACAATACAGTGTCTTGAGGGATTATTGTGGTGAACTGATGAACACCAATCCAGGTACAACAGTTCATATTGAAGTAGAACCATGTGCAGATCCAAATTCAGAAACAAGGAAGTTCAAGAGGATTTACATTTGTTTGGGGTCACTAAAGAAGGGGTTCAAGGCTATTGGTAGACCTTTATTGGGTCTTGATGGTGCTTTTGTTAAGGGTCCATACCCAGGTCAGGTGTTGTCTGCTGTGGGTGTTGACCCTAATAATGGGATATACCCCTTAGCATATGCAGTTGTGGAGGCTGAGAGCTTGAACTCTTGGACATGGTTCCTAGAATGCCTAGCTGATGACATTGATTTGCAGACTGACTCATACTTCACCTTCATTAGTGACAGACAAAAGGTGAGTCCCTTATTTACTTTATTGCTTTGTTTAGGGTATTACATATTACTGAATACATAAAATGTTGGAAATTGTTTAGGGTATTATTCCTGCAATAGAGAAACTGTTTCCATATGCTGAACATAGGTTTTGCCTCAGACATATTCATGAGAATATGAAACTGAGGTTCAAGGGTAAAGCATACAAGGATCATCTGTGGAAGCTGGCCTCATCATCAACAGTTCAATATTTTGAGCAAAATATGAAAGATTTGAAAGATTTTAATGTTGAAGCAATGCAGTGGTTGTCTGCCATCCCACCAAAACACTGGTCCAAATCACATTTCACTGGTAAGTTTTGTGATTTATTGTTTTCCATTGTCCTTTAAACAGTTACATTAATGTTTTTCCTTATTCATATTATAGGGAGGGCAATATCAGATGTGCTATTGAACAACATGTGTGAAAGCTTTAATTCCCAGCTGGTAGATGCAAGAGACAAGCCAATTATTACTATGTTGGAGTACATTAGAGAGTATCTAATGAGAAGGATTGTGAATGTGCTTCACCTGATGGACAATGCTGATGGACCATTAACACCTAAAGCTACCATAAAGTTTGAAGAAATTAAGGAGCAAGCCAATAGGTGCAGTGTGTTGTGGAATGGGGAAGATCATTATCAGGTTAGGGGGCCAGCAGGTTTTGGTGTTGTGGTGGATTTGAGAAAGAGAGAGTGCACTTGCAGGAAGTATGACATCACTGGGATGCCATGCAAACATATTGTGGCTGCAATCTGGAACAAGAACATGTATAGTGGTAGGGAAACAGAACTGCCAGAGACATATGTTCATCCTGTCTATACAGTTGCTAGGTGGAAGGAGGTCTACAACTACAAGATTTATCCTATCAATGGAAGGACAATGTGGCCTAAGTCTAATGTCCCAACTACTCTAACTGCACCCTACCATCATAAGCCCATTGGCAGGCCAAAGAAGGTTAGAAAGAAGTCTGCTGTTGAATTGGAGGATGCAACAAAAGGGGGAAAGTTGTCAAAAATAGGGATCCCTAAGAAATGCAAAAAATGTTTGAATGTGGGGCACAATAGCAGGACCTGCAAGGGACAAGTTCAGCCTTAGTGTGTTGTTGTGTTGACTTTAATTTAGTGTCTTATGTTTTGTTGACTTTAATTACTATATTATGTTTTGTAATGATCTGGTATGTTGACTTTAATTTGGTATGGTATGTTGACTTTAATGTTTATGTTTTAATGAAGTATGTTATGGTTTTAATCTGTTATGGTTTGATGTTTCTGATCTGAATACAGCTTTTGACCCATTTGAAAACAGATCTGAATACAGGTTTTCTTAATGGTTGTTGTTGTCCAGTTTTGACCCATTTGAAAACTGATATGAACACACAACTTGGTTAATGCTTGTTGTTGTCCAGGTTTTGACCCATTTGAAAACTGATCTGAACACAGAGCTTGGTTCATGCTTGTTGTTGTCCAGGTTTTGACCCATTTGAAAACTGATCTGAACACACAGCTTGGTTCATGCTTGTTGTTGTCCAGTTTTGACCCATATACCATAAACTGATCTGAACACACAGCTTGTTTAATGCTTGTTTTGTCCAGTTTTGACCCATATACAATAAACTATGACAATCAAAATTCTGACAATACATAACCATTTCATAACAAGATTTCTTACATTTCATATCCAAAATAGCTTACATTTCATAACCATTGACTTTCATGTCTAACTATTCAAGAACAATAAACTACATCATGCCTAACTATTCAAGAACAATAAACTACAATAACAAAAAAAACGAAGAAAATCCAACTAATCCAAAGCTTGATTCTCAGTTTCCTTGATTCCTCTTGACTTTCATGAAGCTTTCGAAGCAAATTAGCAGTCTGAAAGTTAGACTCCACATATTGCGTCTGTTCACACCAACCAATAAAACCACAACCGATTGGACAACAATAGAATCTTCTACCTGGGTTTTTTGCTGTTGATGATGTTCGAATCATCGCCAGCATTCCACACCTACAATACACCATCGTTGCAAAGCCCTAATTTTTTAATTGTGATAAAAAACCCTAATTATTGATCTGATATAAAAACCCCTAATTTTTTTCGAACGTTATAAGGTGGCAGGGATATGCTGCTTTGCTGAAAAGACAATATTGCCCCTCACGTGAGGGGCACGTGATCTAGTTAACAGACTTTTTTAACGTGGTTGGGCTTAAAGGACAAACGGTGTAACAAGTATATAAAACAAAGGACATAAGGTGTCAAAAATTCGAAAAAAGGACATAGGCTGCAATTTCAGGTAAAACTAAAGGACAATCTGTGTAATTTTCTCTTATTATTATTATTATTATTATTATTATTATTATTATTATTATTATTATTATTATTTTAAAGGGACCAAGCTTGTAATTTTCTATGTATAAAAGCATCTTTCTTTTTTCAATGAACATAAAAAAACCAACTAAACAAAGCCACTTCCTTTATTCATCACAGATTCTTCCTCCCTCCATCAAACCTTTCCCAAACATTTCAACCAAAGATCAAAACTTTATCCAATATCCTATCTGGGTATCCATCAATGGGATCTGGGCTATCATCTTTTCTCATGATCTGCAACAGCACCACCTCTGCTCCGCCACTGTCACCGGAGCCAGGCCTCGGTGATCTGCCGGAGAGTGTGGTGGCTTATATTCTTCTGCACTTAAACCCACAACAGATTTGTAGTCTTGCATCTCTTAACCGTGCCTTTCATCATGCTTCATTGGCTGACTTTGTTTGGGAATCCAAACTGCCTAATAACTATGATCTGTTTATTTCAAGAGTGTTTGATGATAACAAGTTTTGTGATACTCTTTGTAAAAGGGATGTTTATGCAAAGTTGTCTTCACCCATTTTTATTGATGGTGGTACCAAGGTTTGATGACATTTTATTATTATTATTATTATTATTATTTTTTTTTTTTTTTTTTTTTTTTTTGATGGTGGTACCAAGGTTTGATGACATTTTATTATTATTATTATTATTATTATTATTATTATTATTATTATTATTATTATTATTATTATTATTATTATTATTATTATTAAGATGTGTTGTTTTGTGCAATTAGAAGAGTTTGTTATGATATGGGGTTATGAACTTATGATGAATAACAGTTTTTGGTGAATAATATATGGTTATGTGTGAAATTAAGAGAAATTATGGTATGCCTTTGCTTTTTTTTTTTTTTAAATATTAATTTTAAATTCTTGAAAACCAACAAGAATTACAAGTGAGCGGCGGGTAGACGGGCAGCAAGCTGCTTTAATTAGGGATAAGTATTAAGCAGTAAACTTTGGCACATAAAGTAATGCAGAGGAGGAGGTAATTGATGGAATTCGGGTCGGACAGTTAGAGATTAAGACGATTTGTCACATGATCTGACTCGTCAAGGCGTCTCCATCGGTTACCTTGGAGATCACCTTTTCTATGTATTTTTTATGTTTGGTCCTTTTCTATCCCAACTTTTAGATTAGCTTCATATGATCATATCTCTTTTTTATGTTTGCGCGTTTTCTGCGCTTTTTTCCTTTGTCTAGTTGGTACAGTTAGGAGTCTGTGAAGTCTTTGATCAGCTCCGTATCACACAAACTTTAATTCAATGCGTTTCTGTGTATAATTTTTTTGTTTGATATGTATCGTTTTATGTCTAATTCTCGAACTTGATTGATAGGCATGCCGAGTAGTGCAAACTCTAAAGATCAAGATTTTGATTCTTACTTGAATAACAAGAATCGGTTAATCAGGTTCTTCCACTTAAGAATTAGGATACTTTACATATATCTTAGGCAATCAGGGCTTGTTACGCCTGATATGATTAATTCGTCCTTAAATAATCAGAAAACTATTATCATAAACCAGTTTTAGCCAAACGCGTATTCTCACAACTCAGTTTAAACGCGCACCCAAACATCCCCTAATTATGAGATGAAAATTCGGGTTCATTGAGTTCAGTAATTATCACAAAACCAGATGGTTTGATCATGGTATTTTCTTTAATCAGATTCTTGGATTTTAAATCTTAATATTATTATTTTGTATTCTTTTTGCAGAGAGTTTGGTTGGATAAAGGCACAGGGAAAGCTTGTGTGCTAATATCTTCCAATGGGTTAGCCATAACTGGTATCGATGATCGTAGATACTGGAGCTGGATTTCTACCGAGGAATCTAGGTAAAAGTTTGCATCTTTTTTCGGCTTCTTTAATTGAACATATTGTGTTTAACTGTTTATGATATTTTTATATTTGTGGTTCATGCATAGGTTGAGAAAAAAAAAAGATATTTTGTAGCATAAACATTCAAGACATAATTATGATAAATGACAAACGAATTGGATATTTCATTATTATTATGTAGATTCGGTTCAGTGGCTTATCTCCAGCAAATTTGGTGGTTTGAAGTCGATGGTGAGGTCGAGTTTCCATTTCCATGTGGGACCTACACCCTCTACTTCCGTTTGCAGCTCGGGCGGTCAGGCAGGCGGTTTGGGCGGCGAGTTTGCAACTCTGAACATGTCCATGGCTGGGATATAAAGCCTGTGAAATTCCAGCTCTCGACGTCAGACGGTCAAAAGGCGATTAGTCAATGCTATTTGTCGTCCGAACCTGGAAAATGGAATCTTTATCGTGCTGGTGATTTTGTTGTTGAGGATTCAAAGGTACCGATGAAACTCAAGTTTTCTATGACGCAAATCGATTGTACACACACTAAAGGGGGTCTGTGTGTGGATACTGTGGTCATACTCCCTAAGTGAGGTTGAAGTGTTTGTTTGAATGAGGTTAGAAGCAACTTTTTTGATTTGCAAGTAACCTATTTTTGTTAGTAGATTTATAGTGTTATGTATGGTGTAGTAAAGGTGAGATTAAGAAGAAATAATTAGTAATGTGTACATTTTTCTAAGGGTTTTTTTTTTTTTTTTTTTTTTTTTTTTTTGTAATTTATAGCAAGTTTTTGGTTGTCACAAGGTCTGTTTGATCATTTGTTAAATAGTTTGATTATTTGGTAAACTAACTGTTTTATTTACTAATGATATAATCATATAAACCAAAAGAGATACAAATTGCTAGTATATTGTTTACCAATGTTGCTTTAAGTGTAATAATAACCACCGATTTGAAGACCGGACTGGGAACTGGGTTGCTGCCGTGCCGATTTGGATGGGTGGGTTGAACACTTGAACAGGTTTTAAAAACCGCCGGTTCAGTTGTGGGTTGCTGCCGATTTGGTTGGGTGGGTGATACGTGCCACGACCTCATGCTATGCACCCATGATATCCCTTTATTTTGTTGTTCACGTTCATTCCCTTTTTTTTTTGTTGCATGTAAACCCACGATCTTGTCATGTGTAGTTTTTGTTTTATAAGTTTAGTATTTAAGAGTATTTATAAGTTTTTAGTATTTAAGAGTTTGAATTATGAATGAAACACTAGAGAAAATTATTGAAAAAACTCTAATCTTCTTTGTCTATAGTTTTTGGAGTCTAACCCACTCAACAAGTTACTTGGGAGATTGACCATCTCGAATCGGTCTCCATCATTTGATGCTTTCATCCCTGAATTTACCTCCATCATAGCCTCAAAAGTCGTGTTGTTGCTTGACGAATTATACTATCGAGAAAAACCAAAAACGCCTTGTCGAGTTTACCGCTAGCCTCGGTCTACCTCCACCACATCCAGTGCCCGCTCGACTACCACCTCCTAGACCGCCACGTAAGCCATTTGCTCAGAAACCCTTCGTACATGAAATATCCTCATCCGCATCCAAAAAACGCATCATTCGGCACCAACACACGACCTACAAAACCAAACCCAAACAAGCCTTTTCAACCACCCGTTTTGCATCAAAAACCTCACCCGCACCCGTCGCCAAACATGCACTAAACTCAGCCTCAAACAACACCCCATGACACCACCAACCAGCCTCCAAAACAGCACGTGGACATACTAAAAATGGCAACCGCAACAACCTTATCTTGCCATTAAACAAAGGGGAACCGAAGACCTCTAGCAGACTAGAGTGGTGACTACCGTGGCTGCACGTTGTGACTGTCCCAAATGGCTAGTGGGAGAGTCGAATGGTGACCACCGTGGCACCCATTAAGACTACACCAAATGCTACCGGAAGCCGGGGTGGCGACCGCCATGGACCGAGCATTCCGTCCTTGAGGACAATGACGTTTTTTTAGGGCGGGAATATTGATACGTGCCACGACCTCATGCCATGCACCCATGATATCCCTTTTTTTATTGTTCACATTCATTCCCCTTTTTTGTTGCATGTAAACCACGATCTTGTCATGAGTAGTTTTTGTTTTATAAGTTTTTAGTATGCCGGGATGCCGGCTCTAAACAAGTCTATAATTAACCAAAACAATCAAAACTAACCCTAAACAATCCAAAAACATGTTAAAACTCTTAAAATTGTATTTTTACACCGTGTTACTCGCTTAAAAAGAACTCTTGCTTTTTAAGCACCTTGCACTGAGGTTCAAGGCTCACCCTTAACGCCTTGAGTGCGCCTTACGCCTTTAACAACTATGGTTTCCATCAGATTAGATATTTTTCCATTAAAAACGTAGTTTAGACATGATTTGAATGTTGTAGGTCCTAATGTATCTACACAATCTCTGTCACATCCATGTACAGAATCAAGCTTGAAATTCAAGGGAATACGTCTTTCTTTCAAAAAGATGACAAAAAACTACGTTGGACTTCAGTGATTAATTGCTATCTATGACGTGCTTAACGGATTATTTTATAGCAACTTGCTTTAAATTCAAGATTAGTATAATAGATATTCATGTATGTGTGATGTATCAAGTGACATTATATAAGTTTTCTTAATTTTTGATGATGTTGACAGGAATATGATGCTCAAGATTGATGGATTTATGTGTGTAGCAACTCGTTTTTAGTTGTTTGGAAATGCGATAGCTTATCACACTTCAATAATTGGTTAAATACCATCATAATTAATTTCAAAAAAATAAAAGAAAAATTAGAACGATGATTATCCAAATATAATCATCCAAACGCCAATCCAATTCATTTATCAGTCTTTTTAAAGTATCAAATGTAGCCAAGCAAAAAGGCATTCTTTTAATGATATGTAATTATAGCGCTGAAAATTCAGACACGAACACGATGTCGATAACTTGACATGAACCTACACAATTTTAACAGATTTTGTGTCTATAACAGGTCGACATGTTAAGACCTGTTTATTTTCGTGTCGTGTTCGTGTTTACCTGTTTCGTGTTCGTGTCTTAACAGGTCTTATCGTGTTTCTTATCATGTCTTGTCGTGTCTTCGTGTCCTGTCGTGTAACCTGTTTTACTATGTGTTCCTTATCGTGTTAACCTGTTATATACAGGTTCGTGTTCGTAATTGAAAAAAAATAACATGATTAGATTTCGTGTCGTGTCGTGTTCGTGTCTTTACAGGTTCGTGTAACCTATTATACCAGCCCTATGTAATTGTAGAATCTGATTTGCGTATTAATATAAATAAATAAACAAAAACAAAGCTTTTGTTGAATGTACAAATGACAAATCTAAAAGACATACTCAAATATAATTCTTGTATCTTTATTTAGACAAAAAGTTATATGACAGGTACACACAGGGCCAGCTCAACGATTTTGGAGAGGTTTAGGCTCTTTCAAAAAAGACAAAAACTATATAAAGCCCTGCATTCCAAAACTTGAGACCGCCAATAATAAAATAAAAACTTTATTGTTGACGAAGTTAAAAAAATCAAAAAGTTATATCTCATGCATGTATAAATATGTCAAGATTAAATTTATTTTTGTTGGTTAATTTGATGCATAAGCTATTTTTTTTTAAATGGGGGCTCTATTTTTAGGGAGCTCCAAGCCTTAGCTTATGTTTGTAACACTGTCGAGTCAGTCCCGGATCATACACAAATATAAAAGATATCATCAATTCTACTTCTAGCATGCAAGGACAAGGACGAGGATGAGACTGGTACCGGTACAAGCCCGAACCTTTACCGTTCCCCATAGTACAAATACAATAAACCACAACCGTATATGTTTGGTTAGCATCGGTTGATAAAGTACCGTTAAAAGTTCCCAACCAATACCACACCGTATAGTAATAAAAAAAAAAAAAAAACCTGGTATTAGTCCGAAATTTTTCATCCCCATAAAAGGATGCACATCTTTATCCGTTTGCCCTTCTAATATACGTTTGTCCTTTTACTACCGGATTAGATTGATTTATTTGGAAAAAAAAAAATACATGCAAATTTAAAATCTATACATATAATAAAATGATAAAACAATTTTCACGGACAGGCAAGAAAAGAAGGCTGCAATCATAACAAAAGGAACTATCTGATGCATGTTAAAGTGTACATGTACCTAGTCAGATGCCAAAGACAAGTTTTTCACGGACCCTCAACTTATCACTTATAACAAAATGTCATCCTTCTAGAAAGAGAACAGCTAGCAGGATGATCTTAAACCTAATCAATCCAAAAACATACCTATAGCATGAGGTTGAGTCTTTGCATGATATTCTCACAAAACAACAAATAATTGATATTTCTAGGTTTCTTGTTGGTTGTCAGTGGGTCGTCGATACGGCATGAATCTGTGGTCTTTCGAAGCGTTCTTCCTCCTCTTTTTCTCAATGAAGGATGCAAGCTTGCCGGATGCCTTGTAAAGTAAACGGAATATAAACGTTATTTTAGAATGTATAATCTTGAATTTGGACAAAAACGTAATCTATAAGGAATATATTCGCCGTTTAACTATCACTTAGAGATGGCAAAACGGACAGGTGAAGCAAGTTAGGTCATGAGTCAGAACGGGTTTTGACTTCTGAGTGAAGATGGGTCATTACCAATGTTGCAGAAGGCGCTAGGCAGGCGGTGAGGTCCAGCCTAGGGACTAGTCGGGACTAGGCGAAATTAGGCGTTTTGGTATTTTTGTGTTTTTTGAAAATATGTTAAGATATATACACATAATACTTAGATATATGCACATAATACTAAGAAATACTTAGAAATTTAAAAAAAATAATAAAAAAAATTAAAAAACCAACGCCTAGGCCCGCCTATTGGCCGACTAATGGCCAAAACGCCCAGATCTCCGCCTAGGGGCTTATTCCTGTATTAATCACCGCCTAGCGCCTAGGCCGAAATTTACAACACTGGTCATTACCAGTCCAAACAGGTTGGTTCGGGTTGGGCTGACTTATCAATCCTTTTTGTTTGTTTTCTTTTAACTTTATATATACACATTCGATGTATTGAACAAAATTAAAAATCTGTAATATTGAAATAAAAAAATCTAGTTTTTGAAGAAGTAAAACACAACTGAAAACGCTCTGACCGACTTTCAACCGTGGCTGGTTCATGTGGCACATTTCTTTTATAGCTAAGTTTTAAAATTTTGCCCATTAAACCCACTGGAGATAAACTACAACCCAAATTGGTAAAACTACAAAAAAATTATGTATCCAACTACTTACCTTGAGCTCCTTGAATTTCTCAACTAGCTCTTGTTTTCGGATTTCAGCTGCAGAAAACATAAAACACAGCCAATAAGACGATAAAGATAAAAGAGGGGCTCATCAAAGAGCTGCAAAACACAACTCAAGAAACTTGCCAAACCCTTTGTTGCAAACTATCATCTGTTATATTTTTTACTTTTAATTTTAGCTGCAACTTCCAAAATTTTCACACAATATGTTACTTTTTTTTTTATAGACGGCTGCACACACAGAGAGAGAGAGAGAGAGAGAGTTTACATTTCTTCAAATAATAAGGCTGTTTCCCTTGTTTTGCAGCTTCTCTTTCTTTCTTCTTGTGTTTAGCAAGGATCTCTTTGTCAATATGTTTTGTGGATGCCGATTTCAGTTGCTTGTCCTAAAACACCACAAGTTACAAGGATGGATAAAACGACAAATATAATTGGTAACATGATTTAGAGTGTATACGTTTTGATTAATGAAACCACTTACAATCCATGCCACTCGCTCTTTCAACCCATTAAGGGCTTGCGGATCTTTCGTTTTCTTCATTTGGTTCTTCAATCGCTATGAAGATCATGAAACATTATTCAATAAAACAAACTTATTCATGAAATAACATCATGTACTAGGGTACATGCTTCTGAATTCATAGAGGTACCTCTTTCTCAGCAGGAAGCTCACTATCGTATAGAAAGTTGTATCTCTTTTTGAACCTGCAAGATAGAACACAGTATCACGTTAACAAGTGGTACACAACCTAATTACTTACGAATGAGCGGACACGGGTTATGTTTTAGCTATAACCAGTTAAACAGTTACAATAGAAGAAATAAGATTGTAAAATGGTCAAAACTTGTACCAAGCAAAAAAGATTAACGCTTAATATAAAGATTTCCTAAATCATATTTATCTAAAAATTTTGTTCTTTACTGAAACAACATAACACTAATTGTTTATACAGACATTTTTTTAAAAATATTATAATAAAAGTGTATCGGGTCAACCCCACTGGACCCAATTGAATTGTTATCCATTTTCTACACAAGGTGGAAGATAAAATTGTAATTATCTATACGTCTATGATAATAGCAACTAGAGTTACCGTTACTTTTAAATTTGCCATAGGTTGCTTTAATGAGTGAATTTCCCTAAAAATTTGGGAACCACCTGACCCTTCATTCAAGCCTTATAGCGCCCAATTCCAACCCCAACCCAAAACCCTAGAAAAAATCTGAACTTGGCAGGTCACACACGTGAAAGGGTGTGAACGTCATGAGCAAATAGAAAGATCAATGTGATAAGGCAGTAACTCGAATATATGATTGCTATTGACTTAAAATTGGCGTCTTCATGTAAAGTAATTGCGGAAACAAAATCATCTAGACTGCCACCAAGGCACCAATTTGGGTCAGAGTTGCCCTAGGAGCACTAAACTTCCTCAATATATTTAGTTCACACACACACACACACACAGATATACTCTATAGTCTGTAGTCAAAGGCACCCCAGGCACGTGCCTAGGACCCAGACGAGGCCAGGCGCAGGCAAAATGCCTTGCTATCATACAGGCCTCTGGCGTGATTCCAAATTTCCAACCAGATCCTGTAAATTTCAACAACCTTCTGCAAATTCTGGCCAAACTGGTCTGAAACATTCAAAAATGGCAAAGAAACAGCATAAACTATCCCTAAACAAGCCTAATACATGGCTAAACCCCTAAAAATGGTATGTTTATGCTATGCACCTTGCTTATCTCAAGCCCTCTCTTTTTAAGCACTTTGCGCCTAGGCCCAAGGCTCACCCTTTGTGTCTTGAGGGTGCCTTGCGCCTTTGCCTACCTAGTATATATATATATATATATATAAATGAAATGGATGCTAATAATCATAATAAATTAGTGTGTTGCATATCTCTATGAAAGAAAAATTATATCATGAAAGCTTTTGTTTATGCACAAGAGCAAAGTAACACTGAAATGTCGCCCTAACCATTAGCTTGTTCTTGTGTTTAAGTGTTTAACCTTAAAAAAATGTAACTGGGAGAAGAGAGTAATTACCCATCTACATCAAGTGTCCCACACAATGATTCAAAACGAGGGTCACGGACAACCTAGTCAAAACAAATATATATAAAACAGTTAAAACGTCATCATTATTATGTAGATTATTTCATGACAGTGAAGTAAAAAAGTGAATGTTTTTGGTGCTCTGTGAACATTAGATAAAGATATACATAAACTAATAATAACACATTAACCGCACATGTGTGATACAAATTTAAATTTTAAAGCACATGCCAATATGCCATAACTCACCTTTTTAGGAGCCTGAATGACTTCTCTAAATCTACCAACTGGCTTTTTGCTACTGATCTCCATTGGCCTGAAAAGAAAACCGTACTCAACCTCTAGCAACTCAGTTAACTAACAATATGGAAGGAAACGGTAACTTACACAGATGACATACCTATTTTTATTCTCTCGCTTACCCTTTCTCTCTAACTTAGGCTTCTTATTAACTACATGTGATCCATCTGAACGCGCCTTCTGCAACTCTTCAAATGTAACATTGGCAAGCACCTCTTGTATCTCGGTCTCCCCATCCTAATAACACATTCATTACATGCTTAATTAAAAAGAAACTCAAAGCAATACATAACATATATGACAGGTAGGCTTGCAAAATAACAGAACAAAACCGAGCAAACGAACAGATAGAAACATCGAAACGAAGAAATTTTCTTCTTCATGTTCGTTCGTTAAGAAAATGAAAATGTCCGTATTTGTTTATGTTGATTCATTTAGAATATCATTGAGCAAGTCAGCATACATAAACAAACGTAAATGAACTAACATTAACAAACATAAATGAACGCAAGTAAACGAAGAAAATGAAAGTCTTCTTGTGATCTTGTCCGTTCGTTCAATTATTTACCCAATTACCCAAGGCTTGGTTCTAAAATATGACTAAGTGATGGGTTGATACATGACTGGCAATTAGTTTTGCTAAAAAAAATAAACATGTAAACAAACATAAACGAGCATAACAAGCGCAAACAAACGTAAATGGACAAATGCTCACTAACATAATTTTTTATAAAAACATGTGTTCATGTTCATTCATTTAACTAAATAAACACATTTTGTTCGCATTCTTTCGTCTATCAAATAAACAAACTTTCCGCCAAACAGCTCACGTTAAAGTTCGGTTCTTACCATTGTTGTTAATAGCGACCATAGCGCCCGCTATAGCGAATAGCGTAGCGCTCATGCGTCGCTATATGCTTGATAGCGACAAATAGCGAGATTTTTGTATTTTTTTTATTTTTTGGTAAAATATACATATAAAATATCTCTAAAATTTTCTTCTAGTGTATCGCTAAACATGAAACAGCGCCCGCTTTTTCATCGCTACATAGCGTATCGGTAGCTTGTCGCTATCGTCCGCTATTCGCTATTGACAACTATGGTTCTTACCGGACAAGTAATCAAAAAAGTCTCATTACTATCGTAATAAATAACAGTTCACATCAATTTCTGCATATTAACACTCACATCTTCAGAAGCAGATTCTTCTTCTTCTTCTATTTCCTCTTCTTCATCACTAGCTTCAAATTTGATCTTGCTGGAAGAAGGCATATCATCATCATGGCGGTTCTTCATATTTAATTAATATATAAAACTGCAAACATATCACATTCGTTTCAATCAAAATCTATAAATTGCCAAACTTATAGCTGGCCATAGATTAGGTCAAATAAATCAATGAAGCGGAAACAGAAAAGATAATAAAATTAATCTAAAACGATTCGTTAGAAACAACAGTTTAAAACTCTTAACCTGAAATTATAATCAATCATAACATCCAAAACCCTATTTATAATGACTAAATTCCTAAAACACATGGACTTCACCATCAGTGACGGATACAGGAATTTTTTCCAGTGGGTTCCCTTTTTTAGATGCTCCAGTTTCATATGACCGAACATAAAAAAAATCGGGTCGGTTTGACGGTTCGGGTCGGGTAAGGTTCATCACATAATGTAAATACGATTGGTCCTATCGGTTTGACGTTCAAAGGGTCCTATCGTACGAGATTGGTTATTTGTCTAACTTGCTTTGGATCTCTACTTGTAAGATTTAAATCGAGTACTGATCTATATTATCAATCTTTATTGGAGCAGCAAAAAGGCCCTAAAAACCTTTACACAAACATTCTCAAAATTCTGATGCTGATGACAAGAAGTATAATTATATGAATATTGTAAATATATATAACATTTAAGCCGGTACATATGTGTATAATCACAATATGTATTGCCTTAGTATTTAAAGTTATTACAAAGTAAAATGGTAAATACAAGTATAGGTTAGCCCGATACAAATCGAAATTCACATAGTAAAACAAAGCAGATTAACATCATATTATAATAAAACACACCATTACAACTAGAAATTAACATCGCCACACACCTGAGGTGGATGCAGCCAGATGTGAAAGGGGTTGCGGCGGCCGGAGTTGGAGAGGGCGGCTGGGTGGCGGAGAGCTGAGGATGCTAGAGCAGGAGTGCACGTCTGTTTGAGAAGGAGAAGGCAGTGTCCCACGTTTGTTTGTTTTTTTAAGTGAAACCCTAATGTTGGATTGATATTTAAAATAGAAAAAATAAGAAGGATGCAGCTTGTGGGGGTTGAACATGAGATCTTGAAGATAAATTTGGCACTAACAACCACTACACCACTTCACATATTTAGTTACTAGTCTTTATCTCGGGAGCGTCCCGGGTTTGAAATATCTAATATCACATAATAAAATATGTAATATGACAATATAATTAATGACTTGTCAATATATGATTAATGAATATTATTATTATAAACAAATCTCTACCCTAAGTTATCATATTCTAATATAAAAAAAAAACAAATCTCTGCGACGGGGTATAAATCTAGTGTCATTACAAAATATTATATAATGTCAAATGAATTCGTAAGTTTGTAATCGATCATTCTAAAAAGAACTAACATGAAATAAGAAAAAAGTTATTTATTGAAATATCGAACACATTAGTCTAAGGGTTATGTGATGCGTTAAAAAATTCATGGGTATATAGTTCAGGTATTTGGGTATGTGGTTTCGGGTAAGTGGGTCGGGTATCACCTAATCTCAGGCCCGACCCAAACCCAAAATTTTTTTGTAAACTAATCCCAAACCTGACACAATACCTGTCGGGTTACAAAAAATAGTCGTTTTTTTCTCCGTTTTTATATAGTATTATGGTACTCGTTGGAAAGATAATAAAACGCTCGTTAATTTGGTGTAATTTTTTTCTTTAAAAAATCTCGTATATAAAAGATATTAACGTTTAAAAGTTATAGGAGGAAACATGAGAGAGAAAATAATAAAGGTTTAATATTTACATTTAGTAGATTAAGTATTTAATAGATTAGGTTAAACCATATTTATTCTTTTTTTTTAATTGGTCTAGATTTGGCACATCACATCCTATGTGGCATCTCTTAAATGAGAGATTGTATAATATTATAACATGTAGGATTATTAGCTTTGCAATATATATATATATATATATATATATATATATATATATATATATATAGGGGCAGGATCAAATACAAAAATATAAAATCGTGCGAAGCGTGCGAATGATCACTTTGTACATGATAATTACGTAATGATAATTACGTAATGCACAAATGCATGATAATTACGTAATGAAAATTACGTAATGATAATTACGTAATGCCTTCATGAACATAAAAAACATTACGTAATTATCATTACGTAATTATCATGTACAAATGCATGATAATTACGTAATGATAATTACGTAATGCTTTTATGAACATAAAAAACATTACGTAATTATCATTACGTAATTATCATGTATAAATATCCTTCGCATCCTTCGCACGTTTCTTTATTTTTGTAGAATAGGGTTATCTTGAGAACGCTAAATATTGTGAGAACCGTGAGAACAAATAAAAAAAATCAATCAAAATCAATTTTTTTTAATACAAACCTCATTATAATCAAAATACAACATTAATAAATGAATTTTCTTTCCAAATAATTCATCTTTTCTTACAAAAACACTTTCAAATTAACTTTTTACACATATGTAAATGAAACAGTTTACACATGTATAAACAGTAAATTTACACATGTGTAAAAACAAATTATTTTCGTATACGTTTGAATTTTTACGCGTAAATTGTGTTTTTGGGATTGTATTTTAGTAATAAAGACAAGTGTAAAAAGAAATTTTGAATTTGAATGGTTTTAGATACCGTTCTCACAGTTCGCACGAAATATAGATATTCTCAAATTAACTTTTCCCTATATATATATATATATATATATATATATATATATAGATGGGTTCCTACTAAATTTATTTATGGGTTTCTTTGGTATTTTTTTTATATATATTAACACTAAAATTTTAAAACCGACTGGGTAGGGCTGTAAACGAACCAAACGAACACGAACAAGGCCTTGTTCGTGTTCGTTTGTTAAGAAATTAACGTGTTAGCGAACGGTTCACGAAGCCTTACCGAACGAGATTTTTTGTTTGTGTTCGTTTGTTAAGGAAATAACGTGTTCACGAACTGTTCGTGAACACTTACCGAACGAGATTTTTGTTCGAGTTCGTTTGTATTTATTTTCTAAATTTAGGTGACGGACAAAAACGAACACAAACAAATACAAATGAATGTAAACGAACACAAATAGGCATTACTGAACAAAACCAAACACAAACTAACACATTAAATTCTAAAAATTAGCATTTTTCATCGCTAACATTGTCCGCCCAGAATATACTAATCCAATTACCAAATATACGTGACATAATCTTGATCACATAATGTTTTATAAAAACACATAGATATGATATTAAACTTTAAATCCTCGTTTAATCCACCAAAAATAACAGTTAATCAAAATAGTTAAAGTAATATTAACATGTGATGCACTTAAATAATCTACCACTAGGAAATGTGAAGTACTTAAATTAAATATAAAAAATTAAAAACCCTAATGAACTATAGAACACAAACAAACATAAACGAACACATTACCGAACGTTCACGAACATAAACAAACGAATGCGACCTCTGTTCATGTTCGTTTGTTTAGCTAAACGAACTTCCCACCGAACTATTCACAAACTGTTCGCCGAACGTTTGGTTTGTTTACAGCCCTACGACTGAGTTCTCGGGAACCCGTTTTCAGACAACTAAATCCGCCCCTGTCAATCACCATACTGTACATTCAACACATGAGAAATTAATTCAATTAAATTTAAAAAAATAATAACTCACAATTTAGTGGAGCCGTGGAGGGTGTGGCTGCAGAGAATTCGACTGTTGCTTCAGTAACAAAAACAAAGACCCGGACTTTTTTTTTTTTTTTTTTGAGCTGTGAAGGTGGGCTGGGCTGGCCGGCTGGACTTGTTAGACTTGGGGTAATGTGATGGGCTTGTTTAATTACACCAAATTAACGAGCGTTTTATTATCTTTCCAACGAGTACCATAGTGCTATATAAAAAACGAAGAAAAAATCGACTATTTTTTGTGGGGTTTCGTTCATACAGGAAAAAAACACACAAAGTGTTCATGTTATCACGTAAAATTAGATTTTGTGGGGAATATGAGTTATTACTGATTAGAATACTATGAACATGCAATGATTGAAAGATTTTGTGGTTAGTTAACTTGAGCCATTTGCAATAGGTTATCACGTAAAGTTAGATTTTTCAACCCCGGGACCCTCCCGGGTAATCAGCTAGTAATAATATATATAAAAGAATTGAACATTGCTAGCGTGGCGTGCAATGGTACCTTCAACCTCTCCATAAAACTGCCACGTGGCATCATAATTGAAAAATTTTAGTGTTTTTGAATTATTTCCTTTTTTAATTAAATTGAGTTATTTTAGGAAAAAAAATTAAAATTTTCTCTCTCATATTTCCTCCCATAATTTTTAAACGTTTATATCTTTTATATACGAGATTTTTTAAAGAAAAAAATTACACCAAATTAACGAGCGTTTTATTATCTTTCCAACAAGTACCATAGTGCTATATAAAAAACGGAGAAAAAATCGACTATTTTTTGTGGGGTTTCGTTCATATAGGAAAAAAACACACAAAGTGTTCATGTTATTCATTAATCATGTTTTTTTCTTTTAAACCGGGTTCTTATCTACGATGTTGAAAATCAGCCCAATCGCCATGTTATCATTGGAATTTTACTAGGTATACTTCATCAAGAGAAGCTAGGAGAAAGAATCGTGCAACACTGCAACACATGATGTCAGCTTATAACACTGCAACACATGGTGTCAGCTAATAATTATTACTACTAGTATTAGGATTATTAGAATGATTATATTTTTCAACTCCGGGACGCTCCCGGGAAGAATTGATAGTTGCTGGCGTGGCGTTCAATGGTGGCCTCAACCATCTCTTAATTATGCCACGTGGCATAATGAGATGCAATGATTACAACTTCCAACTTAAGTGTTTGTTTAGTTGATTAGGTTAGGAATTATAAGATCCATTAGAATGTGAGAAATTAGAGAGATGTTATGAGTTTTTGAATAGTTGCAGCTTACATAAGTGATTCTTTAGATGATTACTTATTAGGTTTTAGATTAGGGAATATGAGTTATTACTGATTTGAATACTATGAACATGCAATGATTGAGAGATTTTGTGGTTAGTTAACTTGAGCCATTTGCAATAGGTTATCACGTAAAATTAGATTTTTCAACCCCGAGACCCTCCCGAGGTCATCAGCTAGTTATAAAATATAATAATAACAATAGTATAAAAAGTTAAAATAGTTGAGTAATAAATCGACTGAGTTTGAGCTTTAAATGTCATAGATTTTAAAACGACTCAAATCCGAGTTCTGTTAAGTTAAACTAGTTTGGCTCATAGTTGTAAACGTCGTTTGAGTCGACCGATTACTCGCTGAGTACTCGTTACAGGGTGAGTCACCGAGTATAGCCAAGTTGACCGAATATTCCGAGTGCTCCCCGCATAGACCGATTCCACCTATATACACATATGACCTTGTAACATATAACTCATTTGTAGAAGCAAGAAGACGTGAGACAAGAGATTTAAAGAAACAAAATTCCTTTAAAAAGAATATAACATGGCATATACTTCTCAAAAGTCCAAACACCATATATCCATCTTTAAAGCATCTCCTTTATCGTGTTATTGCAAACATATCGAATTACTACTCCAAGAATCTCACTCATCAAGAACCTTTGCATACCTACAAGAATATCCATGGCATAAACCGATCAAACTACAATAATTACTACTCAGTCTCTTCGAATTGTAAGAGCTTTTGAACCAAAGTTGAGTGAGTAATAAACGAAACACTTGTAGGGCTTCTCTCCTTTGGTAGACAATTATTCAAATCCTAATTCGAGCGTTTAGTTGTATTGTATTGTATGCACGAATGGAGGGTTTAAGGAGTTATCTGCCAAAGGAGAGTTGCCCTGCAATTACTTTGTTTAATTTTTTAAAACAAGAATGCTTATGAAGGCTTGAATTGGTTCATTAGTTAAGGTATGATCATGTTAAAAACAAAAATAGTCATTTTATCTTTCATTCTTGCCATCCAATGATTTTGTTGGTGATCTTCCGACCACCACCGATAATCGCCCAGGATTGCCACTTCTTTTGTAGTTCCCACCTACTCTCCATCCTCCTCCTATGAGTTCCTCCGTTTGTTTTACATGCATGAAACACTTTTAATTCTCAATGGACGTGGAGTTGATTTAGGCATTACGTACTATCATTATAAACTAATGCATCACGTTATATCTATAATCTATCCATCATTCTAAGGTTATTAATCTATGTACTATATTAAATAAACTCGATGAATATAAAGGTAATTTTACCCATATTTTAAAATCGCATGTGAATAGTGTTGGAAATTTTAACAATTAAACATTATATTAATGTTCAATATAATGTTATTTAATTATAAAGCTAAATGAATGAGAAATCTAAGCTTTAAGTGTATATGGTGAAACTTTAGTGCTGTGAGAATTTGTGTTTGTCCCACATTGATGGAAATATAAATCATGTGTTGGTTTATATGTAGAATTCTGTCGAGGAATGTATTCTTATACAACATGACACACCCAGTGGCAGCCAGGAGGGTGCCGACATGCCCGCGCACGGGCTCGGGACGAGGGCGATGGGCGTAATGTGGCGTTTTGATTGCGTACTTTGCACTTCGCGCGCTCGCATCGCTTGGATTGGTTTTCAAAGAAATTAAGTGCTGGATTAATTCTAGACTTAATTTTTCATTGATTTTAGTCATCAATGAAACTCTTCAGTTGGCTTTGTTTTTCTCTACATATACAGAGTTGTGTGCTCTGGTTGAACACACAGAAAATTCTCAGAATTCATGTTTACGAACCACCACCTCCTATCAGACGATTTCCCTAGTTTTTCTGTCCTCCACGCTCTTGTTTCAGGTACTATTTCAGGTGCTAGGTTCACTCCGGCAGGGGCGGAGTATTAAAGGGGCGGGGAGGGGCGGCCGACCCCCCCGAATTTTCGCTCAAAAGTTTCGAGTATATAGTTTTTGTATGGAATTTTTTTGGTATATACGGTTTTGACCCCCCGTTAAAAAAAATAGTTATATAAACCAAAACTTTAACCCAAAACAAAGTAAATGTAAAACTCAAGTCCTAAAGTACTAAGCACAACAACTACATGAGCGGGATAGTAGATTCAATGAGCAAGCGATTGAGTTGTTATCTCTTAGCTACTCAAGCTTGGCTGGGTAAAAATCTCGAAACGAGCCGAGCCTTATCGAGCCCGAGCTTGAGTTTAAAACAAAGCTCGTTTACTAATCGAGCCCGAGCTCAGCCTAGCATGTGAAGTTCGCCAGGCTCGTCAAACCTTAGTGTAATATTAGGTTTATTAATATTTAATAATATTTACCCACTCATTTAAGCTTGTTTACTAAACAAGCCCAAGCCGAACTTCATTTATCGAGCTCCGAACCAATTATTTATATTACTTTTATTTAAAACATTAACTAATAGATAGTAAACGAGCCGAGCTCGAGCTCTCATAAGTCTTTTGAGCTCGAGCCTCATCGACCTTGGGCTTAGCTCGGCTCGTTTGCACCCAAATCCATAATTGAATAATTCAAAAATCTTAAAGGTCGACGGGATGAAGTGTAATTCTTTATCCAGGTGCCAACCCTTTGTCTCATTTGTAATGTTTTAGTGTCTTTGTTCAATTGTTTGTTAAAGAATGCTTAAAACTTTTATATTTATTGTATTTAATGTTTGACTCGACCCGACCCGAATCGAATCACCGACACGAACATATCACTCGAACTATAGCTACAGAAAAAAAATAGGTCCCGTCCCGTAACCGCTGACTTCCGACCCCCCGAAACAAATTCTCAAGCTTCGCCACTGCACTCCGGCAGTGCAATCTGCTTAGGTTGTTGTACCCTGGGAAACAGACGGGTTCACCTGGGTGGCCCGAAATATATTTTAAGAGAAACGTGTTTTACACGTGCCTCAGTCACTTCGAGTTTTCCTTTTGCTTGTTTCGTATTTTCCTTTCAGTTTGTAATTTCCATTTCTTTTTTTGTATTCTGTTTATCTTTCAGTATTGTATTGTAATCCGAATTTATTTAATAAAAAATTGGAATTTCTTTTATTTTGTGAACGGTGGTCCTACAAATAGTTTCTTGCTTCACACCAAAAATGCCATGAAAATCTTTCCAGTTTTACCCCTCCTTGCAAAATCCACTTGTACGTTATTATCATAACCCCAATTTTGTGGATTCGATGCTTTTATCTTGAACAACCACTCTTCATGACCCAATGAAAACCAAAAGGCAACTCGTATGACTTCATTATAACCAACGACTCATGAGCCAATGAAAACCAAAAGGCAGCTCTTATGACGTCATTATAACCAACGAACAATTAAATTCCAAAATCATGAATTTCAATCGGCCCACCCTAGATTCATTTCAGTTTCAAATCCTATCTCTCCTACAATATATATTATGAATTATACAATCTTTGTTGTTCAAATGCGCAAACGGTGAACCGAAAGAAGTGCTTGGGAGTTGTATCACAGGTTAATGTTTTCACCCTTTTATGCAAATACGAAGATTCTGTAGATGTTATAATACTTTCGTGGTTGTGATGATATCAAGTGTTTGCATTTGTAGTTATGGTCGAAAAAATTGTGAGTTTAATCACTTTGATTTGGTTTATGTTTGTGCTATAGGCTTTATCATTGAGTTTATTGTTCTTTGTTCCTAAACCAATTGCTTTAATTTCAAGTTTATTCGGTCTTTCGATTGGCTTTTGTGGTTGTTTCTCAACTTTGTGCAGTGTTGCAATTTATTTTGGGTGAAGTAACTTTCAAATAAAAAACTACAACGAAAGATATTTAAGATTTTAAAAGATTACGGACTTCAACAAAATAAGGATCTTCAAACTAGAAACAGGTTATCGGAAGTAAAATGTACAAAGGAATGTATTCAATATAATAATTTTAGTATACACATGACACATATACATTAAATTTTTGAAGATAAATGTATATCTTTTAAAAGTTATGTTATGAGTTGAAAATCAAGATTTCATTCCATTTCATTTTGGCATCCATTTTTTAATGTTAGTATTCTTA
The DNA here is from genome assembly GCA_028751855.1 of Ambrosia trifida. Classification (NCBI taxonomy): domain Eukaryota; kingdom Viridiplantae; phylum Streptophyta; class Magnoliopsida; order Asterales; family Asteraceae; genus Ambrosia; species Ambrosia trifida. The sequence continues at coordinate 40,464,921 of CM054128.1, read as the reverse complement.
TTTTCATATGTTATAATGTTATATCTTGTGTTGAAAGATTGAGACAATGTTGACTAAATGCATGCATTTAGATGCCTGAAAAATAAATTAACTAGTCAAGATTTTTTAGAAGATTATCTATATTATCTTATTAAGGAGAAGTGATATACAACATGGTAATTTGCATTTCTGAACAACTTAACAAGCAACATGTACAACATATTTAAGCAAAAAAATTAAGGGTATTATTGGCATAGTTGTGACAATTAAGACACTTAGGAGGGTAGATTAGTAAATTTGACATAATCCAATATCTCACATCCTAAAATCTTATCCCAATTATGCCCTTATGTCCAACTTTTAAAACACAAAATACAACCTAACCTATAATGCATTTTAAATGTGAGACCTTTCAACCCCTCATCTATATTATTATATAGACTTCATTATAATCAATTTGTTGAATGCTAATAGTCTTTTCATAACCCCAAACAAAATCTTAGAGCTAATTTCATGCTTTGAAACATTGTTTTGTCCAAAAAAAATTATGTCTTTATTAGATGAGAAGAGAAAAAATTCAATGAGAAGTTAAGACGCTTGCAAGATATGGTTCCCGGATGCTACAAGGTATAAAGATATGAGTTAATCTTTATATACATATATACATTTTTTTCTACTTGTTCATATCTTCTTTGACAATTACAAAAATTTATCTTCATAATATATCATTGTTTTGCTCCATTTAAATTTAGTTATTTGCTATAGACAAAGGGAATGCCATTGATGTTGGATGTAATAATCAACTATGTTGGATCGTTGCAGAATCAAATTGAGGTAATTTAATTGTGAAACTAATAATTAAAACAATAAACAAACAATATTCAGAATTATTGATGAGAAAATATTTTTCAAAATTAATTAGTACAGTTTTTTCTCTTCTTTGTGCATTTTTTTAGTTTCTCTCCATGAAGCTTTCAGAAGCCAGCATGTTCTATGACCTATTGACCACAACTCTACTGAATTGGATGATATGGCCCCTATGAAGGTGACAGATGGCTTTCCTAACTATCCTTGTTAAGAAGTTGTGTATCTTGAATCATATATATTGTTAACTAAATAAAACGTAGAAAAATATAAATATAACATTCTAGATTTGCTAATACGTTTCTAATATATTATAAATATTACTTCCACTTACTGCATGGGATGAAAACTGATGTTGCAGGGAACAAATGGACATGAAGGACAGATGATGGAGAGGATGGTTGGAGAAGGGTATGGAGACTTTCCTCAATTTCAATCAACATGGTCTCCTTGAACGCCATGAAATAGTTAACTCTATAAATCTATATAAGCATGCTCAAATATAACTTTATACGTAAACAATATTTGTTCTAAGACTTTTAAGGTATTTGTTCATCTATTTAATGTTCTTGTTAGACATTGTATGAAGTGGGGCTCACAATATTATTTTGTTTTTGGCAATTGTATATTGTTTAAGTTCTAATTCTAATTAATAAAATAAATTAAACACTAGCATAAAGAGAAAAGAAAAACTTAACTATGTGTTAACTACTTATGTTATTTGTGTTAAGAAATAAGAAATCAAAAAGCCATAAATTCACGCTCACGCTAATAAATCAACCCGAATATTTATCTTCTATACAATATTATAAAGCATCAGTGAAGGATACCCGCAAAATTTAAGTAAATACAACCTTTGTTGCTTATAGTACAATGCTTATTGAAGTCATTTAAGAGGTAAAATTGTCTTTCTACCTAAGTATTAAATTGTTGAAGAAATTAATTTAAACATAATTATAAAATTGATGAGCAAATTAACAATAATGTGGTGACTCTTTACATTCATAACCTCCGTGTCTTTATTATGTTTGTATCAATGTTATATATTATAAATAGTGGTCATGTATTTGGTATATAAATAATGTGGTGACTCTTCACATACATAACTTACATATCTTTCAATGTTTATAGTAAATAAATTACATCATATATTATGTATTTATATCTTTTTTTTTTAAATTTATGTGGTTGCAGGATGGTATGATGTGATTTTGCACACAAATGAATATGTAAGCTTGAAGTTTACCAACACACCCAACCCATGACACGTTTCAACCCATTAAAGTGAGCGATATATGTAGGCTTGACATTTATACAAGCAAATATAGTAGAGATACTTCATGAGCAACGTCATCATCTTCCTCGATGGTTTTTTGTTTTCTCTGCTACTATAAGCTTCTAGGAATAGAATTTAAGTTTCTTATCTCACGAAGTCACCAATTGTTTACGCATCCAAAAGAAGATAAGTTCTTATCAGTCGATTTGGTAGTTTTAACTATATTGATTACTAATTTGTATGGTCCAATATAGTTGTTACGGCGCTTGTCAAACTAACATAAAACGAGAGTATCTATGAAAATCATTGACTCCGCTGCATCTCGCGGGTGCGCTAAAATAATAAAAATATGTTGCACACTACAAACTGCATTTTATTAATTACATCACTTCCACTACAATCTTATAGTCATTAAGAGATACAACGCCACTTCACTACGCTAAGCACCGCTCTACGATGGCATACTTATCTGCCTTCGAGATACATAAAAGGGTCCCATCGAAGGACGTGGGCCAATCTATGAGTGTTGCAAGGAATAGTACGGCCTATTGTGATGTACCCATTTAAAATATTCAGAAGATATACTTATGAGTTTCAGTTTTTAATAACATATATTTTATACATCGTTGTTTTCTACTTCATCATAATGAATAACCAACAAACACGATGCACGAAGGGCAAAACATATGCACCCGCCGCAACGCGCGGGCATTCCTACTAGTATGTATTCGTGTGCATGAATACAGATAAATAACGATTGAGTGGTGATTAGAGCTTCTCTTATACATAACAGTTGCGGCTTCATTTGCACAAGTACTATCTTTTATTTGTTGTTGATTGTTAGTTTATTTATTACTCTATATACTAAAGCATAACATGCTTCGCAACAGTGCCACAAGGGTTTTTTTTGTAATTTCAAATCTCTTGTATATATTTTATTCAACTATTTTGTTTTTTTCCTTCTATATTCTTCTTAACAACTCTAGAGATCCACCACCTCCCAAACTAACAGATATGTGTGCTTAGGTTCTCATAAAGATGCTTTCAAACATGGAAAAAGTAGGATTGTTCCCAACATGTTTTCATACACAACTAGTAACCCATTATTTTTGTGATTTCAACTCTCTCATCCATACACACTTCTAACCCCTGCACCGCAACCACCACCGTCACTTTTCGTTGCAAATCAAACATCGGTCTCCAGATGCACAATAGATGCGGTGAGGTGTTTTCAGCAGGTGGTGACATTGGGGAGAAGTCACTGGTGACGTTCTCATTGAAGAAGAGGACGGTGACGGCGATCGCTAACCAGTGCAAGATGGAAGGTGGCCTTTAGTGTCCGGCGCAAAGCGCCGAGGAGTCCACTAGTATATACTAAAACACAACGTTGGTGCCGACCACATCAACACCGGGTTCCGCGTTCCATTTTTATCTAACGCGTCTCTCGTTCGATTCCTTGGTTTCTACCGGTTTTTGTCTCCAGTTGTCGGTGGTTTCTTCTATTGCCAAAATCATCGGTCGAACCACGTCACCCCCTTCAAGTGGCCTTCCCTCCTAGCATCTTCTTTAGTCGAGTTTGCACAACCGATGGCCGACAACGGATGTGGCCAGCACCCCGACGATAAACTGACCACGGAACTTGCAGCACCCCGCCGAGTTTGAACTCGGCGGTGGCGACGGTAAATAGACTTTCTTAGGAAAATGAGCCTGGCAACGGAACTTGCAGCGATGGTTACTCCATGGTTATTCGGTCGGTGGTTCGGTTGGTAGATCGACTGTTGCATGTGATTTCTTCACTTTGGTTTTTGTCTCTCCTCTTTTCATCTTTGGTAGAAAGTGATTTGTGCTACTGTCATGAAAATGGTTTGGTGGTCAGTGGTGTACGAAGGTAGCTTTGGTGGGATATTGGAAGTGGTTATGGTGGTGAGTAGAGGTGGATTTGGTGGTGTACGGTACTGAAGTAAGTTGAATTGGGGTATAAGCAATAAAGTGTATGGGTTGTGTAGGTAGGTTAACGAAGAAAAAACAAAAGCAAGATGAAGTAGGTAGGGTCGGTGCTTTTGTTGTTTTATATAGATTTTTAATAGGCTACAGTGCATCAATAAAATGACGCTTATGCCCTTCGCTCAACCTGTAAAATTACGGGTGATGCCCTTTGTGCAACCTGCAAAGTTATGGCACAAAATGACGCCTCACATAATCTTTTTTTTATTTTCTTTTGTTAAAAAGGAGAGATAGCAAATATAACATCTGTCCGCTTCCAGTTGTTCCATGTTCAACGCAAATTATGTTCCAAGCCAGGTTAAAGGCATCGTGTTTTCCACTTATTAGTAAGTGTCTTCTATGCATTGTGTTTTACGAATTGTGTGTAACACATTGTGTCACGATTCAACCCATCGCGCGCCGCTGCAACGCGCGGCGGGCAAAATACTAGTTATACCTAAACATGCATGGTATATCACATATGAACAGAAACTTGTTATGCCCAAACCAGATTACAGGATTAACGAATCTTGTTATAAAAGAAGATAGTTATGATCAGAAGATTAACGGATTAACAACAACACACACATCAAAAGATTGCCCCTAAATTAGCAATAAAACCCTAAATTAATTTCTTCCAGATTCAATCTGATCTGTTACAATTTGACCCCAAATTAGCAACATCAAAATGTTCTCACAAAAGGCAATAAAAATCATACCACCATAACCTAACACAAACACAAATTCCTAACATAACCTAACAGAAACTAAAACTAGTTTATTATTATTTTCTAACAGTTATTTATTGAAGTTGACTTTTAGCTTCACAGGGAATGTTTTATACTAAAAGTTGTTCTAACAGCAGCTAACATTTGTTTTGGTTGATAACTTGACATAACTAAACAGGTCAAAATATGTTGGCAATAATAACAGGTCAAAAAGAATCACGCCATATTGTTCAACAGTCAAATGGGTAACAAATGTTTTGGCATAACTCAGTCGTCACATGACACTGCAAACACGCGGGTAAAATTGCTTGCTCTTAATAATTAGGAAGTTAGATTTTCTATTTCGATTTTGTTATAGATGGTTTAAAGTTTCAACTTTTATGTACTATCAGGTTTGGACATGTTCTTGCTATCAGGTTTGGACATGTTCTTGCTACCATCGGGTAGGAACTGGAACCGATTCTAGGTTAAGTCCGGAACTGGGTATTTTGTGAACCACTAATGGACAATAGTGAAGTTGGAGTTGCATACAAGGTCACCAACAAAAACACGGTTTCTGATACTAAATGAGCAAAAGGGTGATACTTGAATTTCGATTGCACAAAAGAGACATACTACATACATACGTTTATTGTATCAAAGTCTGTTGCGCATGCAATATGATACATGATGTGTGAAATGTGTAGTAAATAAATCGGTCAAGTTTTAAAAATGGAAAAACTTACAAAACCACACACTAACGGCAAGTGTACCGGTCGCAGTGTAGCAGAGCAAGTAAGTCCGGAATATCGAACCGTGGACACAATATGGCGACTCTCGGTACTAAACCTCTGTCGACTCTTAGCCTATTAATTTGGATTTTTAAGAATTAATTATAAGCTAAATGCAAATAAAATAAAAACAATTAAAATAAATAACACAAAGACGAAAACAGGAAGCTAAGAACACTGGATCGAACTCAGATAATGTGGAAGGCAACTACCTAGGTCTAGAATCCTACCCGCAGACTAACAACTCTCGGAATCGAATAATGGATTGGCTACCAGGTTTTCTAAAGATACACCCGACCCAGGAAACCCCTACAGCATGCTAGATCACCTCCCGGTCTCACTAACACCTCTTAGAAAATCCTAAGGGACGTATAAATCACTGGTTACTAGTTCGGATCACCTCCCGGTCTCGCCTCACTAGGGAATGCTAAGGTACTCGAAAGACTCGCTCACCTCCCGGTCTCGCTAGTCACAACACACCCGAAAATGTGAAGGAGTAATCTAATTGGTTTGGAAATAATTCAAAATTACATGAATCTAAAGACACACTAGGCAAGGATCACCTCCCGGTCTCACCTCTACCCGATACCTAAAGATCTAGACAACCCGACACCCTATCACCTCCCGGTCTCAAGGAATGGCAGAATACCTAAGTCCTCTAAACTCTCAAATCAAGTTCCTATGGAATTAGACGTCAAAAACCATAAACTAGTCACAAGCACAAAGCAGGCAACCTAACATGCATCTATAACTGAAAGACATTCAACAAGACACATGTGAAACTATCAAAGATTATAAATTAGACTTAAATACGCAAAAGCATTGTAACCAAACTCAAATAGATCTTTACCAAAACATAAGCCAATTATATAGTTAAACGAATCCGAAAGTCATAAAAATGCTAAGTATTCATCATAACGACCTAGGTAGCCTAATTGTTTAGCTACTCATCAACATGGAAAAAGATATAAACATAGGTTCAAAATAATATATAGTCATGGCACTAATATTTATAAACACGAAATAAATAAATATAAAGCCAAAAATTATTATAATCGAACCCGTGCCTTCAATCTTGACCCGTGCCTTCCTGGCCTTCACTTTAGCTCTCCAAAATTACTAGAGCTCCTGTTCCAATGGCTGTCCTCGAATATATTGTTATTCTTCAAGAGGCGGCACCTTTTCTCTGTTCGTGATGAGCCGCTCTCAATCAAATATGTGCCTCCTTAATTAATGTCGTAGGGTATTTTTTTTACCACAATTGGGCTTTGAACTTTTCCCTTGCTTTTTGTTTTTCGTAACTCCAAATGGACTTTAAGTCCTTTTTATTTTATTATTATTATTATTATAGATAGTATTATAGTTGGTGCTCTAGATTCGGGTGTTCTTGACTTAACCAAATTTTCTCGTCTACGCTCTAACGTCTATGAACACTGGCTCTCAAGTTTTGGTGTCTTGATTAAAATTCATTCGTTTTGAGCTCATTCTCTCCAAACACCTATAAAATAATAAAATAAATAAATAAATAATAAAACTGACACGAAACGAGTACAAACTTGACCAAATATTATACAAAATACATAGGAAATTAGATGTGTTTTGCAACACATCAATACACATGCCTTGGGGCTGTGACTGTTGAAACATAATCCTAAAACACATATGAGTTGAAAATTGAAGGGGCAAAATGAAAGATTGATTTAGATAAGTTTAGAATTATCTAGGGTGATTTATTTTTGGCAATTGAATTGTAATAGGTTTAGGAAAGGATTAATTGTGTTTGAGAGAGTTTAATAAACTAAAAATAGAGGTCTAGGTTATTGTTTGATTTGTCTCTTTTCTTGGTAAGTTTCTTAGTTCGTTTGTTTGAATAAGAAAGAGTCGTGGGTTCGTTGCTCCAAATATCTCGTGTTTGTGTTTGATCTGATTGTCTGGGCCAACAATTGGTATCAGAGTTACGACTCGTTACATACGGGCAAACACGATATAAAGAGAAGAGTTGGTCACTTAGAGTTAGTCGGTACACAGTTGTGCGCTCTTCTGTTGTCGTAAAAGTCGTGTTCGAAGTCTGTCGTCAAAAAAAAAAAGTCTGTCGTCGCAAGAATTTTGGAGAACCAAAGCAATTTTGCATTGCATTAATTGTTAAATGTTTGTTTTATTTGTTGGGTCTACAGTTACTTGTTGTGTCTACGCACGCTTCGAAGAAACAAAGGTTTTGATTTTTTTTCCAGAAGATCGAATAAGGGTGAAGTATGAGTGTAAGTTAGGGGAAGTCGAAGCAGGAGCAATGAAATAAAATAAAGGTAAGTCGGTGTATTTGTTGGTTGTTTGTTGTGCGGCGGTATGAAGACAAGCAAGTCGTTATTGAACCTACAGTCAACGTAGTTGTAGATAAAAGGAAGATGTACACAACAATGGGGTGCATATGTCAAGCTTTACTGGAAGACATCCTAGTACAAGTTGTTGGCATCCACATCAATGCTAAGAAAGTATGGCGTGCTTTGAAGATTCGATTTCTCAGAATTGATCATGTACGAAAGGAAGAACAGGAAAAAGCAGGTCAAGAAGTCGTTGTGAAAGAAAGATTGGATGAGATCACTAAGAAAGAAATAAAGAATTGATGCAATTGTTCATTCGAGAAGAACAAGTACGCAAGAAAGAAGCTCTAGAGAAAGACGAAGCTTCGTAAGCTGTTTTCGATAAAGTTAAAGAAAGAATTGTTTTGGTAGAAGAAGAGAATGGGGTGAATCTTCAGGCTTGTTTTCCTGACTTAAACAACCTAGAAGATGAAGAAAATGTTAAGATCAATGAGCAGCAACGAAGCAAGAAATTTGTTGTTGATCATGATGAGAGAAAGGATCTAGTACATAATGAAAGGAATGCTGCAACTAACAAGTCTGCAAATTTAGAATCTTATGTGAATGTCAACAATTAAGCATTTGTTGAAGGAAATTATAAATTGAATGAATAGTTCAAAAAAAAGTTTGAATGAAAAGCCCAACAGAAATTAAAAAAGAAAGAAAAACTAACCTAGATGCGAGTTTTGGGTCAAAGTCACAGTGCCAAAAATGTTTGGATGAGCCAAGAAAGAAAAGAAAAGTGGGGGACAAAGAACTTGTCAATTGAACAAGTGATGCAACAAATATTTGAAGAAAAGAAAGTGAAGAATGAATTTTCGTTTGAGATGAATGTGGATGCTTTGAACGATGAATGTGAAGAACCTGTTAAACAAGTTTGTTGCAAACAACTAGAAAGAAAACGTAAAGGACCCGTGATTGAAATTGAAAAGTCGAGAGTGCTATTAGTGTAGAAATTTGTGATTCTAACTACTCAAACATCAACAACATCAACATACATAAACAACAACTCAAGAACAGGAGATATAGCTACAAAAACGGTGACCAAAAGCTCTTATTAACCCAAACCAAAATTACCCCCCAAAACCCTAAGTCTCAGCAATCACTGAGACTTGTATAAACGATACAAAGTATCAACTGGATTTGCTGATCATTATCAGCAGATCATAACAACAAATACACAGACGAACAATAAAGACTAAGGGAACAAACCCTAGAACAGACTGAAAGAGACGAGAGAGAATAACCAGACGAATACACACACAACAATAAAACAAACAATAAAGAGAGCTTATATACTCCAGTCCAGAAGCTTCGCCCAAGATGCCATATACACGGTCAAGATTAATCCACACGAACGGCTGAGATCAAAACCTGTAAAATATCACAACAACCAAACATGCACACTTGAACTAGTTCACATGACCCGGGTCACATATAAACCCAGTAATAATCTCAGTTAGCCCATCTCAACCGATAAGCCCACATAACAGGCCCACATGATACAATAATGGGCCAGCAACGAATTATCACTTATGTATCATACATTTTAACACACCCCCTTAATTCGATTGCTGGAACATATCCATAAGACCAAGTTTAGTGCATAAGTATTCATGTTGAGAACTATACAAGCCCTTAGTAAAAATGTCAGCAACCTGCTGATCTGAAGAAACTTTTATGGCTTGAACAAAGCCTGAGCTGATCTTTTCCCTTAGGAAATGTAGATCAATCTCGAAGTGTTTTGTTCGATCATGAAAGACTGGATTCTCAGCTATGGATATAGCTGATTTGCTATCACTAAATAACTTCAAAGGCAATCTACATGTAACCCCAAGTTCTTTTAACAAATTAGAGATCCAAATAAGCTCACAAGTTGTGGAGCACATAGCTCGGTACTCAGCCTCGGCTGAAGAACGAGCTATAGTGTTTTGTTTCTTGCTTTTCCAAGAAACAAGGTTTCCACCAAGAAACACACTAAAGCCAGTAACAGATTTCCTGGTGGTAAGGCATTTGGCCCAATCAGCATCTGAATATGCTGTTAGACTAAAGTCTTGACTTTTCTTGAACAAAATGCCTTTACCAGGTGCATGTTTTAAGTACCTGAGAAGCCTTAAGGCTATTTGCAGTACATTCTCAGTTGGTTTGTGCGTAAACTGACTGAGATATTGCACTGCATAACTGATGTCTGGCCTGGTCAAAGACAAATAGATTAACTTCCCTATAACCCTTTGAAATCCAGTGACATCTTCAAGGTACTTAACATTTTTCTCATTTTTTGCAGAAATAATATAATTCTGTTCAATTGGAATGCTAACTAGTTTACAACCAAGATAGCCAAAGTCACTTAGGAGATCTAGACAATATTTCCTTTGATTCAAACATATACCAGACTCAGAATATAATACTTCAATTCCAAGAAAATATTTTAACTTTCCTAAATCCTTTATTTGGAAACTTTCCTTTAACAATGTTTTGATATTGTTAATTTCTTTTTCACTGTTTCCAGTGATAACAATATCATCAACATAGACCAACAAGACAATAAAAACATCTTTGTTTGATTTAACAAACATAGAATAATCACATACTTTGAACAAAACCTATGTTCTTAAGAACATCAACAAGTTTCTCATTCCACTTTCGTGGAGCTTGTTTGAGTCCATATAAGGATTTAACAAGTTTACACACCTTTGATTCACTTCCAGAAGAGTATCCTTCAGGAAGTTGCATGTAAACATCCTCAGTTATGGATCTATACAAAAAAAAGCATTTGTAACACCCCAACCGATGGCGGAATCATCAAGGTGCCACGTAGTGACGATTGTTCAAAAGCTCATGGTACTAAAATGTAAATATTTGATTATTGAATATTGTTTTACAACATGTGAAATTCAATACAATACAACAAAATAAAGATAATTGATTGATTTATTCTAAGTCCAAAGTCCTATGTGAAGCGTCAAGCAGCTTATCCTGAAACATGCACGAAAATAATTTTGTCAACATATGATGTTGTGAGTACTACTTAGTTTTGTACGTATAGTATAAGTTTTGAAAAGTAGTACAATTCACGTGTCTAGCATCACCAAGGCATTATGTAAACACGCAAGTAACCAAACAAGACAAAGATCACATGTAAAGTTGTACAATGTAATTGATAATGAGCACCTTAACACGTGTGAGCCTAAAAGAGCACCATAACACAAAGTTATGTCTAAATGAGCACCGTAACATAAGTTACGTCTAAATGAGCACTGTAACATAAGTTACGTCTGAGTGTAAAGAGCACCAAAACATAAGTTATGTCTAAATGTATGATTTTGTATGTAAGCTACGTTCATGTTCAAGCATAAGCACAAAGATAAACAAGACACGTATATGAATTGTAATTGAATAAAATGTATGTGTAAATGAATACGAAAGTTTTGTATACTTGTGCATGAATCACCCCAAAAGTTGTAAAAACGGAAAAAGGGGATAAGTAATACTCACCTTAGCAAGGCGGTAAGTCTTGTGTAGTGTAATCCAACGTTGTCAAGTATCACCAATGATGAATTCGTATGTATAGCTCGGTCAAAGAAAAAGTCAACCACGAGTGTAAAAGCTTCGATTCAGGACGATTTGGTGTTTGATAGTGAAAAGTGTTATAGGGATTCTCTTAGTCGCATAAACGTGTGTGTGGGTGCAGGTTTAATTGATTTATCGACGAGTATTTATAAGGATTCATATGAGTTGTTTTAGGAAGGTTTATTAATGGTCCTTTAATCAAAATTTTTTGGTCAATGAACGCGTTTAATCACGCGGTTGTTATTTTAGAAAGAGATTGATGATAATGTGCATTATAATCGGGATTGGTTTGGTTATTGGCGTGATATTGGATCAGATTTTAAGGTTTTGGTGTTTCCTTTTTGGCTGCAGCGATCGATCAGCATCAGGGAAGAAGAAAAGGACGCGAAACAAGGTTTATATACATATTGAGTTGGGTTTAGATCAGGAAATAAGCTATGGTTCAGTTGGTTTGGACGCGTGTGTGTGACAGCTTCTGCCCGGGTTCGAGTCCCGGCAGAATCATTTTTTTTTTCTTTTTAAACAGATAAGGGAAGGGAAGGAGGGCTTGGGCCGGCTTTGTGTTGGGCTAGGCTTGGAGTATTGGGCCGAAAATGGATAAAAAGGATATGGATTTGGGTTGTGTTGGGTTGGGTTTAAGAGTGGTTTAGGCTAGAAAATGGATAGAAGGGATAAAAGGGATATTATTATTTATTATCATTATTATTATTATTATTATTATTGTTGTTGTTGTTGTTGTATAAAAATAAAAATATAATGAAAAAGTGACGGATGTCACAACATTGTTGATGTCCAATTGGAACAATGTCTAGTTATTCTGGACAGCCAAACTGATCACACATCTAACTGTGACCATTTTGACTACTGGAGAAAATGTTTCTCCAAAATCTAAGCCCTCTCTTTGGTTGTAGCCTTTGGCTACCAACCTTGCCTTGTATCTATCTATCTCACCATTAGATCTATATTTAATTTTATAGATCCATTTACACCCGATTGCTTTTCTACCAGGAGGTAGATCAGTAACAATCCAGGTTTTATTCCTATACAAGGCTTCCATCTCATTGTTCATAGCCTCAACCCAATTTGGATTTTTTTGAGGCTTGAACATAAGATGTAGGCTCAATAGTTTTATTAACACTAGACACAAAGCAATAATTATCAGAAGTCAAGTTGGAGTAGTTGACAACCTTTTCCACTCCATACTTAACTTTCCCTTCAACAATGTAGTCACTAAACTTCCTAGGCATGTTAGACACTCTACTAGATTGCCTAGTAATTCCCTCAGATGGGTCGATCTCATCAGTTATAAGTTCAACATCATTGCCAGCATCCTCAGGGTTGCTGCAACCTGGTCTGCCAGGCTGCTGTCCATCTGGAGGATGGTCTACCCCCCAGCAGACCTGGGAGTAAACCCTGGTTGCTGACTAGTGGAACCTATATGAGCATTTGTGGTTCCCCTTTCATCATTGGGAAGGTTATTAGTCTCATTAGGAGTTTGGGTCTCATCTAATTCAACACTGTCAAAAAAGTTTAAAGTTGTAAGACCATTATTACTATTATTATCTACTTCATTTTGTAAAACTTTTTGTTTGTAAGGATAAATGTCCTCATAAAATCTAACATCTCTTGAATACTCAACAGTTTTAGTTTCAAGACACCACAATTTATACCCTTTTTTAAAGTTTGAGTATCCAATTAACACACACTTTTCTGCCCTACTGGATAGTTTATCAGGATCATCAAGGACAGTGTTGAAACAGAGACACCCAAAATTCCTAAGGTGACTAAGAGTTGGGGGAACCCAAACATTACCTCATAAGGACTTCTACCAGACAGAACAGAAGAGGGAACCCTGTTTATTAAGTATGTAGCAGTTAATACACAATCAGACCAAAATATAAGTGGCAATCCACTCTGAAAGAGTAAAGCTCTAGCCATATTAAGTAAATGTCTATGTTTTCTTTCCACTACACCATTTTGTTGTGGTGTATAAACACATGATGTTTGATGTATAATACCTTTTGAAACACAGAAAGACTCCATTTGCCTATTAATGAATTCAGTACCATTATCACTTCTAAACAATTTTACACAAGTTTTAAATTGTGTTTTTAATAATTCATAAAAGGCAACTCTATTTTCAAACACTTCACCCTTTCCTTTCATCATGTAACACCAAACAGTCCTGGTGTAGTCATCTACAACAGTCAAAAAATACTTGTAGCCTTCCCTGCTAGTGACTCTATAAGGACCCCATACATCTAGATGTATGAGATCACCTATATTCTTTGTTTTATGTTCACTAATAGGGAAGGGTACTCTAACTTGTTTTGATTTATGACAGACTTCACAAAGTTTTGATTCAGTTTTATTTATTCCTGAGTCTTTTTTTAAGATGGCTAGAACTTGATCAGATGGATGCCCAAATCTGCTATGCCACAGATCCCTATCATTAACACTATTAAAACAAATATTATTGCTACTCACATCTTTTCCAACAAAATACAAGCCATCATTTTGTCTACCAGTCACCAGGATTCTCTTGGACTTGGAATCCTGAACATAACAACTATGTTCATCAAATAGCACAGATAACTTATTATCTTTTGCTAATTTATGAACAGACATGAGATTAACACAGTAATCAGGGACTAGAAAGACATCTTTCAACACAACCCTTCTGCCAATTTAACATCACCAATCTTGGTTACCTTGGCACAGGTTCCATTTGGATGTTTAACTTGTATATCATAGTCTCCTACATCTATACAGTTAAACATGCATTCACCACTCTTAGTCATATGCTGATTAGCCCCTGAATCAGTGATCCAACCATGACTAATAGCATATTTGACAAAGCTAGAGCAATTAGACCAGTTTCGAAAGATGCTTTCTAATCTAGATATCCTAGACATACAAGAAAAACCAGAGATGATAACACTCTCACCTCCAGTTTTGGAACTTTGAGCTTCATTGTTACTCTTTTCACTGATCAGATTCATCAACTTTGATATCTGTTCAGGAGAAAAAGAGAGAGTAGAAGCAGTACCAGAAGAAGAACTTTTACCACTAGCCATGTTACTAGACACATTTGCTTTATAAGATTGATTAGTTTGTCTATTTGGAACACCTTTTTTAACCCCTGGTGGATAGCCAACCAACTCAAAACACATGTCCACTGTATGTCCTATTTTGTTACAGTGGGTGCATTTCAAGTTGGGGTTAGGCCCTCTGTTAAACCCCTTCCTATTGTCAGTAAATTGACTTCCTTTGGTCACAAAGGCCACATTAGTACCTTTGCTTCCAACAGAAAGACCCCTATGTGACTCCTCTTTAGAGACAATAGAGAAGGCAGTTTTAACAGATGGAGGTGGGTCTTGCATCAAAAGATTTGACCTAACTTGTTGATAGACATCATCTAAACCCATAAGGAATTGCATAAATTTTATTAAACTGTTAAAATCATTGAATTTTCCAGCAGCAGAACATGAACATGGAGGCAACTGAATGATGGAATCAAGTTGCTTCCACATTGTGTTAAGCTTATGATAATATTCAGACACAGAACAACCACTTTGAGTTAATGAATTTATCTTTTGATGCAAGTTGAATACCACAGACCCATCCACCTTATCATAAGTTTCTCTTAAATCAAGCCAGACATCCCTGGCTATTTTAGAGAAAACTTGTCCTAAAAATAACTCTTCACTAATGGAATTTAGTAACCAGGTAAGGACAACTGAATTACACCTATCCCATTGTTTCCCTAGTACCTCATCAGTAACAGACCTAGTGACAGACCCATCAATGAATCCAAACTTATTTTTAGCTTCTAAAGAAAGTTTCATAGAGTTAGACCAGACAGAATAGTTGTCTGTCCCTTTTAGTTTAATACTGATAATAGACAAAGTACTAGTGTCACTTGGGTGGATGTACAGAGGATCACCTATGTCCAATTTACTGATTAAGGTGTTCTCTGCACCTCCACCACCACCAGCAGGGTTGGTAACAACACCATCCCCACCTGTATCACCCATTTAGACAGACAAATAACAAACACACAAGACAGATACACAAAGAGAAGATCAGATTGCAGTAGCAATCCAACCTAAAACAAACAAGATAACCCTAGGCAGAACGAAGCTGTGTCAGTGTTCAGATAGTGGGTTCATCACTCAAGGGTGCCCACCCAGATCTTAACACAAGAGTTCTGTTATTATCTATATACTTATATATGTATAGCAATAATACCAGACAAGAACCAAATAGACACAGCAAGATCAAACAATCAACAGAACAGACAATCACACAATCAACACAATACCGGTCCACCCTAACCCGGTCAAGACACCTAGACAAAACAAGACACAAGAACCAAGACAGAACGATCTCACAGTGAGGGGGAACCCAAGTTAGGGTTTCTCCAACCCACAACCAGCACCTTCACTTAGGGTGCTGAGTTATGGGAGCAATTGAAGCAATAATACTCCTCTCCAAATATCACCAATGCAATCCCAACGCTAACAATAGTTGACCTTAAGTACCTGCAAAGAAACAACCAAGCAATATACAAAAAGATAACAGACCAGATCTATAATATCAGATCAGATCTACAAGGCAACCACCAGGTTAAGGTCAAGATCTATGAGACAGATCAAAACCCTAATCCAGTCATAAACTCGAAAATGAACAAGACCACCAAGAAACAAAAGATAACAGCGGAAGACTCAATAAAACACACAGATCAGGAGCCTAAGGCTCTGATACCATGTAGAAATTTGTGATTCTAACTACTCAAACATTAACAACATCAACATACATAAACAACAACTCAAGAACAGGAGATATAGCGACAAAAACGGTGACCAAAAGCTCTTATTAACCCAAACCAAAATTACCCCCAAAACCCTAAGTCTCAGCAATCACTGAGACTTGTATAAACGATACAAAGTATCAACTGGATATGCTGATCATTATCAGCAGATCATAACAACAAATACATAGACGAACAATTAAGACTAAGGGAACAAACCCTAGAACAGACTGAAAGAGACGAGAGAGAATAACCAGACGAATACACACACAACAAAAACAATAAAGAGAGCTTATATACTCCAGTCCAGAAGCTTCGCCCAAGATGCCATATACACGGTCAAGATTAATCCACACGAACGGCTAAGATCAAAACCTGTAAAATATCACAACAACCAAACGTGCACACTTGAACTAGTTCACATGATTCGGGTCACATATAAACCCAGTAATAATCTCAGTTAGCCTATCTCAACGATAAGCCCACATAACAGGCCCA
This sequence comes from Ambrosia trifida, assembly GCA_028751855.1. Taxonomy (NCBI): domain Eukaryota; kingdom Viridiplantae; phylum Streptophyta; class Magnoliopsida; order Asterales; family Asteraceae; genus Ambrosia; species Ambrosia trifida. The sequence goes on along the minus strand of CM054128.1, from coordinate 40,448,083 downwards.
CATGATACAATAATGGGCCAGCAACGAATTATCACTTATGTATCATACATTTTAACAATTAGGTATTCAAGACCTTGACTGTACAAAGTTAAGAAAGTTTGAGTCAAGTTTTAGGACTAACGGGATATGTTGACTTGAAGTTAATCCTAAAACACACATGAGTTGAAAGTTGAAAGCCAAAGTGAAAGATTGATTTAGATTAGTTTTGAATTATCTAGTTTGATTTATTTTTGACAATTGAATTGTAATAAATAGGTTTAGAAAAGGTTTAGTTGTCTTCAAAAGAAATTTTGGTAAAACTATAGAGGTATATTTCCTTAGTTGCAGGTATCAAGTGAAGTCAATAAAAGTTACATGCTTCCATTCATAAAGAACTCAACTACATAAACCTATAGCATAAAATGATGGAAGAAATTTAACATGCCCAAATGATCGATTATAAACCTATATCATTCCAACAACAATATTATTCTTAATCAAAACAATCCAGAATCCACAACACAAAAAAAATCCACTATATCGTAAACAAATCGGATCCTCAACATACCCATGATATTGAACATACACCAATAATACCATCACCAAAACGAGGCGAACCGAAGCAACTGGAAAACACTTAGGCTGCAACAGGCGTCTTTCGGTTTGGCTCAAACACATACTTCACAAGCGATTCCTTGATGGAAAGGAGCTCAGGGAACTCGGTTTTCAACTTGGTTGTATCAAGTTCATTGTTGCTTCTTGGCGCAACGATCACCTTTGCTTGCTCCTCAAGATTGAAGTTCTTCCATGTGTAAGTAGAGTCAATGTACTCGCGGTACAACTCCAAGACTTCATTGTGGCTAACACAACCGGGGTTGGTGAAATTGTAGATCCCGGTTAGGTTTCTTTTCGCCATTTCTATGGAGATTGGGAGGAGTTCATCAAGAATGGTCATGGAGTTTGGGATGTTGACCACCTTCTCATAACGGCTGATTTTAGTGATGAAGTTTCGGGGGTTTGTAAGATCTGAAGAAATAGGCATCCGCACGCGTAAAGTGCATACGTTCTCATAGTTTTTGAGCAATTCCTCTACCTGCAGATTTAAAAACAATGGGAAGGTAAGTTTTGACTTTCATCAAGACATTATTCGACTTGACAGGTCGCACCAGGATCTTGGATCTACCGCATTTTACAAGGGAAGATCATACAAAGTTCAGTACTTTAAGTGAAAAGTAAACACGAAAAAAAAAAGTTGCGAAATTTTCTTAAAATTACCATATAGCTTTAGCTAAAAACATGTTTGTTACATACATGCAGATCGACATAAAACCATATCCAATTTAGCACGAAATTAACCTGATAGCTGGTGCAAACAACTCGGCTAAATGCCTAGGGGCAAAATAAAATACCAAGGCCTGAAATTTTTAGTTTTTACCATCTAATTGGTCTTTATTAATAATTTTCATTTCATGAGAATCAAAGGTCCAACTGCAACTGTATCTCCACTTTAACCGATAAACGTGTACCACAAAACAACAAAAAAAAAATAATTTAAAAAAATAACAGATTTTCTACAAAATGCACATCAAGATCTTAGATCTGTAATTCCATAAAGAATTAAAGATCTAGATCACAATTAGTACAGCTGAGTAAGACACAGACAAGATCTAGATCACAGTTATAAAAAGTAGAACAAACCCCTATTTGACCAAATAAAGTTTAGAATTTTCTTTAAATTGCAAAAAAAAAAAAAAAAAAAAAAAAAACACTTGCGGCCCACCAAATTTAATAAAAAAATCATAAAAATAGCATACAAACACAAAATCATCAAATGGGTACTGATGTTTAACCAAAATGGAAGGTTAAAATAGACTACAATTTATAGTAGCACAATCATTTGGTTTAAACTCACATTTTATGGGTCCCGACGGAAAGTTTTCATTCTAGTAAAAATAGGATGGACCGATAGTCTGATACACAAGATAATATAGACCAACATAAGCCTAGCTTTCTCTTTCACACTTCATGAATTTAGACACACCACATTAGGTCTTATTGGGGTAAAATATGGTATATACTATAATGTAAGGATTATGTAACAAGACACAAGTGTGAAAACCGACTGATGAAAGCTTAAATTTTTCTTTATAATGCACATCAAGATATTAGATCCCACCATCTTCAATCAACATATTCACACAAAATTATCATAAGAAAACAAAATTACCACAAGGATCATTGCATAGATCTTCAACATTGTCTTAAAGTTTAAAAAATCTAGAAGTATAGAGCATTATAAGGGTAAAAGAAATAAAATGGACTCCTGAAATGCCACACAAAGTAGAACTATAGCTTATAGAATATTCTTTATATGCAACCAGAAAAATCACTCAAAAAAATATCACCAAAACACAAAATTAACAAATATGACCATTTTCCATAACCATTTGGTTTAAACTTACATTTTATGGGTCCCAAAGTAAAAGCTTCATTTTAGTAAAAAAAAAAAAAAAAAGCATGGACCCATACACAAGATAGTATGGACCAACAAAAGCCTAGCTTTCTCTTTCAAACTTCATGGACTTAGACCCACCCATCACATGTATATCAATAAATTCACACAAAAACTACCACAAGACAACATAATCAAAGAGGGTCACTGCACAGCTTTTCAGAATTGTACTGAAGTATAAGAAAAAATGGAATCTTGAAGTAAATATCAAAAGATTTCACACAAAATTATCACAAGGGTTATTGCACACATCTTCAACATTGCCTAAAATTTAAAGAAACCTAGAAGCTGAAATCAAGTTTTCCAACAGTTTACAGTATGGCTTCACTCACCAGTTGTCCTAAATTATAGCTCTAGCAATCTAGTTTGAGTATGGTAAATAAAGTAGGGTCAGGAAAGGGTGAGATGTAGGCAGACCTTACCCCTATCCTTACGGATAGAGAGGCTGCTTTCAGAGAGACCCCCAGCCCCACAACACACAGTCAATCAAAAATTATTGAACATGTTTTTAACTGCACACCTTAGATCCACCACATTTTTATCAACAATTTCAAAAATTACTGAACATGTTTTTATTAAAGTGCACACCTTAGATCCATCACATTTTTATCAACAATTTAAAAAATTATAGTAGAACATTTTCTTTAAATGCACACCTTAGATCCACCACATTTTTATCAACAATTTCAAATAACATATCATTAAACCACAAAAATGAACAAAAATGTACCATTGCACAAACTTCAAGATTACACTAAAACCTAAATAAAATATTATCTCAAAATAAAAATTAAAAAAAAACAAATCTTTGACATTTTCCAATAATTATGCGGGTCCCATTGTTTTAAATAATCAATATTCCACACAGACCCACAAAATTAGGCACAATGATCTATTATTCTACAACCCAATGAAAGCTAAGGTTTGTCCTCAAATGCATATCAAGATCTAAAAATCTCAGATCCACACCTAATTTTTTCCAACATTTTCACACAAAAACACTCAAACCATCAAAAGGGTCATCACAAAAACACTTAACAATCAAAAGGGTCATCACAATAACACTCAACAATCAAAAGGGTCATCACAATAACACTCAACAATCAAAAGGGTCATCACAAAAACACTTAACAATCAAAAGGGTCATCACAAAAATCACCAAACTTAACTAAAACCTAAACAAAAATCAAAATCTTGAGCTAAAAATCAAATCTTTAAAGATAATAACAACTTTTTTATAATTAAACCTTACCATAGCTTTAGTCTTGGAGTAAAAAGATCCAGTAAAATTGGGAGTATCCTCTTCCTTAAACCCGATACCCGACCCGAGTGGATGGTCCGAATCATACTCAAATATACAGCCAGTAGCATAGTTAATCAACACCAACCCCTTTTCACGGCACACGTCAGCAAGAGTTAATGTCCCAACAACATTAGTACGGATAGTCTCCACCTTATGACTCTCACACCAGTCGACGTTTGGCCGTCCAGTGACTCCAGCAGCGTTGAACACATGGGTCGGGTTGACGGTTGTGATGTCGGCGACGAGGGTCTCTCGGGATTCGAGCCTGCCAGAGCCGTAACAATAATCTATGCCCTGAGATTCACAGATTTTGCCTAGTAGGCCACCGATCCAACCTGTACGGCCATAGATCAAGAACTTTAAAGGGGTAGCAGGAGAGCCGTTGGATTGGGAAACCATGGTTTGTACGATGTTGTTTGGTGTTGGGTGATGAGATGAAGGAAGGGGTAGTGAAGATGTTGAGAGTTGTTGAGTTTATAGGAGTGGAGGTATGAGATTAGATTAGTGGGGGAGGAGATTCGCCAGCTGTGTTTTTTTTTTATATATTTTTATATGTTCAATGTTTAATGTGTGATGTATCATAGTCGGTTTGTAATAAATTTTGGTTGATTTTTCTTTTAAATTTAATAGAGCCAATCACTCGTCAATTGATTGTATATTAATTGTTACTTATTGTATGATTAGGTAACAATTAATATTCAGTTAATGATTAACGAGTAATTGGCTCTATTAAAGTTAACTTTTATTCAACATCGCAAAAACACGTTCTTTGAGCGGAGAATGAGCCGCGCTAAACCATGGTTATATCAACTCAAACTTACATCATACTTTCCAATCTATACAACCATATTTATATCGACGTCTAAACCAAAGGAAACTAATAACTTTAATTTCTGTCACCACATACGAGACCGATTGCTTCTTATCCGATAGAATGATATTATTTCTAGCTCGCCAAATGATCCATAACGCCGTGAACATTATACCTTGAAACGCCCTTTTCTTGATTCCTTCCAACCCCACCGAATGGTGCATTTTGACAATATCTCTCACTGAAAACACAAAAATGTTAGGAATACGACACCAAGAAGTAACGGCTGCCCAAATACCTGAAGCGAATATGCAACCGAAAAACAGATGTTCCACCGTTTCACTATGGTGATCACAAAAGACAAATTTCTTCTTTGGAACATTAATACACAACTAAAAAACAGATGTTCCACCATTTCACTCTGGTGATCACAAAAGACACAATTCTTCTTTGGAGCATTAATAAAGTTAAGTTGATAATATTAAATAGTTTAAATTACATAGTAAGTTGTAAGCATGGTTAATTATATATCTAATAATTTTGGTTGATACCTTCAAAAAAAAATAATTTTGGTTGATAATAATATTAATATAAGTCATGGTTTTGAATAATATATTGAGTGATCTATACATTTAGTTTTGTGATCCACGATTAGAATTAGTTTTTGGTGAATTTCTTTGTGGTGATGTCACGTTATTTGGCATATGGTAGTACGTTTAAAACCCTCCTAGAGACATAAACATGGAGAGACGAGTGATAAATAAAGAGAGAACTAGGAAAGATAAAGAAACGATACCGAGGGTTCCGACCAAATTCCAGTAACTCAGATTCGTTTCAGTTGAACCGAACGTTTGCACAATGTGATTAAAAGATCGGGGTCCGTCACGATAGTCATTGGTGGCGGTTTCAGTTTGATGGGTTATAAGCTTTCACCAAGATCCTTTCCTCTCGAGGTCTGAAGTTTTGCATTGTGGTTTAGAGTTGGTAGTAATTTTAAATCTAAGAATTATAAGGGGTGCATAAGTGATGGGGGTTCGGTTGGTTCCTAGTCACATAGTCCATTTGTCGAAAACTCATAATCGGAACAAGTTTAGTGTAACGATGGAACCTATCGTTCCAACCCTTCCTCAATCAACTCAAGAATATTATAACTGTTTGAACAAGATCCGAAGAATGAACAGTTGGGATGGTTGACAAAGAATAAGGCTAGATAGTGAGGGGTGAAAGATTTTATTTTTTAAAGGAGTATTGAACTATTTATGAGATATAACACAAATTTTATTAATATAGATAGAAGATAGATAGATTTAAAAAAAAAACGTATTAACTTTACTTCACCGTATTTTCCGCTCGTCTTTTGTGTTCTTTGTCTGCATATGTTCAACGTGTTTTTAGTCTACGCATGTTTTAGCTCTACCCGTGTTTTTTTTTTATTTTATTCAAAAGTATAACAATAATATACTCATATAAATAAAAAAAACTTGATAATATGTGTGTTATTAGTCTGTTCATTTTTTAGTCCGCACATGTTTTAACTCTGTACATTGTGTTTTTAGTCTGTTATGCATTGTGTTTTTTTTTTCTGTTGTCCATTATGTTTTAGCTTGTTGTCCATTGTGTTTTTAGTTAGCTGTCCATTGTGTTTTTGTCTGTTATCCATTATATTGCAGTCTTACTGTCCATTGTGTTTTAGTATATCGTCTGCTGCTTTTTAAGTTTGATACTCGCTTTGTTTTACGCAACTGAGTTTTCATTTTTTTTTTTAAAGTATAACAATCAAGTACTTATATTAAAAATAAAAAACACTCGATTTTATGATTATATATATTTTAAAATAACATATAAAATATTATGGACGTTTAAAAATTGTGGAAGCATGTTACTCAGCATGTATGAAGCATGTAATATATTTATTTATTTTTTAGCTTTTGGACGTAATTGCACTCTTCACTTAGTCCCTTGTTATACACATGTCTGTGTATAATTGCTTCGTACACTTTGTAGATTTGAAAGACTTTGTAAGAATATTAATTTAATTAACAATTATTTATCAAAGATGTAGTGGGAACAGTATATGATGCATGCTTCACGCACGTTTGAATATTCGTGTGCTTTTTAAAATTACTATTTAATAATGAGATTTACATTGCACTCGTGATCGGGACGCAGAACATAAGATTTGTGTGATATTTAAAATGAAGAAAGCCAATTCTATAACAAAAGACTAAAACTTGAATCATAATATGATTTAAAGAAATTAATAAAGGAGAACGTGATGTTTTTACATGAAGGGGTTGTTTGGTTGATTAAGTGTTGAATCATTAAGAGTTCTGAATGGTTAGTGTTGAATCATTAAGTTGGACCTCTTAATGGTGAGTATTCTTGTCCCACTTTGGTAGGAGGGTCTCATTAAGGTTTGGCCTAGTTCAGTGCTTAATGGTTCAGCAACATCTCAAATCTTAATGATTCAGACTTAACCATTCAATTCAGAAGCTGAAACAAACGTGCTGAATGTTGAATCATTCAACTTCTAATTAAAACCTTTTTAGAAAAAAAAATATCTAAAACTTTAGGTTTTGATACTGCTTCTGCACTCTCAAATCACAATCTAAAACGCTATAAATCATTATAGTAATATAATTTATAATTCTCGTGTGCAATAGCGATATGCAAATACATGTGTAAATCTTAACCCGGATAATAGATTTAGCGCATTTGTTACATTAAAAAAGAGTTATACACTACAACAAAGGAGTCGCCTCTAATAAATGGTCATTAAGGGCGACTTGAGCTTTAGGGGTGATTGTCGCCCCTAAATGTTATGTTACATTTGTTTGGTCCCTAAAACCCATTGTGGCCTTTAAAGGTGTCGCCCCTAATTCCTTTTTCCACTTGGCATTTCTTTTCCATTTAAATTTTTTATTTTACCACGTGTCATGCCACGTGGCAAAACTCTGTGCAATCTGGGCAGGACCTTTAAGGGCGACGGGTCGCCCCTAAAGGTCTTTTTTTTGTCCACACGCGCTCAATCAAATGAAATAATAACAAAACAAATTAACCAAACATACCAACATTCGTCTAAACATACCAACATTTGCCTAAACAAACATACAAATATTTATAGTCAAGTATACCAACAAAACTAAATAAACATACAAAAAACGCCTAAACGTCTTCGTCTTCGTCTTCATCGGCGTGATCGCCACTATTACTGCTTCCGCCTTGATTTCCAAACTTTTGAGACTAGAATTAGGATTGGTAATATTGATTAAAAAATTGGACCATTTGTGCTTGGAAATCAGGAAGCATCGTCATTGTATTAAATTGCTCCTACAAATATATTTATATCAAATGGGTCAACTATCAACAAATAACTACAAATATATACCAAATGAGTCAAATATCCTATTTACTACACATATTTATACCAAACGGGTCAACTATTAACATTTAGCAAACATACATACACCAAATGGGGCAAATGTCCTATGTACAAAACATATTTATACCAAATGGGTTAACTATCAACAAATAACTACAAATATAAACCAAATGGGTCAAATATCCTATTTACTACACATATTTATACCAAACGGGTCAAATATTAACATTTAGCAAATATACAATAATCAAATGGGTCAAATGTCTTATTTACTAAAGATATTTATACCAAATGGGTCAACTATCAACAAATAACTACAAATATACACCAAATGAGTCAAATATCCTATTTACTACACATATTTATACCAAACGACTCAAATATTAACACTTAGCAAACATACATACACCAAATGGGACAAATGTCCTATTTACTAAACATATTTATACCAAATAGGTTAACTATCAACAAATAACTACAAATATAAACCAAATTGGTCAAATATCCTATTTACTACACATATTTATACCAAACGGGTCAAATATTAACATTTAGCAAACATACATACATCAAATGGGTCAAATGTCCTATTTACTAAACATATTTATACCAAATGGGTCAACTATCAACAAATACCTACAAATATACACCAAATGGGTCAAATATCCTATTTACTACACATATTTATACCAAACGGGTCAAATATTAACATTTAGCAAACATACATACATCAAATGGGTCAAATGTCCTATTACTAAACATATTTATACCAAATGGGTCAACTATCAACAAATGAACTACAAATATCTACCAAATAGGTCAAATATCCTATTTACTAAACATATTTATACCAAATGGGTCAACGATCAACAAATATATATACATACACACATACATACATACACTCATATATACATATATACACTCATACATACATACACGTATACACATACACTTATACATACATACATACATACATACATACATACATACATACATACATACATAGATACACGCATACATCCTTACACACATACACTCATACATACATACACTCATACATACACACATACATACATACATACATATACTCATACATACATACATACATACATACATACATACATACATACATACATACATACATACATACATACATACATACATACACTCATACATACATACATACATAAAAATAAAAAAGAAAATAAAAATAATATAAAAACAGAAAAAATAAAAAAAAAACAGAAAAACCGAAAAAACAGAAAAAATATAAAAACAGAAAAAAATAGAAAACCCGAAAAAAACAGAAAAAAATAAAAAAAATAGAAAAAAAAAACATAAGACATACCTAAATACACACATACATACCTATTTACACACATATAAACCTATATATAAAATTTAAGGCATAAATAATAAAAAATAATAATTAGGGGCGACTACTAACCGGCATTATGGGCGAATCTTCAGTAGGTTTGATAGATTAGAGCTTCCTACAACTCATATTATTTATTATTAAAAAAAATAAACATACTTTAATAAAAAAACGAAAAAAAAAAAGAAAAAAAGAAAAAGAAAACTTACGGGAGTAAAGAAGAAGGAAAGAAGAAGAAGCAATAGGTGGTGGTGGTGGGGGGGGGGGGGGGTTGTGGAGGAAAGATGAAGAAGAATAAAGAGGGTGAGAGAGAGAGAGAGAGTTTGAGAGATTAATCAACGGATTGAGAGAGTTAGAGTTTTAAGGATTGAGAAATGGAGGGAAAGAAAAGAAGTAGCAGGTGCAAACTTTTAGAGGAAAAGGAAAGGAGGAAAAGAAAGAAGATCGGACGGGTTTATTACTTTTTTAAACTTTTAGGGGCGACTATCGCCCCTAAAGTCTAAAAGAACGATGAAACGTAGGTCGTTGATCTTCTTGTTAATCCAACGGCTGGGGGTTGGATTGACCTTTAGGGGCGACCAAAAAGCGGGTCGCCCCTAAAGCCCGGAATTCTTTTAGTGATATGCGAAAGTTGCGGTTGAAGATGTTTTGGATTTTTTTTTAAAACATGTAAACTCGTAGAGAACAACTATAAAATGTAACTCTTTTTTATATTTCATATTGAATTTTTGTTTTTGTTGTTTGTTTTTCTAATGACAATGTAAGCTTATTATGGTATTGTCTTTTATCACTACGTATACCTGCTCGTAAATTTTAATATCAGGTTATTATAAAATAAGAATCGAAAAACCTAACACAATAAGAAAAATAATGACCCCGCCACTCATTACCATTGTTTTGAAACCAGGACCGGCCGGTTAGACCGAGAACCGTTGGTCGAACTGGTCCGGGTCGGGGTATTGAACCGGTGGTCGGACCGGGTACCGGGCCAGTTGAACCGGGTTTTGAAGGAGTTGAACCGGATTTTTTTTATATTTTTTCAATTTTACTCTATTAATTTTACAACACCATCTAGTTACTGGTCGGATAAATAGAACGATAAAGATACCGGTTTAATATCCGGTCCGGTTATGAAAATATTGTTAGAAATGACATCTATAGAGAGAGGGGAGAGATGTCGGGCACACCGACAATGAATAGAAAGGATGGCACCTCCAATAAAAACTATAAACATAAAATAATGGGTAAAGAGTACGATGACCCAACTTGTCATTCCTAATATTCAGACCTTTCGTTCGTTCTTTATTATTGCTTTCACTTCTTTTTTATAGGGTGGTTATATTTAAACCTCCCACCTTCTATTTTAACCCCCTTAAAGCGCCTCGCTTAGGCCTAATCGAGACGCTTTGGAGCTGAATTCGAGGAGGTCAGTATGAGGGGCAGAAAAGCTGTTTTTTTAAATTTGAAGCGTCGAGGGGGTAATTTATTTTTGTAGTTGTTTTGATGTTTTGAGTTGTTTTTTTTAATTTAATAATTATAAAAAGTTAAAAAAATTTAAAAAACAAAGTAATAACCCTCAACATTGTCAATGACTTAAACTTGACATCATCAACCACGTAAAGTTAATGAATGCGGTATGCGCGTTAAATTTCATTAAATGCGGCAACACAGGCAAGTCCTCGTCTGATAACAACTGAAAAGTAGCCGGTGCAAGTTATGTTGTAGCTTCCAAAACACAACGTCGTTGTAGCTCATATGTTATTATCTCTTCTCTTATTCTCTCTTTCTCAAGTTCTCGATGGATTATTGCTCTCATATCATGGACCAGAGAGATTTAAGCTAATTAAACTCATATCTCAAGCCGGTGCAAGTTATGTTGTAGCATCCTTGATCATCTTCTTGTAATTACTTTTCAGTTGTTATCCGAGAGATAGCGGTCAACGATGAAGACAACCTGAAAGTGGATACCATGGATCAGAGAGATTCAAGCTAATTAACCTCATATCTCAAGCCGGTGCAAGTTATGTTGTAGCATCCTTGATCATCTTCTTGTTCAACACACACCAGCTTTTTCATCACAGTTTCCAACCACTAATACCAGATTGATGATACTCAATTTCGGTTGATATAGAGTATATCAGAGAAAGATTTAGTTGAAAGTGGATACAATGGATCAGAGAGATTTAAGCTAATTAAACTCATATATCAAGCCGGTGCAAGTTATGTTGTAGCTCATATGTTATTATGTCACACCACGCCTATGGCGGAAACACGTGGCGCGACGGTTCAAGAGGATTAAGCCATGATTAATGCAAATCACAAAATTAATTAAAGAAACGGGCATTTATTCAAACGTCAAAAATCACGTCAAATTATTTATACATAACTTAAAATTGTTTTTAATATAAATAGGGAGGCTCCTCCCTATATCCCGAATTTCTTGGGATAGAGAGACGAGACCCCTTCACGACATCCAACGCCCAAATTGGAGATTCCCCCGACCCTGCTTGCCATGCCATCCTTCATCTGTCAATTACCTGAAAGATATGTTTTAAAAATCGTCAATATATAAATATTGGTGAGTTCACATGTTTTGGTTTAATAAAACTTTATCTCATGGGAATATCCTTGTTATGACAATTTATAGGAGTTGCAAATTCCTACAATTAACCAAACCAAGACAATTAATAATGCCCCGCCCCAAGTCGTTACTCGGTATTCCTACGATTTGATTTCAGAATACGTGCACCCCATGCATACGCCGATGCATAATCGACGCTATCGATTAGGGGTGGGCCTTGTCAGGCACCAATAGTACTATCCAAATATTCCTTCGGTTTCACTTTCCTGAATTAATGATTATAGTAGAGAGGTCTCAACCCCGAGTGGCGATCACAACTCAAGTATCCAACCCGTCAAACAAATCCCAACATATCTTTCCCCCGTAAAAACGTTAAATAGTTTAGAAATGGGGCCGTGAGACTCACCTGTAACTGTGCTCGGCTCAAAGAAGAAAATAGCAAATTTTGGGGTCTCGCACCTACAAATGTCCTAGACGTATAAGTGTAACACCCCAAAAAAAAACGTTAAAGCAATGATAATAAGAGTGGTGAAAAATAATATATGTATTATTTGTGTATAAGAATGAGTATGCGTGTATATGTATGTATGTGTATATGTTGTACCCCTAGTTGTAAGTAATGCATTGGTAGTTGTACATGTAACAAAAAAATAAAAATTTACCAAGTTAGCTACTTGGTTAATTGGTAGAAACTTAGTTGGTAAAAGGGGAGGGGTTAAACATGACCCAACATTTATCTTGAGGGGTGGGACTTGGAAGGAATTAAACAACTAACTAAATAAAGGGGGTTAGAAGGAAATTGGGGATTTTTGGGAAAAAGAAAAGAGAGAGTACGCAGAGAGGGAGAGGGAGGCGACAAGGAGGTCTCAAAATCAGCCATCCATAGCTGAAAATTTGAGAAGGAATCATCCCCAAATCCCTGCATGTATATGAACTCATAACCATCTAGTGGCCCTAATACTATTGGTAAGTTGTAGAACTAGTAATTGTAAGAATTGGAAGTAGTTTGGTGGGTTCCATGATTATGTTGTGATAATTACTTCTTGTGATTAGGAAAGCATGCTTATATGTGTAGTAGTGTAAAATTGAAGAAAATGAATGTTAATTGCTTGTAATAGGGTTGAATTGAGAATGTGTTAAGTGGGTGTTGGGATGAAGTTTCTGTTGACTTTTAAAAAGTCAAACAGGACCTTAATCTCATAAGAACTCAATTGATTATGCTTATTGTTAAGAAATTCATGAAGAATTGTAAGTATAAGTGTAGAATTGGGAATGTTGTGTCATGGAATAGTATAACCACTTGGATGTAGGAATATGCACATCAAGTGTATGATAAAATGCCTAGTAACTTAGAATAGGTGAAATTGTGGGAGAGTACATGATAACTATGATGGTAGATGTTGTAGCTATGTGGTTATGTTAGTTATCTACCTTGTACCAAGAATGGTAAAGGGTAAAGTGCAAAAAGCTAAAGTATGAATTCCTTCGCTATGTAGGTGTGAAGGTGGAAGGTACAAGCGGTTACAAGGAGCAAGGTGCGCACGATAAAGGTAAGTTGGTTACTACCAACTACGTAGTCTAATGAGTGTGTTAGTCATAGTTGTATGTATGCATTTTGTGATTGAAATTGGTAGAACGGAAGTAACATGAAGTATCCTTGTGGCTACACAAGGGTACTAATTGGTAGAATGGTTTAAATGGTGGAAGCACCCTTAACGGGTCAAAATAGTAGGGACACCCTCGATGGGTCAATATGGTGGAAGTACCCATAACGGGTCAAAATAGTGGTAACACCCTTAACGGGTCAAAATGGTAGAAGTAAGGATTTCATTATGGATCCATGGACTTCTTGGATCCCTTGGACAAGACGTTCATATGGTTTATAACCTACTAAACGTTTGCCTTGTTGATTTGTAATAGGTAAAGCACGTGAATGAAGATCAAGTCTCAAGCAAGGATGGGTTATGCACGCTCGCGTTCTTTTGGGTTGGGTACCATGGTTATATTAGGATCTTTGAGTCTTTTAAACAAGTTGTTAATGTTTTGTAGATGGTTTTGGATATGGGTCAAAGATTCGCATGGTAGCCAACTTAGGCTTGTCTTTTGTAAACTTAACTATTGTCGCCAAGGTTGTTGGCACGTTGTTGGACATGGCGTTTTGGATATATAAATATGTATATAATGGATGTTTAAATATTGTCTATATGTTTAAAAAAAATCGAGTCCTTACAAGTTGGTATCAGAGCCAAGGTTTGAGCGAATCAAGTATATTAGGTACTTGAACTCAAACCGGAAGCTCGTAGGGGCGTGCATTCGATCCGAGACTTGATCAAGGTATGTGCGGGATAATGGGTGGGAGAGTTACCAAATGAGAAGCGGGAATGTCGGGAATTGCGGGTAAGAATGGCAGGAAGGATATGGCGTTGAAACGGGAAAAACGTGGAGCAAACCTGCAGTTGGCGTACCCTACGCCAGTTTTGGCGTAGGATACGCCAGACCCGGTTTGCCTACGCCACTCTGTCCTGTCCTACGCCACCCTGCCCCCTTTTGCCTACGCTAGTGGCGTAGGCTACGCCATTTTTGGCGTACCCTACGCCAAACTCGCTGCCAGCCTTGGAAGCTGATTTTTCAGCTTGTTACGCTTCCGTACCTTGCCCGAGCAACTCCAAAACTTGTTTATAGGCGCAATAGTACACATGGGATTGCGAATCCGTGTATACGTGTACTAAGGAATGTGGAAGCCCAAATATTGGGAGTGGAAAAATTTACTTTCGTAGAAAGAATGAATGATGACTGAGATACCGTGATATGGTATACATGTTAAATGGTTGTTAATGTTTCAGAAACATGGAGGACGAAGGTGATAACGTGGTGGGGGAGCGTACCCAACATGGTGAGGTGAAGGAGATGGTAGCAACCGAAGTGGGGGAGGCTATAAAAGTAAACCTCCCCAAGATAATAGAAGAGGTGGAGAGTAACATCATGAGGATAGTGGAAGGTATGTTGACAAGCAAGTTCGATGAATTGAAGAAATTGATTGAAGAGGGGTCGTCCGGCTCCAAGAATGTTAAGAGATGTACATACCGAAACTTCATGTCATGCAACCCCACCGTGTTTAAGGGAGAAATAGATCCACTCGAATGTCTAAGGTGGATCTCGGATATGGAGGGGGTGTTTGCACGAAGTCATTGTGAAGGCGAAGATGAAGTAATGTTTGCCACGGGGCAATTGCGACTCCGCGCGAAGGATTGGTGGGATAGTTATAGTAAGGAAGTGGGGCAAGAACGAGTAAGAACCATGACATGGGCTGAGTTTAAAGAGCCCTTCCTGAAGCATCATTGTCCTCAAACTGCAATCGATCGCATTCGGGAAGAGTTTCTACACCTCCGCCAGAAGAACGAAACCATTGATGAGATCACGAACATATTTCTCGACAAAATGAAGTTTTGTCCAGAATTGGTGGGAATGGAACGAATGAAGATTAACAGGTATCATGCCATGTTAAGGGCAGAATACCGGGAGTTTATCACTGCATCGAAATGCAACACATTGGGTGAACTCATCGATTGGGCTCGTGAACGAGAAACGGAATTAAAACGCCAAGAACAACGGGGTGAGAAGAGGAAGGCTGAAAAGACTTGGGAGTCTCCAAAGAAGGCTAAGGGGCATGAACAGGGCAAGAAGGATCCTAAGAAGGGAGAAACACCGAGTTGTAAAACGTGTGGGAAACCGCATACGGGGGAATGCCGCTTGGGGCAAAAGACGTGCTACAATTGTGGGAAGACGGGACATCCGTTTTACAAATGCCCTAGTCCGGTTCAGTTGTGTTATCATTGTTATGAACCCGGGCACTTCAAGGCGGATTGTCCCAAGCTCAAGAAGGAGGCGCCGAAAGAAGGAAAGAAGAATGAAGCTTCGAAGGCTCGTGGAAGAATGTTCCAAATCACCGCCGAAGAAGCAAAGAACCACCCCGAGGTGGTGTCGGGTATGTTACTAGTCAACAACACTCCTATGTATGTGTTGTTTGATACAGTGGCAAGTAGGTCTTTTGTGTCTACCAAAGTGATTTACCACCCCTCCTTTATCATAGAAACGTTGGCAAGCCCATTAGAAGTAGAAATTGCGGATAGTAAAAACTATTTATTACACAACGTATGTAGAGATTGTACTCTCACGGTAGAAGGGGAGGATTTTAGGGTAGACTTGATACCCATGACAATGGGGGAATTCCAAGTGGTGATAGGGATGGATTAGTTGGCCAAACACCACGCGGAATTCCAATGTAAGAATAAAACCATATACGTTACCTCACCTAGTGGGCGGCGGGTAAGTTTTATAGGGGATAGAAAGGTCGAAGCCAAGTTATGCACCTTGGTGGAGACCATGAAACATGTGCGTAATGGGGGAAGGGCATTCATGGCCTATGTGGTTGATACCACTATCACCACCCCCAAGATTGAAGAAGTACCGATTGTTAGGGAGTTTCGGGATGTATTTCCGGATGATCTTCCGGGGCTTCCTCCCGAACGCGAAGTGGAGTTTAAAATTGAATTGGTGCCCGGGGCTCAACCCGTTGCAAAAACACCATATAGGTTGGCACCCACCGAACTCCGAGAGTTGATGACACAACTTCAAGAGTTACTCGATAAGGGCTTCATTCGCCCGAGTGTGTCCCCGTGGGGAGCCCCTATATTGTTTGTGAAAAAGAAGGATGGGTCTATGCGAATGTGCATAGACTACCGGGAGTTGAATAAATTAACAATAAAGAACCGCTACCCCTTACCCCGTATAGATGATTTATTCGATCAACTTCAAGGGGCGAGTTGGTTCTCAAAGATTGACCTTCGTTCCGGGTACCATCAATTGAAGGTAAGGGAAGAAGATGTGGCCAAAACGGCGTTTAGGACCCGGTATGGGCATTACGAGTTCCTAGTAATGTCCTTCGGGTTGACAAATGCTCCGGCCGCATTCATGGATTTAATGAATCGGGTATGTCGTTCGATGTTGGATCGTTTTGTGATAGTGTTTATAGACGACATTTTGATTTACTCCCGAAGTGAATCAGATCACGCGGACCACTTACGGGAAGTCCTCGAGACGCTTAGAAAGGAAAAGCTTTATGCTAAATTTTCTAAGTGTGCCTTTTGGTTGAGGGAAGTCCAGTTTTTGGGGCACGTAGTGAATGAGAAGGGCATTTCTGTAGACCCTTCTAAAGTGAAGGCGGTGGTGGAATGGGTTTCTCCTAAGAACCCGAGCGAAATTCGAAGTTTTCTGGGCCTAGCCGGTTATTACAGAAGATTTATCCAAGATTTTTCAAAGGTGGCACTACCTTTGATCCGGATGACAAAGAAGAGTGAAAAGTTTGTGTGGGGCGAAGACCAAGAAGGAGCCTTTCGAATGCTAAAAGAGAAGTTGACCAGTTCGCCTGTTCTGACCTTGCCTGAAGGGTCAGATGATTTTGTAGTTTATACGGATGCCTCGCATCAAGGGTTGGGGTGTGTTCTGATGCAACGGGGGAAAGTCATCGCCTACGCATCAAGACAACTCAAACCCCATGAATGTAATTACCCAACCCATGATTTGGAATTGGGGGCCGTAGTGTTTGCGTTGAAAATCTGGAGGCATTACATGTATGGGACAAAATGTCCCATATATTCCGATCACAAAAGCCTCAAGTATTTCTTCGAACAGAAAGATCTCAACATAAGGCAACGGAGATGGCTAGAGTTGATCAAGGATTACGATTGTGACATCGTGTACCACCCGGGCAAGGCTAATGTGATGGCCGATGCTCTAAGTCGGAAGGAATACCCACCCCCGATTCAAGTTAATGCCTTGGGTGTTGTAATTACACCTACCCTTTGGGGTGAGATACGAAAGGCCCAAGTCGAGGCTTTGCAAGCCAATGACCCAAAGAAGATAAGAATGAAAGGGATGATAGACAAGTTGGAAGAGAATGCGGATGGGATGAAGACCCGATATGGGCGGGTATGGGTCCCTTGGACATGTGAAGTCAAGACTTCACTACTTGACAAAGCCCACAAGTCCCGGTTCTCAATCCACCCGGGGGCGACCAAGATGTATCGGGATTTAAAGAAAGACTATTGGTGGCCGGGAATGAAGCGCGACATCGCTAAGTATGTGGAGAAATGTTTGACCTGTTCTCAAGTCAAAGCCGAACACCAAAAGCCTTACGGGAAATTACAATCACTTGAGGTCCCGGTGTGGAAGTGGGAGGAGATCACTATGGATCTCGTGACAAAATTACCAAAGACAAGGAAGGGTTATGATGCGATTTGGGTAGTGGTGGACCGACTCACTAAAAGCGCTCACTTTTTGGCTATCCGGGAGGCCTACACCTCCGAACGGATGGCAGAAATTTATGTGAATGAGATTGTATCCAGGCATGGTGTACCCGTGTCTATTGTGTCGGATCGGGACACTCGATTCACATCCCGGTATTGGAGGAGGTTCCAAGAAGAAATGGGTACGAAGTTGTTGGTTAGTACCGCCTACCACCCCCAAACTGACGGACAAACCGAAAGAACCATTCAAACCCTCATAGATATGTTGAGGGCATGTGTCCTAGATTTTGGGGGAAGTTGGGATGAACACTTACCATTAGTGGAATTCTCGTATAATAATAGCTATCACAGTAGCATCCAAATGGCACCATTTGAAATGTTATACGGGAGAAAATGTAGAACCCCGGTGTGTTGGGGAGAAGTGGGTCAGCGGGAGTTAGCTCCAAGTGATTTGGTGGCTCTCACTAACGAAAAAATTAGCCTAATACGGGCTATAATTCAAGCCGCTCAAGACCGACAAAAGGCGTATGCGGATCGTAGAAGACGACCGATCGAATTTCAAGTGGGAGATTTTGTGTTGCTAAAAGTCTCCCCTTGGAAGGGCATCATCAGATTTCGTAAGCGCGGGAAATTAGGCCCGCGTTATATAGGACCCTTCAAAATTTTGGCACAGGTCGGGCAAGTGGCTTACCGGTTGGAGCTACCGCCATCTTTGAGTGGGATCCATGACACCTTTCATGTGTCCCAGTTACGAAAATGTCTCGCAGATGAAACCGCGTACGTGCCTCTTGGAGACATAGAGGTAGACGACAAGTTGAACTATGTAGAAAAACCGGTGGCTATAAAAGATTTCAAGGTGAAGCGGTTGCGAAATAAGACCATAAACCAAGTTTTGGTCCAATGGCAACATCGGAAGGGTTCGGATCTTACGTGGGAATCCGAGGAAGAAATGCGGAAACACTACCCTGCTCTTTTCGGTACGTATCTAGGTTTCGGGGTCGAAACCTCTTTTAAGGGGGGTAGACTTGTAACACCCAAAAAAAAAAAAACAAAGCAATGATAATAAGGGTGGTGAAAAATAATATATGTATTATTTGTGTATAAGAATGAGTATGCGTGTATATGTATGTATGTGTATATGTTGTACCCCTAGTTGTAAGTAATGCATTGGTAGTTGTACATGTAACAAAAAAATAAAAATTTACCAAGTTAGCTACTTGGTTAATTGGTAGAAACTTAGTTGGTAAAAGGGGAGGGGTTAAACATGACCCAACATTTATCTTGAGGGGTGGGTCTTGGAAGGAATTAAACAACTAACTAAATAAAGGGGGTTAGAAGGAAATTGGGGATTTTTGGGAAAAAGAAAAGAGAGAGTACGCAGAGAGAGAGAGGGAGGCGACAAGGAGGTCTCAAAATCAGCCATCCATAGCTGAAAATTTGAGAAGGAATCATCCCCAAATCCCTGCATGTCTATGAACTCATAACCATCTAGTGGCCCTAATACTATTGGTAAGTTGTAGAACTAGTAATTGTAAGAATTGGAAGTAGTTTGGTGGGTTCCATGATTATGTTGTGATAATTACTTCTTGTGATTAGGAAAGCATGCTTATATGTGTAGTAGTGTAAAATTAAAGAAAATGAATGTTAATTACTTGTAATAGGGTTGAATTGAGAATGTGTTAAGTGGGTGTTGGGATGAAGTTTCTGTTGACTTTTAAAAAGTCAAACAGGACCTTAATCTCATAAGAACTCAATTGATTATGCTTATTGTTAAGAAATTCATGAAGAATTGTAAGTATAAGTGTAGAATTGGGAATGTTGTGTCATGGAATAGTATAACCACTTGGATGTAGGAATATGCACATCAAGTGTATGATAAAATGCCTAGTAACTTAGAATAGGTGAAATTGTGGGAGAATACATGATAACTATGATGGTAGATGTTGTAGCTATGTGGTTATGTTAGTTATCTACCTTGTACCAAGAATGGTAAAGGGTAAAGTGCAAAAAGCTAAAGTATGAATTCCTTCGCTATGTAGGTGTGAAGGTGGAAGGTACAAGCGGTTACAAGGAGCAAGGTGCGCACGATAAAGGTAAGTTGGTTACTACCAACTACGTAGTCTAATGAGTATGTTAGTCATAGTTGTATGTATGCATTTTGTGATTGAAATTGGTAGAACGGAAGTAACATGAAGTATCCTTGTGGCTACACAAGGGTATTAATTGGTAGAATGGTTTAAATGGTGGAAGCACCCTTAACGGGTCAAAATAGTAGGGACACCCTCGATGGGTCAATATGGTGGAAGTACCCATAACGGGTCAAAATAGTGGTAACACCCTTAACGGGTCAAAATGGTAGAAGTAAGGATTTCATTATGGATCCATGGACTTCTTGGATCCCTTGGACAAGACGTTCATATGGTTTATAACCTACTAAACGTTTGCCTTGTTGATTTGTAATAGGTAAAGCACATGAATGAAGATCAAGTCTCAAGCAAGGATGGGTTATGCACGCTCGCGTTCTTTTGGGTTGGGTACCATGGTTATATTAGGATCTTTGAGTCTTTTAAACAAGTTGTTAATGTTTTGTAGATGGTTTTGGATATGGGTCAAAGATTCGCATGGTAGCCAACTTAGGCTTGTCTTTTGTAAACTTAACTATTGTTGCCAAGGTTGTTGGCACGTTGTTGGACATGACGTTTTGGATATATAAATATGTATATAATGGATGTTTAAATATTGTCTATATGTTTAAAAAAAAAATCGAGTCCTTACAATAAGTCACTTACACCTATAGTGCATGGGCCTTGGCAAGTTGTACACCCAACTTCCCGACCACGTTTTATCCCAATTCCCATTTAATAGTCTCGTATCCTAGGTTCATTGGCGATGGATTACCCTTTTCTTGCAAGTCATATATTATTCTTGTTAATATTCTTTGTGACTTGTATACTATTATCCTCGACACGACTCTACCCAACGTATAATTATTTTCCCATTTAAATAATTATACTTAGGATCATTTCGCTCGATATAATATGATTTCTTATTCCCGACCCGACTCACTTTGCCACATATTTATTTCCCCATTCAAATAAGTATGCTAAGGTCTTTTCGTTTGGTAATATATTCTTAACGCCCGACTCGACTCACCATGCCGTACATTTATTTTCCCATTTAAATAAATGTACTAGGATCTTGTCGGTATTCACATATTCGTAGATATACTTCACCTACTCGTCTCGGTTTTCCTTCTCGCATATCTACTTTCCCATTTAAATAGATATACTAGAATTTCGTCGAAACGAGCATGTGTATATATACCCATGCGTGAATTCTACTTGTTAAGTTCATGTGTCGTTTAGCGTTTTTAATTCATTACATTGTGTTTTCTCCCACGAATATTCTTTCTACACTTAGGAAAGTGCTACGCGAGTTTCACCCTTGTTATATATATATATATTTTATTACTTAAAGTATATATTTATATTTTTATCTTGCCGTAATGGCATTTTTCTCATATGTCCGTTTATCCGTTTTCGTTAGTTCATGTAACTAAGTCCGTTAGTTAGCTTTTTCCACATTTTCTTCCAATATGCGTTCTATGAAAATATTATTCGTACTTCCAATTCCGAACGTATATTCCTTGGAAAAATATACTTTTGTATTTTTAGCCCAACTTGTTCAATTGTAATCCAAAAATGTTTCCGATACTTTTATATTCCCATTTATATAAAAGTATCCATTTTCGTACAAGTTTTTCCCCAAGTCTTTAATATTTTATAAAACCTTTATTTTTATAAAATCTTTATGTTAACTTATCCTCTTATTTTTTTATAAAACTTCCATTTTTATAAAAATACCTCTTTTAATTTATACATAAGTAAGTTTCTCATGTTTATCAAAACTACACTCGGAAAAACTATTATTTACGTTTTTGACACCGAACTTTCCGTTATTGCATTTTTGGACCAAAGTTTCTAAAATACATATTTTAGTCCCTCAACTTTCAAAGTTGCAATATTAGTCCCTTAACTTATACTTGTTGCATTTTCCATCTCAACTTTCAAGGTTAGCATTTTTCCTTCTAAATTAGTGGACTTTGAAGAATCATATTTTTCGTGTTTGGTTATTTTTACACCATTTCACTTTTAATAGTCTTTTATTTCATTATTGATGCTATTAACATGTGGGTTTTATGTTTTTATCCAACATATCAAATTTTCACTCATCCAAGTGAGTAGACTTTGAACATGTAACTTTTTTATCCATGATCATCTAACACATTCTAATATATTTTTGACATTGGTTAGTCATTTTATGATGATTAAAACCATCTTTTATCATATTCAAGTTTTTCTCAAAAATCATACCTAAATCATCAACTTGCTAAGTGTATGTACATATTTCTATATTTTCTTGAAATATCACATTATTAATATCAAATCCATGTTTTATCTATATTATTATTATTTCATTTTCATCTTGTGAGATACATTAACTTTTATATTTCAAAACTACATTCTACCCATCAATGTACAACTTGCTCATAAGAACACGTAATATGAACATTAACAATCAAAACAAGGTTAAAACTTACTACTAGCTCAAGGCTAGGGAAGACAAGAACCATGGATTGGATGGGGTTTAGTGTGATCTTCCAAAGGGTTAAGCTCCAAGCTCTTGAAACACACAATGGGGTTTTGAAGGATAATGATCTAGAGATGATTTGGTAATGTAAAATTTGTAAGAAAAATGTATATGGAGGGGGGGTATGCTACGGCCACAAGAAGGAGAAGAAGAAGAGTTTTTGCTTTTTGATTCAAGTATTCTATGTATGTATCCTTATATTGTCTCTTCCATATCTCTCCAAGATCACTTGTATCTTTTATAGATTGTGTAATATCTTAGGAAGATTATAAGAGATTACAAAAATCTTGGAAGATCATATTAAGAGGGTGCTTGGCCGTGGGTTTTAGAGAGAGAAAGGAGAAGATTTGCTAATTCTTGCCCAATGCTCTCTCATGCACATAATCCTCATGATTACAAGTAATCTCATTGGGTTAATTAGATAAGAGAAAGATATTAATCATTTGGGAAGGGCCCAAGGCCGGCCCCAAAGGGGTGTTTTGGTGGGGTCCACTTTGTTATTAATACCCAATATTATTATGTTTAAGTTAATCTTGTTAGGGTACTGTCCGGGTATTTTCGGGTTTTTAATCGCGTTTTATCCGAATATTAAAATACCCTTAATATTCCTTAAACATAGTCCAGTTTAAGCGTTGATAAGTTATTTGGGCTCTTGCCGGGTGAAATTATGAGTTATGTGCGTATCGGGTGCGGTACGCGCACTTTATTCGTTACCGGGAGATTTGTACAATAAGTTTTCACGTATGGCTTTGGGGTTCCAAAACTCATTATATTTTGTGAAATTATCATTTATTATATTTTCCGGGTGTCCGGGGTTCGTTTCGCTTATTTAATTTTTACCGGGTAATCGCCAGTGTCCATACCGGATAGATTTGCTTGCGCATGATCCTATCATGTTTTGTCATTAAACTTATGCATTCCTATGCATTATTTGGGAATTGCTATCTTCCTAAGGCCTCAGTTAAATACTCAACACATAATTACGTTTAATTACGTTAATCGCGTATAGTTAATTAGTACGGAATTGCCTTAATTTTGCCGGTTGTTACATATTATCTCTTCTCTTATTCTCTCTTTCTTAAGTTCTCGATGGATTATTGCTCTCATATCATGGATCAGAGAGATTTAAGCTAATTAAACTCATATCTCAAGCCGGTGCAAGTTATGTTGTAGCAGTCAAGATTCCAATGCAAGCAAGTCAAATTCAGTTGTTAGACCAACTTGAGATATGAGTTTAATTATCTTGAATCTCTCTGATCCATGGTATCCACTTTCAGGTTGTCTTCATCGTTGACCGCTATCTCTTCGATAACAACTGAAAAGTTGTCTCATTAATTCCATTCCAATTCCACCGGTGCAATCAGAATCTGAAGAGAAGCTATCATCTCAGAGAGATATCTGTCAAAGATGGAAGGGAACCCGAAACAATAGAAAGTAATTACAAGAAGATGATCAAAGATGCTACAACATAACTTGCACCGGCTTGAGATATGAGTTTAATTAGCTTGAATCTCTCTGATCCATGGTATCCACTTTCAGAATCTGAAGAAAAGCTATCATCTCAGAGAGATATCTGTCAACGATGGAAGGGAACCCGAAACAAATAGAAAGTAATTACAAGAAGATGATCAAAGATGCTACAACATAACTTGCACCGGCTTGAGATATGAGTTTAATTAGCTTGAATCTCTCTGATCCATGGTATCCACTTTCAGGCTGTCTTCATCGTTGACCGCTATCTCTCGGATAACAACTGAAAAGTCGTTTCATTAATTCCAAAACCTAAAGAGAAGATATCATCTCAGAGAGATATCTGTTAACGATGGAAGGGAACCCGAAACCATAGAAGTCTTGAAGACTAAAATGTCTTTTTCAAAAAGGTAGACTACACCACTAGAGCAAAAAGTTGTGTGTAAGTTTTATTTTGCGTAAAGTCATCATTGTACATATACCTCCTTATCTAAAAGAAATCACATCATTGTACATATCGGTGGAAATGGGAGCTGGCCATGCCCGTAGTGTTTGAAGCCTAGTTCTTTTGGCCACATGTACAGAAAGGTTATAAATGTTTTGGACGTTTAGCGGTGTGTGTTGATCGTTGAAGGTAAACATGGACAGTGAGTAATATAACTGGACAGTGAGATTGATAACTTCTCTATGGAAGTTGCTACAATAGTTAAACAAAAGCTGAAATTGAACAGTTATTTGGAATGTTTCTGATCATTACAGTTATGTCTTTTTTGGTGAAATGAACTTGAAGAAATGATTTAGTGGATCTATCATGAGTTAAACAAAAGCTGAAATTGAACAGTTATTTGGAATGTTGCTGATCATTACAGTTATGCCTTTTTTGGTGAAATGAACTTGAAGAAATGATTTGGTGGATCTATCATGAGTTAAACAAAAGCTGAAATTGGACGGTTATTTGGAATGTTCCTGATCATTACTTTTCATGCAATCAAGTAAAATTAAGTTGTTGGACAGTGAGATTGATAACTGGACAGGTTAGCCAAACCATAAGAGGGTGGCAGGAAAAAGTTGACATTTTGATCCAAAGGAACTTCAGGTTAACCAGACGTTTGTCAAAAGAACATTTTTTTATAATAATTATATTAAAAAAACAAAAAACTAACTCAAAAGACCTAAAAAAAAAAAAAATTGATCCGAAGCGCCTCGCTTAGGCCTAAGCGAGGCGCTTCGAATTAAAAATCAGCTTTTTCTGCCCCCTCGTACTGACCTCCTCAGAATGAGTTCAAAGCGCCTCACTTAGGCCTAAGCGAGGCGCTTTGAGGGGGTGAAAATAGAAGATGGGGGTGTCAATAGACCGGGCCTTTTTATATCATATCTTTATCATGTATAAGCGAGGCGCTTTGAGGGGATGAAAATAGAAGGTGGGGGGTGTCAATAGACCGGGCCTTTTTATATCATATCTTTATCATGTATAAAATATTGATACCACGTTTTGCCCACGTGAAAATCCTCAAATCCATTAACGTCTTCTCTACGTGTTTTATTAGTCACATAAATATAAACTTTTTTTTGCTATAGTTATCTATCTATCTATACATATAATAAACCAAAGCCATTTTAATGACATGGCATTCAAAGAGGCATTCTCTTCTTTGAGTGTGCCATGTGTCATCCCATGTGGCATTGAGATATTTTAGGAAAAAAAATTAAAAAAAAATAGATTTTTCTCTCTTATCTCTTATATTTCCTCCAATAATTTTTAAACGTTAATATCTTTTATATACGAGATTTTTTAAAGAAAAAAATTACGCCAAATTAACGAGCGTTTTATTATCTTTCCAACGAGTACCATAGTGTTATATAAAAAACGGAGAAAAAAAACGACTATTTTTTTGTAGGGTTCTGTTCATACAGGAAAAAAAACACAAAGTGTTCAGGTAAATCATTAATCATGTATAAGGCAAGTCACTAATTATGTTTCGGTAAATATGAATTCTATTTTCAACATGCGTTAGCATTGGAGTTATACATTGTTTTAGGTTAGATATTAATATTAGAGTTATACATTGTTTAAGGTTGGACGTTAACATTGGAGATACATTTTAAATTGTTTTAGGTTAGGTGTTACCCGAAGCTTTCCTGCATGTAACCGTAAAGCGCATCATTCTATTTTATATGTAAGATTAATATGTCATATTACATTTTATCAACCAACAGGTATTAGGTATTGTGTCAGGTTTGGAATTAGTTTTAAAAAAATTGTGGGTTTGGTGATAACTTATGGCAGAGATTTGTTTAAAATAATAATAATAATAATAATAATAAAAATAATAATAATAATAATAATAATAATAATATTCATTAATCATATATTGGCAAGTCATTAATTATGTTGTCATATTAGATATTTTATTATGTCATATTAGATATTTCAACCCGGGACGCTCTCCAACAGGTAATTGCTATATAAATGTCATTTTTATAGTTTAGATACTTCTAATTTTATTCACTTTACTTAGATTTCTCAACCCGGGACGCTCCCGGGGTATAAGCTAGTTTTATATAATGATAACTAAATAGATTTTGGCTTTGGTCGCCTACCGTATAGCATTTTAGTCCGTTAAAAATTACCATATTAATATACAAATATTTAATATTTACGAATAAAAAGAAGCCAAACTACCCGAATTTACGCCCCCAACAGTTTTGTTTTGATTGTAACGAAGTTTTATATTTATAGTCAAAACGAACTCGTTGAACAAAATACAGACTATAAACCCTAGTGTTTGGACAATCTTCAAAAGTTGACGAGTTCTTAACCTACAAGCACATTATAGTTTGCACTAGATGTGCACAAAACAGGGGTTTTTTAAACCGGTTCTGGTTCTAGTTCCAGTTAATAAATCAATAACTGGTGTTGTGGGACCGGGTCGGGTATAGAACCAGATTTTAGGTTGGGAAGTGACAGGTTTGGCTCGGTCCCCTTTTTTTAAGAATTTTTGTCGTTATGGGCTGGGTCATGTATAACCAGCCAAACGGGAAACGGTTTCAAATCATAGAGTATGCAACTGATATATAAACGGTGGATAGGGTTGGGTATGGAACCTCTAGTTTGCCCTTTGCACCATTTTATAGAAGTAAAGAATTCATGTGTTTAAAGAAAGCCCATTATAGTCCATCAGAATATCAAATACACTTAATAGCCCAATAAGTTACCGGCAACCAAGAATATTCAGCAGCCCAATCACTGTTTTGCACAGCCCAAATAACATCACAATTGAAAAAAAAAAAAAAACAATTTTTAAACTAGACATTATTAGAGGTATATTATATTATATATATATATTTAAGTACAATGAAATGAATACCGATTTATAGCTAAAATGAGCCATCCTGCCCCACTAAAATGCGCCGCCGCCTTTATTTACTTTTTGGGGCAGTCACAAAATCAGGACCATTGAGGTATAAGTCTTTGTATGACCGTATATACAACAAACCATATAGGCAACCTTCCTCCCTAACCACACACAAAACCTTCACATAGACAGAAGCGGAAGAGAGATAGGGAGATGCAGGAGAGAGAGAGAGAGAGAGAGAGAGAGAGAGAGAGAGAGAGAGAGTAAAGTGATAGAGGAAGGAGCCGGCCATGAGAGAGAGAACCGATGAGTGAGAGAGAGAGAGAGGGAGGAGAGTACCATGACGGAGAAAGGAGCCGGCCATAGCTTCCTATTTCTTTGCATGTCACTTGATGGTAGACCAGACCATCGCTGAACAAATTCGATCTCCTATAACGGATTCCAGTGTTCCACTGGTCGCTAATCTTCATGAAAATGCTACCCAAAGACAAGTCGATAACCACAGGTGTGGTTACAACCGCACGGCCAGCATCCACCGCCGTTTGATTTTTGTAATTATGTGAATACTTTTATCCACTGTGTGCAGTGGCGGATCCAGAAATTTTTTTCAATGGGTTCATAGTTTTAATATGCTCTAATTTATATAAGCGGGCATAAAATTTTCCGGGTCGGGTTGACGCTTCGGGTCAGTTCTACGGTTCGGGTCAGATAAGGTTAATCGCATAAAGTTCACACAGAGCCGGTCCAACATTTTTAGAGGCTCTAAGCGAACTAAAAAGTCAGGGCCCTTTTGGATTATTTTTTTATATGCTCACCTCATTTACCCGGGCTTCAGACCGGCAACAATAAACTAAAAAAATTTTGGTTGGTAAGAGCAATGCCTCCTTTTTATTATTTTTCCTTAATTGGTGCAAAAAAGCATGAAGTTAAATTTGATGACGTCTAATTTGACTTTTAAGTTCATTACGCTTTACTAGTTAAAACCACTATAATGAATTGGAAAAGTGAAAACTAGTTTAGATATATAGTTACGTAACCATATATGTATTAGAAATTAAAATTACAATTTTGGTTCAATTTGTAATTTCATACTAAAACCAACAAGAATTACAAGTGAGGCGCGGGTAGACGGGCAACAAGCTGCGCCGCAAACCCTTTTTGAATAGCAAAACCTACTCTATTAAATATAAAGCTTGTGTCCTTGGCCGCGGGAGAGTTACTCTGCACCACCTTCTGCACTCGATCTAAAAACCGGATTGCATCGGGAGCAAGCCCCCCAAATGTGTCAAAAGCGAAGGGCACAAAGACGTGTTGGTTTTCAAGGCAAGCAGCTTCATGTTTGTCAACTTTCTTGGATTCAGCCTTTAGGACTGCTTGCCCTGCCACAAACCCCGAATCCCGAAGTCCCACCAAAGGAGACACCCCTGTGAGATCAACGCACGCGTGTTTTCCCTGCGCCCACCCAAACACAAGGACATCCGCTGGTCTTAGGGTGGACCGCCCCTCAAATGGATCCGTCATGGAAATAGATATATGTATACAATGAAATCTATTCGATTTGATTTTGAGACTTATTTTCTTCATTGAAATAGATATCTCGTTGGTCTTTCATCTTTGGAGTTGTCTCATGATCTGTAATGTAGAACTTGTTTTGAAACATCGTCATTGTCCAACTATGAATCAAAGGTTAGGAAAATTAGGGGCTCTGGAACTTTGGGGGCCCTAGGCGCTTGCCTAGTTTTACAAAACATTAGGGCCGGCCCTAGTTCACATAAGCATTCTAAGCATTAACAAATCTAACAATATTCATAATTTCTAAACCTATTAGGAATAAACAAATCCAGAATAAGGAATACCAGATCACATAGGGGAAGCTAGTGATACATATCTTGAAATTTTGATTGAAGCATTTTGTCAAGTAGTTGGCGTGCATCTTCAAACCTATCATTTTTAAACCAAAAAAGAAAACATCAGCCATAGCTCATAAACTATATGATAAACTCACAAACATACAATCACTTAGTACCTTAAACACATAGACAGTTAAGTTGGAAAACACATACGCGGGCGGTATTGGTTCAAGGTGGCTGTAAAGAAGAAAATGATTACAGATGGATCCAGAGCAGAGTCGAAAAATGGTTTTGAAGAGGGATTTTTTTCATTTTCACTCTCATTCTAAATTTGTCATTTTAAAGAAAACGAATGTAATAAGTTGTTTCATTGGAAGAGATACTTTGATGGGGGGAATTTGTTTCATTAGAAGCTCTATTTGGATGGGGGGATTTTGGAAATGAAAATGAAAATGCAGGAGGAGGGAATTTCTAATTTATTTTGGGTGGGTTTGTAGTTAAAAAAATAAAGAAAATAAATTCTGGGGGGGGGGGGGGGGGGGGGGGGGGGGGGTTGTGAGATAATATGCATATCTTTTGTATCAAAATGGACTCGAACCTTGTTTCCCTTCTATGTTGTAAAGCAACTTTTCCACTAAGCTGTGAAGGGTTTTGGTAATGGGTTCAGTCAAATTATATTAATGGGTTTAGACCAGTTTTTTCTATATGATTTCTACTAAAATTTCGAAACGCAATGGGTTCGCGTGAACCCGTAGCTGTCAACGTAGATCCGCCCCTGAGTGTGTGGTTGAGATTTGAGAAAGACTAGAAAAAATAAGACTTTTACTTTTCCATTGTGTGGGTGAGATTAATTTCCGTTTTTTTATTAGCTTGTTATTAATAATTAATCGTTTATATTAATTTATGGTACATCAGATAAATATGCAAATTGCTTTTTAAGTTATTAAACTTTTTTTCCTGGTATATAGTTTGGTGAGAGTATCTTTGCATATAAAATATAGTTTTTCTTCATATCATAGGCTATACAAGTCCGTGTACTGTGGCAGTAGCCTAGCAAACAGTCGCAAAGCTTAATTTTAAGATGTTGTAGCAGAAAGTCACGAGACCTAATAACTTTACATAATATGAAAGCAAATCAATGGGGATCGGGCTTTATATATACAAACTTTTGGGACAAAAATGGGGAACACTCACACTACTGAGCCAAAAAACGGTGAGGGCAGGGATAACCTCTTGCTAACAAACCGAACCGATTTATACCGAACACCTGTTTTCAATCGATGTCAATCGCGTGTGGATATCGTTTTGCTTATATCACGATTTTATTTATTTTTGGTTGCTATAACGAATATCGTTACCTTAGCGAAATGAACAGACACTCATCAAATTCCAGTCGTGTTGTGCACCGGCGCAACGCGCCGTTTCATAGCACTAGTTGTATTTATTTACTATTTTGAGTAGATATTATTTGAGTGCTTATCACATAAAGATAATTTAGAGTGCTTAAGTATTTATATCCATAGTATATTAGTCTTTTAGTTTAATTACCTTGTATTATCTGAATATATTATTAAGAGTAGACCTGGCAATTTCAATCCATCTAGTTAAGTTTTGGTTGTTTTGGGTTTAAAATTTGACCTTGTGGGTTAAAATGGGTTTAGTATAATTTTCAAGGGGGTTAGGATGAGTAATTTTAATTGTAGAAAATACGTAAATGGGTCAAGATGGGTATGTCAAAAAAAAAAATGGGTCAGGATGGTATTTTTAGATAATCATATACAAATCTAAATTAAAATTCACCCAACACCAAAAGCGTTGATGCCTCACAGAAATCAATGTCACTAAAAACAAAAAATTATATCTTTTGAATTTGTTGATAACCCAGTCGGTTTGAAATCGTTCGGGTCGTTAACGGACGGCCATGTCGAAACAACACGGGTCGTTAACGAGACCGATCTCATCGAAACGGTTTGAGTCGTTAGCAGGCTTAATCGAGTCCAAACGATCTGGGTTGTTGACCGGCCCATTCGGGTCGAAATGGTCTGGTCGTTGACAAGCCCGGTCGGGTCGAAACGGTCCGGCTTGCAAACGGGATCGGTCAGGCCGAAATGGTCCGGGTCGCTAACGGGCCCGGTCAGGCCGAAACAATCCGGGTCGCTACGGGACGGGTTAGGTTGAAAGGGTCAGGGTCGTTACTGGGCCCGGTCGGGTCAAAGCGGTCTGGGTCGCTACCGGGCCCGGTCGGGTCGATACGGGACAGGTCAGGTTGAAACGGTATGTGTCACACCCTCAAAATCCACTTGCGGAGTTTTACCGCGAGGCGTATGACAAACCAGGATCCAAACCAACGATCACAATAAACAAGTCTAAATGAACATAATGTAATTTCAAAAACAATGTTTAAAATCCCCAATCACAGCGGAAGCTTATTCAAAACATAATCCCAAAATAAACCAAGTGTTCAACGTTTGAAAACCATGCAATCCTAACTAGACGCCGTGCAGACGCGTGCGCCCTAGTTCCATTGTGCTACCTTAGCGACCTGAGAAAACATGTAAAAGTTTACGTCAGCACAAAAATGCTGGTGAGTTTACAGGTTTTGTAATCCAAGTACCAAGTTCAACCTGTCCATACTATAACAAATCGAAAACCAAAGTACGCTAGCTAGGCGTATGTTTTGTTACTATCACGATTGGAAAACCATTACTAACTCGCAAACCAGATGTCGTGCCCGATGTAGTAACCTGTTGTTCCTGTTTGAGACAATATGCACCCGCCGACCCTCCAAGTCGACGAGCGGGGTTGGTCACTCCCAATAGCGCTATTCACATTTCCCCGTTGTGCAAACCCGCACATTCATGGTTCCCCCGGGACTTCCAAAGATCGTATAGTACACAATAGAAACCCATAGTATGACAGTAGTTACCAAACATAAGTTTTAACACATGTTTTCTCCCCCGAAAAGTGAAACCAGTTAAAAGAGGGGCCGTAAACTCACCTTAAGTTGCGTTACTTCGTAATACGAATAAACTCAGCAGCTATGCTAGTCCCGTAAAGCGGCGACCTAACATATAACAGTTACAAGTACTTAGACTAATAACCCGCGGGTTAGTTAGTCCCTAGATGTCCAGACCGTAACCAAGTTCGTTTGAAAGCACAGTGACTGTTTAACTGACCCAATGTACAAGACTCGACATCCCATTGGTGACCAGAGACTCCCCGTGTTATGTTTACGCTCCCAAACAAACAATCATGCAATCATACTTAACATACGTTAACGTCCAACAAGTTATAGCACGTAGTTCACGTATCACATAATTACATCCAAACATATGTTACCAAGTTATTAGATATGTTACGGGGTTCCTAGCATGTTCCTAGATGTCAAATCGGGTCTCGGAATGCTAATTTACACTTACAGCAGCAGTACACGCGATTAGGAAAAGTCAACTAGCATTTAGGTTGGTCAACTGGCATTTAGGAAGGCTAATTGCATGTAATATAGGCATTTAGGGTCATAAGACATGTAAATCTTGACTTTATAGGCGATTAGGGCTATAAGACATGTATTTCAGGACTTAACTAGCATTTAGGATCACAATTGCATGTAATAGAGGCATTTAGCCCCCAATTGCATGGTATATAGGCGATTAGGGCCTCTTTATAGGCGATTGGCCTCCTAATCGCCTATAACATAGGCGATTAGGGTTGCTAATCGCCAATAACCCAGCTGTTCCGGTTTTTCGCGCGTTTAACACTCCAAATTAGATCCAGAATGCGTGTAATCATCCAATATCAATCCAAAAACTATACCAAACATGTTTAAACCAAAATCCTTCGTTTAGCCTCGTATTATCAGCCCTGCATGCAACTATGTAATCCAAACACTATACACCTAACATGAAACATCACATTAACATGCATAACTATAACCCTAATGAACAATTACTCAGATCCTATCATCATGCCATCATTATTAATCTGAAACTAACCTAATAACATGTAATCATCCATCTTGAATCATAAAAA
The DNA here is from genome assembly GCA_028751855.1 of Ambrosia trifida. Classification (NCBI taxonomy): domain Eukaryota; kingdom Viridiplantae; phylum Streptophyta; class Magnoliopsida; order Asterales; family Asteraceae; genus Ambrosia; species Ambrosia trifida. The sequence continues at coordinate 40,414,477 of CM054128.1, read as the reverse complement.
CCCTAGCTTTTAATCATAAACACACATAACACATGTATGATAGATAGAATCCGATTAACAACACTTATTAACGATTTTCAGAAAGCTTATTTGTTTTAGAACAGGTCTGGACCATTAGGGATTTAATAAAAACGTTAATAAAGATTGCATGGATGGAAACCACACCTTAGATTTGTGAAAGATTGATGAAATAAGCTTGAAACCTTGTGTTTTGATCAAAAATCACGTTCCAGAGGTTGTGTGTGTGTGTTGGGGCGGGTTATGGGACGACTAGGGTTGCTATTATGAAGTTTAGGAGGTCAAGCATTGTATTTATAGTCGTTTTTAGTCGTCCAGCACGTAACACGCGATTGTGCAGCATTTACACGCGATTAGCATTGCTAATCGCATGACTGTGCATGCATTTAGGGCTAATCGCCCCCTGTAGCATGCATTTAGCATGCTACTCGCCCCTGATGTTCCCCAATCGCATACCCTATAGGCGATTGGGCTCCCCTAATCGCCTATAGGGGTTGGTTCCATGTATTTTGCGCGTTAAACCCCGTTTTAACATATGTTAACACATTTTCACATACCGACAAGTCACATAATGATTTTAAACACATAACACTTGCAAACAACCATATTCACACTCGTTCACCAATTCCCGGGACTCGAGACTTGTATGTTCCGTATGACCTGACGATTCTACGAATCGTCACCTTTTGTACACTTGGTTAAGGACTGACATCTAATGCACCTCTAGACTAACATCCGATGATCCTCTATACTAAACTGATAGTTCCCGAACCATAACACGACTTAACTAACCCAGTTAAGTACAATATACGCGTGACTCGCTAAGGTAGACTTTCATCTAGACAACGTTGTTAACCAGAAATTGCCGGGTGTCACATCATCCCCACGTTAAAAGAATTTTCGTCCCGAAAATTGTACAAGTACCAAAAGGAATGACGAAAGAAACAAACAAAAGATAGAAACCAAGAGAGAGATTTACCCGAGTTGTCACATCATCCCCACGTTAAAAGGAATCTCGCCCCGAGATTCATTCAGCTGCAGTGGAGACATATCTCGATTCGAACGCTTCCTTAGGAAAGAGATGAGGATATTTAGACTTCATCTGATCCTCCCGTTCCCAAGTGTACTCTGGTCCCCGGTTCGAGTTCCAGCGAACCTTAACAATGCGAATCTTGCTATGACGTAGGCTACGAATCTTGTAATCCAGAATTTCCACAGGTTCTTCCACAATTCGAAGACGATCATCAACCTTGATCTCTTCCAGTGGAATGATGAGAGACTCGTCAGCCAGACACTTCTTTAAGTTGGACACATGGAAGACGTTATGTACGTTACCGAGCTCCGTCGGTAAATCAAGACGATACGCCACCGGTCCAATCCGTTCCAGGATCGTAAATGGACCGACATATCGAGGGTTGAGTTTGCCACGCTTCCCAAAGCGTATGACGCCCTTCCACGGTGAAACTTTCAGAAGTACCTTGTCATCAATTTGGAATTCCAATGGCTTGCGACGTTGATCAGCATAACTCTTTTGCCGATCCCGTGCCGCTGCCAACCGGTTACGAATCTGTACGATCTTTTCCGAAGTTTCGTACACTAGTTCAGGCCCAGTGAGTTGACTCTCACCCACCTCAGCCCAACAAAGAGGAGACCGGCATTTCCGCCCGTATAGTGCCTCGAACGGAGCTGCCTTGATACTCGTGTGATAACTATTGTTGTATGAGAATTCTACTAACGGTAAATGAGCTTCCCAACCTTTGCCAAAATCGATCACACATGCCCGCAGCATGTCTTCTAAAGTTTGAATCGTGCGCTCACTCTGACCGTCAGTCTGTGGATGGTAAGCTGTACTCATGTCTAGTTGGGTACCCAAAGCCTTGTGCAACGACTTCCAGAAGTGAGAAGTAAAGTGGGAATCACGATCCGAAATAATAGAAACCGGCACCCCGTGCTTAGAAACAACTTCCTTCAGATAAAGACGAGCCAAACGATCCATGGTGTCGGTCTCTTTAATAGCGAGAAAATGGGCTGATTTCGTCAACCGATCAACAATCACCCATATCTTATCATTCCCGCTTGGTGATTTAGGAAGTTGCGTGACAAAATCCATGGTAATCCGTTCCCATTTCCACTTCGGAATTTCAGGTTGTTGCAAGAGACCCGACGGTTTCTGGTATTCCACTTTGACCTTAGCACAGGTCAAGCATTTGCTCACGTATGAGGCTATATCCGACCTCATGTTTGGCCACCAGTAAAGCACCTTCAGATCTTGGTACATCTTATCCGAACCAGGATGAATAGAATACCGGGACTTGTGAGCCTCATCTAAAACAAGCTCCCGAAGTCCCCCGAATAAAGGAACCCATATGCGTTCTGCGAAGTAATGCAGGCCATCAGGCCTTCGCTCGAGGTGCTTGTCAGCACCGTGCATAGTCTCAGCTTTAAGGTTTTCCTCCTTCAAAGCTTCTAACTGAGCAGAACGGAGTTGGTCAGGTAGAGACGAATGAATGGTGAGTTGCAACGCCCGAACGCGACGAGGTTTAGTTGATTCCTTCCTGCTCAAGGCGTCTGCTACAACATTCGCCTTGCCAGGATGGTACTTAATGGCACAATCATAGTCATTCAGAAGTTCAATCCAACGACGCTGTCGTATGTTCAAATGTTGTTGGTCGAAAATATGTTGAAGACTCTTGTGATCGGTGTAGATGGTGCATTTGGTACCGTACAAGTAATGTCTCCAAATTTTCAACGCGAAAACCACTGCACCCAACTCCAAGTCATGGGTGGTGTAGTTCTTCTCGTGCACCTTGAGTTGACAAGAAGCATACGCAATCACTTTCTCGCGTTGCATCAACACGCAACCGAGGCCATGAATAGAAGCATCACAGTAAACAACGAAATCATCAGGGCCTTCGGGTAAGGACAAAATAGGAGCAGAACACAGTTTAGACTTTAGTTCCTGAAATGCTGACTCTTGTGGTTCACCCCAGTCAAATTTTCTATCCTTCTGAGTAAGAGTGGTGAGGGGTTGAGCGATCTTCGAGAACCCCTGAATGAAACGACGATAATAGCCCGCAAGGCCTAGGAATTGCCGCACCTCAGTTGGCGTCTTTGGTGCTCCCCAGTCCTTGATCGCTTCGATCTTAGCTGGATCGACATGAATTCCTAGTTCATTAACCACATGTCCTAGGAACTAAACTTCGCGTAACCAAAAGTCACACTTTGAGAACTTGGCGTAAAGTTGTTCCCGTCGCAAGAGTTCCAAAACCAAACGTAGGTGTTCCTCGTGTTCAGTCTTGTTCTTGGAGTAAATCAGAATGTCATCAATAAACACAATGACGAACTTGTCAAGATATGGTTTGCAAACGCGGTTCATCAAATCCATGAAAACCGCCGGTGCGTTCGTGAGACCAAAAGGCATGACCAAGAACTCATAATGGCCATAACGTGTACGAAAGGCAGTCTTTGCAACGTCAGCTTCCCTTACGCGCAACTGGTGATAACCGGACCTCAAATCAATCTTGGAGTAGTAACTAGAACCCTGGAGTTGGTCGAATAGATCATCAATACGTGGAAGAGGATAACGATTCTTGACGGTCAATTTGTTTAGTTCTCTGTAGTCCACACACAATCGGAAACTTCCATCCTTCTTCTTAACAAATAGAATCGGGGCTCCCCAAGGGGAAGAACTTGGTCTGATGAAACCCTTGTCCAAGAGTTCCTGTAACTGACTAGACAATTCCTGCATCTCAGGAGGTGCAAGACGGTAGGGGGCCCGAGCAATAGGAGCAGCCCCTGGTACAAGATCAATACCGAACTCAACCTGACGATGGGGAGGAAGACCAGATAAATCATCGGGAAAAACATCAGGAAACTCGCGTACAACAGGAATATCGTCGATCTTCTTCTCGTCGCTAGAGGAAACAGATAAAAGCGCCAAAACAGCCGAATAACCCTTTCGAAGACACTTAAGGGCCTTCATGCTAGAGATGATATTTAGCGGAACACCGCCCTTGACACCGTACACAGAAAGGAATTCTCCATCAGGGAGAGGAATCCGAATAATCTTGTCGTAACAGACAATCTCCGCGCGATACAAAGACAACCAATCCATGCCTACCACAACGTCAAAACTACCCAAAGGTACCGGCATAAGGTCGATGGGGAACGACAAACCCGACAACTCTAGTTGACACTCCCGAAGGATACAAGTAGCCTCAATCTTTTTACCGTCAGCCAACTCAATAATATACTTAGCCTCTAATGGTACGGGTACTACATCTAGCAGTCGACTAACTTCCATGGATACAAAACTCTTGTCGGCACCAGAATCAAATAAAACACTAACAGAGCGATTATTGAGAAGGAACGTACCGGTAACTGTGTCAGGATCCTGTCTAGCCTCAGCGGCTCCAATGACGAAGGCACGTGCATTCCTGCCACCGCCCCCGTTGTTCCCGTTACCGTTGTTTCCGCCCTGCTTCAGTTTCGGGTAATCCTTCTTGTAATGTCCAGTCTCACCACAGTTGTAACATCCTTGTTTTCCCGTAGTTCCTTGAGCAGCAGGAGCCGGGGTATTGCTTGGGGCCTGGGTCGATGGAAGTGTAGCCCGACAATCTTTAGCAAAATGCCCAATTCGCTGGCAGCGATGGCAACGGTTACTGTCGCAGTTCCCTTGATGATGACGCCAACACTTGTTACACTTAGGCAGTTTCCCCGCATAACCACCCTGTTTGTTACCCGAAGAAGAAGAACCCCCGCTATCAAATCTCTTACCCTGTTGTGCTGGTGCAGATCCTTTCCCTTCATTATCCCACTTGCGCTTGTTGTTCTCTGGGGCCTTGACAGTCGAACCCTTAGCAGGCAAAATACCCTCATTCACCTTCAAGTTTGTCATCCTATGAGCTGATCGGACCACCTCTGAGTATGTAGGATGATTTCCCGCAGCTACCAACCCTGCGATCTCTGGTACTAGCCCCGAGATATAATGCTCAATCCTTCTGTATTCTGGGACATGCAGATCGGGACACAACACTGCCAACTCATTACGCCTCACAGTATACTTCTCAATTTCAGACCCAGACATCTTGAGGTTCCACACTTCGTGCTCTAACTTCTGCACCTCTTCCCTTGGACAGTACTCACGCTTCAACAGTTGGACAAAGTTTTCCCAAGGCATAGCATACGCCTCCCCAATACCCATATTCTGGGTGATGTTATTCCACCAGGTCAAAGCAACATCTTGGAATAACGCAGCAGCATACTTGACTCGATCCTCTGGGAGACAGTTACACATCAGAAACACTGACTCCACCTTTTCCAACCACCTAAGTAGGCTCACCGCACCCTCAGTGCCAGAGAATTCCTGGGGCTTACAGTCCCGAAACATCTTATAGGTACACATGGGTGGGGGTGGGTTAACAGGACCACCTGAAATGAAACGCATGAGAAACCACGAAGAAGGTAAACAAGGTTCACCAATGAGGCAAGGAAAATGGATAAATCAACTTACCACCACCATTGTGCCCCAACTGGAAGGCAGCTTGTAGCAAGTTGTTCAGATCATCCTGTGATAGGTTAACACCTCCACAACCACCAGCACCACCGCGACCACCACCACGTCCACCATTGCGACCACCTCCACATCCTCCTCGTACTCCAGACATGATTTTGGCAGAAAGAACGAGAAAATTTAGTTTCGCAGATAATGATAACCACTAACGTTCACAAGATCAAAGCTAGATCCAATCCAGGACTATCCCTTCAAACCCAGAGCTCACTAGGGCTTCCATGCATTTCGGTTTATGATTTTGTGTGCACCCAAAATGATAAACCGCTCTACATGGTCCTCCGAGTGTTCTCCTAGTTCAAAGTTCAAATCACCGAACATAGACTCTTAGCTATACACCGTAATGCTACGGTAGTTCATGGCAAGTGTTTCTATTGGAGTATGGAAAGGAGATGTCCGAGCCTTGGACAAATCTCAAGAGTACACGATTTACCCCAATATACCGCACTGCCTAGAAAACAAGTAACCCGACATAAGATAGAACGAATGATGTAACATAGGAAGGTCAAATGATTCAGAGACACCCCGACAAGCCCATACGTAAACCACCATAATGTTTAGTACTATGTGATCGTCTAGTGTGTGCGACTCGGCTATAGACTAGACTCTACATGCAGTCCTAGTTCACTATAACCATTGGCTCTGATACCAATCTGTCACACCCTCAAAATCCACTTGCGGAGTTTTACCGCGAGGCGTATGACAAACCAGGATCCAAACCAACGATCACAATAAACAAGTCTAAATGAACATAATGTAATTTCAAAAACAATGTTTAAAATCCCCAATCACAGCGGAAGCTTATTCAAAACATAATCCCAAAATAAACCAAGTGTTCAACGTTTGAAAACCATGCAATCCTAACTAGACGCCGTGCAGACGCGTGCGCCCTAGTTCCATTGTGCTACCTTAGCGACCTGAGAAAACATGTAAAAGTTTACGTCAGCACAAAAATGCTGGTGAGTTTACAGGTTTTGTAATCCAAGTACCAAGTTCAACCTGTCCATACTATAACAAATCGAAAACCAAAGTACGCTAGCTAGGCGTATGTTTTGTTACTATCACGATTGGAAAACCATTACTAACTCGCAAACCAGATGTCGTGCCCGATGTAATAACCTGTTGTTCCTGTTTGAGACAATATGCACCCGCCGACCCTCCAAGTCGACGAGCGGGGTTGGTCACTCCCAATAGCGCTATTCACATTTCCCCGTTGTGCAAACCCGCACATTCATGGTTCCCCCCGGGACTTCCAAAGATCGTATAGTACACAATAGAAACCCATAGTATGACAGTAGTTACCAAACATAAGTTTTAACACATGTTTTCTCCCCCGAAAAGTGAAACCAGTTAAAAGAGGGGCCGTAAACTCACCTTAAGTTGCGTTACTTCGTAATACGAATAAACTCAGCAGCTATGCTAGTCCCATAAAGCGGCGACCTAACATATAACAGTTACAAGTACTTAGACTAATAACCCGCAGGTTAGTTAGTCCCTAGATGTCCAGACCGTAACCAAGTTCGTTTGAAAGCACCGTGACTGTTTAACTGACCCAATGTACAAGACTCGACATCCCATTGGTGACCCGAGACTCCCCGTGTTATGTTTACGCTCCCAAACAAACAATCATGCAATCATACTTAACATACGTTAACGTCCAACAAGTTATAGCACGTAGTTCACGTATCACATAATTACATCCAAACATATGTTACCAAGTTATTAGATATGTTACGGGGTTCCTAGCATGTTCCTAGATGTCAAATCGGGTCTCGGAATGCTAATTTACACTTACAGCAGCAGTACACGCGATTAGGAAAAGTCAACTAGCATTTAGGTTGGTCAACTGGCATTTAGGAAGGCTAATTGCATGTAATATAGGCATTTAGGGTCATAAGACATGTAAATCTTGACTTTATAGGCGATTAGGGCTATAAGACATGTATTTCAGGACTTAACTAGCATTTAGGATCACAATTGCATGTAATAGAGGCATTTAGCCCCCAATTGCATGGTATATAGGCGATTAGGGCCTCTTTATAGGCGATTGGCCTCCTAATCGCCTATAACATAGGCGATTAGGGTTGCTAATCGCCAATAACCCAGCTGTTCCGGTTTTTCGCGCGTTTAACACTCCAAATCAGATCCAGAACGCGTGTAATCATCCAATATCAATCCAACAACTATACCAAACATGTTTAAACCAAAATCCTTCGTTTAGCCTCGTATTATCATCCCTGCATGCAACTATGTAATCCAAACACTATACACCTAACATGAAACATCACATTAACATGCATAACTATAACCCTAATGAACAATTACTCAAATCCTATCATCATGCCATCATTATTAATCTGAAACTAACCTAATAACATGCAATCATCCATCTTGAATCATAAAAACCCTAGCTTTTAATCATAAACACACATAACACATGTATGATAGATAGAATCCGATTAACAACACTTATTAACGATTTTCAGAAAGCTTATTTGTTTTAGAACAGGTCTGGACCATTAGGGATTTAATAAAAACGTTTATAAAGATTGCATGGATGGAACCACACCTTAGATTTGTGAAAGATTGATGAAATAAGCTTGAAACCTTGTGTTTTGATCAAAAATCACGTTCCAGAGGTTGTGTGTGTGTTGGGGCGGGTTATGGGACGACTAGGGTTGCTATTATGAAGTTTAGGAGGTCAAGCATTGTATTTATAGTCGTTTTTAGTCGTCCAGCACGTAACACGCGATTGTGCAGCATTTACACGCGATTAGCATTGCTAATCGCATGACTGTGCATGCATTTAGGGCTAATCGCCCCCTGTAGCATGCATTTAGCATGCTACTCGCCCCTGATGTTCCCCAATCGCATACCCTATAGGCGATTGGGCTCCCCTAATCGCCTATATGGGTTGGTTCCATGTATTTTGTGCGTTAAACCCCGTTTTAACATATGTTAACACATTTTCACATACCGACAAGTCACATAATGATTTTAAACACATAACACTTGCAAACAACCATATTCACACTCGTTCACCAATTCCCGGGACTCGAGACTTGTATGTTCCGTATGACCTGACGATTCTACGAATCGTCACCTTTTGTACATTTGGTTAAGGACTGACATCTAATGCACCTCTAGACTAACATCCGATGATCCTCTATACTAAACTGATAGTTCCCGAACCATAACACGACTTAACTAACCCAGTTAAGTACAATATACGCGTGACTCGCTAAGGTAGACTTTCATCTAGACAACGTTGTTAACCAGAAATTGCCGGGTGTCACAGTATGGGCCGTTACAGGGCCCGGTTGAAATGGTCTGGGTTGTTACCGGACCCGGTCGGGTCTAAACGGTATGGGTCCTTACCGGGCCCGTTCGGGTTGAAAGGGTCCGGGCTGCTACCGGTCTTGTCGGGTCAAAACGGTCCGGGTCGTTACCGGGCCCGGCAAGGTCGAAACGGTCCGGGTCGCTACCGGGCCCGGCTAGTTCGAAATGGTCCGGTTCAAGTTGAAACGGTCTGGGTCGCTACCGGGCCCGGTCGGGTCGAAACGGTCCGGGTCGCTACCGGGCCCGGACGGGTCGAAACAATCCGGGTCGCTACGGGACGGGTCAGGTTGAAACGGTCTAGGTCGTTACCGGGTCCGGTCGGGTCGAAACGGTCCGTGTCGCTACCGGGCCCGGCCAGTTCAAAACGGTCGGGGTCCGGTTGAAACGGTCTGAGTCGTTACCGGGCCCGGTCGGGTCGAAATGGTCTGGGTCGCTACCGGGCCCGGCCGGGTCGAAACAATCTGGGTCGCTACGGGACGGGTCAGGTTGAAACGGTCTGGGTCGTTACCGGGCACAGTCGGATCGTAACGGTCCGTGTCGTTACCGGGCCCGATCGGGTCGAAACGGTCCGGGTCGCTACCGCTCCCGTCGGTTCGAAACGGTCCGGGTCGTAACTGGGTCCGACCGGGTTGAAACGGTTCGGGTCGCTACCGGGCCCGGCCGTGTCACTACGGGACGGGTCAGATTGAAACGGCCTGGTAGAAACGGTCCGGGTCGCTACGGGACGGGTCAGGTCGTAACAGTTATGGTCGCTACCCCGGCCCGGCCGGGTCGTAACGGTCCGGGTTGTTATCCAGCCCGATAGGGTCGAACTGGTCCGGTTCAAAATGAAATATTTCAGGTCCCTTAAAATTTTATTTTAAAGTTTATTTTTGTTTTTTTTTTATTTACTTTTTAAATTTTTTATTGTTATTTTAATTTTTTCAAAATTTTTTAATCTATTTTAATGTGAACCTATCTTAATCCAAACCATTCATACCCAAACCCAAACCCATCTTGATCCAACCCATCTTAACCTATTTTTATAATCTACCCATCTTGACCTAAACCCATTTTAACCCAACAACCAACCCAACCCAACCTACCCATTTTGCCACCCATAATTAAGAGTTGCCAGCAAAATTTTCCCATGTATAAAGAATCGTTTCGACATCAAAATATGTTGTCTTACATGTTAAATTATCATTTAACATTCATAGATTGACCCATAAAGCTACCTCCCTTACTTAGAAATTTAGGCAAACTGGGAGTGGGTTCACCACACCCTTTACCATTAACGGTCATCGGGTAGCTAAGATGATGAACCGCCATGTCACTTGGTTCATTGGGGTGCATACTTGTTCTAGCTCTTTTATAGCAACCACCTCACCCTTCTCACGCAATTCATAGTCCTTGGTTGCTTGAAACACCTCTCGATTCTACCTACGTGATCTGCCCAAAGTGACATCCTGCACTCGAAAGAAATCACAAAACTTACACTACAATATCAAGTTAGATTTCCAAATTTAAAAATTGGTAGCCTGCTTTATGAACTATAGTGTAGGTATTTTGTAAATCATGTAACTTGTTTTCTTAATAAAATCATGTCAAATATTATTATACAAAGTTAAAATAATACAATAACAATTCATATTTCTGAATAAAAGCAAAGTTATATGCATTAAAATTACTCTTGACAATGCCTTTCAAGAAGAAGAAAATAGTATTTCACAGTAGATTGCTTCCATGAAAGAAGCTTATACAAGCAGCAACAGTTACATATGACACTAGGCAACGATCGATAAAAGTGATTGTTACTCACGGGCCTTTTCTTTTGTATTCTACTATAAAACATCAAACAATAACTAGAAAAACAAACAACCTTAAACGTATACCAACCCCATAAACTCCGACTGCGTGTGCTATCTCAGGACTAAAGGTTCAACTGACTCCATCAAAATCCGTATGGAAAATGGTCTTCGTTTTCGAATATTCCTGTTAAGGTTTGGTTTGGTGAATATTGTGACATGTATCCAAAATGATTAAGATCATCAAATTGTTCAACTTCCTCTGTAAAATTCGAGTATGATGAACTTGGTGAGATCTCAAACTGGTGATATGGTTGCCATGGACTCATTGGGTTCGGAATATCGTTCGGTGTGAAATACCCAAATTGCCCTTCTTGTTCTTTCGACTGTTCCTGCATTGTCATGAAAATCATGTTGGAATTTGGCCCTTTTGAACATAGCTTAAAATGTGTTTAGTGATACTATGGGACCAATTTATTCATATATGAATATGACTTTATGTGTTTTATATTAAGCGCGTCAAATAAAAGAAATATAAGTTAAAAAGAGAGTGGGCCCACACGTTTAACGTTGTCAAAAGTAAAGATTTAGCTTGTTGTTTTAGTAATATTTCTTTTTAATCATAGTTAGCCCTTATTTGTTTATAGACTTAGAATAGACAAAAAAGCGTTTGTGGGTCAACCTGTTTTGACACGTACTTGTTACTTAACTTGCCCAACCTGCTCATCTCGACATGGTAAAATAACATTGTCATTACGGATGATATATCATAAATCCCCTAACGGTTAAATTATATGCTATTGAACCAACTATAATCATTACCTTCGACGAATCAAGAATCAAATCAGGCGAGACCCAAAACATCGAAGGCTTGCTAAGGCCCGTCGATGAAGATGGTTCTTTATCCGAAGTAGACGTTTTCTCAAAAGAGGTAAGAGGACTCGATAAGTTACTCACATTACCCATACGAGTGCTTGTTTGAAGAACCATGGACTCGTTGATAAATCCATTAGAACTACTTCCAAGTTCCTTGGTACTCAGTTCACTAGTCACATAGCTCACTTTTGACTCATTCTTTTTTGTCACACGACACAAAGCAAACGGTCCCTGCAAATTCAACACGTCGTTAAAAACTTAAAATCATTACTACGACGAATCTTTAAACAAAGTTATTAATCAAAAAGATGTAACAAGACGCGAGTTTTTTTAGAATTTTTACTTGGAAACTTGGTGTCCCTCCAGAAACATCATCACATAACCTATACTCGTGCATCATCCACTCTGTCCGGTCACCTAATGGTGCTCTACCGCGATAAAAGACAAGGGTCTTGCGATACCCTACTAAAGAAGATTGGCAAGAGACTTTTCGGTCTTTGCCTGTGGCTTTCCAATAACCTGATTTTGTAGCTCTATTCGTGCGCGATCCATTTGGGTATTTGCGATCGCGTGGAACAAAAAAGAACCACTCCATATCGCGATTTGGAAGAAAAGATTTATCTGTAATTAACATTTAACACACCAATCAAAAAAGTATCCTATGATTAAAGATCACCATCATAGATGCTTTAAAGATAAAAAGAAAGATTCTATAACACTATCATTTTCTGAAAAGTTTCATGATCTAAGTTCATAATCTTTACAAAAAAGAGATAAAGCTTCAAAACCAATCAACTCAACCGCGTGTTAAGTAATTTTTTTATCGAGGCACAGGGACGAAGCTTAGTGAGGGCCAGGGCACCGATTTTTGACTTAGTAGTATAAATTCTCCGGTTTTATAAAAAAAATTGTACTTTTTGAGTCCGGCCCCCACTAATTTGTAAAAAAATGGGTTTGGTGACTTTCGCCCCCACCATCCAAAAGTTCAAGCTTCGCCACTGTTGAGGCATAAACATCAAACTAAGCTCACCAGGCAACTCCCATGGATCAAACTTATACAATTCGACAGCCGGAATCACTTCAAGTTCAATTTCAAGTCCTTGAACCTTCCTTTTAAGGTAATAACCAATAAGTTCTTCATCAGTCGGATGAAACCGAAAGCCCGGTGGCAGTGTTGCCCCACCCATACCTCCCTATTCTTGAATTCAAAAATTTGTACACAATCTTGAACAAAAAAATTGAAAAAAAATCGATCGAAATTATAACAAACGATGTCAAAGTTTCGATTAAGCAAGTGGTTAAGTGCCTGTATTACACCTATTGAAAATTTGAAATATCCAAAAATAAAAACTTTTTTCAACAATGAATTTATTTTCAAGAATTGCAATCAAGTTCCATAAAATTCTTCCGTTGTTCAACACGATCATCTTCTTCGAAAACTTTCGATAAATACTTTAACAATCTAACCACTACCCAAAAACCCAAGTTGTCAAATTTTTAAAAATTGTGAAAACAAAAACTTATTGTGTTTTGTAAAAATTTGGAAATTTTTGTTGTTGTGAGGGAAGAGGGGAGGTGAATGAATGGGAAATGGGATGGGTTATATACAGAATTTTGGGGGCAAAAAGTGAAATTTTTGAATAAAAAATATAAAAAAAAATATGAAAGGAACAAAAAACACCGAAAGTGGGATGGGGTATGTATGTCTGAAGCTAAAACAAAATTCCACATAAAAGCAACAATGAAGAACAACTCTCAAACCGTTCACACCTAAACCGTTATTCCCGCCAAAAAGGTTTTGCATGGTGGCCGTTGAGTTTGTGGTACAACTTCTAATGCATATAGTACAATTGGTTTTCCGTGTTTTAATCATGCATCATGTGGTGGCGTGGATAGCTAAAAGACAAAGGGGTACATACACTAATCGGGTTTGTCCCGATTGCTAAGTGTTTTGTGCCTTATGTCTAAGGTTTGATACCAAACCACATCGAGCCGGGGGTCTCACCGGAAGCAGCCTCTCTATTCTTAGGGGGTAGAGGTAAGGCTGTCTACATCTTACCCTCCTCAGACCCTACCTTAGCTTTGCTATAGGTGGGATTAACTGAGTATGATGATGATGATGATGATGATGGTTTTCCGTGTTTTATACTTTTAAATTGTGTTATTATTATTGGCACAATGATATTAGACTGGATGTGGTGGGTTGGCGCTCACACCACATTAACAATTAATGAGCGTGCCGTTAACCTTTCTGTTAAAGGCGTCAACTCGTCAAGGACGGGCTGGTCGTCCTTTTCGTTGTTTATATTTGGTTTAGTTAAATCAATACGGATTTTGGAGGGTTTAGTTTGTTAAATCCTAATTTGCACTTTGAATAAAGTACACTTATAGTCTCTATAGTCTTTAAATGTAAAATGTCAATTTTTATTCAAAATTTTAATAGAATAAGTGATATCAATTAAGTTGTCTTTTGATTCATAACGGCGCAAGAAAATTCTTGTTTTTTTTTTTTTGATGAAATGTATTTTATTATCTCTCTTTTTAAATGATTTTCTCCGATATTCGTTGTTCTCTTTTATGAACTATACATGTCAAGTCATCTTCATATGATGTAATTGACTAATTGTAATTCCTTTCATCATATCATAGGGGCAATTTTTTCTTATTTCTAAATCATTGGCCTTAACCATGCTCTCTCGAATTCAAATTCATAAAGGACAAGTAGTTCAAGATAGTTTGACAAAGAAGTAGTTAAAATTTTATGGACCTCCATTATTATTAAATCAAAACGTCATGAAAAATATACTTCATTTGTGACTATCCCAACTTACTTTTATTTTGATATATCGCATTCAAATTCATAAACTACAATTAGTTCAAGATAGATGGCAAAGTTGTTAAGGATTTATGGATCTTCATTAAATTATAATAGCATCATCATATATGAAAAATGTACTTTATTTGTGACTATGCCAAAACGACTTTGATTTTTATTTTGATAAAACAATCACATGTCATGTCATAGTATCATAAAAAATAAAACTAATGAAATATGTGTTTGATTCCATTCGGTCTTGACAGATGAGTTTAGAATTATATCTTACCGGTAAATTTACATGAAAACAATATAGGGCTGTTCATGAGCCGAATCGAGCTGAGTCAGGTCAAGCTCGCGTTCGACTTGGTTAAAACCGAGCCTGCTTGGCTCGGTGCGGATTTGAAACCGAGCTAAAAATCAAAGCTCGAGCTCGGCTTGGTTTGACTCGAATTTAAAACGAAAAAAAGAAAAATGGTTTTCAAAATTCAATAGTCTGAAATATTATTCAGTAGTTAAAAATAACACATTTAAAATAAGTTCAACATAATACATTACAAGCTAAAATCAAGTTCAAGCAAATACAAAATAAGTCTAAATTTCAACGGAATACAATATAAGTCCATCAACATACGAATTAACCCCCTAAATATGCAATAAATATCTGATTGAACTCCTAAATACTAACCTTTTTGAAATCAAAAGTAGTATTGAGTTTGATAACTTGAGTACTTGGACAATTATCATTATGCTATGGTTTATTTAAATAACTTGATTAGCTATAACTTCAATCCCAAACACACAATCTCCATGCTACTATTACCAAATATTAAATATGTAACATGTTCCCCATCTTTTTTAACATTTTTATAGTATATTATATATGTATAAAAAATATATATTAAAAATTAGAATTATCCGAGCCAAACCGAGCCGAGCTTGGCTCACTTTCTAACCGATCCGAGCCGGCTCGGCTCAGTTTCAAACCGAGCCATATCGAGCAAGCTTTTTTCAAGCTAAATCCGAACGAGCTTTGAGCGAGCTCTGAGCTACGAGCTTTTTGGACAACCCTAAAACAATATCAAGTTATTAGAAATATATATGATAAAACTTTAATTGCATTTAAATATGTTTTTTTTTAAAGGTGAACTTCAATAAAACGAGTAAAAATATGTAGTGACCAAGATTTCTTCTATGTTCTTTTCATCTTTTGTACCCAGATTACTTTAACCCTCGTATTATTTGTTCGTCTTCTCTAATAAATTTTTTTTTTCAATATGAGACATAATTCGAGCATAGTACATTTTTTTAGTAAATCTTTAATTTGAAGTGAATCTCTACGTCTAAAAATAAGATTCCTTTTAATATGAAATTGGGTACAAGCGAAGTAGCGAACCCTGTCGTAATTGATTGTTGGTAGTTTTGGGTTGAAATGAATTGTCAATTGATAGTTGGTTAGCTCTTTTGGCTCATTGGGGGTGCCACTGCCCCTTCACCCAAAGAGATTTTACACTTGTCTAAAAAACGATTTATTTATTTTTTCACAATGAAATACTTTTTTTTTTTTTTTTCACAATGAAATACTATATTTAGTTTGTAAATAATGGTACAACTTTAGAGAGACGGTTCAATAAATTACACGTCAGCTTGAGTAAGACAAAATAACTTTTTGACCTTTACTGTTGGTTGTCGTCAGCATCTACTCATTATCGAACCAAAAAGTGCTTCTTCAGTTTATTTGCCACTTTTTTGTACTCGTAATCCCTATTTCCAGACCCATAATATCCAACTACAGAACACTACAAATATAAATATAAATATAATTAAATATAGGATGCACATTCATAAAAGTATTTCCAATACACTCGGTAAATTAATACATTAAACAATCAATTGTAGGGATATTTACGGTTTAGTTCGGTCTTTTTACATGATTATTAGGACAAACCATATAAAACAGTTTGGTTTTGATTAATTTTTTAACCATTTAGATCAACTTCTTTACACACCCGTATCATTTTCAATGTTTTCAACCTACTAGAAACTCCATTGAATTGATAGGCTTATAAATAAAGGCTAACGAATGTTTCATTTTTAAGTATTAGCCTAGGCTCCTTAAATGAAGATGGGACAGCGAGCTTAATTCACTAGTTTGAGGCGCTTAACTTTTCCAATGAGAACTAGGATCTCTGGTAACCAACACGGCTCATAGCATCCTTAGCTGATATATAAAATTGTACAAGTTCAAATATTGTTGTGTTTTAAAAATACATTGCTGGGTGCGGTATACTCGGTTGGTTTAAAAACGAAAATCATAAACCGAACCATTAAACATTGGTTTTCAAACGGATAGTGTTACTCCTACAACAACCAAACTAACTGATTTTGATTGAATTGGATGATTCTGTTGGTTTCAATGTTTTTTAATATTCTGGGTTTAGTAATGTTGTTTTTGGAATGTCACAAAGTCGTTGGGAATAACATGAAGCTTGTCATCGGAGCATATAGCTTTTGTTAGTTGTTTACTTTTCCCCCGTTTCACACATGCTTTTATGTCATCAAAGTGTTTAAAACTCGTAGGCGGGACCAACTTGACGTGTCCGTTTATATCAATTAATATTATTAGGGTGGACTGGGCGTTATCAGAATTGGGCACGGATACCACATTATCAGCACGGTAACACCGCCGCCACTTGTTCTGGTAGGGGTCTCGTGAACTAAATACGAGTTCCATCTAACGGGCTGGTAACAAGCCATATTTATTACAACGGTCAAGTTTTATAATATATTTTATTACTTTTTGACCGTTTGAATTTATTTAATCATCATCATCATCATCATCATCATCATCATACTCAGTTAATCCCACCTATAGCAAAGCTAAGGTAGGGTCTGAGGAGGGTAAGATTTAGACAGCCTTACCTCTACCCCTAAGAATAAAGAGGTTGCTTTAATTAACATGAAACGGTAACATTTTTTTGACCGTGCTAGAGACACAGTTCGAGCATCATGGAGATGAACAGCTAGACGAGGAAGCGGATGACGCGCTTGAAGTTGAAGAAGTTGATGCAGGGGGGATGATGAAAGCGACGGGTAGGATGAAGGCGTTTGTATTTTTATTTTAGTTGATGTTTTTGTAAAAAAAAAATTATTTTAATGGGACGGTTTATTTTTTTAAGTTTTACAAACGATAGTTTTAATTCAAACGGTTATTTTTTTTAGTAAAAACGGTAATTAAAAAAAAGGAAAACTAAAAAATAATGATTTCAGTGAAGTGAATAAGTTAAGTGCTGCCTACAAAAAAATGAATCAGTGAAGTGATGTGGCAGTACAGGATTGATTAAAATCAGTAAAGGAAAAAAAACTATGGTAGCACCCCTTGTACCCTTAGAGTATTACCTATCACAAGCTTTCGAATTTATTTTTTATTCATTGGGATAATTTGTTTTTATATTACTTGGATAGAAACCATCCCAATCTACTTACATCTAAGTATATATCTTTGTCTTTCGGTATACCTTCTATTATATCTTTGTGTTTCGGTATACCTTCTATTAATAGGAAGTGTGAGATTTGTGTTTCGGTATACTTGTTGACTAATTTTGCCTCACCATCTTAAACATGACAAAAATTGTTTTGATACTATTTGTTAAAACAACGCCCTCATACAAATACCAGTTAATAATATACAATTTGGTAAGAGAAGTTAACATATTTGTTTTTGTTGTTGTGGAGTTTTCTTATTAGCTAAAAACATTGGCTAAGATTAAATATCTTGGGTTATATTTAAGACTTCTAAAAGTTAAGAAAAAATTACTATTCATTTAAAGAGAAAAGGTCATAACCAAGGACATTGGAGATAAACTAAAGGGTACAAAAAGGTAAATAAAGAGAAAAAAGGGACCGTGGCTGAGGGCTTTATGGGAAAGAATTTGGGAAATTGGTTATAAGCCAATGACATGGACTTCCAACTATCATCTTTTTTTTACAACTAAATGACAATACTTTAAAAAAAAACTCAATATAGTATTATATATATATATATATATATATATATATATATATATATATATATATATATATATACTAGTAGGAATGCCCGCAGGTTGCGGCGGGTGCATCTGTTTTGCGTCTCGTGCATCGTGTTTGTTGGTTATTCGTTATGATGAAGTAAAAAATAACGATGTATAAAATATATGTTATTAAAAACTGAATTCTATTCTTAGAAGCTTATAGTAGCATAGAAAACAAAAAAACCATCGAGAAATATGATGACGTTGATCATGAAGTATCTCTACCACATTTGCTTGTATAAACGTCAAGCCTACATATATCACTCACTTTAATGGGTTGAAACGTGTCATGGGTTGGGTGTGTTGGCAAACTTCAAGCCTACATATTCATTTGTGTGCAGAAGTGTCATATCATACCATCCTGCAACCACATAAATTTAAAAAGAAGATATAAATACATAATATATGATGTAATTTATTTACTATAAACATTGAAAGATATGTAAATTATGTATGTGAAGAGTCACACATTATGTATATACCAAATACATGACCACTATTTATAAGACTATAACATTGATACAAACCTAATAAACACATGGTGGTTATGAATGTAAAGAGTCACCACATTATTATTAATTTCCTCATCAATTTTATAATTATGTTTAAATTAATTACTTCAACAATTTAATATGTAGGTAGAAAGACAATTTTACCCCTAAATGACTTAATAAGCATTGTACTATAAGCAATAAAGGTTGTATTTACATAAATTTTGCGGGTATCCTTCACTGATGCTTTATAATATAGTATAGAAGATAAAGATTCGGGTTGATTCATTAGCGTGAGCGTGAATTCATGGCTTTTCAATTTCTTATTTCTTCATTAGCGTGAGCGTGAATTTATGGCTTTTTGATTTCTTATTTCCTAACACAAACAACATAAGTAATTAACACATAGTTAAGTTTTTGTTTTCTCTTTATGCTAGTGTTTAATTTATTTTATTAATTAGAATTAGAATTAGAACTTAAACAATATACAATTGCTGAAAGCAAAATAATATTGTGAACCACACTTCATACAGCATTTAACAAGAACATTAAATAGATCAACAAATACCTTAAAACTCTTAGAACAAATATAGTTTACATATAAAGTTATTTTTGAGCATGCATATATAAATCCTTTATAGAGTTAACTATTTCATGGCGTTCAAGGAGACTATGTTGATTGAAATTGAGGAAAGTCTTCATACCCTTCTCCAACCATCCTCTTCATCATCTGTCCTTCATGTACATTTGTTCCCTGCAACATCAGTTTTCATCCAATGCAGTACGTGAGTAATATTTATAATATATTAGAAACGTATTGGCAAATCTAGAATGTTATATTTATAATTTTGTCTGTTATATTTAGTTAACAATATATATGATTCAAGATACACAACTTCTTAACAAGGATAGTTAGGAAACCATCTGTCACCTTCATAGGGGCCATATCATCCAATTCAGTAGAATTAAGGTCAATAGGTCATAGAACATGCTGGCTTCTGAAAGCTTCATGGAGAGAAACTAAAAATGCACAAAGAAGAGAAAAAACTGTACTAATTAATTTTGAAAAATATTTCTCATCAATAATTCTAAATATTGTTTGTTTATTTATTGTTTTAATTGTTAGTTGCACAATTAAATTACCTCAATTTGATTCTGCAACGATCCAACATAGTTGATTATTACATCCAACATCGCATTCCCATTGTCTATAGCAAATAACTAAATTTAAATGGAGCAAAACAATAATACATTATGAAGATAAATTTTTGTAATTGTCAAAGAACATATGAACAAGTAGAAAAAAATGTATATATGCATATAAAGATTAACTCATATCTATATACCTTGTAGAATCCAAGAACCATATCTTGCAAGCGTCTTAATTTCTCATTGATTTTTTTCTCTTCTCATCTAATGAAGACATAAATTTTTTGAACGAAACAATGTTTCAAAACATGAAATTAGCTCTAAGATATTGTTTGGGGTTATGAAAAGACTATTAGCATTAAAGAAATTGATTATAATGAAGTATATATAATAATATAGATGATGGGTTGAAAGGTCTCACATTTAAGATGCATCATAGGTTAGGTTGTATTTTGTGTTTTAAAAGTTGGACATAAAGGCATAATTGGGATAATATTTTAGGATGTGAGGTGTTGATTATGTTAAATTTACTAATCTACCCTCCTAAGTGTCTTAATTGTCACAACTATGCCAATAATACCCTTAATTTTTTTGCTTAAATATGTTGTACATGTTGCTTGTTAAGTTGTATAGAAATGCAAATTACCATGTTGTACATCACTCCTCCTTAATAAGATAATATATATATATATATATATATATATATATATATATTAATTTACAAGTTTGTTATGCATTAATGGTTGTACACATATGTCTTATAGATGACGGGTTTCTCAAAGCACTCATCATTCATATGTAGATATGTATTCCTTTTGCAATCCGTTTTATATGTGGATTTGTATTCTTTTTGTAGTCGTAGCCTACATATACTTTGATGGTCGTTGACACAAAGACAGATACTGACACTATCATATGATCGATCAGGTTTTATTGCGCGTGGGCAAAATTCTAGTTAAATATTATTATTACAATAAACTATGTTACAGGAATCATGATTCGAGAATATATTTATACTAATCACAATAAAATTATACTATTGCATCTCACAGTTTTGTTTTTTATAATGTAGCTTATAACGTCGACTAAGCTAGGTCAACCTAGTTACACCTACAAACCAACATGATTGATTTTAAAAAAGCATCACGAGTGACGAGCTTTAAAAACGCCGCCACGTCATAGTTGTTTGGATTTTTACACCGGCGACATCTCCTCCCTCTCTCACAGGACTCAAAAATGTCACATATCAGGATGTTGTGGGTCCTACTATGGTTTCACCTTATCTATACATATAATAAATTAAAGCCATTTTAATGACATAACACTTACACTGTGTTCCCGAGTTTCATTAAATGATGGAAGAGAAAGGATCCCCATCCTCTTCCTTTCTCTCCAATTCCTTCCAAATTGGAAAGATTGAAAATCACACTAAAATCCCCTTTATTATCCCTCCCATTCCCTCCCTTTCCCTCCTTCAAAAAACTCTGGAACACATTTTTTCCCCACTTCCTTCCCAATCCTCTCTCTTCCACCCTTTAATAAAACTCTGGAACAAAGTGTTAAAGAAGCATTCTCTTCCTTGAGTGTGCCATGTGTCATCCCATGTGGCATTGAAATATTTTAGGAAAAAATAATTTAAAAACAAAATTGGATTTTTTCACCCTCATGTTTTCTCCCATAATTTTTAAACGTTAATATCTTTGATATACGAGACTTTTTAAAGAAAAAAATTACACCAAATTAACGAACGTTTTATTATCTTTTCAACGAGTACCATAGTGCTATATAAAAAACGAAGAAATTTTTTTGTGGGGTTTTGTTCATACAGGAAAAAAAACACAAAGTGTTCAGGTAAATCATTAATCATGTCTAGACAAGTTAGTAATTATGTTTAAATCAATAAATGTGATTCTTTTTTCAACCAGAGCCGAATAGGTTAATAAAGTTATACGTTGTTTTAAGTTAGGTATCAATATTAGTAAGTTAGAGTTGTACATTTGTTTAGTCTTTAGGATAGGTGTTAATATTAGAGTTACATTAAAGTTCTACATTCTTTTAGGTTAGGTGTTAGCATTGAAGTTGTACATTGTTAATTTGTTTTAGGTTAGATATTAATATTAGAGTTATACATCAATCTATTTCATATGTAAAATTGATGTATCATATTAAATTTCTCAATCCGGGACGCTCCCGGGGTATAATCTAGTATATTATAAAAGAAAGTCATTTTAATGACATGACATTCAAGGAGGCATTTTCCTCCTTGAGTGTGTCATGTGTCATGCCATGTGGCAAATTAAAAAAAACAAATAATAATATAAAATCTAATCTACTAAATTTAAATTCAGTTATTTTAGGAAAAAAGAATTTAAAAACAAATTTAAATTTTTTTCTCTTATGTTTCCTCCCATAATTTTTAAACGTTAACATCTTTTATATACGAGTTTTTTTAAAGAAAAAAATTACACCAAATTAGCGAGCGTTTTATTATCTTTCCAACGAATACCATAGTGCTATATAAAAAACGGAGAATAAAAACGACTATTTTTTGTGGGGTTTTGTTCATACAGAAAAAAAACACAAAGTGTTCAGGTTATTCATTAATCATATTTTTTCTTTTAAACCAGGTTCTTATCTACGATGTTGAAATTCAGCCCAATCGTCATGCTTTCATTGGAATTTTACTCTTCTAAAGATGCATAGGTATACTTTATCAAGAGAAGCTAGGAGAAAGAATCGCGCAACACTACAACACATGGTGTCACCTTATAGCAAAGTTATTTTTTATTTATTTAATTATAAGAGTAATAATTACTACTATTAGTATTAGTATTATTAGAATTGTTATATTTTCCAACCCCGGGACGCTCCCAGGATAAAAGCTAGTTAGATATATTTAGCCATATAATTGTACTCAATAAACATTTTTAAACATGCGAGAGAAAAATAAATTACTATACACAATTACATAATTATAGAATATAAAATAGACAAAATTAGCCTTTGTGGTCTTTATGTATGATCAAAATTATGAAATGTTCCCTTTAAAATATATATTTTCATTTTATGTCATTTTATTCTAACTCAGTTAACCACAATCTAACCAATGGTAAAATAGTCAATTCACATGCTTTTGACTCAAAATTCCCTATCTAACCTAAATTCCATCCTCTTTAACGATCTTCTTCCTCAAAATCAATTTAGGGGGTTCTTCCGTGATCAACTAACCACCATCACCACCACCTGCCATTACCTCCACATCGACCCACCACCATGGCACCAGCATCATTATCACCTCCACCACCACAACAATCACCACCTGCCACTCCCACCACCCACCTACCTCCACCTCTACCATCGTCACCTCCAGATATGAGTTGAGCACCTACTTCCATCACCCACCTCACCACCATTAGCCCAATGTCATCCATCCCTTTCCACCACCACCACCACCATCGTTCATCATCAGCAACCGTTAATTAAACTTGCAACTAAATACCAAAACTTAAAGTAAAACCCTAAACATCAAAAGCGGACCCAAAATCAAATTCATTAACCACCACCAACAACCGTCCACCACTATCGTTCACCCCTATTTCAAATCGGTTCCTTTTCTTTTATCATCGGAAGATAATCGTTCACCAACAACAACAGCCGCCCGCCTTCTTTTTTATTTATTCTTGTTCTTTTCAAATTTGGACTTTTGATTTGAGGTTATGTGTTCTCAGATTTGGTTAGTGGTGGCATTGTTTGTTGCGCTAACCGAATGAGAGAAATAGAGATAAATGGGTTTAATTTGGTGGTGTGCGGGTGGTGGCTGATAATAGCAATGGTACTAGTGGTAGTGGTGGCGACAGGTGGCAATGGGGGAGATGACAAGTGGTAATGGTGAAGACTTTTTTATATACATGATTATATATATATATATATATATATATATATATATATGTATATATGTGTGTATTAGAAACGCCTAAATTGACTTTAAGGAAGCGGATTGTTAAAGAGGTTAGGATTAGAGCCCATGTGGTTTTTTAGTCAATAGCAGGTGAATGGACCATTTTATCCTTGGTTAGAATGATATTAACTGACTTTACTAACTGAATTAATATAAAAGGACAGTGTCTATAACAAAACAAAGAATTTGAACAAAAAATAAAAAAAATTATTTTAAAGGGCACGTTTCACAATTTTGATTATACATAAAGAACACAAAGCGTAATTTGTTTATAAAATATATTGTAGTATATCATTTAGTGTTTTTCTAATGTCATCATGATATACCTTTTGACCAAAAATAGGAATTAACAAGGTTCATGTTCTATCAAAAATACATTGGTTTGTTATAGAATTGATTTTCATGTTAATCATTGAACAACTTTATGTACGAAAAAGAATAAAAACTTATCAGATTTAATGTATAATCTACGAAAACTCCTCCTCGTCAACTAAAAACATCTTAAAATTGGAACGTTGTGGTGCTTTATTTGTTCATAGATCATGCTTTTAGATGTATCTCATCTTGTTAAAATTATATAATAAGCAATAAATTTTTATCAATATAACAACCCTCACTAAACATTTTTAGGCATTTGCCTTGCAATGAAACATTAAATTACCATACCTCATAATTACTTAAGTATATAATATAACATATAACTTTATGTGGTTATATCATTTGGTATTTTTCTAATGTCATAATGCTATACCTTTTGACCAAAAATACAAGTCAAGAATGATCATGAGTTCTTGCAGAAATGCATTGGTTTATCATGTGAATCATTGAACAACTTTATGTACTTCAGCAACAAAGAATTAACAGTAAAATAAAATAAAATAAAAACTGGACATAATATTTAATGTAGAATTTGTTCGTATAAAAGGCGATATGCAATTACTTTACCCAACCATTAGCTACAAGTAGTCAAGCCCTCCATATGGCTAACACTCTTTTTGTCAGTTTGTCTATTATTTTTAGTTAATATATCATATCTTCTTACTTTGTCATTTTAATTCAGACTTATTACAATCCCACAATTCCACACAAATGGGTTAAGTTATGTTATCAGGCAACATTATCTGTTTATGTAACTTTATATATACCTATATACATTTTAAAAGACTCAAACCTATTTCTAAGAGGGGACAAAGTGAGACTCAAGGATGATCAGCCTTTTACAGAGACTTTATAAGAGGTTATCTATCCTAGTACTACTTCTAGTACATTAATTTCTAACATTACCTGATTTGTATCGATGCAGGTGCAGGTAGTCCGCATCTTCACAGACATGTCTATTTCACCGAGCCTCTCTCCGAGACAGTGCCCAGATCGTTACGCCTTTCGTGCTAACATTACCTGATTTGTATCGATGCATACTATAGTTTCATGGTGCATACTACATTGGTAGTTTGATCAAAAAGTGTAATTTTAATTGTCTTATAAAAAAAGCACATGCTAATTTAAACATTGTAGGTTCAATTTTTTATTTTGTAGACCCATTGGTTTTTAATGTTTGAACTTTAGCCAAAAGTTAATTTAAGTTAAACTTTTTGGTTAATAACCGAAATAACCATAACCGAATCATAACTGATTAATCATAACCAAAGTTGGGTTAGATCGTACGTAGTGGCAACCCATTTGGGCGTTTTGTGGGCATATCCACGCCCAATCACGCGCAGAACACCGCCCCTTTGGGCGTTTTTGGGTCTAAACTTTGTTGCCCGGGAAAATTTCCACGACGTGGTGAGGTTGGGATGGACCAATGAGAAGCCTTTGAGCCTAACGACCCTTTCTATATTTCAAACA
Source organism: Ambrosia trifida (assembly GCA_028751855.1). Lineage (NCBI taxonomy): Eukaryota > Viridiplantae > Streptophyta > Magnoliopsida > Asterales > Asteraceae > Ambrosia > Ambrosia trifida. The sequence continues at coordinate 40,388,554 of CM054128.1, read as the reverse complement.
GTCATCATCCATTGCATATTACGAAGAATTTTTAGCCGATGAGGATGGCTCAATCAACGAGGAGATTCAGCAAGAGGCGATTACAAGTGCTTGTGCGCTCGCGGCGAGGTATATGCAACATGTTACTAATCCTCCACGTCCTATTTTGCGAAGACAATATATTGAACGTGACCATCTAGAGGCAAACGCTCGCTTGATGAAAGATTACTTTGATGAAAACCCAACTTATCCAGACCCGCAGACTTTTAAGCGTCGTTTCCGGATGAGCAAAGAATTATTTTATACGCATTTGTGGAGACTTGGAAACGAGTTTGATTACTTTAAGAAAAAACCGGATGCGAGAGGGACGTTTGGATTTACCGCTATTCAAAAGTGTACCTCAGCACTACGTGTACTTGTGTACGGAAACACGACCGACGTAAACGACGAGTATCTAAAGCTGGCTGAGAAGATAACTCGCGATACCTTGGAGTATTTTTGTCAAGGTACACTTAATTTTCTTAAAAATTATATTCATTTGCATTTATTTTTTAGTTATTTTAATACTTTGTACATTTTTTTAAAAGTATAATATAGTTGTACGGACCGCGTTACCTGAGAAGACCCACTTGATACGATCTACAAAAAAAATATATGAGGTGCATTCAGATGTACATGGTTTACTAGGAATGATAGGGAGTATAGATTGTTGTCATTGGTCGTGGTATAATTGTCCAACCGCATGGCGAGGTCAACACACGAGGTGACCAGGGGGAACCAACGGTTATTCTTCAAGCGGTGGCTTCATACGACCTTTGGGTTTGGTCGGCTTACTTTGGTGTCACGAGGTCATGACATAAATGTTTTTTAGCAGTTGCCTCTGCTAGAGGATTTCATTTATGGTAGAGCACCAAAGACATCTTTCTATGCTAATGGAAACTACTACCTACACGAATAATTTTTGGCCGATGGAATATATCCCAAGTATTCGATTATTGTGAAGACGTTTAGTAATCCGTACGATGAAAAAGAGCACATTTTAAGAAAGTTAAAGAGTCTTTGCGAAAGGACATTGAGAGATGCTTTGGAGTTCTTCAACATCGTTAACATTATTTGAGAAATCCTTGTCGTGCATGGACCAAAGTGAAAATGAGAGATGCTATGTATGCTTGTATAATTATGCATAATATGATATTAAAAGATCAAGGAAAGGTGATCTGTCAAAACTATATACCGGACGCCAAAACAGAAATGCCTCAAGCGAACATGCCTCAAAGAATAGAGAACACGCTTGAAGTGTGTTCTGAGGAAACACATAACGCTTTAGCGATGGATTTGGTCCAACATGCATGATTGGTTCGGGATATCCAGAACGAGGGTCAAGAAGAAGAGGAAGATGACGACGAGTTCGACGATGACGAAGACGAGTTCGACGATGAATTTTAGTGTTTGTATTTTTTTGTGGTATTATTTGTAAAAAATTGTGTGTTTTATTTAGTTTTTTTAGTTTTGTATATTTTTTAGAATTATTTCTAATTAAATATTATTTGTTTTAAATTATAAAAAATGGGTAATGATTAGAAAGGGCTTAAAAATTTTCACATGACACTACACTACTTTTGTCATTTCAGGCCCTTAAAGGCCCCCGATTGCCACACGTTATTTCCTGCCCCATTGGGCTTGAAAATTTTTACTTACCACTACACATGACTTATGGTTATTGTTAAGGAAATCCTATAACCGAAACTAGCGGTTATGGTTATGGTTATAGTTAATTAGTTATGATTAATGATAAAAACTGAACCAAACCGACCAATACACGTTGCTACCCTTTACAATAACATTAAATACAGTTAATTAATGAAACAATTTTATTGGTTTAAACTTGTTCATTTTATTCTTACAAAATAATTTTTTTTCTTCTCATATGAGCCCTTCACGTTTTGTTTCATTAACAACTTTTTAAGTTTCACTTTCACTCTTTATACTATAAATAATACACACTTCTAACTAGAGATGAGCAAATAGTACCAGGTACTGGTATCGAATTTCCCGTACTAAATCATTTTTAGTACTAGTTGTAGTACTGGTATTTTACCGATTTTACCTCCAATTGCCGATATCCCCCCATAGGGAGCATTTTCGGTACCGGTACCCAATTTTGACGATTTTCGGTACTAGTAACGAGCACATCTCTACTTTTAACCCCATGTATTTTTTAATAATTCGGTTCTTTTCTAATAACTTGTGTCCTTTACTTTTTCATGAAAAAAAAAAACAAAATACGCATGTTTAATTTTTTCAACGTTCCGAGTATCGGTACTATAATAAACCAATTTGATCGAACAACATCGTTACTAGTATCGTTATTATTGAGTAAGGTATTGCCATTCGTCTTTATGGTTTTTGGTCGATGAAAAACACTTATTCGTATTTTTTTAGGCATATCACAAACTTATTTTTGAGTTTTATCTTTTGGTTACATAAGGAGTCACATGCAGTGTTTTTAGTGGCTGGACCGGGAACCGCTACCTTGGTCAGTTTGGGTCATGGGGTTGTACCGACCATGCAACAAACCGGTGGTTGGATCACGAACTGGGAAACTGGTCTATCGGACCGGGTTAAAGGGGTTTGAACTGGAATATTCTTATTTTGTTGGATTTTTTCTTAATTTTTTGTCAGATCGTCAGGCCGGTCAGACTGGTGGCCCGGTAGGGTTTCTGGTTCGATTTCGATTCAATTATAAAAACATTAGTCACATGTGTAACTAAAGCTAATAAAACTGTAGATATATTTTTATATTTTGTAGTACACATTTTCCCAACAACAAAAGGTGGATGTTAATAGGTAACCCAATTAACACGGGAGGTTCTCTCTTTGAGGGAGCCGGGTTCAATTCTCACGGGAGGCATGTGATAGATACCCCCACCCTTGTGGTGGGGTAGGTGGTTGGGAAGTGATGGAGAGACCCTTGACCCTTGTGGTCATGGGTTCGACTCCTGATCCCTCCAGGTTTTACCGGTACCGTCGTGCCTTCGGGCGAGTTTGTGGGCCGGGTTTTCCCTGGAACAGGAGACGGGTGGGCCGAAGGGCTCTGTCCGTACGGACTAGAGGCCGTCTGAGGCCCCTTTCGGCCATTGGGGGCCGCGTACAGAGTACCCGGCAATACTTTAGTTGATCGTCCAAAAAAAAAAAAAAGTAACCCAATAAAAATGCTCTCAAAATCTTCTATAATTATTATACTAAAAAGCCCTCATGACCGTTGATAATTTTCTTGGTGTGAAACTAGGAAAAAAAGGGTTGAGTTGGAGACTAAAAAGGTAGAGATAAGCTTATCTTTGTGTTATGTTGTCTCTTGTTGGGTCCAATACTTTTCTGCTCATTGTCTCCGAACCACAACAAACCCATGAGTCTCACACTCCGAATCAACGGCTGGTTTTTCAAATTGATTATCTGAATTTTATTATACACATGCAAATGTAAATTGGATTTTTTTTTTAAAAGTAAAACAAGTATAAATTTGCATGCTAAAGTCAGAGATTATTAGTGAACCACAACGGTTTTATTGTTAAACAAAAATAAAGAGGTTATTGTAGTCCTTAAAATAAAAGCTTAAAAGGTGTAACACTTAAACTATAACCTGTACTTTTAAAACAAAACATGATGTAAAGAGGTATGTTGTGCTACTACTCGAGCGTTTTGCATTAGTGTTTTGGTTTTTGTACCGTGGGAGATAGACACATTCGTCTTAGAAGAGTCGTGAAATCTGTTTTAAGGGGAACATATTAAACACATTCCTCAACCAAAATCGTCAACTTTTTTTAGTATGTTTATTGACGCAGTCAAGAAGTAAGGTTGAAGACTCAACATGACGCGTACACGCATCAAGGATGCTACATGACCACTTGTTGAAGTACTCTTAGAAGACATCGTTGAATCAAGTTCTGTACATTTTGTTTGTATCTTATATTTATGTTTATGTAGTCTTGTAACATGTCCCAAGGGCAAAGTATTATAGTATGGCCTGAAGGCGCCGGCCCCCCATTTATTGGCTTAGTATTGTAAATTTCTTTGTTTTCGTCTACAAATTATATATTAAGTCTGGCCCCAACTAATTTGAAAGAAAAATAAAATTGGGTTTCGTGACTTTTGGCCTCAGCCATCTAAAATTCAAGCTCCACTACTACTATTATATATATATTTTATTATTATTTAATAAAAGGTTAACCCACTCCCTACATTTAGACTGCCCGGAGTGGGGCGGGAATGGGGGTGGCGTGGGGCTTTCAAGGGCGGGAACACCGCCGCCGACGGTGGCGTGGGAGGGCGGGAGTCAAGGGGCGGGGGGCATTTGGCTTGCGTGGGGCAACTCTTTGGGACACTTGGCATCTTCTGATTGGTCAGGGTTTTTTTTTTTTTTTTTTTTTTTAACTTTAACACAATATAATATTATTTTCTTCCCCCTCTTCTCCCCCCCTTCCACTCCTCACAATTTTTCCCCCCCACATGGGTCCCACAAGTGCCACATGACGCTTCATCTCCCTCTTTCCCCCACCACTCCGAGTAGTCTTACTATATTTTGTGCATCATCCCCCTCTTTCCCCCACCACTCCGAGTATTCTTACTATATTTTGTGCATAAGTTACCTCTACATTTGTAATTCTTAATAATTTAATATAAAGTATTTAGTATTTTATTCATATATAAACACCCAAAATGCATGTCTGCATGGATTTTCGACAGTAAATAGTAGAATGAAGCATGTGGGCCTTTTTGTGTTGGGTGGTCGCAAATAAGGTTACGAGAGTAATATCTCTTCATAGAAAACAAGATAAATTTATTTGGTATAAAAATATTTTAGTTAATAAAACATGTGTTACTTAATTAATAAGACGAAATTTTGGATACTTGCGACGGCTGTGAGTAAAAGAGGAGAAAAACATACGATTGTGTAAATAACATACCTCTTTTGGATTAGTTATTAATTTATGATCTACCGTATTGTTACAATTTTATGTATTACACAAATTAAATAAATGTAATTTTATATACTAAGTAATAAAATTGATATATATATTTAAAATTACCGTATATTACATAGGCTAAATAGATATAATGTAATCGGTTAACATATACAATCGTCAAGATATGTATTAAATAAATTGAACTTTGATATGGTGTTTACTTAAGTTAGAAATAACTTTATTACAAGGAGTTGGATTAATAAAATATTAAATGATTATTAATAAGCTGAAAAAATAAAAGAAATAATAAAGAAAATAAATAAAAAATAGAGAAGTGAGAAATTGTTCATATACTTAACATGTTATGGCACATGTTTTACATTAATAGTAGCTACGTACATTACTATGGAAATGGCAGAGCCGGCTATGAGGGTGAGCCGGGTGGTCACCGGCTCCGGGCCCGACCCTTAAATGGGTCCGAACGTTTTTTTAAAATATGCGTATATATATTAAATTCTATATTTAGGATATATATTTGTGTTTTATACATTAAAGTCTTGTTAGTGGAGTTGAAAAAACCATGTTAATTTAGTGTAGAGGTCTCAAGTTCAATCCTTGCCTCTAGCACTATACTCAATTTTTTTTTATAATTCATTCATCTTTACAAAATTTTGGGCCCAAATTCTTTTTCGCCCAAGGCCCAAATTTTTTTTGACATTTTCAAAGACGGCCCTGGGAAATGGGTAATGAATGTGTCGTTCCATTGACACGTTAAAGATAGTAGGGCTTTCAATGTGTTGTGGTTGTTGTCCAATGTGAAATAAAAACAAACAAAAACCAAGCCAAACTCTCTCTCGATGGACCCTCGACGCCGGAAAATGCCAATTCCGGAGAACATTCAAGCACGGATTACTAAATTGTTTGTCTCTAATCTCCCGGAGGGATGCAGTGGGAATGATTTAGCGGCACAGGTACGAACTTTCGGTCAGATCTTTGATCTGTTTATTGCTCGGAAAAGGGATAAACGTGGCAATCGTTTTGGGTTTATCTCAATGCTGGATGTGAAAGATAGAATGGAATTATTGAGTAATCTCCGTGGGATTCGTATGGGCAAGGAGAAACTCTGGTTTAACATCGCTCGTTTTGTGATGGAAGAGGGAGAGATTGACAATCATAGAGAGAGTTTTACTTCTTATAATGATAATAATACTAACACCAAAAAATATGAGAGGCAACAACACAATACAAATAATGATAATAGTTATAATCCTGATATAGAGAATGAGGGGATGAAAGGAAATAGTGGGGGGACATTTGTTAATGGTTCGAAAACGTTTAAGGATCTTCTGGTGGGAAAATCAGTAACCATTGACAGCAATGTACATGCGTTTTCTGCATTACATGGGAAAGCCTTAGTTGCTAAGATGGCGAATGTTGTCGCGGTGAAGAAGGTCTACGTGACTTTAAATAACATTTGCCCGGATTCATTTTCTATTCAATATTTGGAAGGTCTGGATGTGCTTATATCGTTTGACAATAAGGAAAGGACACTGATGGCATATGAGGAGGTCATTAAGTTGAAAGACCAATTTGTATTAGTGGCATTATGGGAAGGGCAATCAGTTAGGTATGAAAGGGTAGCGTGGATAAAGATACAAGGCGTGCCTCTACATCTGTGTACCAATGAAGTGTTTAATTTGATTGGAGGTATTCTTGGGGTCATTGTTCATAAGGCTAATATGTCAGAGAGGGATAAGGATTTGTCTTTTGAATATGTCGGAATTCTAGTCGGGGATGGGAAGAGGATTGTTGATGAAATCACTCTTAACTGGAAGAATCGGAAGTACCGGATTTGGGTTTCGGAGGAGCAAGGTAATTGGATCCCGGATTTCGAGGAAGTGGTGAAAGTGCAGCAAAACAACCCAACTGAATCGGCTTCTGCTGAGGAAGATACAATGGGTTCGGATGAGGGGATAAAGGAAACACCAGTGATGAATTCTATACCGGAATCCGACGTCCAACTCACCGGAGAAGCCAATATGGAAACATTTAATGCAGATGAGGGGTTTTTGGTAACCCCCAATAATTCCGGAAATAACGTTCACGAAATTAATGATATTTATGACACAGAGGAATGTTCGGATATGGGGGGAGTCAAGTCAAACAAGGTAGGTAGTAAAGAAGGGGCTGCATGTGCCAATAGAACAAAGAGGAGGGGCTTCATGTGTGTGTGTTATCCAAAAAAGGAAAACAATGCGTTTCAAAAAGTCAGGAAGTGGGTCCTCCCAAAATTCTGGCCCACTTAAAAAGAAAAATAGGAATAAGCCCATTTGCAGTGACCCATTTGAGTTGAATAATATAATTGGACCAATGGACCCAGTGGAAGTGTTAGCCCAAAAGCGCAGAAGTTCGGTGGTCCAGATTAATGAGCCGCAGAATCCAGAAGGGGTGAATATGGAACGACGTTCGTTGTCTCCAGTTTTGTCGTTTGATCAATTATTGCAAAGCATGGAGGATGAAGTTCGATGTCCGGTGGTGCAACACAGTAGCCCAGGGGTTCCTATTGAGGTGGAAGAAACAATTAATCTTGGGGTTGCCTTTTATCTTCATGGAACCTGTTCGCCTTTTTTTTGATCTTTTGTCAAAAAAAAAAAAAAAAAAAAATTTGACAAATAAAACATAGATCAAAATTATAACTTTACCATCTATACGCGCGTAACCGTGGCTCTGATACCACTGTTGGGAATCATGGTATCAAATACACAGCGGAAGCAGTTTTATTTATTAATAAAATCGATTATATACAATATATAATATGAGCCGATTATATATATATATATATATAATATATGTTTAATTTTATTAATCCAATTAACAAAATATTCCCAATCAGGATCTTGGTTAAACGCGTATAAACAAATAAATTATAAACAACCATAGGGGGTTTAGTAATCAACCTTTGACGACTACACCGGAATTGTAACACGCGGGTTACAACGAATCCTCGCTAGTAGGAAGTTCACACCCGAGCACTGGCCAACCGATAGCAACACTTTGCAAGGTAGAGGCGGCAATGGCGGTGGTTTGCGGCGGACAAAGGGGCGACGGCTCCTAAGGGTGACCGCAAATCTTGAGAGGAGACAAGTGTTATGTTGTTTTATCTTTTTCAAAACATGTGTGATTAGAGTTTGATCTATCACACCTATTTATAAAGATAAAAGGCACTTGACCACTTAATTAGTCAAAGTCATTAACTTGACCATTTGACTAGTCAAGGACTTGACCAATTAATTAGTCAAAGTCATACACTTGACCATTTGACTAGTCAAAGTGTAAACTTTACTATTGTAACACCCCAACCGATGGCGGAAACATCGGGGTGCCACGTATTGATGATTGTTTTCAGTAGCACATGGTATAATATAAATTTTAAATAATTTATTCAAACATAATATCCAAAATGTGAAATAATGTCTAAGAATTCAAATACATAATATCAAGTAGCAACTTCAATCACTTCAAATAACTTCAAGTAAAATCCTCATGCTAACTCAAGCCTCAGCTTCATTGTTACCTGAAGCATGTTAATTTTGAAAGTATTTTGGGTCAACATAAGTTGGTGAGAATTACATAGGTTTTTGATGATAAAATGAATAAAATGTTGTGCAATTCATGTGTCATGTTAATCTAGCCCATATGTGAGAACATATTAGAAATAAATCGAGTGCATAATCAACCCTGTTGACTGTTATAAAATGATACATACCATACACTTATGGTCCCAATGAATATGTTATGCGATAACAAACACCCACGTAACCTTTGTAGGAGGCACGTATCCGGGTGGGATTGTCAGTCCAATAGATCTATCAATGTATACCGTCGGCTGATCAATGTTAATGATTATGCTAGAATGGTGCTTACTCTAATCATGCTCAAGACATAATGCAACATAGAAAACACATAGACACATTGATGATTGAATTGCAATGATAATGTTATAACATGTTCCACCCCAAAAATGGTGATAAATAAAAGGGGCTATGTAAAACTCACCTTAGCAAATGTTAACTTGTTGAAAAAAATGTAATAATTGTGTTGCCCAAAATGATTCCAAATATCACCCTATAATAAGGTAATATATAATAAGTCTAAGTCTAATTAACTTACAAGTGTATCCTAGGGTTTCGATTTGGGGATAATCAATTGTTGAATTTAAATTAAAATGTTAATTGAATAAAGAAAATTTGATAATTAATGAAAGAAAGTCTTTTTATAAAATTTTAATTTTGAATGTACACATAAAAGTGTTTGTAGCATAAAAATATTTTTTATAAAATTATTTCATTTAAAATAGATTTTTAAATCTATTTATTTATAAATAGCCAATATTTAACTTTAATATCCAAAAATACTAAAATTAAAGAATTTCTATTTTAAAAATCATATTTCTGTTCTAAATAATTAAAAATAATTTGTATAAAATTTTGGTGCAAAAATGATGAAAATTGGATTTAATATGATTTAATTATGATTAAATCTAACAAAAATTGATTAAAAATATAAAATAAATGATTTTACTGAATTAAAAATTATTTCAGTAAAGTTTAACTTTATAAAAAGTTAGGGTAATTTTTGGGGAATTTAATAAAATTGTTTTGATATATAAATGGATTTTTATAAATATAATAGTATAAAAATGATTTAATTATTATAAATATTAAATAAATGAATTTCTGAAAAGTAAAAATTACAAATAAAACTTTTATATCAGATTAAACAAATGTAATTTTTTAGATTTTATAAAATAGTTTTGATATTTTAAAATGAATTTAAAAGATAAAAGGTTTAATATATATATACAATTATAATTGTTGTTTTTAAAAAAAAAAAGAAAAGAAATGAATAAAAACGGTCAGAGCCGGGACTCGAACCCGGGTGACCACTGTGGTGAACCAGTGTCACAACCACTTGGCCTAGGCCGGTGGTTGTGATATTCCCTGTTTCCAAATAATTAAATACACATATGCGAATCAAGTTTATCCCCAAATCCTTACGACGAACCCTAGAATTTTCAATTGGACAAATCACACATCAATAGCCTGATTAACCATAGGGCTATTGATGTGTGATGGCCGATGAGTATAACCCACACAAAAAAACGAACTCACAGTGTTTTATTGAGTACGATTGCCGGGTCAAAGCAATAGTCAAACAACGACTCGATTATAATAATTAGTGTGTTACAGAGAGAATGGGAGATTGAGGAAGAGTTGTGAGCGAGTAAACAAGGTTCGCAAACCATCTATTTATACTGAGGGTTGATGATGATGATTAATTGGAAGGTTGACTTTCGATTAAATTCATACGCGTACAATTGATTCAATAGGTCAACGATTGACGTGTAATCGATGTGTATTCGTGTTGCACAAGGCCGGTAATTACACGAATTTACCAAAGATAGATCAATTATACGTTAATTCAAAGGATTGATCATCAAGCTATACCACAGTTGACTTTCCTTGTCAACTGTGGGGGTTTTTTTTAAAATGTGCATAAATAAAATGAAGATCTGGGTAATTTCCAAATAGAAGGTCCAGCCCAGATGGTTGTTCATGTGTGTGTGTGTGGCTTTGGCGCGGGTTCGAACCCCGGCCAAAGCATATAATTATTTTCTTTTTAAAACAGGTACAAGGGGTCTTGGGCCAAGGCTGTTGGGCCGCCCGTTGGGCTCAGCAGGCCCAGAATGCAAAAAGAAAGGGAAAAGGGTGGTTGGGTTTGGGCCGGGATTAAGGATAAAGGTGGGTTAATTTGTGGGCTAAAAATAATTCTTATAATTATTTTTATTATTATTATATATATATATATATATGTATATAAGTTGTGTGGTCGGGAAATAAAACTTAGGCACATTATGTATACGTTTCATAAATTTGAAATTTCTGGCGATGTTACAACTATTTAGTCCCTCGAGTTCAAAACTATTATTATTTCAGAAATAATAATCCACCAACACATGAACTTATCTGATTCGTGTACCAACGTGTAACTCTTCGGATCGTACCGGGTCGGGTTACGTTGACCTCGACTTTTAATTACATCGGACATACTATATATCCAACACAAAGTGCACGCTTGTTTGAGTTTAATACGATTTTAAGATTCAGAACCTCATTGGTTCTCTTAAGCAATGGGTTCCTAGGGGTGAACGTCCCCTTGGCGGGGTTCTTGGGGCAACGCCCCTGGGAGTAGTGTACAAGGGGTGTCAACTTGGAAAAAAATATTTTGACTACAATGCTTCATTAAAAATTCATTATAGTTTAATTTTCCGGCAATTACTTAAATAATTTCAGTGAAAAACTGATACGTTTTTAAGAAAATTATATTTCAAAATAAAAAGTGTCGGGAAGTCACCCTAAATTTGACATACTTTTCATTTGGTCACAATCTAGTTTACCAAATTCTCTATAGGGGCATATTTCTTCTTGTAGATTTTGAGTATGAGATTTTCTTTTTGAGAGAACCATCAAATTGTTTCAATCTCAAAGTGTCACTTATGACTCTAAGAAATTCCTCGACATAATTTAAAATCTACTAGATTCATTTCCTTATTACAGTAAACGATTCCAAAGAGCGTTATGTGTCAGCACCACATCTCTTCTCCCAATATTGTTGTTAGTTTTCTTAACGATATTTTCATTGTGATATTGGCATTATTATCTATATTATTAGGTTTATTATTATTAGTGATTACTATTTCAATTATTATAATCGTCGTAATCATCATTGTTATTACCATTATCTTATTGTTTTTTTTTGAACGATAACTTTCATTAAAAACACAGGGGCGTCCTCAACACGAGGACAAAACCCAAATAATTACAACATATACAAAGGACTAAAGCACCAATTCTCCCAAAGGAGATCGCTGAATTTAGTCCTATACTTAAGCCACAAAAACGTCAAAGATTTAACACTACCAACCACAACCGAAACCTTTGGCTCCACTCCCCAAAAAGTCTTTTCATTTCTGACTCTCCAGATCATCCAAAAAGTCACCACAATAATCCCATGCACTACCATCTTATCCTATTTTCCTCATGTCGCTTGCTTGTAAAGAGAGAGAAGATCTTGTGTAGTAACAACAAAACCCGTGTTTAATCCACACCACTTCCAAACTTTAACCCAAACCCCATAAGAAAACCCACATCCCGAGAACAAGTGTTCTGATGTCTCTATGTCCACCTCACATAACTTGCAACGATCATTGGGGATGAAAATATTTCGTCTACTAAGCGCTTCAACGATGGGAATCCTGTCCAATTCAGCTCGCCAAGCAAGAACCTGACACTTCAACGGAACCCAACTAACCCATTTGAACTAAAACAATTATCGTAAACCAAGTGTCTTTTCACGTAGGCCTTGACTTCAGCAACTGAAAAGAAGTGGGAGTCGGCCCATTCTGTGACATCCGTCACCCTCGTCTTTCATCTAGTTACAATAATAGCCCTTTAAATATTTTCATTATAGTCCCTATAAATTTCGTCGTTTTCAAAATTTATTTTAGAGTAAACTAAAAATTCATCATATTTATTATGGATCGGGTATACGTTTTTATCAAATGTGTATGTGGAATCGTCATCCGGAATGGATATTATAAAAATTACAAGTTTTATAAAAAAAAAAAAAAACATATAGTTAACTTAGTTAACTTAGTTTAACTAAGTTTAGGTTTTATAAAGGAAAAATAATTAGTTTTTTACATAATATTGCAAATCTGAAACCACAAGGACCTTTTCTGCCAAGATGTGAAAATTTTAAACACGTCCTCTTTCCCTCCCCGTTTTTTTCGGCGAACAAGTTTCCGGTCACCGGAGTCGAATTCCGGCGACCATTAATAAGGCCATTTATGTTCGTTTTAAAGCCCGTTTGAATTCCTCCATCTTCTGTTAGTTGTTTGAGAGTAACCTACATCTATTAAACGCAGTAATAATCAACAATCAAGATTGTTTCAAAGCCATAACCGTCGGCCATAATGAACCCATCAAAACCTTACGTTTTAAGTCGAAATCTTATAAATACATACTATCATTTGGATTCTGTACAGTTACTCGACAAAAACCCACAAACAAACGTCTCAAATCGTGTCTCTAAAACCATTAAATCGGCTCACACATTTCGCATGCTTGTGCATCTTGTTCGATCGTTTTAAAGCTTCGTAAGTATTTAAATTTGATGTCGTTTTGTTTTTTTGTCCAGTCTGATCATTAACCCTATGTTTCTGACGTTCAATTGGTTTTGTATCGGATTATTGAAATTAAGGTTTAGGGTTAGGGTTTCATGGAACAATTGGGGAAGAAGATAAGTTTTCTATGTTGGTTAAATAAGTTACCTTTCCAAATTCTTAAGCAAAATCAAATCTAGACTAGTGGTTGAAGCAATTGTGTTACACAGAAAAGGTCCCATGACCAGCACTATTTTTCTTTTGATTTTGGTTGTTTCATTTTTTTTATTATTTTAATGGTCTAATAATCATTTATAACCCATATAAAACTATAATATTCATTATAAATCCATTTTTGGTCCAAAAATTATAAAAATTTAGGTATAGCATCTTGACACCATAAAGAAAATTTCCACATTTTTATTTTTGGAAAATGTCCTATTTTCATATTTTTATTGAATTTATTTGATTCAATCATATTTAATTGATTAAAAATTCATTTTTAATGATTTTAATCTCAAACATTTTGAGAAATTATTTCTCATCATCTTGAACTGAAATAAAAATTATTGGTTCAGAAAACAATTATTTTTATTGATTTTTCTATTTTTAATCATTTAAACATGATTTAATCTCATTAAATCAGTTTTAAATATAAATAAGTTTATAAAAACTATGAGAAAATTATTTTCATTGATTTACATCAGAAGGTATTCATTTTCAATAAAAATAGAATTTTTGGATCATGTCTTGTATTATTAGTATTATTTATCAATTACGGCATAATTAAACGTTTATTTATTTATACTATCACAACATCTATTTTATAAATACATTTCTTATAAAATTGAAATATTTCTATATTTGAAAATCTTAAATACCATTTATTGGATCATGGTATAACTCAATTATTTATTCCAATATTTATAATTATTGTATTTATTTACAATAATTAGTTAAAGTAATTAACTACATTATTTTGTCTTAATTATTCAAACATAAGTTTTATCTAAATATTCAATTGGTAATAATTATATTACCTAAACCGTATTAACAAACTTTGGTATATTATTTTTAATATACAACTTCTATAATAGCTCGATTTATCATAAAAAAAAACTCTAATTCCCAAATCGACTTAGCAAACCCTAATGCCTTAGACCCTAGTTACTTTAGACTTTTTAAACACTTCCTTATTAGTATTCTTACACACTATAGGTTGAATTCCTCGGAATTTCCATTACTTAGCTCACGACCGCTTAAGTGGATTTTGATCGCTTTCGCAAACTGTGAGTATATCTTTCCCCTTTTTCATGTTTTACACTTTTGGGGCTGTTCATGTACACTATGACTAAATGTTATTCTTTCACTAAATGCAATTCTCATGTGTGTTTGCGTTATGTTAATTTGTGTGTCTATGACTTGTCAAAATCATTAACCTTTGAGGGCCTGACATTTCAATGAATAGTACTATGGTATATACCCTTGTGACTCTGTTGAGAGTCCTTGTCATTGCTATGTATTTCATTACTACTAGCGCATACTATATATATCTGCTTTTCTTTACATAGGGTTGATTTTGAACGAATATTACTTATTACATAATTGCAAATGGTACCGCACATGAATTGCTAAACACTTTTCCTACTATATTTATTCAAACAGGGTATGCTCACCAATACATTTTTGTATTGACAAAACCATTTTCGTACATGTTTCAGGTTGTTCTGAGATCACTTTTAAGCTTTTGGAAGTTAGTCTTAGATTTGAGATTTATTGTATTTCGGCTTTAGTTGCCACTTTAGAATTTTGTATCTTGTAATTTATGTTAATGTAATAAACTATTCAATTCAATGTATCAATATTTACACTTTTAGTCCATGAGCTATTGAACAATCGTCAGTACGTGACACCTCGATGTTTCCGCCATCGGTTGGGGTGTTACACATTCCCACACATCTTTGTTATGAGACAGTTCGACCTGCATCAACAAATTAGACAAATCATTCCATTCAAGTACCTCGGCCATTGTCATAAGCTTAGAAAAATCAACGGGGCACCATGTATCCATGTAGCGGCAATCCGTAACCATTCTTCTTTTGGTAGTCGATGTACTATACAGTAAAGGGAATTGGAACATCAAAGGGACATCAAGCAACCATCTATCCTCCCAGAATCTTATACGCTTACCATCTCCAATCTTCCCTTTCAAGAGCTCTAAAAAGAGCTTATCCCCGCACTTAAATCTTTCACAATTCAAAACAATAGCGGACCAAACTCCCCCTTTGCCTGCAATGCGAGGAAGCCCGGACCACCTCCTCCTCCCATTATGACACGCCAATATAATCTTTTTCCACATAGTGCCTTCCTCCACACGAAAACGCCACGCCCATTTTGAAAGAAGAGCCTCATTAACGTCTTTAAGACGACTAATACCCAAACCGCCTTTGTCTTTGTCCCGTGTCACCCTCTCCCACGCCACCCAATGAATTTTATTTATTTCACTAGAAGCCGACCACAGAAATCTTTTCATTAAACTCTCTAATTTATCAATCACCCCCACCGGTGCCTTGTACAAAGAGAAGAAATAAATAGGAAGGCTTTGGAGGACCGATTTAAGCAAGGTAATTCTCCCCCCAAAGGAAAGAAGATTAGCTTTCCAATGAGAGGGTCTAGCTTCAAAAACATCAACAATTTTCCGCCAATCCTTAATTCTATTCATATTTGCACCTACCGAAACTCCCAAATACTCGAACGGAAATGCACCAACTCGGCATCCAACAGTCGACACTAAATCTTCGACATCTTCATTCGGAACTCCCGAGCCATATAAAAACGACTTATGAATGTTGAATTTGAGACCGGAGCAAATGTGAAAAATCCGTAGAATTCTAGCCGCCACCAAAATATTATTAACCGACCAATTACCCATCAAAAGTGCATCATCCGCGAAAAAAAAGATGTGAGACGATTGGTCCGTTTTTATTTAAAGAGCCGCCACCAAAAACGTATTAACCGACCAATTACCCATCAAAAGTGCATCATCCCGACACTTTTTATTTTGAAATATAATTTTCTTAAAAACGTATCAGTTTTTCACTGAAATTATTTAAGTAATTGCCGGAAAATTAAACTATAATGAATTTTTAATGAAGCATTGTAGTCAAAATATTTTTTTCCAAGTTGACACCCCTTTAACACTACTCCCAGGGGCGTTGCCCCAAGAACCCCGCCAAGGGGACGTTCACCCCTAGGAACCCATTGCTTAAGAGAACCAATGAGGTTCTGAATCTTAAAATCGTATTAAACTCAAACAAGCGTGCACTTTGTGTTGGATATATAGTATGTCCGATGTAATTAAAAGTCGAGGTCAACGTAACCCGACCCGGTACGATCCGAAGAGTTACACGTTGGTACACGAATCAGATAAGTTCATGTGTTGGTGGATTATTATTTCTGAAATAATAATAGTTTTGAACTCGAGGGACTAAATAGTAAAGTTTACACTTTGACTAGTCAAATGGTCAAGTGTATGACTTTGACTAATTAAGTGGTCAAGTCTTTGACTAGTCAAATGGTCAAGTGTATGACTTTGACTAATTAATTGGTCAAGTCCTTGACTAGTCAAATGGTCAAGTTAATGACTTTGACTAATTAAGTGGTCAAGTGCCTTTTATCTTTATAAATAGGTGTGATAGATCAAACTCTAATCACACATGTTTTGAAAAAGATAAAACAACATAACACTTGTCTCCTCTCAAGATTTGCGGCCACCCTTAGGAGCCGTCGCCCCTTTGTCCGCCGCAAACCACCACCATTGCCGCCTCCACCTTGCAAAGTGTTGCTATCGGTTGGCCAGTGCTCGGGTGTGAACTTCCTACTAGCGAGGATTCATTGTAACCCGCGTGTTACAATTCCGGTGTAGTCGTCAAAGGTTGATTACTAAACCCCCTATGGTTGTTTATAATTTATTTGTTTATACGCGTTTAACCAAGATCCTGATTGGAAATATTTTGTTAATTGGATTAATAAAATTAAACATATATTTTATATATATATATATAAAATCGGCTCATATTATATATTGTATATAATCGATTTTAATAATAAATAAAACTGCTTCCGCTGTGTATTTGATACCATGATTCCCAACAGTGGTATCAGAGCCACGGTTACGCGCGTATAGATGGTAAGGTTATAATTTTGATCTATGTTTTATTTGTCAAAAATTTATGTTTTATTTGTTGTTCATGGATTGTGATGTGAATCGAGCCCTAGGTATTTTGACCCTTGTCATGGTTGTGTTTGTGATGTTTTAGTTTTTTTTTTATTGATTTGTATTTTTTATTACGGATATTGGATCCGGTGTAATAGATAGGATTAGAATAGATTTTTTTTATTTGTATTTCAAATTTATTTGTAATCCTACAAGTACAAGATCAAGACGAAGATAAAAAGGCGAACAGGTTCCATGAAGATAGAGATCTCGGGTCAAGTGGGAGCTATATCAAAAATAGTTTTGAAACCCTTTTGACTGGTTCGTTTCGTTTGTGGCTAAAACGAAACGGACAACCTATTAGGGGCTCGATTCGTTTAATTTTATTATTATGTTTTGTGGTTGTGGTTTATTTATTGTAAATAATTTAGATAACCCAAAATAAATAAAATTTTCACAATCATGACAACGGTTTTATTAAAACAAGTTTTATAAAAACCGAAAAGCATATTTAATAAAAGGAGTTTTATTAATATTAAAACAAGTCCATTCGTGATAATACGACCAACGTAGTTTAAATAGGGTATTTAAAACAATACCGTGTCGAGTGTTGAAAGGAGTTTCAATTATCACGAACAATATAAAATTGGATTTTATAAACTATTGTGTGACTCACATCATGCTAACGAGTCATTAAAAATATTTATGGTAAATATTAAAATTAAATCCCAATTTTAAATTGATGTTTTATGCCACCCTTAACGAGTTAACACTTCGTTTTAAATCGAACCCAAATGTTAGTGCTGACCCTGCATCTGGGCGTTGATCATGAGTGAAGGTAATCATGGCGTTTCCTGTGTAACATAGGCCGGTGTTACAGTTAACAGTAAAGGACCAAACATCGCTTGTTTGACAAGTGGGCATAGTTGGGGTTAAACATACTTCGCTCTTAGCGATAACCCCAAATGGAGAGTTGTGTAGACGACACAATTAACAATCGTTGTTTACCTACCTAATCGTACCAGTGGACAGTGCTAAGCCAGTTCACTGTGTATTGATGAATCAGGGTCTCATCCTAATTAATTTTGCTTTTGGGTCATAAGATAAATTAGGATATTTGAAACATAAAATACTAATAAATTAGATTTTGAACTTTGTTAATGTCAACTGAAAACAATTCCGCCTCCCAATTCTCTCTCAAGTCCATCTTAGAGAAGGACAAACTTAACTACTCCAACTTCATGGACTGGCACCGCAACTTGAAAATTGTTCTCAAGGCAGAGAACAAGTTGTATGTTCTAGAAACGCCTGTTAGCACTCGTGTGCTAAAAATGAAGACATATGTTGATCACTTGGCTCGTCTGGAATTCCCATTGAGTGATGAGTTAGCTGGGGATATTATCCTAAACTCATTGCCCAAGTCATATGACCAGTTCATTATGAACTACAATATGAACGGGATGGAAAAGACACTTGCAGAACTGCATCAGATGCTCAAAACTGCTGAGGTGAACATACCTAGCAAGACTACACCAGTGCTAGTGATCAAGGAGGGTCAAGTTAAGAAACCTAACACCAAGAAAATGGGCAATCAGGGCAAAGGGAAGGGCAAAGGAAAATCTGTTTCCAATAAGAAACCTCGGAAAGATGCCAAGTGTTTTCATTGTGAAGAAACTGGGCACTGGAAGAGGAACTGAGCTAAGTATTTAGCTGAGCTGAAGCAAGCTAAGGCTTCAGGAGGAGAGTCCTCAAGTATATATGTTATTGAAATCTTTGCTTTTCCTAGCAAAACATGGGTGTTTGACACAGGATGTGGTTTCCACATTTGTAATGTTTTGCAAGGACTAAGAAAGATTAGAAAGCTGAAACATGGCGACTTGGAGGTCCATGTTGGCAATGGACAAAGAGTTGTTGTGAAGGCTATAGGAGAATGTATTCTCTTACTTCCTTCTGGTTTAGAACTTATTTTGAACAAAGTTTATTGCATTCCTAGTGTGACTAGAAATATTGTTTCAGTTTCGGCTTTGCGTGGACAAGGTTTTAATTATCGTTTCAATGGCGAATTTATTTATGCTTATTTTAACGATGTATTTTACTCTGATGCAAAACCTAACAATGGGATCTATGAGATAGAAATCCAAAACGATAACATATTATGCAATATCTCCCATAAACGTAATAAGTTGGACTTTAATGATACGTATATGTGGCATTGTAGACTTGGTTACATAAGTGAGAATCGTGTTAAACAACTCAAAACCGCAGGAATCCTGGATTCCAAAGGTTCGGAGTCGTTTGGAAAATGCGAATCATGCTTAAGTGGAAAGTTAACAAAAGCACCTTTTTCAAATGTTGGAGAAAGAGCCAATGATCTGTTAGGACTTGTACATACAGATGTATGTGGTCCATTCAGAACAATGTCAAGACATGGAGAAAGATACTTTGTTACATTTACTGATGATTTCAGTAGATATGGTTATGTTTGTCTTATGAAGCATAAACATGAAACTCTTGAAAAGTTCAAGGAGTACCAAAACGAAGTAGAAAATCAGCTAAATAGAACAATTAAAATGCTTCGATCAGATCGAGGCGGTGAATATCTTAGTCAGGAATTCATCGACCATCTAAAGGATTGTGGAATAGTTTCACAACTCACTCCACCTGGAACACCGCAACATAATGGTGTGTCTGAGCGGAGAAATCGAACTCTATTAGATATGATTCGATCAATGATGTGTCGAACAAATCTTCCAAAATCCTTTTGGAGTTATGCTTTGGAAACTGCCGCAAGACTTGTGAATATAGCTCCAACAAAAAAGGTTGATTAAACGCCCTATAAGATATGGCATGGAAAGAAACCTCATGTATCCTACCTTTAAGTCCGGGGATGTAATGCTCATGTCACTCTAGAATCTTCGGATAAACTAGATCCCAGAGGCGAAAAAGTGGTTTTCGTTGGATACGGTAAAAAGATCGGTTAGCTGTTCTACCATCCCACTGAAAATAAGATTTTCACCAAACGCAGAGGAACTTTCTTAGTGGAAGAGCTTCTGGCGCGAGGGATTGGAGATAACCATGTGGAACTTGAAGAAATTCGAGAATCACAAGTGACTGAACCAGCTGTTCAGACAGAACCAAATGTAACTGATCCAGTTGTTGAAGTTGAGCCTGAGAGGACTCAAGAAACAACAGAAACACCAAGTGTTCGGAAAAGTATTAGGGATCGTCGTGCACCGGTAAGGTATGATGATATCTTCATGATTGATGAAGCTGAGCCTACTACTTACAAAGCTGCAATCTTGGATTCAGAATCCAAGAAATGGCAAGAAGCCATGAATGCAGAGATGCAATCCATGTATGATAACCACGTCTGGGATTTGGTTGATCTTCCTACCGAATGTCGGACTGTGGGAAACAAATGGATCTTCAAGAAGAAGACTGACATGGATGGGAATGTGCAAACCTACAAAGCAAGGCTTGTAGCGAAAGGTTTTACTCAGACTCAAGGAATTGATTATGAGGAAACTTTCTCGCCAGTAGCCATGCTTAATTCTATTAGAATTCTACTTGCCATTGCTGCATATTATGACTATGATATATGGTAGATGGGTGTCAAAACCGCGTTCCTTAATGGACACTTACTGGAAGATGTCTATATGGTTCAACCTGAAGGTTTTGTCGATCCAAAGAATCCTAATAAGGTGTGCAAGCTGAATAAATCCATCTATGGATTAAAGCAAGCATCTCGCAGCTGGAATCTCCGTTTTGATCAGAAAATCAAAGAGTTTGGTTTTATCAAGAACGAAGATGAACCGTGTGTTTACAAGAAATCTAGTGGGAGCTATATCACTTTTCTTATACTGTATGTAGATGACATACTAATCATTGGAAACAATATCCCTATGCTTAAAGATGTTAAGACCTGGTTGGGTCAATGTTTCGCAATGAAAGATCTTGGTGAAGCCGCTTATATTCTGGGAATAAAGATTTATAGAGATAGATCAAAGAGGTTATTGGGTTTGAGTCAAAGTACATATATTGATAAGGTCTTACGACGCTTCTCAATGCAAGACTCAAAAAGGGGGCTCTTGCGCATGGCACATGGAACCATTCTTGATAACAAGCAGTGTGCAAATACTGAAGAGGAAAAGAAGAAAATGGAAGGTGTCCATATGCTTCTGCGATTGGTTCCATCATGTATGCCATGTTATGTACTAGACCTGATGTCTCGTATGCTCTTAGCATGACGAGTAGATATCAACAAAATCCAGGAGAGAGTCACTGGGCTGCAGTGAAGAACATTCTTAAGTACTTGAGAAGGACTAATGACATGTTCTTAATATATGGAGGACTGGATGAGGAGCTGTCAGTTAAGTGTTATACTGATGCAAGCTTCCAGACTGATCGTGATGATTCAAGGTCACAAATGGGATATGTTTTCATTCTGAATGGTGGGGCTGTAACTTGAAACAGCTTTAAGCAAAGTGTGGTTGCTTAATCCACCTGTGAATCAGAATACAATGCTGCATCGGATGCTGCAAAAGGAGGCTGCCTAGATGAAGAAGTTCATTAGTGATCTCGATGTTATGCCTAGCATAAAGAAACCAATCGAGATACTATGTGACAGCACTGGTGCCATTGCTCTTGCAAAGGAACCAAGGTCACACCAGACCACAAGGCATATACTCAGGAAATTCCACTATATTAGAGAGATAGTAGAACGTGGAGACATCGTGTGTGACACCCGGCATGTTTGGCTTAAACATATTAGTAACATCTAAGTCTACCTTAGCGAGAAACGTTTATAAACAAACTTAATTGGGTTAGTTGAGTCAGGTCAAGTTAGGATTGTCCAGGGTACAATGATCTGGAGGATCATTGGGAGTCGTTTTAGTAATACACTAGTACCGGGTTCCGTTATTGGTGACATTACATGAACTAATTAAGTATATGTGTAGACTATGGGTCGTGTGGTGGATTATTTACATAGATGTGTTTAAATGATGTGTAAATGATTATCTATGCTTAAATATGTCAAATATAGATTAAGGATGCATGCTTATGTGTTAAGATGTGTTAGAATGCGTTAAACACGACAAACTGGAAAACTAGTTAAAAAGGAGTTCTGGTTCGACCACTTCGAGTGGTCGAAGGAGAACAATTGCCTAGTTCGACCCTTTGTAAATGGGCGAACCTGGGAAGTGGAATTGAAAGAATTCCCTTCGACCAGGACAGGGCTCATTCGACCCTGTGTAAGGGTCGAAGGAGGCTACCTTCGACCATTGAAATGGGGCGAAGGAGGATTAGTATAAATACCAACCTTTGTCATTTTTCATCATTTCACAAACCCTAACCGTCCCAAAACGCTCTCAAACGATCTTAATCACTAAGGAAGGAGTTTTTGCTCTTCTTTTTCATAATCTAACCTATCTACAACATCTAAACAAGAATCCAAGGTGTGTTCTTAATCCTAAACCTTTTTAAAAGCATTTTAATTTGTTTTCATCTAACCCTAATTGTCCGGATCTGTTCTAAGGGTGTTTTTATAATTAAAAACCTTTTAAACATCTTTCTAAATCAAAACATTATCATTTAACATAGGTTTTCATGGTGGATAACATATGTAAATTGTGTATTATGTGGTGTTATGTGTTGTTCAATGATTTGCTGCTGTATCTATGATAGAAACATGATATAGGATTTGTTATTGATGCTAGATTATTGTTGTTTAGGGTTAGGATTGGATATGATGATATTATAGGTATTTGGGGGTTTTAACGAATCTAGACTTGATGCATGATATTTATGATCAATAGAATTGATAAGAAAAGATCGAACACTCGACAAACTGAGCATTTCAAGTTGAATATGAATCGATTTCAAAAGTTTCCAAATTGGGTAAATTATTCATGCATGAAAGTGATGTTTCTATAATCTTTACCATTTTGGGAAAGGGCTGAAACGGACGTATTATCGGGGGAAAACGGTGGGGTTTTGTAGGGATAAGTTATCCATGCTTGACTGCTGTGTTTGATGATGTTTCGAGTCGTTTTGAATGTGTTTGAAGCGTTTTTAGGAAAATTTGCACAACAGGGGCGAACCTGGCCTCCTTCGACCAATCGAAGGTGCGAAGGAGGGAATCCGGGGTCGAACCTGGGTTTTGTTGGGCGAACGTAGTAAAACGGGCGAAGGAGGCATCAAACGATCGAACGAAATGTAAAACGGGCGAAGGAGACTGAAAACGGGCGAAGGAGACTTAAAACTGACTGGTTCGACCGTTCTGATGCAGAAATGAGATTTTTGATACAAACTACGTGTTTTATGCTTGAACCTTGTGTGTAATCTATGTGTACTTGATTAGTTAGGGTAATGGGTCACCAACGGGATGTCGGGTCGGTCTAGTGTGTCGGTTAAACATTCAAACACGTTTTAAAACATACTTGGTTACGATCTGGACAATCGGGGACTAGATAACCTTATGGTTATTAGTCGGAACACTTATGTGAACATTTTGATAGATCTCCGGTAGAGGGATTATCAAGGGCTTAACATCTTTACTTGTAATCGAAGAACGCTATTTAAGGTGAGTTCACGGCCCCACTTTTACTGCTTTTAACTTTTGGGGGAGAAAACATGCGCTAAACTATTTTGGTAACATATGTCATACTATGGTTTTAACTTTGTATTGCTATACGATCTTTGGAAGTCCTGGGGGAAACCATGAATGTGCGGGGATGCACAACGGGGGAAATGTGGATAGATCTATTGGGCGTGACTTGCCCCACTCGTCGGCTTGGAGGGCCGAGCGGGTGCATATTGTCTCGAACAGGAACATTGGTATCATGCTGAACATACGGGCTGCTTAAACATGCTAAACATTGCTAAACGTGTCTAGTAATGGTTTCCAATCGTAGTAGTAATAAAACATACGCCTAGCTAGCGTACTTGGTAACATTGATATAGTATGGACATGGTAACATATTGAACAAACCTGTGAACTCACCAGCATTATATGTTGACATCTTTTTGCCATGTTTTCCTCAGGTCGCTAAGGTAGCAACAAATGGAACTAGGCGCACGGGTCTGCATTGGCGTCTAGGCATAGTTGCACGTTTTGTAATAAAAAGTGTTTTGAATAACTTTTGGGATGATAGCATAGTTGATTAAATGCTACTTAAACGCTTTCGCTTATAAAATCGTTGGTTATGTTTCTTTACGTTTTTCATATAGAGTTGTTTATTGTGATTGTTGACTTGGATCCTGGTTTGTCATGCGCCTCGCGGAAAAACCCCGCAAGTGGAAATTGAGGGTGTGACAGATTGGTATCAGAGCCAATGGTTATAGTGAACTAGGACTGCATGTAGAGTCTGGTCTATAGCCGAGTAGCACACACTAGACGGTCACATACTTTGAGTCTATTAGTGGGATACGTACTAACGTTGTCGGGGTGTCCTTACATCATCATCATGCTTCTCCGTTACATCATCCGCTTTTACTTGGGGTCCTTACCTACTCTTGTCTTCTTCTTCTGGATTGAAGAAGGAGGGGTTGATTTGTTGGTCCTAGCACACACATACCTTCTTACACTTGCACCTATCGTCACACGTTATTAGGCGACGATATTCGGTGACTGGGGTCTAGATTAGGGGTACATCTGGAGGACCATGTAGAGCAGTTTATCATTTCGGGTGCACACGAAATAATAAACTGGAATGCATGAAAATCCCGATGGACTTCGAGTTTGGATGTATAGTCCTGGATTTGTCCCTAGGTTAACTCTTGTAAATTTCTAGTGGTTGACACTGGAAGTGAATCTGAATCCCTCGATTTCTTGATTTGTTAGATCATGTCTGGTGCTCGTGGTGGTGGACGTCGTGGTGGCGGTGGTGGCCGTGCTGGCGGCGGTGGTCGTGCTGGAGGCGGTGGTCGTGGAAACATCAACATGACCCAAGCTGAACTAAACAACTTGCTACAGCAGCAAGTGAACATGGCTATGGCAAATTTCCAGGCTGGGATTAATGCCATGGGTGGTGAGTTGATTTCTGTCGACCTTGCCTCATTTTCGGGTTTCGTGTCTTTTCGTTTGTGTTTTACTCGTGTACCGTGTTTCAGGTGTTGGTGCCAATCCACCCCCACCTCAGTGCTCTTATAAGAAGTTTCGGGACTGTCAGCCCCATGACTTCGCTGGAACTGAGGGAGCGGTGGGACTGCTCCGATGGCTGGAGAAGGTTGAGTCTGTGTTCGTTATGTGTAACTGTCCTGCTGGGGACCGGGTGAAGTATGCTACTGCGACATTTGAAGGGCCTGCATTGTCGTGGTGGAATGCTACTACTCAGAACATGGGATTGGGAGAGGCTATTGCTATGCCTTGGGCGGAGTTTGTGCAGCTGTTGAGAGGTGAGTACTGTCCGAGAGAGGAGATACAGAAGTTAGAGCATGAGGTCTGGAGCTACAAGATGGTTGGGTCTGAGATCGAAGAATACACTGTGAGGAGGAATGAGCTGGCGGTGTTGTGCCCTGATTTGCACACACCCGAGTACCGGAGGATCGAGCACTATGTGTCTGGACTGGTGCCGGAGATTGCTGGGTTGCTGGCGGCTGGGAATCTTCCTACTATTGTTGAAGTTGTCCGATCAGCTCATCGGATGACTAACCTGAAGGTGGCAGAATGCGTTTTGCCACCCAAGGGTGCTGCTGTGAAGGTTACTGAGGGGAACAAGAGGAAGTGGGGTAGTGTGGGGAAGAGTGTGGTGCCAGCTCAGCCGACAAGGAAGTTTGATTCATCTGGGTCTTCTTCTGGACAGAAGACGGGTGGGTATGTTGGAAAGCATCCCAAGTGCAACAAGTGTGGTTTTCACCATTCTGGGGGTTGTAATAGGGCTCGTTGGGGCACCATGCTAAGGATTTCAAGGTGGCACTCACCCCAACTCAGACTCCTGCGGCTGCTCCTGCTCCTGCTGCTCAGGGAACTCAGGGGAGGCAGGGGTGTTATAACTGTGGTGATGCGGGACACTTCAAGCGTGAATGTCCTAAACTGAAGCAGGGCGATAATGGGAGGGGCGGGAACGGTAACGGGAACAACGGCAGCGGAGGCAGGACTGCACGTGCTTTCGTCATTGGATCTGCGGAGGCTAGGCAGGATCCAGACACAGTTACCGGTACATTCCTTCTTAATGATCGCTATGTTTCTGTCTTGTTTGATTCTGGTGCCGATAAGAGTTTCGTATCTTTGGATGTTAGTCGATTGCTAGATATAGTACCCACACCTTTAGAGGCTAAGTACTTAATAGAATTGGCTGATGGTAAGAAAATCGAAGCGACACACACCCTTAGGGAATGTCGTCTGGAACTGTCGGGTTTGTCTTTCCCCATTGACCTTATGCCGGTGCCCCTGGGTAGTTTTGATGTCGTGGTTGGCATGGATTGGTTATCGTTGTATCGTGCGGAGATCGTTTGCTTCGACAAGGTTATTCGAATCCCTCTCCCTGATGGAGAGATTCTTTCGGTTCGTGGTGAGAAAAGCGGTGCTCCGCTGAGTATCATTTCTAGCATGAAAGCCCGTACGTATCTTCGGAAGGGCTGTTCGGCCATTCAGGCGCTTGTTAACGTTTCTACTGATGATGAGAAGAAGATCGAGGATATTCCGGTGGTTCGTGACTTTTCTGATGTGTTTCCCGATGATTTACCTGGTCTTCCTCCCCATCGTCAGGTTGAGTTTGGTATTGATCTCACTCCGGGCGCAGCTCCTATTGCCCGAGCTACGTATCGTCTTGCACCTCCCGAGATGCAAGAGTTGTCCAGCCAGTTACAGGAACTCTTGGAAAAGGGTTTCATCCGATCGAGTTCTTCCCCGTGGGGAGCCCCTATTTTGTTTGTGAAGAAGAAGGATGGGAGTCTTCGCATGTGTATTGATTATCGTGAGCTGAACAAAGTGACCATCAAGAATCGTTATCCTCTTCCTCGCATTGATGATCTCTTTGACCAGCTTCAGGGCTCCAGCTACTATTCGAAGATTGATTTGCGGTCCGGTTACCACCAGTTGCGCGTCAGGGAAGCTGACATTCAGAAGACTGCTTTTCGCACTCGTTATGGCCATTTTGAGTTCTTGGTCATGCCTTTTGGTCTCACTAACGCACCGGCGGTGTTCATGGATTTAATGAACCGCGTTTGCAAACCTTACCTTGATAAGTTCGTCATCGTGTTCATTGACGACATTCTAATTTACTCCAAGAACAAGGCGGATCATGAGGAACATCTACGGTTGGTCTTGGAACTTTTGAGACAGGAGCAGTTGTATGCTAAGTTCTCAAAGTGTGATTTTTGGTCACGTGAAGTTCAATTCCTAGGACATGTGGTAAATGAACTGGGAATTCATGTCGATCCGGCTAAGATCGAAGCTATTAAGGACTGGGAAGCACCAAAGACGCCATCTGAGGTGCGGCAATTCCTAGGTCTTGCGGGTTACTATCGTCGCTTCATTGAGGGACTTTCGAAGATCGCTCAACCCCTCACTGCTCTTACCCAGAAGGACCGAAAGTTCGACTGGGATGAACCACAAGAATTAGCATTTCAGATGCTGAAGTCGATCAAATTACATGGGAATGAATTTGAATGTAAGACTATTGTGAATTGAGATGATTGTATTCATGAGATGAATAACTCAATGGTTTGAGAATCATAATTCACAGATATCATTAGGGAATGATATTGGAAGTAACTCGCTTCAAAACGATCTCTATGGATCTGTGTCATGAGATGTTTTGATATTGATATGTTCAATTTGTCCTTTTTCCTAAGGCACATATTAAACTACATTGATCAAGGATTATCCTTGATGTTATCTAGCACTGTCCTGAAACATGGGTAGCAATAAGGGTATCGTTAGGAGAAATCCAAGATTAAGTGGGAGTTGTATGACGCTGATGGAATTCCGTACTTCTATAGGATTAGAAGTCTAGACATTCTGGCGCCCTCGTTAATTCAAACTGGTATAAACACGTGGCCACGCTCGGACTAAGATAGTTCGTTAGACCACTTTGAATTAGAGACGAGAATAGAGAATGGTTGATCACTATATAAGAATGAATGATCCATGTCTTATGATCAACGGATGTCTATACAGAAGGGACTTATTGATAGAATTATCAGGGCTATAGTATTTGGTTAAGTAAAGCGTTACTTGAACTCAAAGAACTAGTTGACGACTGTAAACTGTCATACTGGTTTGGGTGCAATGCGATGCAGCTAGGCGTCCAAGTCTGCGCACGTTGACTCATTTAATTAAAATCGTCCAAGTGGGACATTGTTGGATATATAGTATGTCCGATGTAATTAAAAGTCGAGGTCAACGTAACCCGACTCGGTACGATCCGAAGAGTTACACGTTGGTACACGAATCAGATAAGTTCATGTGTTGGTGGATTATTATTATTTCTGAAATAATAATAGTTTTGAACTCGAGGGACTAAATAGTAAAGTTTACACTTTGACTAGTCAAATGGTCAAGTGTATGACTTTGACTAATTAAGTGGTCAAGTCTTTGACTAGTCAAATGGTCAAGTGTATGACTTTGACTAATTAATTGGTCAAGTCCTTGACTAGTCAAATGGTCAAGTGAATGACTTTGACTAATTAAGTGGTCAAGTGCCTTTTATCTTTATAAATAGGTGTGATAGATTAAACTCTAATCACACATGTTTTGAAAAAGATAAAACAACATAACACTTGTCTCCTCTCAAGATTTGCGGCCACCCTTAGGAGCCGTCGCCCCTTTGTCCGCCGCAAATCACCACCATTGTCGCCTCCACCTTGCAAAGTGTTGATATCGGTTGGCCAGTGCTCGGGTGTAAACTTCCTACTAGCGAGGATTCGTTGTAACCCGCGTGTTACAATTCCGGTGTAGTCGTCAAAGGTTGATTACTAAACCCCCTATGGTTGTTTATAATTTATTTGTTTATACGCGTTTAACCAAGATCCTGAGTGGGAATATTTTGTTAATTGGATTAATAAAATTAAACATATATTATATTATATATATATATATATAAAATCGGCTCATAATATATATTGTATATAATCGATTTTATTAATAAATAAAACTGCTTCCGCTGTGTATTTGATACCATGATTCCCAATACTTTGCACTCTCGTAACTTGTTTGATGTATATTATGATAAAATTTGGTCAACTATTCAATCCAATTACACTAAAATAATCAACAAATTAATCAGTATACTTTTTATGCAAGTTATAAATCCTACAAATTAGAGTCATATCCCATGCGGGTATAAATGTTACTCATAGTGACACCTTTGACTCTATAACTTTTTTTTTAAATAACAAATATAAATAAACATGACATATATTGGATATATTTTTATTTCATTTTTCATAAATATAACAATTTTTATATAAAAAAAATTTATTGAGGAAAATGTAAGCTTTGTTGTCTAAAATGAATATAAAAGTAACTATAAAAATACAATAAAAATGCATTACCATGAAGTAAGACTTGATTTACGGTGTTGTTTTTACGATTAACGGACTAATTTCATATCTTGTAAGTGGCGTCTCTAAAAATTTAGATGTTCAGTCCGGACCATTCAAAATTATGTCCCCTAAATTTTCAACTTTTAAGTTTTAAATGTGAGTTGAGCATTTGAGCTTATAAATGGGCTAATAAAGTTTAAGTTTTAAATGAGTTTTCTGTAGGACATGTTTTAAGTTTAAATGGGTTTTCTATTAAAAGGCACGTGTGTTGGGAATCATGGAATCGTATACGCAGCGGAAGCGGTTTATATATTTATCAAAAACGGATTATATATACTATATATATAATGGCCGATTAACATGTATAAATATATATATTTAATTTTATTAATCCGATTAATAAAATATTCCCAATCAGGATTTCAGGTAAACGCGTATAAACAAATAAATAATAAACAACCATAGGGGGTTTAGTAATCAACCTTTGACGACTACACCGGAATTGTAACACGCGGGTTACAACGAATCCTCGCTAGTAGGAAGTTCACAACCGAGCACGAACCAATCGGGAAACAACACTTGCAAGAGGAAGGTGGTGGCTTGTGGTGGTTGATGGCCGAACAAAAAGGAAGAAGGCGGCAGCCTTCTTTTCTTTGGTGGCGGCCGCAAAAAGCCAAGAAGAGGAGGCAAGGGTTTGTTGTTTTATCAAAAGTGTGCATTAGGGTTTACTCCTTAACCCTCCTTTTATAAGACAACAACTTGCAATAAAACCCCTTGCTAAATATCTTAATACTCCTTAATATTAATCTTATTAACATTAAGTCCCTCAAGATACTCCTTAATATTAATCTTATTAATATTAAATCCCTCAAGACTAAAACAATTATTATTTCATAAATAATAATCCACCAACGCGTGAACTTATCTGATTCGTGTACCAACGTGTAACTCTTCGGATCGTACCGGTTCGGGTTACGTTGATCTCGACTTTTAATTACATCGAACATCCTATATATCCAACAATCTCCCACTTGGACGATTTTAATTAAATGAGTCAACGTGCGCAGAGTTGGACGCCTAGCTGCATCGCATTGCACCCAAACCAGTATGACACTTTACAGTCGTCAACTAGTTCTTTGAGTTCAAGTAACGCTTTACTTAACCAAATACTATAGCCCTGATAATTATATCAATAAGTCCCTACTGTATAGACATCCGTTGATCATTAGACATGGATCATTCATTCTTATATAGTGATCAACCATTCTCTATTCTCGTCTCTAATTCAAAGTGGTCTAACGAACTACCTTAGTCCGAGCGTGGCCACGCGTTTATACCAGTTTGAGTTTACGAGGGCGCCAGAATGTCTAGACTTCTAATCCTATAGAAGTACAGAATTCCATCAGCGTCACACAACTCCCACTTAATCTTGGATTTCTCCCAATGCTACCCTTATTGCTACCCATGTTTCAGGATAGTGTAAGATAACATCAAAGATAGTCCTTGAACAATGTAGTTTAATATGTGCCTTAGGAAAAAGGACAGATTGAACATATCAATATCAAAACATCTCATGACACAGATCCATGGAGATCATTTTGAAGCGAGTTACTTCCAATATCATTCCCTAATGATATCTGTGAATTATGATTCTCAAACCCTTGAGCTATTCATCTCATGAATACAACCATCTCAATTCACAATAGTCTTACATTCAAATTCATTCCCATGTAATTTGATCGACTACGGACATTTAGAATACTCTTATTCAAGGATTTAAACATACAAATAATGAACACAGTTAATAAATATTTAAATTTGCATTTAACCCATTAAATCAAATAAACATTCAATATAACTGTCATAGTTCAAAACAAAACACCAATACTAACTACAGATCATGCCCACTGTCTAGCAACTCTAAGCCCTATCTTTCCAGCATGCTCCTCATGTTTAACTTGAGGTAAAGGCTTAGTAAAGGGGTCAGCCAGATTCAGATCTGTATGAACTTTGTTTAATACAATGTCTCCACGTCCTATTATCTCTCTAATATAGTGGAATTTCTTGAGTTTATGCCTTGTGGTCTGATGTGACCTTGGTTCCTTTGCAAGAGTAATGGCACCAGTGTTGTCACACAGTATCTCGTTTGGTTTCTTTATGCTAGGCATAACATCGAGATCACCAATGAACTTCTTCATCCAGGCAGCCTCTTTTGCAGCATCCGATGCAGCATTGTATTCTGATTCACAGGTGGATTAAGCAACCACACTTTGCTTAGAGCTGTTCCAAGTAACAGCCCCACCATTCAGAATGAAAACATATCCCGTCTGTGACCTTGAATCATCACGATCAGTCTGGAAGCTTGCATCAGTATAACACTTAACTGACAGCTCCTCGTCCAGTCCTCCATATATTAAGAACATGTCTTTAGTCCTTCTCAAGTACTTAAGAATGTTCTTCATTGCAGCCCCAGTGACTCTCTCCTAGGTTCTGTTGATATCTACTCGTCATGCTAAGAGCATACGAGACATCAGGTCTAGTACATAACATGGCATACATGATAGAACCAATCGCAGAAGCGTATGGAACACCTTCCATTTTCTTCTTTTCCTCTTCAGTGTTTGCACACTGCTTGTTATTAAGAATGGTTCCATGTGCCATGGGCAAGAGCCCCCTTTTTTAGTCTTGTATTGAGAAGCGTCGTAAGACCTTATCAATATATGTACTTTGACTCAAACCCAATAACCGCTTTGATCTATCTCTATAAATCTTTATTCCCAGAATATAAGCGGCTTCACCAGGATCTTTCATTGCGAAACATTTACCCAACCAGGTCTTAAAATCTTTAAGTATAGGGATATCGTTTCCAATGATTAGTATGTCATCTACATACAGTATAAGAAAAGTAATATAGCTCCCACTAGACTTCTTGTAAACACACGGTTCATCTTCGTTCTTAATAAAACCAAACTCTTTGATTTTCTGATCAAAACGGAGATTCCAGCTGCGAGATGCTTGCTTTAATCCATAGATGGATTTATTCAGCTTGCACACCTTATTAGGATTCTTTGGATCGACAAAACTTTCAGGTTGAACCATATAGACATCTTCCAGTAAGTGTCCATTAAGGAACGCGGTTTTGACATCCATCTGCCATATCTCATAGTCATAATATGCAGCAATGGCAAGTAGAATTCTAATAGACTTAAGCATGGCTACTGGCGAGAAAGTTTCCTCATAATCAATTCCTTGAGTCTGAGTAAAACCTTTCGCTACAAGCCTTGCTTTGTAGGTTTGCACATTCCCATCCATGTTAGTCTTCTTCTTGAAGATCCATTTGTTTCCCACAGTCCGACATTCGGTAGGAAGATCAACCAAATCCCAGACTTGGTTATCATACATGGATTGCATCTCTGCATTCATGGCTTCTTGCCATTTCTTGGATTCTGAATCCAAGATTGCAGCTTTGTAAGTAGTAGGCTCAGCTTCATCAATTATGAAGATATCGTCATACCTTACCGGTGCACGACGATCCCTAATACTTTTCCGAACACTTGGTGTTTCTGTTGTTTCTTGAGTCCTCTCAGGCTCAACTTCAACAACTGGATCAGTTACATCTGGTTCTGTCTGAACAGCTGGTTCAGTCACTTGCGATTCTCGAATTTCTTCAAGATCCACATGGTTATCTCCAATCCCTCGCGCCAGAAGCTCTTCCTCTAAGAAAGTGCCTCTGCGTTTGGTGAAAATCTTATTTTCAGTGGGGTGGTAGAACAGGTAACCGATCTTCTTACCGTATCCAACGAAAACCACCTTTTCGCCTCTGGGATCTAGTTTATCCGAAGATTCTAGAGTGACATAAGCATTACATCCCCAGACTTTAAGGTAGGATACATGAGGTTTCTTTCCATGCCATATCTCATAAGGCGTTTTAGTAACCCTTTTCGTTGGAGCTATATTCACAAGTCTTGCGGCGGTCTCCAAGCATAACTCCAAAAGGATTTTGGAAGGTTTGTTCGACACATCATTGATCGAATCATATCTAATAGAGTTCGATTTCTCCGCTCAGACACACCATTATGTTGCGGTGTTCCAGGTGGAGTGAGTTGTGAAACTATTCCACAATCCTTTAGATGGTCGATGAATTCCTGACTAAGATATTCACCGCCTCGATCTGATCGGAGCATTTTAATAGTTCTATTTAGCTGATTTTCTACTTCGTTTTGGTACTCCTTGAACTTTTCAAGAGTTTCATGTTTATGCTTCATAAGATAAACATAACCATATCTACTGAAATCATCAGTAAATGTAACAAAGTATCTTTCTCCATGTCTTGACATTGTTCTGAATGGACCACATACATATGTATGTACAAGTCCTAACAGATCATTAGCTCTTTCTCCAACATTTGAAAAAAGGTGCTTTCGTTAACTTTCCACTTAAGCATGATTCGCATTTTCCAAACGACTCTGAACCCTTGGAATCCAGGATTCCTGCGGTTTTGAGTTGTTTAACACGATTCTCACTTATGTGACCAAGCCTACAATGCCACATATACGTATCATTAAAGTCCAACTTATTACGTTTATGGGAGATATTGCATAATATGTTATTGTTTTGGATTTCTATCTCATAGATCCCATTGTTGGGTTTTGCATCAAAGTAAAATACATCGTTAAAATAAGCAGAAATAAATTCCCCATTGAAACGATAATTAAAACCTTGTCCTCGCAAAGCCGAAACTGAAACAATATTTCTAGTCACACTAGGAATGTAATAAACATTGTTCAAAACAAGTTCTAAACCAGAAGGAAGCAAGAGAACACATTCTCCTATAGCCTTCACAGCAACTCTTTGTCCATTGCCAACATGGACCTCCAAGTCGCCTTGTTTCAGCTTTCTAATCTTTCTTAGTCCTTGCAAAACATTACAAATGTGGAAACCACATCCTGTGTCAAACACCCATGTTTTGCTAGGAAAAGCAAAGATTTCAATAACATATATACTTGAGGACTCTCCTCCTGAAGCCTTAGCTTGCTTCAGCTCAGCTAAATACTTAGCACAGTTCCTCTTCCAGTGCCTAGTATCATCACTATGAAAACACTTGGCAGCTTTTCGAGGTTTCTTATTGGCAACAGATTTGCCTTTGCCCTTCCCTTTGCCCTGATTTCCCATTTTCTTGGTGTTAGGTTTCTTAACTTGTCCCTCCTTGATCACTAGCACTGGTGCAGTCTTGCTAGGTATGTTCACCTCAGCAGATTTGAGCATCTGATGCAGTTCTGCAAGTGTCTTTTCCATCCCGTTCATATTGTAGTTCATAATGAACTGGTCATATGACTTGGGCAATGAGCTTAGGATAATATCCCCAGCTAACTCATCGCTCAAGGGGTATTCCAGACAAGCCAAGTGATCAAGACATGCCTTCATTTTTAGCACACGAGTGCTAACTGGCGTTTCTAGAACATACAACTTGTTCTCCGCCTTGAGAACAATTTTCAAGTTGCGGTGCCAGTCCATGAAGTTGGAGTAGTTAAGTTTGTCCTTCTCTAAGATGGACTTGAGCGAGAATTGAGAGGCGGAATTGTTTTCAGTTGACATCTACAAAGTTCAAAATCTAATATATTAGTATTTCATGTTTTAAGTATCCTAATTATTTTATGACCCAAAAAGAAAAATTAATTAGGATGAGATCCCGATTCATCAATACACAATGAACTGGCTTAGCACTGTCCACTGGTATGATTAGGTAGGTAAACAACGATTGTTAATTGTGTCCACTACACAACTCTCCTTTTGGGGTTATCGCTAAAAGCGATGTATGTTTAACCCCAACTATGCCCACTTGTCAAACAAGCGATGTTTGGTCCTTTACTGTTAACTGTAACACCGGCCTATGTTACACAGGAACCGCGATGATTACCTTCACTCATGATCAACGCCCAGATGCAGGGTCAGCACTAACATTTGGGTTCGATATAGAATGAAGTGTTAACTCGTTAAGGGTGGCATGAAACATCAATTTAAAATTGGGATTTAATTTTAATATTTACCATAAATATATTGAATGACTCGTTAGCATGATGTGAGTCACACAACAGTTTATAAAATCCAATTTTATATTATTCGTGATAATTGAAACTCCTTTCAACACTCGACACGGTATAGTTTTAAATACCCTATTTAAACTACGTTGGTCGTATTATCGCGAATAGACTTGTTTTAATATTAATAAAACTCTTTTTATTAAATATGCTTTTCGGTTTTTATAAAACTTGTTTTAATAAAACCGTTGCCATGATTGTGAAAATTTTATTTATTTTGGGTTATCTAAATTATTTACAATAAATAAACCACAACCACAAAACATAATAATAAAATTAAACGAATCGAGCCCCTAATAGGTCGCCCGTTTCGTTTTAGCCAGAAACAAAACGAACTAGTCAAAAGGGTTTCAAAACAATTTTGATATAGCTCCCACTTGACCCGAGATCTCTATCTTCATGGAACCTGTTCGTCCTTTATATCTTCGTCTTGATCTTGTACTTGTAGGATTACAACAATAAATTTGAAAATACAATAAAATCAAATCTATTCTAATCCTATCTATTACACCAGATCCAATATCCGTAATAAAAAAAATACAAATCAATAAAGAAATAAAACCATCACAAACACAACCATGACATGGGTCAAATACCTAGGGCTCGATTTACATCACAATCCATGAACAACTAAAAGCTTTTGATCTTTTGTCAAAATAAACAATTTTTGACAAATAAAACATAGATCAAAATTATAACTTTACCATCTATGCGCGCGTAACCGTGGCTCTGATACCACTGTTGGGAATCATGGTATCGTATACGCAGCGGAAGCGGTTTATATATTTATCAAAAACGGATTATATATACTATATATATAATAGCCGATTAATATGTATAAATATATATTTAATTTTATTAATCCGATTAATAAAATATTCCCAATCAGGATTTCAGTTAAACGCGTATAAACAAATAAATAATAAACAACCATAGGGGGTTTAGTAATCAACCTTTGACGACTACACCGGAATTGTAACACGCGGGTTACAACGAATCCTCGCTAGTAGGAAGTTCACAACCGAGCACGAACCAACCGGGAAACAACACTTGCAAGAGGAAGGTGGTGGCTTGTGGTGGTTGATGGCCGAACAAAAAGGAAGAAGGCGGCGGCCTTCTTTTCTTTGGTGGCGGCCGCAAAAAGCCAAGAAGAGGAGGCAAGGGTTTGTTGTTTTATCAAAAGTGTGCATTAGGGTTTACTCCTTAACTCTCCTTTTATAAGACAACAACTTGCAATAAAACCCCTTGCTAAATATCTTAATACTCCTTAATATTAATCTTATTAACATTAAGTCCCTCAAGATACTCCTTAATATTAATCTTATTAATATTAAATCCCTCAAGACTAAAACAATTATTATTTCATAAATAATAATCCACCAACGCGTGAACTTATCTGATTCGTGTACCAACGTGTAACTCTTCGGATCGTACCGGTTCGGGTTACGTTGATCTCGACTTTTAATTACATCGGACATCCTATATATCCAATAAGTGCGTGCGCACACACACATATGTAACATATGTATATAAGAATTTTATAATTATACCCCGAAAAAAGGGCCCTAGTCGTGGGTCCTCTCCGAACCCTAAGAGCAACAATTGTTACAGAATAAAGAAGCTTCAAAGCCTATAGAAAATAATAGGTAAATATTTACAGATGTTTCTACTCAGTAGTTGTTAAATTTGCATGTTATGTTTTAACTAGTTTTTATATATTACATAGAAATATATAATATATTATGCTTATTATATACTATTTATAGCTCTGCTATATGAACAGTAACGGATTATATACTATTTATAGCTCTGCTATATGAACAGTAACGGACTGACTTGATATTTCACATTTGTATCAAGGGTATTTTTCGTCTTTTCCACCTCAGGTATATACCTTCTTCCTTCATCATCAATCTGCAACAGCTCCACATTTTGGGATATATGAGAAGCAACCTCTACCGCCGCCAGGGCTTCGCCACCGCCACACCAACACCTGACCCCGTCATAGCTATTATGTAACACGAACCGGTTACTGCTGTCACTCAACATCGTCATCATCATCCTCACACAATGTCAACGTCACCGTATTATCTAACAAGAACCGGTTACTGCAGTCACTCGCCGTCGTCATCACCATCGTCACACAACGTCACCGTCACCACCATCAGCGCCTTCACTATCCTCACCATCGTGACACTGTCTTCAACCCTAGCCGGCACGCGAAAAAAGCACATGCAGTTGCAAATCATTGGTGACTAACAGATCCGCTCCGATCTACTTCTTCAGAAACAGTAGGAGATTGAGGTAGACAAGGGTGTGGTGGTGTGGTAGGTGGTCACGGTGGTGGTGGGTGTTAGCGATGGGTTTGATTGAAGTCGTTATGTGGTTTAAGTGGCGGTGGAAGGGTTTTTTTGGTGTGTTTGTGTGTGTCAAAGAGGAACTGATGTAGGGTTTCCAATTTTTTCCTTTTTCTTTTAATAATTATTCAAAGAAGATGATGTAGGTGCACAACCTCATATCTATCAAAACAGAGAAACGGTGAGTTGGGAGGAGAACCATGATGAAAAGTCTTAATAAATTGGATATGGAATGCTTTTCCACTTGTGGTTTTTTACATCCCCTCATAGTTTAATATTTTGTAATATTATAAAAACTTCTCAAAATATAAATAAGGTACATGGGTATGTTTTCATGATGGTGTTAGTTTGTGTGTCTTTTACCAGAATAGGATTATAAGAGGTATTGGGTATTTGGGTTCTTGGGTGTTCGGTTAGTTTTTAAGAAAACTATTTGCTAGGGTGCTTGGATTGGTTTTTTTTTTTTTTTTTGGAAGGTATGCTTCAGCGGTGAAACCAATCGACAGACAACCCCTCGACCCGAGTTCGAATCACTACCCACGCACCGGTGTCCACTTTGAAGTTATCTCAAACCGTTATAGGGAATTTTTCCGTGGTGTGCAGGATTCAAACTCAAGACCAAGCCCGGACGAGAACCCTCCTAAGAGGTAAACCCTCCCACCTCTCCCCAGCTGGGCTTGGATTGGTTTTTAACAAAACTATTTACTACTTCAATAAAGTACATGTCACTATTTCAAAGTGTAGAAATACCTACCTGGTATTTAAGCCAACACACTACCAGCTTTACTGAATCTGATTACTAATTACTTCAACCTATTTTTACACATCGTCTTATTACTTCCGATACGATGTCGTCTTTTGTTGAATTTCAATATGTATTTGTTAGTTTAGTTGATAATAGCTTCTAACTGTTTTGTTAACAACTGCATCATAACGCGCGCAACGCGCGCTTCGTTATTCACACTAGTTGAATGTATGACGAAGGACACGAAAACTGCAAAGTGAGATTTGGGTAAGGACTGATGATGAATTACCACTACATGATAGGATATTAATTTATTTTTTATTTTTGGCAAATATGAAGATTTGATCCAAGTTTCAATACAAAATTCGTGGCCGGCATGTAGTCCTTTATAAATTCGGTTAAAGTATATGAAAACCATTGTTAAGTTAGTATATGGGTTTACCAATTATCCTACGATTTATTTCTGTGCGTCAGAAGACTCACATTCAACCTCAAAAGAAAATAAGGGACTGTTTGGTAGCCTCTTAATGAGGCTCTTAACCATTCAGCGCTGAATGATTCAGCATTCAGTGCGTTTGTTTCAGTTTTTGAATGGATTGGTTAAGTCTGAATCATTAAGATTTGGGATGTTGCTGAACCATTAAGCACTGAACTATTAAGCACTGATCTAGGCTGAACCTTAATGAGGCTTCCCTACCAACGTGGGATAAGAAAACTAACCATTAAGAGGTCCAACTTAATGATTCAACGCTTAACCATTCAAACCTCTTAACCATTCAGACCTCTTAATGATTCAACACTTAATCAACCAAACAGCCCCTAAGTACGTAAATGAGGGCTAGAACAAGCATACGTTTGCAACACTTGGAAACATCTGTTCATCTTGTATGTGCTTGGTGATGATTATAGGCGATTATGCGGCATTCCTAGCCAACCAGGTAATACGCTCT
This sequence comes from Ambrosia trifida, assembly GCA_028751855.1. Classification (NCBI taxonomy): domain Eukaryota; kingdom Viridiplantae; phylum Streptophyta; class Magnoliopsida; order Asterales; family Asteraceae; genus Ambrosia; species Ambrosia trifida. The sequence goes on along the minus strand of CM054128.1, from coordinate 40,348,532 downwards.
TAATCTCTCTTCTTAGTTGACCGAGTAACATGTACTTGGCCAACATAAATTCTAAGACTACAATCGTGTTCACTTGTGATTATAGGCGATTATGCGGCATTCCTAGCCAACCAGATAATGCAAGTGGGAACCACTTAACAGGGGCGCAACATGTATAAGGGCCAGGGGTGGCCCTGGCCCCCCTGTTTTTTGGCGCAGTAGTGGAAATATGCGATTTTCGTAGGTAAATTGAGTCTGGGTTGAATCTGGCCCCCGCCGATTTGCCACTACCGATCGAAAAAAATTGATTCCGGCCCCCTCCGATTCGAGAACCAAGCTTCGCCACTGCCACTTAATGTCCCGTTGGATGAAAATTGTATTTGTTTAAAAATCTTTAACCCATGTGTAAATTACTATGGATAACCAATGTAGTTAACTTATTTTTTTAACCTAAACTATAGTTTTTCCCTTAAAAATAGAAGTTCGTTTATTATTATTACTTGTAGTTTGTTTCAAACCTTATTCAAAGTTCAAACAAAAATAGATTGAAAGGTGTTAGTAATAATACTAAAGACAAAAATAAAGTTTTGACTAAACAAGCCTTTAAAGATGTGATCAAATAGACTTCATTGATACATTGAATCAGTTGTATTCACATGGCAGGAATATTTGTTTAAGTTGTTTTTTATGAGGTAGTTATCATGTTAATCTAGATAGTGGGCTCCTTAAGATGTGTTTTCGTTTATCTTAACGAGAAAAATGTGCGGGTTATATATACTATTTTTTTCATAGGGTTATTTGTTTTAAGTGCAACAATATGTGAATTCGAGTTAATCGAACCGTATGTGATTAGAGTTAATCGCAAAAACGATTATTAATCCAATAAATATGTGGTCGACTAGTCTTACGTTGTGAGGATGGTGGGGTGTAAAACTGTGCTAAGTAGCAACCAAATTCACTAAATGATATAACACTAAATGACAAATGAGTAAAACACAGGGGGTGTGAACGGAAATTAACTAAAAGACAAAGCCAGGAAAAATTGTGCGATTGACATTGCGGTGGTGAGTGTAAAACCACGCTTGCTAAGACCAGGGGGTGTGGGGGGCGGCATAGGAGGGGCAAGCCTATGCCGGGCCTCGCTACACCACCCCCTGGGGCGGCATGGAGGTGGGGCGGCATAGGCGGCCAAATATTGTCGTTGGTGCCGGGCCGAATACCAAGGAGTTTTGAACGTTGGAGGTGGGCCCCTTGGCCTTTTGTGACCGTTAAAAAAAAAAAAAAAAAAAAAAAACTAATTTAAATCCTATATAAACCCACAAAATACTCCCTATTTCCTCACAATCCTCCTCTCTTTTTTATAAAATACTTCTATCTCTTTCTTATTTTTTATAATTTGCAATGGATCCCTACCAACACAACCCAAACCCGAATCAAACACCACAACAAAATAAAAATAACCCGACTACAAACCCGTTCACGACACCGGGTTACACGATGCCAATTGATCCAACTTGGGCTACATTTTCGGGTTTCCAACAAAGTCCCAACCCTTTCTCCCAATATTCCCAAATGCACCAAAGCCCCACTACCTTTAACCAATTTAGTCAAATGCAAATGCACCATAACCCTCAATCTTTTACCCAACTTTTACAAACTCCGCCATTCCACCCATCTCTCCAAACACAAATGTCACAACAACCACAACGACAACGACAACCCATTTTTGAACCCGAAGATGAAGAAGAAGATGAGGTGGAGGAGGTGCCCGAAACACAAGTGGAACGTTCGAAGGGGAAGGGGAAGGGGAAGGGGAAAAAAAACAAGGTCAAGATAAAGAAGAAGGGTCGTATAAAAAAACCCCTTGGACGGAAATAGAAGAAGAAGCTTTAGCGAAAGCTTATTTGGCTACTTCGAAAGATCCCATCGTTGGTAAAAAAAAAAAATTACGATATGTGTTACATTTAATTTTTTTATTACTATACAATAGTTGTTACGTTTAATTTTTTTATTTCTATACAATACTTGTTTCATTTTTTTTCTCTAATATACGTTTTATTTAAAAACGTAGGTACTAATCAAACGGGAGACAGTTTATACCTTGAAGTGGGAAAGAAGTTTCACGACTTGATGGAGCAAGGTGTTTATCGCAAACAAGAGGCGATAAGTTCTAAGTGGAGGAAAATGAACACTACAATCGGGAAGTTCATCAAGTTTTATAACCCGTTGTATGTGAATCCTCCAAGTGGGTTTAACGAGGATATGATATTCAAGGAGGCGATGCGTAGATATGAAGACAAGCATAGAGCTGTTTTTCCTCATGTTCGTGCATGGATGGTTTTGAAGACAAGTTCCAAATGGTCACCGGTTCCAAACGAGGTTGCAAGCGCCAAGAGAACCAAAACTTCAGAGTCGGGCGATTATAGCATGGGAGGCGGGTCCACCGGTCGTTGTCAAATAAATATAAACGACGACCCAGAGTTGGAGGATAATACCGTTCGAGTTCAAGAGGAGCCACGACCCATAGGGAGGGACAAAGCTAAAAGGCAAGCGGCGGCAAAAAAACAAGTCGCGTCAGGGAGCGGGAGCGGGTCAATGCTTGAAGGTTTGGTCGCTGAATTGGCATCCTTCAAAAATACCTTTAGCGAAACTCAAGCAGAGAAGAAGAAATTGAAGGAACGCGAAGTCGAAGAAAAACTTCACTTAAAGCAAAAGAGGGTGGAGGAAAGCGCTCGCCAAAAGAATGAAGATCGCCAAATAGAAGAATGGCGAATAATGACATCAGATATCAACGACTACCCCGAAGCAGACCGTCCCGTGTTGCTCAAGATGAAGGAGATGATCGCAAAAAAATATAATTCGTAGTTTTTTATTTTAAGTGTTCGCTATGTTTTTTATTTTTATTTAAGTGTTTGTTTTTTTTTTTTTAATTTGTAGTGTACGTTTTTTTTTTAAGTGTTGGAGGTTTTAAAAATTTTAGGAGTACCTTTTTTTTTAATTTAAATGTTTGTTTTTTATTTAAATACATCTTTACTTTTTATTTTATTAATAATATTATTAAATACAAAATCAAAAAAAAAAGGAAAAACAATAAATGATGATGGGCCTCTCTCCACACCCCTAGGACCATCATCTCATGGATACTCCTACCCCACGCTGACGTGGCAGCTGAGGTGGAGGCAAGGCATGGATGATGGGCCTCCTCCATACCCTATGGTCTAAGTTGTAACTGAAAATTCCTTAAATGAGAAACGAGTAAAGTACACGAAGTGTAAACGAAAATTCACAAAATGACAAAAGACGACACTAAAAGACAAAAGAACTGTTATTACTAACTACGTTCTAAATTAATACATAGAGATAATATCACGTTCCAAACCTCTTTTAACACGCTCATTTTTTTTTGGCCAAAACACAATGGTTAGATATTTTAGGGTCAACAAATGGAGCACGATAATTAACAAACAAACGAGCTATATATTAGTGTATTATTTTGTTCATTAACTGCAAAATAAATGAGTATAACTAGGGCTGTTCACGATCCGAGCCGATCTGAGCGGAGCTTTGCTCGTGCTTGGCTCGTTTACAAACCGAACCAAGCGGAGCGACTCGTTTACAATCGAGCCGAAAACCGAACGAGCATTCTTCGAGCACAAATTTTGCGAGCGAGCGCCGAGCGAAAATCGAGCGGAGAATAATATGGACGATCATAAAATTGGGATGTTTCCTTTGATGTTTTCATTGTCAGGTGACAATAAGGTCGAAATTTCCGATGATAGCATTAATATTGAGATCCCAATGTCCAAGGATGAGACTTAGATTGAGACTGGAGTTGTTGCATTGTGACGTAGGTGTGATATCAAGCGACAATTAGCGATGGACGACTAATTACATAAAGAAGTCAAGACTGTCATTTCATGACTTATTGTTTTACTATTAAATCTAGTGTTAATTTTTTTTTATTAAGTTAAGTGGGCTGATTATATTTTGTTTGCATATATTGAGTCAAATCCAATAGAATCTTATATATAAAGCCATAAATTTATCTGTAAATTATGTGTATATTTATTATTAAATAAATAAAAATTTATTCTAGCCGAACTGAGCCGAGCGTACATTTGCTCGTGCTTGGCTCATTTACAAACCGAACCGAGCCGTTCTGCTCATATACAACCGAGCAGAAGATCGAGCGAGCATTTTTCGAGCATTTTCCGAATGAGCGACGAGCGATCCACGAGCGGCGAGCAATTTGAACATCCCTAAGTATAACCATCGATCAATATGTCATTGACGAAAATGGTTATCAATGAAAAATTGCCTTGCTAGTGTGTAATCTAATTTGCAGCAAATTACCGATGAAATTTATCAAGGGATCACCAACGACCACATTTACTATGGATCACATACTACTTTTGTAAAATTCTTCTAGTTGCTTGTTTCCGACCGAATACCAAAGCACTCTAAGGGTGGAAAAATGCCCCCGGTAATCCGTTGCTAAATCTAAAAAGAATACAAGTTTATGAAAGTTATGGAAAATAAAAATAAAATTACAAGTCTTGAACTTAATTGCAATGAAGTTAAAAACTGTTTCTTTTAATTTTACTTTCCACATCAAAATTTAGTTCGTTTACCGGTACAACTAATCAAGTTAATTAACATTGACAGCACAATAATGCTCCCCTACACCATTGTATGGGGCGTCAGTAGGGTGTCGCCAAAGCGATAGCGAGCACTATGTTCTGATGTGGTGGGGCCCATCTGGTCTTCAACCAATCAGATTTTTGTTTTTTCTTCTTTCTTTTTTTATTTAAATGGGCTTTATTCCATTGCGTGAGTGTTAAAAGGAATAACTATTGAGCCCTCATGTCTACATGGTGCAAACATTACGCTGATGTTGCGCAATGAAGGGCTTCATTCTATACCACTCAGCCTAAGAGGTTTCATGCAACCATATTTAATTAATTGCTTTACTGTTTCACTAATTGGACTGATGTTAAAAATTAGACGAGATTATAAATATAGCATAGAAATACAAAAAACTACAATAACAAAAGAAAAATTGAAGTCCTCGATCATAATATATTTAGTTAAATCAACACAATCTAGTAACACTAAAAAAATATAAAACACACGTAAATTATACTATACTATATTAATATTTCAACCTAATGAATACTAATACAATAGTAAAGTTTTCATATTTCTAATTTTTGCCACATTTTTTTTTGCTTTTTTTATTAACTTTTTTTTTCCTATTTTGATCACCAAAATTTTTTTAAAGTTTTTTTTTTCTCATTTTGGCAACACAATGTTTTTTCACTTTTTGCTTAAGTTTTCGTTTTGACCACCAAATTTTTTTTAAGTTTTTTTTTTCTCATTTTGGCCACACAATGTTTTTTTACTTTTTGTTTAAGTTTTTTTCTCCCCTTTTGGCCACCAACTTTTTTATTAGGTTTTTTTTCCCATTTTGGCCCCCGATATAATGCATTTTTTACCCGATTTCACACGGGTTTGGTTTTTGTTCGTTTATTATCTATATATTTAACGACCACGAAATGAATAGCTGCTTCACTCTAACATACGCAGTCGGCTACCGACCATACCTACCGTGCGCCATCTCCACCATGTGCCGCGGACCGCGGGAGATTCCTGGTATTCTTCGCGTAGCAACTGCCACTTTTGTATTTTCTCATTGTCCACGGTTAGTCTTTATGCCTTTGTCGGTTACCAAAATCCGCATTAACACGTCATGCGAAAAACGCGCAACGCGCGTATCACCGACCACATCTACCGTGCGCCATCTCCACCATGTGCCGCGTACCGCGGGAGATTCCTGGTAAAATGATATTATTAGGGATGCTTACCATAGAAATTTCACGAGCATAGGCAATAATTTAGGTGGAAAGTTTATGTATGATAAACTAATATCACGAACACAATGAAAATTGATTTAGGTTTGATTTGGAATTTAAAATGTCGCAACGCTATGTCATCACTAAATTATTTTTAAATCATATTGACGCCGCCGCAACCTAGTTATCTAAATAATAATTAGAAAAGTGCACTACGGACAATATAACTAAATTGAAGGTTGAACTTTCTTAAATAAACTATGTTATAATCTAGTTTTTTTGCATTGCACTCCTACATAATCAACTAAAATAATAATAAATATAAGCATAGAATCAAAATAATTACTTCATCTCCTTTACATTAATGAATACGATATTGATGTTAGGATAAATACAAGAGTTAAAAAGAGAGTGAAGCTCCTGAAACTGACACTCAACCAGAACATGTTATGCTGATAAACATACACACAGACCAAATATCAATCAAACAAAAAATTGGTATATATGCTCAAACCAGTGTTACATGATCGAGCACCCGCTTTTCTCCTCCGTTGGTTGAACATTGCCTTGCGGATACCTGTTTGGCTCGTTCGGGTTGTATGTGAACTCAGTCGTATCAAGTCCATACTGTTCCACAAATTAAAAAAACAAGGCTCAATTCTTCAATAGGTTCAATTTGGAAGTGCATGCACATTTATTTATGAATAGATCGATTTGGGTTATGTTTTTATCTCAAACGGGTCAAATTAAAACGTTTAGCAAGAAAGAGATTTGGTCAAACATGTTGTATAACGTGTACTTTTATTTCATATAACCTCTTATTTTTTGAATAGAGATCTAGTATAGAAGTGTAATAATTAGCAGTTTGTTATGATATATTTGTCATCCGTTATCTCTTCACAATACATATAGGCTACAATCTAGAAACAACCCATCCTCTAAATATGGGATATATACTATCTCTCTAACTAACTATGTAACAGACGAGGAGAGATATACTAAAGATAATATTGTTGACTAATACTCCCCCTCAGTTTGAGCGGGAGTTGCGACAGACGGTCAAACTGGTTCGAAAATTTTCGAATAGCTGTCGCGAGAGACCTTTGGTGAAAAATCGGCAAACTGATACGCGGATGGGACATGGAGAACTCGGACATGGCCTAATTGAACCTTCTCACGTACAAAATGAATATCAAGCTCCACATGTTTGGTCCTTTGATGTTGTACCGGATTTTCTGTCAAGTATACAGCCGAAATATTATCACAATAGACGATAGTGGCCTGTCGAATCGGTGTGTGTAACTCAAGAAGTAAATTGCGGAGCCAAGTAGTTTCAGCAACGGCATTGGCGACCCCGCGATATTCAGCCTCTGCACTGGACCGGGAGATGGTAGGTTGGCGCTTGGAAGACCAAGAGAGAAGGTTAGATCCCATGTAAACACAGTACCCTGATGTTGAACGACGCGAATCGGGGCAGCCGGCCCAGTCAGCGTCCGAGTATGCAGTCAAAGATGGGCTGGTGCAGGGTGTTAATTTCAAGTCAAAATCTAAAGTGCCCTGAATGTACCGTAAGATACGCTTGAGAAATGCAAAATGAGGTTCCCGAGGCGCATGCATAAACAAACAGACCTGCTGCACTGCATAAGTGATGTCGGGTCTGGTGAAGGTTAAGTACTGGAGTGCGCCGGCGAGGCTGCGATACAAGGTACCATCCGGAAGTGGGTCGCCGATCATAGCACTTAGTTTGGAGTTTGTGTCGACAGGAGTAGAACAAGGCTTGCAGTTTGTCATGTTGGCACGATGTAGAATGTCTTTTGCATATTGTGACTGAGACATAAATAAGCCATGGGAGTCTCTTTGAACGGTGATACCCAAGAAGTGATGAAGAGCTCCCAAATCTGTCATGGCGAACTCTCGTGAGAGTAAACTGATAATGCTATTGAGCAATGCTGTAGAGGAAGCTGTTAGTATAATATCATCAACATAAAGTAGTAAATAAGCAAAGTCATTGCCACGTCTATAAATAAATAAAGATGGGTCACAAATGCTGCTTCGGAAACCGCGAGCCTTAACAAATGTAGAAAATCGACTAAACCAAGCCCGTGGTGCCTATTTAAGTCCATAGAGGGACTTGCAAAGGCGGCAAACATAATTGGGTTTGGACGTGTCAACATATCCCGACGGTTGGTGCATATAAACTGTCTCTTGTAAATCCCCATGCAAGAAAGCATTTTTAACATCAAGTTGATTTATTGCCCAACCCTTAGACACGGCAAGTGATAGTACGGTGCGAATGGCAGCCGATTTGACAACCGGACTAAAAGTGTCAGTGCAATCAATTCCAACTTTTTGGGACTTGCCATTAACCACAAGGCGTGCCTTGTACCTGTCTAAAGAACCACCGGCTTTAAACTTATGCCGGTAAAGCCACATACACCGTATAACCGGGTGAGACTGTGGTCGAGGAACCAACTCCCAAGTACCATTATCTATTAATGCCTTATACTCGCAGTTCATGGCATGTTACCAATTTGGGTCGGCCAAGGCCCGAAGGTGGGACGTGGGTACGGGTGAAACTGTGGGAAGGGAAGTGGTGGTGAGGTTGTATTTAGGATTGGGTTTGGTTATGCCCTCCTTTCCACGTGTAGTCATAGGGTGGAGGTTGGTTGATTGGTATGTAGATAAAGGGGAATGGACGTGTAAGGGAGTTGAGTTGATTTGTGGTGTGGCGGATGCTGGGCCAGGTGGGGTCGGTAGGGTGGGATGAGGAGGATGAGAGGGGCCGGTTGGTAATGGGGTAGATGATTGGGCCGTAGATTGTAATGGTGTGGGGAATGGGATTTGGGCCGTAAGGTTGAGGGTGGACCGTAGCATGGGATGTTGTTGGAAATTGGAAGGGTAGGTTGGGTGGGGTTTCATCATCTAGGAAGGTATAGGTAGATGTGTGGTTTAATGTGTTGAATGGAAAGGAGGACTCGTCAAAATCTACGTGTCAAGAGATGTGAACCTTACCGGTTGAAGGATCAAGACAGCGGTACCCACGAAAGTTTGGTGGGTAGCCAAGAAAAATACACCGATGAGATCGTGGAAGAAGTTTGTTTGGTTGGGTAGCGGACTCATTTGGACCATTTGTAAAACTAACCTTGATTCGGGAATCGGCTGATCAACGTCCTTGAGTTGTTCGGCAATGTCCTTGAGCTTCTGGAAGTAATCATTCAAAGAGGAGCAGGAAGCAAGAGTGGTTGTAGAGAAGGCGTAAAGTAAGGACGACGCCCGAGCATTCTTGTTGTTATGAAATATGGTTTGAAGCTTATCCCAAGCCTGTTGTGTCGTGACCGTATCATCGAGCACACGAGCCCAGTAGCCATCAGAAAGAGTGCCATATATCCACTGAAGCACCACAGAATCTATCTTCATCCAGGTTTCGTACCCGTCATCGGTGGCATCCGGAGGTCCGGAGCCATCGATATGATCAAGAACATCGTATCCTTTGGCGTGAAGTTTGAACAACTTCACCCATGACGAGTACGTAACCTTTTCGCCATCGAGGATTCTGATTTTGTTTTGAATATTTGTGACGGAATAAACGGGGTGAAGGTGCTTTGTCTCGGTCGAAACCGGTGTGGCAGCAAGGTTTTCTTTGTCAGACATGGTGGTCGAAACCGGTATGCAAGGAGGTAGGCGACGAAAAGAATTAAGTGATAGGCTCTGATACCGTAACAGTTTGTTATGATATCTTTGTCATCCGTTATCTCTTCACAATACAATAGAATATATAGGCTACAATCTAGAAACAACCCATCCTCTAAATATGGGATATATACTATCTCTCTAACTAACCAGTGTTGCAGAAGGCGTCCTAGGCGGCCGCCTAGGCGGCGCCTAGGCGCTAGGCTGAAGGTAATATCGGAAATAAGCCCTAGTCGGAGTTTTGGGCGTTTTGGCCATTAGGCGACCGTTAGGCGGTCCTAGGCAGGCCTAGGCGGTAGTATTGTTTTTTAAATTCGACAAATTTCTAAGACAAGGGTGGCCCGTGGTCAACTAAGATCTGAAAAATTTCTTGATACAGAAGGTAGATGGGTAGATAGAGAAGTGAAGTACCTGGTGTAGTCGTGTAGTCGTTTATAGCAGGTCTAAAGGTGGCGGCTGACATCTTCAGGAAACCCTAATTCTAGTTTGAAAGATAGCATGGAGAAGGAGGCAGTAAAAACCTATCTGTCTCTTTTTAATTTAATTATGTCAATATTGGGCTGGGTTGGGCTGGTTTGGGCTGTTAACCTGCTTTACTAAAAGACATGGGTGGCCTGTGACTAATATCTGTTTCGTTTTTCTATAAAAAAAACCCATTAATTATTATTATTAGTATTATTTTACATATTATAAAAAACCATTAATCTAAGTATTATGTGTATATATCTTAACATATTTTCAAAAAACCCCTAAATTTGTGTTATATAATACGTATAAAATACCAAAACGCTAATTCCGCCTAATTTTCGCCTAGTCCCGACTAGTCCCTAGGCTGGACCTCACCGCCTGCCTAGCGCCTAGCGCCTTTTACAACACTGTAACTAACTATGTAACAGACGAGGAGAGATATACTAAAGATAATATTGTTGACTAATAATAATAAGGTCGTCAACATCATCATCATACTCGGTTACTCCCACCAACAACAAAGCTAAGGTAGGGCCTGAGGAGGGTAAGATGTAGGCAACCTTACCTCTACCCTGTGGGAATAGAGAGGCTGCTTCCAGTGAGACCCCCTGGCCCGATAGTGGTTTTGCATCAAGCCTTGGACATAAGGCACATAACACTTAGCAATCGGGACAAGCCCAAGTGGTGCATGTCCCCCATTGTCTTTTGGCTATCAACGCCACCACATGATACATGATTATAATAAAGTAGAATATACAAACCTTTTCCCTCATTCGTGTACTCCACGCATCATTTCTGCTTGGACGACTATCAAGGGGTCCAGTAACAGGAATACCTGTAGCAGGAACTGGTTGTCGGCTGATGAATGGTTGTCGCTGCTGCCTGGGGCCCGCTATGTATTCATCATCACTATCATAATCTGGTGGAGCATTTGCAGCCCGCACCATAAGAGCTAACAAGAATACAAGACCCTGCAAATCAATATATAATCAGCATAGAATTAGATATATAATGTGACTGATAACTTCATTAGTTACTGGTGGCAAGAAAAAGCAGGTTGGATAAAAATATTATAGGTCAAAACAAGTCTAGGCGGCCAAAGTTAGCCTGAACCACATTTTGTCCAAATTTGCACATTTTCTTAAAAATTTGATTAAAAATATTATACCATGTTAAGAATAAATTAAATTTTAGGAAAAATAATTTAAAAAGCTTCATGCATTAAAAATCCACTTAAGGTGTGTTTTGACCCGTCCGACATGTCCAGCCTATTCGATACATTTCCTCTTAAGCTATTCCTTTTAAAACATTATGCAGAACTATATTAGTAAAAAACACATTCACAAGTAAACGGTCTGAAATTGGAACCTCTAATTACTAGTTACTACTATTTGCATGATATTTTTCAGGTTTCTGAAATATAGTCACAAGGTCAATATTACTGATGTACCTCCAATATAACAGCCCCAAGAGCAACCCATCTGCATATTTCCCAATTCTTCTCCAGAAATCTATAAATCATTTCAAAATCTCCAGTTTTGTCTACCGGGATCTCCTGATGACATAATTATGTTAGGATAATTAACTAAATATGATGCATCACATTGAATATCAAAGCACACAGTCGCTGAAAGAAACTCACAGCTCTCCAGCTTTTGTCAAAGAAGATGAAAGCAGCGCCTCCCAATTCCACCAGAATTAACAAGAACACAAGAAAAGAATACTGCATTGACTTAAGGAAAACAATGATATAATAATATACGCACGGGGTGGTTTTACCCCCTTACATGAAAATGGATCACTGATACGGGGGCAATTTTAACCTCCTTACGTTGGATCACTTTGGGTGACTTTTCTTATAAACAGGTAAATTAAAAAATTGCAGAAAAATAAACAGGGCATACTTGCGTTTATAGGTGCCTAATTTGCTTTTTATGAAACCACAGATCATACTTTAAATAAAGTTCTGTAATCATATTTGATTTAGTGAATAATTTATAAAATTGATTTAATACTAGACCAAAAAAGAATTGTTGGCATGTCAATCCAGCCCGGCCAAGCATGTTTTGACGCACCATAAAGATTTACCCGTTTTGACATCCCAATTTGCCAACCACCTATAAAGGCAGAGAAGACTTTGATTTTATGAGCTTCAAGATTAACTATCCCCTCGTAATGACTATTGGAGCCATAAAGTAGATGGATACACAAGTTAGGCAACATCCACTTCTGGTTGCTGCTCCAATGCAACCAAAACAAGATATGATAAACAAAGCTGCACCAATGCCAACAAATAGATAAATGAACCTGCACAGAGCAAGCAACATTAATCAGCTACTTTTTAGTTTCTATACACTGTTTCAGTTACTATAATAAATATGAGTATAGGAAGTGCAATAAAGTGAAATTGAAGCTTAATCTAGGATTACAAGGTACGTTTTTTACCACTTTATTTCAAGTAATTGAAGGTATGCTTTATTGATGTTTTACTTTTGGACTTAGTTGCCTGAAAGTAAAGATGTAGGTTGTTTGCTTGGGATTAATTCATGATGTAGGTTGTTTGCTTGGGATTAATTCATGATGTAGGTTGTTTGCTTGGGATTAATTCATGATTTGTGGTTAAAAAATAGATTTTGATGCTAGAGGGTTGTTAATTGTTGAATGAAAGACGTTTATGGCTTGTTGAACACTTGAACGTACATGGATGTTACATTGTTAATAATTGATCATGAACCCAAAAGATGGTGATTTTCATGAACTTGGTAACTTGCTTTGAAGTTTTAAAACTTGTTTCGTAAATCATTCAAAAGTATACTAGATTAATAGAAAAGGATTTACATCAAGGTGGTGGGTAATCGGGTAACAAGCTGCGCCGAGTAGCCAATGTATTAAGCAAGTGTGGGGAAGTTGTTTGATACATATCCAGCTGACCTAACGGGTCTAATCTACCCATTTCTTGTTGGTGGTCCAATAATCTTTACCTAGTCAAAGGTCCAGTCAAAGTCAAAAGGCTGAACTTAGGGGCTGAGGTTTAGCAAGTAACTCTTTTATTTTTCATTTAAGTATTCCATTTCATGTTCTAGTCAAAAGGCTGATTATTGTGTTCTTGTATTTGGAGATTTGCCTATCTCGAATCAAGCCAAATATCCGTTGTTTTCTTTGTTTTAAATAATCAAATTTTCTAGTTTCCATCATTTGGTTCCATTGCCGGGAAAGTGCTATCTAAAGATGCTATCGCTGCTCAATTAGCAATTATAATAGCCGGATTAGATTCTCTATTAGATGATCTTGCAACAATCAAGGAGACTTGGATGGATGATAAGGAAGAGTCTCGTTCAAATAAGACGGGAAATCTCAAATTGATAGAGGCTATCAAGGAGACAATTGACCAGGTTAAACAGGGTACCCCCAAACCCGAGGATGAACCTCAAGGCCTATTGACAAATCTGGTCAAGGGGACTATATTAATCCTCACCACCATTTACCGCCTCTGCACCACCATCTCTTCTGTCACAACCCCCAACAATAGCATCTCCGCCTCGTTGCCAACCCACCACATATTACCGTTGAATTGCTACAAAACCACACCGCTACCTACACTTCTCCTTGGCTCACTACACCCTCAATCAAACCTCCCCCATCACCAACCACCACATCGGTTTTACCGGTACCTTTTCCCGAGTTGTTACATGTTTACAACCACGCTCGTACAAAGGCAAAACCCAGCGCAAGAAAAGCCCCTCTTGTTCAACCTACCATTGTCGACAAGAAGCTAACAACGGTTCCCATTCCGGACGCAAACCACCCTCGTGGCTGTATTTCTCATTATAGTGTGAGATCCAGGAAACAAAGTTCTGGTAGGGATGGAACAAAGTTGGGTTTTCGACACCGGCCAACAAGAAGCTCACAACTCTACAAAACTTGAGCAATCAACCTACATGATTGGGACATATCAATTTTCCCTAAATTGACTTGAGGACAAGTCGGTTTTCTAGGTTGGATGTATTGATAAACATGCAACTGATCTAACGGTTCCAATCTACCCATTTGTTGCTAGTGGTCCAATAATGTTTACCCAGTCAAAGTTAAAAGACTGAACTTAAGGACTGGAGTTTAGGAAGTAACTCTTTTATTTTTCATTTAAGTATTCCATTTCTTATTCTAGTTTTTCATGTCTAAGTTGTTTTGATTATTGTGTTCTTGTATTTGGATATCTGCCTATCTCGAATCAGGCTAAATATCCCCTGTTTTCTCTATTTTAAATAATCTTCTAGTTTCTATCATTTTCGTTGATATTGCGCAATTGTTTAAGCTTCAAAATCTTGAATTGATTCATTTGTTTGTTTGTTGATTACGTGTGTTTAGGATGGGAAAATCAAAAGAGCCAGCGAGAACAAAGGTAAAGGAATTGCTTGGTCATCGTTGTCAGCACCAAAACAACCTCCAAATAAACACTGGAGGTTGATATTACAAGATGACCCCGATGATGAACCAATGCCACAAGCACCACCACTAAGACAACAACGACAGGCTTCACCACACAACCTCCTCCTAAACAGCTAAACCTAAGCAGGTTAGTGGTGCTTTGACGAATGTGCATGAATGCCGGATTTACTTGATGAAAAAATGGAAAGGCTGAGTGATAGAAAGAAAGGATTTGTGTGTGAGAAAGAGGTCACTATTGAAGATTTGGACCATTTGGGACAACACAAAAGTTTGAAGACCTAGGTTGGGAAGCAGCACCAAGATGTTATGACAATTGACAGGGAGAAAACAAACTGCACGTGGAAGCAATTCAGGAATGGGTCGGAAGCTTAGTGGTGGATTTGGGGGATCATCCTAGAACTATCAGCTTGGTTGGTTCGGTTGATGGTGTCGATAAACACATTGAAGAAGATCGCAAATTTCAATTCAAAACCAAGTAGACAATATGTGTACCCACACAAGGATGATTTGTATAATCATCCCAAAAGGCACCCACCGTGCAACAAAATTATGAAAGAATCGTTCGAAGAGGGTAAAGGTGACAGGATGAAAAGGCTTGTCCTAAAGATATCTTGTACACAATTAACCATCTCTACCATTTACTTAACCTGATACAGAAACATATAGCAGGTAATTTAGCATTATATCACATGACCTTCCAGCACTCACTTCTAATGCTTTTAAATTATGTTAGCATGTAGCTGAAACTATATATCGATGAATACAAATTTTTCTTTCCAAGACCAGCACATGTGTTGCACGTGATCTTCAACCTAAAAGGGGAAATCAAAGGAAAAGACACATGGATATCACATACACCTATAATTACGCCATAGTGTTTATCTTTTAGTTGGGCTCACATTAATCAAGTCATCAAGATACTCTGAATCTGTCTTCAAATCCTTCACATATTAAACCTTAAATAACATGCATCTTTAGATTACACTATTTCTTAAAATTATAATCGGACGATTACAAATTAAAGCTTAGTTATTAGCTATTGCATATTATATTGGTGTAGTTTTGTGTAGAACGTTCAAATGACAGACAAATGCTTAATCAACTCAAGTTGAGCTAAATTCTAACGCTCAATATAGACTTGATTTGTCAAGGAATAATCACTTACTGTTAGAAACTAAGTGTGTGATAAAAGCAGCTCCTGGCAGTAAAAAAAAGCATAAGCCACAAACACGATAAGCACAAAACAACATACGAGGGCATACCACGCAGTAGGCAAGTTATCAAAAATGCTGAGTTGAGACAGTGAGACAGCCATTAACATAGGGCGACCAAGCTGAATCAGTGGTCCATGCGGCGGTTCAAAATCATGATCCTTGGCATCTTTGTACATAACAAACATGTAAACCCCATATCCAACCATGGCAAGACCAACAAGTGTCAACAAGAAGTTCAGGAGCTTCAACAAACACTCCAAAAACCCCTTACAAGCCATACTTGTCTTGTATTATTTACCGTGAATCCGCTCAAAGCCTCAAACCAACAATGTTATGATCTTATCAATTACTTCAACCCTACATTACAAAAGCCAAAATAAAATACACTGAATTAAATATTAATAACTATAATAGTAACATTAAAAAAAAAGAGAAAATAAGAACAAATACACAAGATATGACACCGGAGATGATTTGTGCAAACTGAATAATCAATTACTAATACTGTCAGGGGCGGATCTACTTACAGGCCAGACCAGGCCCCGGCCTCCAAACTTTTTTGCTTCGTAGCGTAAATTTTACCGAAAATTTCTGAATTTTTTTTTATATGTATAATGTATTAAGTCCAGCCCCTAGGTTTTTCGTTCAAGATCCGCCATTGATTACTTTACAAATACTTTCATTACCAACTATTATAAATTAATTACACGGTAAGTCGGTAAGTACACGTGGTTTACCCATTTTGCCATTTTCATACCTATTTATTGGAAATTACACCACTGGTAGCAACTTTTATAAATGGTTTCGCCGTTAGTTTCCCATAGGTACTAATGGCTTTCCCATTAGTATACCGCAGGTACTATCGGTGATACAATATATAAAAGTTGGTACCAATTGTGTAATTTCCAATTAATATGTATGAAAAGAGACAAAATAAAATAGGTAAGCCACACATAAGTATTAGGCTGTACGTTGTGGCTTGCGGTGAGCACCGCCGCGAGCCACCGACGTGACTCTCAAACCTCACGCCAGGCTCTTGTGACTGGGGATGAGCACCGGCACGACCACAACCTACAAATCCAACACAAATTCCTTTCTTCGCGTCGTGAACCTGCGTGAGCCTGCTCGCGTCTGGTTAGCGTGGGGCTGTTGTAGTGTTGTGGCTGCTCGCGCCTGGTCGCTCGCGTGTCCACAACACACAGTCTTACGAAAACCTAGGGTTAAAGTAATTGAACAATCGGGGAATCACTTGTTTACGTTTGAATTAAGCAAAGAGATTCGATGACACATATACAGTCTAAAGTCTAAACCTAAACAGGACGCATAATTAGGGAGCATAGAAGTAACAAAATGAGCAAAATAAAGACGTAGACATGAAATTGACCTAAAATGAAATTAATAAAAATAGATTGATCCAAAATTGGATTAAACTCATGATCTAGGAAGGAACATATAGCATTAATTAAAAAAATGACAGAAATAAATGATGTAGAGCCTATAGATTGGATTGAGGAGTGAGGAGAAAAGATGATTGTTTATAGATTGAGGATAATGGAATGAAGTACTTACAGATGTTGAGATTTGGAACTGGAAATTGAGAGCAAAAGTGACCGGAGAGAGCGTGGATTGGTGGTGGTCTGGTGGGGTGAGAATAATAATAATAAATTGAAACAAATAATAATAAATAGAAACTTTGGTCATTCAATTGCTGGTCCTTATTGTTTTCGTGGACCAGGGTAATGACACCATCTTTTAGCATTTTTACGTTAAAAATCACTATTTCATTTTTAAATCTTCTCTCTCCTAATTAAAATAGTAATATTTTTTTATACTTTTATCATTACACTTTCTCTCTCCTCACTTACAACTACTTACAAAAATATTAAAATATATATAGGCTTTATCATTGAACCCAATTTTTGACCAACAATAGTATACCATGTAGATTATCATAATATACATGCCAATATCGTTGTAGTGCACGGTAGAGGCAATGACGGACAATGATAGAACACCCGGGAAATGCTGGGTTTGATTCTTGAGCCAGACAGGTTTTACCGGTATCTTCACCGTCGTGTCTACGAGCGGGTGGGTTTCCGGGTTTTCCACGGAATTGGTGTTTGGCAACCCAGATTACTCTCTGAGTACTCGATTTGTCTGGGTATAATTAATATACAATGATTTTATCATTCAGTTAGAGCATTCACAATAGAATCCTCATCCTTCATCCACTCACAACCAATCACAACCACATATTACACTAAACCCCATTAAATTTTCTCTCTCCTCTACTCACAACCACTTTCAACAAATATTAAAAAATAACTACAGTTTTCCAGTTTTTCCTAAAAGATTCCAAAAGAACCCAATATTTACCGACACACTGTAAATTCCTCATTTTCTTCACTCACAACCACTTCCAACCCCCAAAAATATTATAGGGTTTTTTTTGAAATAATAATATACTTTATAATTATAATTCAAGTGTTGACATTCGTTTAAGTTATTGGGCTTATTCATAAGCTGGTAGTATTAGTGGGCCTGAGAAATATTGGGCTTGAATATAGCCCAGCTTGTTGGTTCGTATGGTATTAACAGGTTGTTGGGCCCAGCTCAGCTTTGGAGTGTGTTTTCTCTCAATGGTTGAGATTGTTTCTATCAGAGGATCAAAGGCTGAGATTTATCGCACATGGATCGACCTTCTGGACTATAAAAGGATTTCTCTCAGCTGAATTATTATTATTATTCGTCTATTTTCTTTTCTTTGTCTTAGGGTTTCTCTGTACGTCTTACAGTTGTATTCGTCTTGTATTCGTCTTGTTCTTAGTCTGTAAGTCTTGTACTTTGATTATCTACTTCACAATCGTCTACTGGTCTAAATAATCAGTAGAAGATTGTTGTATTGTATTCATCTTTTGGTTCTCAGTGATTTGCTGAGAATCTGGGTTGGTTTGGGTACTTTTTGGGTTGGATAATAATAAAGTTTTGTCACCGTTTTGTCGCTATCTCTTCTTGTTCTTTATGTTATTGTTGTTGTTGTGAGATTGTTGTGTATTAGATCTTTAGTTTTTGACATGGTATCAGAGCCAATAGGCTCTTGATTCTGGTATTGTTCGTGTTCCGCTGTCTGTCTTGTTTTTTGTTAACATCTGGTTGTCTAGATCTTGTTTTTCTGAGTCTGATAGATTATTAGGGTTTTGATCTTCATTAATAGATCTTGACCTTATATCTATCTCATAGTAGATCTGATCTGTTTAGATCTGGTCTATTATTATTATTCTTGGTATTATTGTAGATCTGGTGTTTTGTGTCAACGATTGTTGGCTGAACACTCTGGATCAGTGGATCTGTACTTGCTGGATCAGTATTGGAGTTTATTGCTACAGTTGCTCTCACAACTCTGTACCCTAAGTGAAGGTACAGGTTGTGAGTTTAGGAGAACCCTAACTTGGGTCCCCCCCCCCCCTCTGGTGAGATCTTTCCTTGTCTTTGTAGTTCTTGTTGTGTCTAGAGGCAATTTTTTGACTGGGTTAGGGTGGACCGGTAATTGTGCCGACTAATTGGTGTCTTTGTCTGTTTGTCTTACTGTCTATCTGTTTGTTTGGTATTGATTGTATTGTGTGAATATATATATATATATATATATATATAAATACTATATATATTAGATAATAAAAGGACTTCTGTGTTAAGAATTGGGTGGGCACCTTTTGAGTGATGAACCCACTATCCTTACACTGACACAGTTTCGTCCTTCTAGGATCTGGTGTGTTGAGTCTATTCTTTTGTACTTTTGTTTTGTGACTGTCTGTTTGTTGTATTAAGTCAGCTATTGTTGACTAAGTGCTATTTTACTTGTTTGTATTGATTGGCTAGTATGGGTGATGTTGTTGACCCCAATGTTGCTGCTGGAGGAGGAGGAGATCCTCCAGCAGGAACTCTTATCAGTAAATTGGACATAGGTGACCCCTTATACATTCACCCTAGTGACACTAGTACATTGACCATCACTAGTATTAAACTTAGGGGGACTGAAAATTATAATGTCTGGGCTAAGTCAATGAAGTTAGCCCTTGAAACTAAAAACAAATTTGGTTTTATTGATGGGAATACTGTTAAGTCTGTCAGTGATGATGTCTTGGGTAAACAGTGGGATAGATGTAACTCTGTTGTCTTGTCTTGGTTACTTAATTCTGTTAGTGAGGAGTTATATCTAGGTCAAGTTTTTTCAAGAAATGCTAGGGATGTGTGGCTAGATTTAAAAGAAACCTATGATAAGGTTGATGGTTCTGTTGTGTTTAACTTGCATCAAAAGATATATTCTATTAGTCAGAATGGTAGCTCAGTTTCTGAGTACTACCATAAGTTGAACACAATGTGGAAAGAATTTGACTCTATTGTTCAATTACCACCTTGTGTTTGTGAAGCCTCAAAAGATTATAACAATTTTAATGGGTTAATAAAACTTATGCAATTCTTAATGGGTCTTGATGAAATATATCAGCTAGTTAGGACTAATCTTTTGATGCAAGATCCCTTGCCTTTTGTTAAACATGCATTTTCTATTGTGTCTAGGGAAGAATCACATAGAAAGTCCAACAGTAGTGTTAAAGGGTCAAATGTTTCCTTTTTTGTGAAAGGTAATAATACTGCTAACAACAGTAATAACAGGAGACCCTTTAATAATACTAATAGAGGACCAAATCCCAATCTAAAGTGCACCCATTGCAACATGATTGGGCATACTGTGGATAGGTGCTATGAATTAGTAGGCTATCCACCAGGGTTTAAAAAGAAAGTTAATGCTCAGCCCATTAGAAGTAATGCTTCTAATGGGAAAGCACCTGTTTCTAATGCTGCATCTAGTTCTTCTGTTCCTTTTACTTCTGAACAGATTTCAAAGTTAATGAGTCTTATAAATGAGAAAGGTGGAAGTGGTGCACAAAGCTCCAATAGTGGAGGTGAGTGTATTACTGTAAATGGTTTCTCAAATATGTCTGTCTTGTCTAAAGTTTGCAATGTCATTAAAAACCTGTCTAACTGTTCTGCTGAAACTAAAACTGCATTATTACTTAAGTGGATTATGGATTCAGGAGCTAACCAGCATATGGTTAGTTCTGATGAACACTTGGTTAATGCTTTTGATGTCACTCAGTATAATATATTTGTTAAACATCCAAATGGAACCAATGCTAGAGTTCAAAAAATTGGAGACATTAGGATTACAAAAGATGTAGTATTACATGATGTGTTTTATGTTCCTGAGTATTGTGTTAACTTGGTGTCTGTAAATAAGTTAGCCAAGGATAGTAAAATGTGTGTCTTATTTGATGAACATGAATGCTATGTTCAGGATTCCAGGTCCAAGAGTGTTCTGGTGACTGGTAGAGCTTATGATGGTCTGTATTTTTTTAGGAGACAGTGTGAGTACTTCTAATGTTTGTTTCAGTAGTGTTGTTGAATCTAATATGTGGCATAGTAGGCTTGGACATCCTTCTGACCAAGTCCTAGCTGTGTTAAGAGAGTCTTTAAGTCTGGGGAAGATTTCTTCTCAACCTTGTGATGTGTGTCACAAGGCAAAACAAATCAGAAATCCTTTTCCTCTTAGGGATCATAAAACTAAAGAGGTAGGGGAGCTGATTCATTTAGATGTATGGGGTCCTTATAGGATTACTAGTAAAGAGGGGTATAGATATTTCTTAACAATTGTGGATGATTTTTCAAGAACTGTTTGGTGTTATTTGCTTAAAAACAAGGGAGAAGTCTTTGAAAACCTTGTTATTTTTTATAAACTTCTGAAAACACAGTTTAAAAAACAGATTAAAACTTTCAAAAGTGACAATGGAACTGAATTTATAAATCAACAGTTTAACAACTTTTGTAACAAAAAGGGTATTATACATCAAACAACTTGCATCCATACTCCACAACAAAATGGTGTTGTGGAGAGGAAACATAGACATCTGCTTAACATGGCTAGAGCTTTGTTGTTCCAAAGCCAAGTGCCACTTAATTTCTGGTCTGAGTGTATTCTAACTGCTGTTTATTTGATTAACAGACTTCCCTCATCTGTATTAAATGGTAAGAGTCCCTATGAAAAGGTTTATGGGTTCCCCCCAACTATGAGTCATTTAAGAAGTTTTGGTTGCTTGTGTTTTAAAAATATTTTAGATGAAGATGATAAGTTTTCAAGTAGATCTGATAAAAGTGTGTTACTTGGGTATTCTGTGTTTAAAAAAGGTTATAAACTGTTAAATCTAAATACAAATCAGATAGAATACTCAAGGGATGTTAAATTCTTTGAGGAAATCTATCCTTTTAAGTTCAAAAAGATAAACAAGTTTTTAAAGATTTAGATCACTTAAACTTTTTTAATACAAGCAAAGAAACTTCAGAGTCTAGTAATCCTCCCAATGATGAAGGGGGAATCACTGTTACTCAAGACTCTTCATCTGGGGAGAAGTTTGATGACTCTCCCAGGGCTGCAAGGGGGGTATACCAGAGTTTAGACCCAGACTCTGGACAGCAGCCTAGGAGCCCAGGTGTTAGAGGGACAGACCTTCCCAGTTTTGAAGGGTCTGATGATGAGAACATGACTCCTGAGGGAGATAAGATCAGTCTTAGAAGGTCTAGTAGGGAGTCTGTTTTGCCAAAAAAAGTTTGATGACTTTGTCATTGAAGGCAAAGTCAAATATGGTGTTGAGAATGTGGTTAACTATTCAAATCTGTCTAGTGAAAATTTCTGTCTTGTATCTAGTCTAAATAAGTCTGTAGAGCCAAGTAGTTATTCTGAAGCTTCAAAAAATCCAAAGTGGGTTGAAGCTATGAATAATGAAATAGAGGCTCTACACAGAAACAACACTTGGGTCCTATGTGATCTACCTAAAGGTAGAAAACCTATAGGATGCAAGTGGGTATATAAAATCAAATATAGGGCCAATGGTGAGGTTGAGAGATACAAGGCCAGACTTGTAGCTAAGGGCTACAATCAGAGAGAGGGTTTGGACTTTGGTGAAACATTTTCACCAGTAGTTAAGATGGTCACAGTGAGAACTGTGATCACACTAGCTGTCCAAAATAATTGGTCCTTGTTTCAACTTGATGTGAATAATGCATTTCTGTATGGGTCTTTGTCTGAGGATGTCTATATGTCTTTGCCTGAAGGTTTCTATTCAAAAGATGAAACCAAAGTTTGTAAACTTGTTAAATCCCTATATGGGTTAAAACAAGCACCTAGGCAATGGAATGAGAAGTTAACCAATGTATTAATTCAAATGGGTTTCAAACAAAGTATTTGTGACTACTCATTATTTGTTAAAGATGAAAATGGTGTGTTTATTGTATTGTTAGTCTATGTTGATGATATAGTTATAACACGTAATTGTAATAATGAAATCAACAATGTTAAGAGTGTTTTAAGTAAGAGTTTCCAAATCAAGGATTTAGGGAAACTCAAATACTTCCTGGGTATTGAAGTTTTATACTCAGAAAGTGGGATTTGTTTATCCCAAAGGAAGTATTGTCTTGAATTATTAAATGACTTTGGTTACTTAGGTTGTAAACCAGTCAATACACCTATTGAACCAAATTACATTGTGTCTAATAAAAATAGCAAAACTGATGTTATGTTAGAAGATATAACAGGGTACCAAAAACTAATTGGTAAACTTATATATTTGTCTTTAACAAGACCAGACATCAGCTATGTTGTTCAGTATCTTAGCCAATTTATGCATAAGCCTAGTAAAGGGCATCTTCATGTAGCTTTAAGACTACTAAGATACCTAAAATTGTCTCCTGGAAAAGGAATACTTTTCAAGAAGGGAGATAATTTAAACTTACTAGGATATGCAGATGCAGATTGGGCCAAGTGTCCAGTCACTAGAAAATCCGTAACTGGGTTTTGCATCTTTCTTGGCAATTGTCTTGTATCCTGGAAAAGTAAAAAGCAGAATATGTTTCCAGGTCAACGGCTGAAGCCGAATATAGAGCCATGTGCTCAGCCACTTGTGAAATAATGTGGCTTATAAATGTGTTAAGTGAGTTGAAGGTGTCTTGCAACTTACCTGTTAGTCTGTGTAGTGATAGTAAAGCAGCTATTTCTATAGCTGCAAACCCAGTGTTTCACGATAAAACCAAGCATTTCGAAATTGATTTGCATTTCTTAAGAGAAAAAATTGCAAACAATGTTATAAAAACTATCAAGGTCAGTTCTGATGACCAAATAGCAGATTTGCTTACCAAAGGTGTTGGTGTTGAACAACATAATGTGTTGTGCAAGAAACTTGGATTGTTTGACATGTTCAGCACTTGAATTATGGGGGGATGTTGAAATAATAAAATACTTTATAATTATAATTCAAGTGTTGACATTCGTTTAAGTTATTGGGCTTATTCATAAGCTGGTAGTATTAGTGGGCCTGATAAATATTGGGCTTGAATATAGCCCAGCTTGTTGGTTCGTATGGTATTAACAGGTTGTTGGGCCCAGCTCAGCTTTGGAGTGTGTTTTCTCTCAATGGTTGAGATTGTTTCTATCAGAGGATCAAAGGTTGAGATTTATCGCACACGGATCGACCTTCTGGACTATAAAAGGATTTCTCTCAGCTGAATTATTATTATTCGTCTCATATTTTCTTTTCTTTGTCTTAGGGTTTCTCTGTACGTCTTACAGTTGTATTCGTCTTGTATTCGTCTTGTTCTTAGTCTGTAAGTCTTGTACTTTGATTATCTACTTCACAATCGTCTACTGATCTAAATAATCAGTAGAAGATTGTTGTATTGTATTCATCTTTTGGTTCTCAGTGATTTGCTGAGAATCTGGGTTGGTTTGGGTACTTTTTGGGTTGGATAATAATAAAGTTTTGTCACCGTTTTGTCGCTATCTCTTCTTGTTCTTTATGTTATTGTTGTTGTTGTGAGATTGTTGTGTATTAGATCTTTAGTTTTTGACAGTTTTGTCACCCAAAAAAATGGGATCTCTATTGTGAATGAGAAGTAACTTTTACATTCTTATGGATTAGTAGGATTTTGCTTTTGTGCACACACACTCTTATATTCGGTTATTTCAAATACGTGTACAAACAAATATTTTAAAATGAACAGTGGACACGGCTTTTCAGTGAATGAACCAATCATTATGTTTCTATGACAGAATAACAAAATTGATGGGTTCTTTCTGTGTGTGGAATCTCTATGTAAACAAATTACTATTGAATATTGATCATTCAAAATCACGATAGTTTCAATTTGCATATCCAAACACACATAATATACCATATTCAGATTTATCATAAACGGGATTATAAGTGAATTCAAACAAACCTAAGTTTGTGTTTGTATCAATCACATTTAAAGAATAGATTCCGCTTGATCGGATTTGGTGGGGCTAATCATCACCATGTTGCATGGATCTATGATGTATCTTTTACACTTGTACATCAACACGCTTTATATATATTATTACTAGGTTTGAGACCCGTGGGGACCCACGGTGCAAACCATAGTAAATAAAAAAATTATATGAAACTAAGAGTTGTATTGTTCAAGTTTACTGGCTACAAACGTAAAGTGTTAAAAATAACGGTTAGCCTGAAATTTGTTTTCTTATAAAAACGTCAAAGTGGATATGTTTTATAAGCCCTCAGTAACGTTAGTAATGAAAACCGATTAACTATTATGATCAGTACTCAACAAAAGTATAAAATTTTGAAAAAAATAACAAAGGTATGAATACATTGTGTTTTTGTAAATGACTTTTTATCATATTTTTTATTTTTAATGTAATTGTAATTAGTACATAACTTGTTTTATTGACAAAATGCAAGGCACTATTCAAAGCAAACAAAAAAAGTTTAAAATAATACTTTATTATTGAAGTTGTATATACATAACGTCCACAAAGATAATAAAAAAATTGCATAAAAATTACTCAAATTATTCATAAATCCTGAAAGACTTCTTTGTACACAACGTTTGATGTTTTGTTTGTCAATTCACCATTTTCATCTACTATAACAATCTTAAGTCCATCTCGACTTCTAACCCTTGAAAGCGCAACATACAACTGCCCGTGTGAAAAAACTGGATCCTTCAAATACAACCCAACTCTGGATAAGGATTGTCCTTGACTTTTGTTTATTGTCATTGCGAAAGAAACAGCAAGTGGAAATTGCCTTCTGTTAAATTTAAAAGGAATTTTCTTATCTGAGGGAGATAAAGTAATTCTTGGAATAAAAGTTCGCATTCCAATGTTACTTCCTGATATGATTTTCGCTTCAATGACACGTTTTCTCATTTTAACAACTTGTAACCTTGTTCCATTGCACAAACCGCTTTTCTGATCAATGTTTCTGAGTAACATTACGGGAACGCCAACTTTCAAAACCAAACGATGGTTTGGTATTCCAGAAAACTTAAGACCATTAAGGACATCAGGAGAAACTAATCTTTCATCAACCTGTTTGTTCACATCTTCAGACTGGCAAACACTATCCGAACTTAGATACTCAACTTCGTCACCCGGAAACATTGAAAGTAATATATCATTAATTTCATGAACAACTTTATTCTTCGGTGCCAATATAGCTTGATCTTGAAAATAAGTCGGAATGTGGATGTTATCCAAAAGTGAAGGATAAACAAAGGCTATCAAATCAGAAACAGGATCCGAAGATTGAGAAATAAGTAAGTCATCAGGTATCAAAATAACATCTTGATCGTCACTTATTGTATCAACCTTTCCTTCTCCTATGTCCAGAAGCCAAGATGCAAACTTTTTAGTTTCCTCAATATCATAACTGCAGCTTCCAGAAAGCAACCTCATATTTTTTGTTAACTCTAAAACAGTGCATTTGTGCCAAATGTATGATGAACTTAAAGAGGCATTAACAATGTCATGCCTAGTTCCATTTGGTACAACTGGTAGAATTTGCCTAAAGTCACCCCCAAACACAACAACCTTTCCACCAAATAACAAATCAGACGACTCATCAGCATGTACACCAAATACATCTTTTAAACTTCGATCTAGTGCTTCAAAAGCATGTTTATGAGTCATGGGTGCTTCATCCCATATAATCAAGTCAGTTTGTTTAACCAGCTGTGCAACATCACTATTAGGTGGTATGAAGCACATAGAATCTTCAGTTAGGTTTATAGGAATACGAAACCTGGAATGTGCTGTCCTACCACCGGCCAATAGCAAAGAAGCGATACCACTCGAAGCAACATTCAAAACAATCTTTCTTTTACATCTTATGGATGAAGATAAAGTCTTCCATAGGAATGTTTTACCCGTACCACCGTAACCATAAACAAAAAAAACCCCTCCTTTTTTTTCCTCAACAGATTTAATTACACAATTATAAATATTTTTTTGTTCATCTGTTAAAGAAGAGAACTGAGAATCAAATTCTTCAACCAAACTGTTTGAGTCATAGCCCAACTCCTCACAAATAAGACGATTTTCTAATAATGATAGAAAATCATTCTCAGGATATGGCATACCTACGAAATGTCGTAGACTGCAACTATTACGCAATAAGAACTTCTCAATATCTAGCAAAGCTAAATTCTTAAGTTCGTCGTCTGAAAGGATCAAATCTGGGAAAAAAAATGTCTTAGAATGGAATATATAGAATAAAATTAACAAATAAAATTAATAATTGAATATGTGGAACTATTAAAATTAGTATAATTTACATTCCTAATAATTATGAATCATTACAATTTAGTATATGCCCAAAAAATTCTAGAAAATCTATTTTAAAGTAATAATATATTAAAAAAAGTTAATACCTGGACAGTTTGAATCTATTCTTCTCTTGTGTAAAATGTCATCAGACAAATAATTCCATGTTTCCTCCCACACAATGTCAGGTCTTGACAAACTGTTGGACGCTAAAAGAGTTGCAAATAAGTTTCTTAGATAAGGACCAGAACCTGCAAAAGCCGCTTCCTTTATTGCTTCAACATATTCTGTATCATCATCTAGGAGTCCCATTGCGTAGCATGCATCCCTAAAAGATGATTGTACTTTCCCATCAACTTTAAGAATATCTTGAAACGATGTTGGTCCTTTAACCTTATTCAAAAGCATTCTCAAAAAATAAGCTTCGCCAACAGAAGCAGGAACTGAATGAATTCGACCAATTGACTTTATTCTTTGCCTAACCTCCCATTTTCGTTCTTGTGCTTTCCAAACATATTGTGAAGGGAATTGGATGTAAGTTAGTTGCCTTTCATTGGCATCAATTTTGTTGCGTTTCATCCAACCCAAAAACATAGAGGAAGCACAAGAGGGTTTATTGAGAACGTCGTCAATGTCTTGCGTAGGATCGAAAACAATTCTTTGTTCACCAGGTAGATGAAAAGGTAGTCTCATTACAGGAGGTGACCTGTAATGAATATCATATGAGAATATTCTCCATGAAGCCTCACACGCAGAAATATAACGACAATCATAAAATCCTTTGACTTCATCAACAACTTTGTCTTCACCGGGTACTTTCTTGCTTTCGACAAAATTAAGAGTAACTCTATCTGGACCCTTGTTAATGTATTTAAATAAATACTTAATGGATCCAGCTTGGTTACACCATTCAACGTTGATATGAGCCTGGTATCTTTTAAGAAGTGTCTTGTTATATGGAACAACATATCTGTTATCTAATTGCTCATCAGACTTTTCTACAAACGACCCATTATCTCTGCGTCTATAAACTGCATAACCTTCGGTATCAATAGAAGTCTCATTCTGGAAATTTTTTGGGAAGTTTTTTGAACATTTGTCATTGACCATACACGGACAACTCATGTTCAAAGGACCACAAGGACCGTGAATCATAAATTCACGTACAAGTTCATACAATTCTGCATCTTCATCTTTATTCGGTATCTCTGCTGAAATGAACTTGTCAATATGGTCAACTGTAGGAAGCTTATAACCAGCAGCCATAAACAAACAAATGTGTGCGTGTGGTAATCCACGTTTTTGAAACTCAACGGTATATACAGCTGCAAAAAAATACATACAACTGAAAATACACGATTAGTTTAGATAGATGAGAGATTTGATTGCACATGAATCATGAAAAGGAATCGGTTATCATAGTGATAATAAAAAAAATACATAGATTATTAACATATACCCCACAATATTAAGATAAGATCTGCAAATCATTGAAATAATCGAAAGGAATTAAAAAGTGAAGAAGATCTTACATATTGGTAAAGTGGTTTTTTGGGAAAAGATAAATGAAAAAGTGAAACAATTATGATTTAGGTAGGTATATAATGACACAGATTGTTGTTGGGCTGAAGCTCACATAATATAAACATGTAAATCGGGCCTATGCCGCTTAAAAAAATGTAAACCCAATATGTTATATAATATGTATGATATGTATGTTATATGGGATTGTGTTAGCAAGCTATTGGGCCGATCATTTTTCCTTGTATCACATACATATATTTCAGTAAAAAAATTGAATATATCTACATATTTATGTTACAATTTATTTAGTTTTAATTAGATATGAATCATACAAAAATAAAACTGAATATTATGTTTGATGAGTACATCCACCAATCTAGTTGTATCTATATTTACTCAACATAATATTGAAATGGATGAAAACATACTTATCAATCAAGCAAACGCATTTATTAAATATTAAGATCGTTATGAAACTTAATAAAAAGAGGAAACCATATCATGGTATAAAGAGAAAATAACAAAGTAGAAATTGTTCAAAATTATTAAAAAAACAAAACATAAAGCAATGAAACTCGTTGACCATAAGCATAGCAAACAAATCCTCTTCATTTTGGGTTTAGGAAGACGAGAGGCTCAACGTAATTTTAAGTTACTCCATACTACCACCACTTCCAATCTTAGTTGAAGGAGTTGGTGTGCTTTCATCATCAGAGATCGCGTCAATCAGTTTACGCTTAACCATTTGATACTTGGAACTGATAGAACATTGTTCTCCTTCAGCGTAAACTTTCTTATCAACAATGGAAATTGGCGTATCATTATCGCCTGTGTCAGATTCCTAAAAAAAATATAGTTACAAACATATATATCAGGATCATCAGTGATTGTGTATGAAAGAAAAAATGAGTAAAATGTATTACTATGAAAATATGTGTTTGTGAAAATGGTACCTTGGAAGCAGAAATAACATTAGACGGCATTGCTATGAGAGACGTGTGAAGTGATTCTGATTCAGCAGGCTGAAAAAAAAATGCAAAAACTTAGAAATGTAACAAAGTCTTACGTAAATAAAATTTGCAAAGTTATGTGAGATGGAATTCGAATATGCACCTGTCCTACATACAACTTTTTCTTAAGATGCGAGATAATTGTTGGATCATCAGTTATCTTAGTTACACCATAAACATCATATTTGTTGTTTAAATTGAAGCCAGAGACAAAGATTTTAAAAGCAAACTCTCTGTCTAACAAAGTCTTAATCTCTTCAGGATATTCAACTGTATCACCAACCTATATATATAAGGAATAACCAAATAGATAATTATTACAAAACCATAATTAAGGAATTATTAAAAATAATTGTATACTTAAAATCGGTTCCTAAAAATAAGGAATACCGTATTCAAATCAAGCAATTCAGAAGCACTTTTACTAATAAGTTGTGTAACGTCACGATGAAACAACGTAAGCGATACAGCACCATTAACGTCTTGCACACGAACCTGAATTTTAAACCTAGAAAAAAAATTTGAAAAAAAAAACAACAAAAATTTATAACTAAGTTGGGTTGAAATGAAAGTAGATTTGTGAAAATTATAATAGATGTTAAAAATATATCCGACCTTGGTGTAGGGTCAACTTTTTTGGCACTACAACTATCATTCAAACACTCGTAAACCTTTTCTTCCTGAAAATCTGAACTTCCTTCACCAACCTGCTTGATTATATAATCAATACTACATTTTTTTGTGCATTTGGGGCATCCCATGTAGTACCAGCCAATTT
The DNA here is from genome assembly GCA_028751855.1 of Ambrosia trifida. NCBI lineage: Eukaryota > Viridiplantae > Streptophyta > Magnoliopsida > Asterales > Asteraceae > Ambrosia > Ambrosia trifida. The sequence continues at coordinate 40,317,879 of CM054128.1, read as the reverse complement.
CAGTAAACAGGTGTTTAATAGTACCCAATAATACCAGAGGCTGCGCCTGTATGAATATTATAGTTTGTTACCAAAATAAGATAGTATATGGTATACAAAGGAAATTAATATTAAAATAAAATTATAGTTTTAACTTCATTACAATTTATTATATTTAATTATAAATATCGTATTTAAGTATGAACATTATACTTACATCTTGAATCTCACAAATGTCGCCAATGTTACTAAAAGGAGTGTTATGGACAAATTCATCTTCATCAGAGCAAAACATAGAAGTTCCATATGGTTGAAGAGAAGAGGAAGGATTATTAGCGATTTTCTTACCCAACCTGAGAAAAATAATTACATACATACACATTACATATTTATTGAGACTGTTTATAAAGGTTGTGTAATTCGTATTTAAAAACCTAATAGTACATACCCTATTTTGTAGAGCTTTATATCTTCAATATCTCCATTTATGAAAAGTCGACTAACACGATCTCCAAAAGAGTTAGAAACATACGGTTTTCCTATATAAAAAAAAAATTAGGAAAAAATATTTTTTTATTTAATAAAAAAAAATAATAGAGGTTAGAACTTAATATATAATGCAAAATATAATGAATGTATAAATATAATTATAACAATATATAAATAGATTAACATTATACAACCATTATAAAACTTCAAACGGCCAAACTGCATTATTATTATAAATTCTTTCTCTGTTTGATGAGTTGCAACATATTTAGACATCTCCATGGCATAACTATCCCACAACGTTAAATAGATGCGCAAGCCCCTTCACAAAAGTACAAATTATTTTAGTAAAAAATAAATAAAGAATTTATAAAGGTACGTAATTTTTTTTATATATAAAATGCAAAAAAAAAATAAATAAATAATACATACTCGATATCTTGAACTTCCATTGTTAACCTCTTTTTATCAGCGACAACCTTTTTTTCTTTATCATCATTGCTAAAGAACTTGTTAACATGTCCAATAACATCTAAGATCAATTATAAAATAAACATTAATTAAAGATAAGTTATAAATTTACTGCAATTGTTTGGTTGTGATTAAAAAAAACATTAAAACGAAAATATACCTATTGTAACATATTCATCAACATCCCTTTCCAGAATTCTTTGAAAGGGCACAAAAGAGAAACCAAAATCTGGACCTTGGAAACCATGATATTCGGAAACTTGAGTATTCATATTGAAGCAGAGTTTGTTTGAGTTTGGAGCATACTTGTATTTAGAAGAATTGACCCCAACTCCTGGGTTTATTATAATAAGAGAAGAATTTTCAATCAGAAACCTCTCGAATTTAAAAAACAACCGCTTAAATACATTGGCTTGAATCCTGTCACCCTGTTGATTATAAAAAAAAGAAGATAATTGATATACATTAAAATTAAAAGCATCACAATATAAAAAAAATTAATGAAATTTAAAAATAATAGGATGTAAAAAAAAACGTGTGGTTAAGTTTTACATTTTCATCACATAGGATCATTTCAATTGAGTACACATCATTAGGATTGCGACGATCGGGTAGACGCCAAACCCGAATAATCTTTAGCTTTAACGCCACACTGTTTCGGTTTACATGAATTTGGTTAACCATTGTAAACTCATTTGCATCTACAGCAGCCATTGATCTTGTTAACTGGAAAAAAATGATGTAAATAACAAAAGATGACTTCAATAACACAACAAATAAAAATCAAATCAAAATAACTTCGACATTATGTAATTAAATATGAGAAACAGATAGTAACCTAATAATATATCTTTGCGATTACTTAAAGTGGCTCCAACGTGTCTTATTACAATCGTATGTGAATTGGTTTGACTTCTTTATATAGTTATTGAATATAGCGAATAATAGGAAATGGATGTAATGGTGGACGGTTAATTAGGATTTGAATTAGCATATATTTAAAGATTATAACATTATGTATTGATTCACTTAAGTCAAGGTCAATCATTTATTGATTAAATCGGTTTATCAAGCATTATATAGGTATTGATGTAGGAATTAAATCAATTCAATAATAACAAATAGATTAAAGAGTGGAGGGTAATTAGGAACCGAATTACGATTGAATACATTATTGTTATAAGTTTATGTATTGATTGAATTTAGTCAAAGTAAAGTATTCAAAGCAACACAGCCGTATGTTAAGCATTATAGTTAGTTGTAAGTTGTTTTGATCTATTCAATGTTATTTAACTAATGTTCTTTATATGTTATGTCAAGCATTATATAGGAATTCAATCAATTGAATAATAAAAATCGGATGAAAGAGTGGAGGGTAATTAGGATTCGACTTAGAATTGTTATTATTGTTATAACTTTATGTATCGATTGAATTTAATAAAAGTCAAGCATTGAAATAATTAATGGCGACTTTTAAGTATTATACCTAGTTGTGAATTGTTTTTTTTTTATTGAATCAATGTTATTAAACTAAATGAATTTAGCGAATAATAGGAAATGGATGTAATGGTGGGCGGTTAATTAGCATTTGAATTAGCATATATTTAAAGGTTATAACATTATGTATTGATTCACTTTAGTCAAGGTCAATCATTTATTGATTATACCTACTTGTGAATTTTTTTTTTATTTCTTCAATGTTATTAAACTAAATTAATGTATTGATTACATTTAGTCAAAGTCAACATTGAAATAATTAATGGCGAATTTTAAGTATTATACCTAGTATTGATTTTTTTTTCCTCATGTTTTATCCAATGTTATTAAACTAAATGTTCTTTACATGTTATGTAAAGCATTATATATGTATTCAATTGATTCAATAATAAGAAATGGATGAAAGAGTGGAGGGTAATTAGCATTCGAATTAACTCTTATATATTATTGTTATAAATTAATGTATTGATTAAATTTAGTAAAAGTCAAGAATTTAAACCATTAAAGTCGAATTCATATGATTATACATATTTGTGATGTTATTTTTTTTTATCTGTTGGATGTTACTAAACTAAATGTTATTTACATGTTATGTAAAGCATAATATAGGTATGCAATCAATTCAACAATAAGGAATGGATGAAAGAGTGGAGGATAATTAGCATCCGAATTAGCTCTTATATATTATTGTTATAAATTAATTAATGTATTGAATAAATTTAGTCAAAGTCAAGAATTAAACCATTAAAGCCGAAATTAAAGTCTAATCATAAATTAATGTATTGATTACATTTAGTCAATGTCAAGCATTGAAATCATTAATGGCGAATTTAAAGTATTATAGCATAATCAAAGGTCAAAAGACATTTTTATAATCAGTAAAATTTATTTAAAATAAGTTAAAAAAGGAAATATAATAAAAATACATAAAAAACTAACAATAAACATACGAGTGTATGGAAATATGTGTTTAATGGAATGAACGAAAAATTACATTTAACAGGGATTAATTGATTTGTGAGAAATCAATAACTTCTTGTGTGTCAATCTTGGTAACAAAAAGCCTACGTTTATGCGAACACCATTTGAAAAGGCAGTAGTCTCCAATAGAAATACCTTCTGATTCATGAAAGCATTCGGAGCAATAAACTCAAATATCACGTAAAACATAGAGAAGCATAAATCATGTACAACTTTTGACCATCCATTTGTTAAGCAAAATTCATCATCTATAAATTCTAACAAAACAAACCAAGATTGACCATGGTATGTTGAAACTTTAATGTTGTTGTTTCGTAAGTTTTTAGATAACAAAAACCTGTTCATGGATTTAGGCAATGTCTGCACAAACACGTAAAAACAAACATTATAATAACAAATAAGGTTTTTTTACTTAAAAAATATTAGAAACGTCATACCAAAACTCGTGTGGAAGGGTCATGAATAACCTTGAAGAATTTGTCACCCTTGTGATAAGCCATATCGAAGTTATGTGTCCTACTGAAATCCTGTTCTTCGTATGCAAAAAACAAACTTTTGTTAGTATATACATAAAGTCACTCATACTAAAAACTGATTTTAATTATCTTCTTTTATGAAATCCGGTATTTTGTTTTTTTTTTTTATATACTTGTTTCTTATATTCACACATACTCAAAACCGATTTCAATTGCAATCTGTTTATTAAAAAACACAATCATATATTCAATGATTAAAGCTGAGCAGAATTACTCGCATATCGATTACATTCAAAGCATAGAGTTGATTGTAAAAAGATTATCAAATGGTTTTAATAAAAAAAAAAAAACGATTCTTTTTGGTTTAAACATAATCGAAAAACAATACGATTTGAAAGTTGTTTTAATAAGAACACGATTGTATTTATTATATATGTAAAATGGTTTGAAACATTTGCTTTACGGATTTCAAATGAATCAGAAAAGTCAACCGGAAATCTTGGATGTTTTGTAGCACGCCATTTAGATATAGGATTCACATTTCTGTTTGTAAAAAAATAAGGATTTAGATATAGGATTCACATTTCTGATTGTAAATAAATAAGGATACAATCTTATTGTTTTTATCTTTTATGTTAGATGATTGCAAACATTATGATGAAGAACATACCTTGCAAAAATGACAATGAGATAGGAAGGAGAAAGGAATTAGTAGGAGAGGAATGAGTAATGAGAAATGGATGTTGACAAAAGTAAATAAAAAGAGGTTTATATAGGTCTTAGTCTTGGAGCTCCATATAGTAGTTGGATCCTTCAAGACCCTCTAAAATGCTAGGGTTCAACCCTAGTGTTTTGGTTTATTATATAGATAGATTCACCAAATAATTGGACTTCATGAGTAGGGGCAATGGTTTATGAAAATGAGTTTGAACATTACATGTTTTATTGGAAAGTAGTGGAATTCCTTCGAATGCATGTTGGGGCAGGAATTATGTCGATATCGGTTTGGTTCGTTATTGTATTAGTATGATACTAGCATTAGGTAAAAACGAATATGGTATTGCTATCATTATTTTTCTAGCGGTTTAAGTTCGGATCGTCACACTAAAAATAAAAAATATCAATTATATATGATTCTTTCCATTTTAAAAAAAGAAACTTATTAAAATAACAAAAATGGTAAAGAAGGGCACTTTATACAAAAAAAAAAATGAGTTAGCTTTGACAAAATGTGTTTTTTTCCTTCAATTTCCTATGCATTACTACTCGCAACACGGTTTAAAAAAAAGTTATATTGAGAAGCAGATAAAAATAGAGACGCAGTAATGGCAAGCTCAAAATTTAATAATATCATATCATAAAAAGTTATAAGAAAAAAATACAATAAAAATTAATTATAAAAACAAAATAATATAGAGAGTAAGTTAAAAAACACTATCAAAATCACTATTAATTCCTACACATTTTACTAATTTTATACTGTATTAGTTTTATTGGCACCGTAAATATCAATTGTTTCATCCACAAGAGGCATGAATCCATACAGGGTCATGAATGACGTTACACTTGAATCTTATCAAATAACCATGAACACGTGAATGTGATGATAATTTTTTTGCTAGTAGTCTCACAGAGTCACAGACTAAAACCAATGACAGACCTACATACACCTCAATATCTCATAGGGAGCGGGCGTCCCCTTTAAAGAAAATTTTGTGTAATTTGTAAGCTAAAATCTCGATCGTACCCCTTAAAAGTTAGGTTAAACCCCGATCGCCCCAAAAAAAATAATTCATGGGTTCGCCACTAAAACACTTGCTCTTTGTAAGATAATTTTTACATTGACTGGTACCTATAATATTACTGCTACAACACTAACGGTCCTTGCGGAAAAATAAAAAAGAAAACACATACACAAAATTGCATAGTCCAAAAGCCAAATCCAATACTGCGAAATGATTATTAATCTAAACAATAAAAATAACCCTGCTAGTCTTAATTTTACAAACACTTGAAATAATTTATGATCATCTACAATAAACAGACCCATAAAGATATGCAAGTTCCATTTTGAACCAAACGCGTATCTTGATTTTGTTGACTTTGACTTATATAAGAACGACTAGTTTGTTAACTAATCTGATAGAAATTACTCGCTTGACGTGTCATTGCCAACCCAATATTGTTTAGAGGCAACAAAGATTTTCTTGGGGACGAAGGGTCCCTCTTCATGATCCAATAACTTAACATCCCATCTCATGCCACCTGCAATTTTCATCACCTTCGTCAAAACGTCTACTTCATCTCTCAGGATCACTGCACCTTCCGGTCTCAATATCCGATCCATTTCTAGCAGGATGTCTTCCAAATCACACCTGTTTATCAAGGAAGATTTGTAAAGAATTACTCATGCGGATGACGTGTCTTAATATATTATTATTATTATTATTATTATTTTTTTTTTTTTGGGGGTGGGGGGGGGGGGGGGGGGGGGGGGGATGGATTGGATTAATGGATTAAACGGGTCTTTTTTTTTGTACGGAATCATGAGAAATTAACCCATTTGACATGAGAAAAGGTATACCCCATATTGAATCTCTAACAGCTCAAAATTGTCGTCTCTAACAGTCGACATGTAGGGCCAGTAACTATATGTATAGCACAAAGATCTACATGTCATACTTATTCAACTAGACTGCCCATCACTCTTAACAAGGTTTGCTCCCTGAACTATGTACATATCAGACTCCATTCAAGTTGGAGACAAAAAGTGTGATTAAGGTCATCAAAATTTTGGCAGGAGATAAAGGATATAATTGGAATAGCGGTTACAATACACTTATATCGGGTGGGGAAATCCTTGTTTGTGGCCATTAATTAACCTATATGGCATGCATAAATTAGTACTTTTTATTAGAGATCAATATACTTACGTGTTTTCATACAAGCTGAAGACACCATTGCCATGAATAAGGTCATATGTCCTCGGGTAAGTCGAGAAGCCTTCACACCTAAAAGACAGACAACAACAAATGGGTGATATTGCAAATAAAATTTTAAAACTACTGAATCAATATGTAAATTATTATACAGATTAATCAATATGAAGGTGGCAATCGGCAATTACGACCAATCTAATGGGTCTATCTGGGTTTTGTGATTATTGAAACACGTAAGAATGTTGTTTTTTACAATCATAAATAACACATTAGTTATTTTTAAGAACTTCACAAAAAATGAACAAAAAGTGTTTGTGGGTCAACCCAACCCGGCCCCTTCAACCTGTATTGATAATGGTAAGATCTATGGTACTCACCAGTCATGATATATACCGATAAGACCTCGCTCATAGACAACGCCCAATGTTTTTGGAGCAATGGTAGGTACCACATTCATCACCCATAATTTATTTGAGTCAAGTGCTGCAGCAAAACTTCCAAGCCCAGCATTCATATCCATAATGTTTCTGTATCTTGAAGTGCCAATTAGCCGATTTGCCCTTTTGTAAGTACCAACATACGTTTTCCAAAGTTTACTATCTTCTTGATAAGATTCAACAGAAACATCTGGAATTAGTCCTTTAGATACCCGAGGTGGTACTGCATGTAGCCTTGCTGGGAATTTCTTTAACTCCCCTCCTGCCACTTCATTTGCATTCTTGACTTTAGGGTAGGGAGTTACACATGTTTCCATTTCCTTGTACCTAAATTACATGTATCACAAGTTAACGATTTTAAAAGGGAACCTGAGACTCAAAATCACTTAACTATTCGATTGTAATAATATGTTACAGTAATATAATAACAAAAGTTGACCCCTTTAATGACCAATAGGGTCTTGATTGCTCGTATGTCTGATTCGTTTAGACATACCGAAACTAAGTACATTTGTTTCTTTATTCAGATTCAAGCGACCAAAATTTGTCTTATAAATGATGCTAAACAAATTCTTCTAAACATATAGGTTTGGGATCCTAAAAGTATAAAAAGGAATTTAAAGCATGGTGGTTTAAATTTTTTTGACATAATTGTTAGGTATATAATGATAACTTATTAATTGTTTTAAAGGTTAAAAATAAAAATGGGAGGGAAAAAATACATATATTTTGACATTTCATTTAGCTAGCTAGTCAAAAACTCGAATAAATTTTAGCTCGAATTGTTGCTTCTTCATTTTAATTTAAGGTGCTCATTCAAATAAATTTTCAGCAATTAGTCTCCAGCACTTCAATAAGAAACAAATTAACTATGCATTCCAAATAAAGCTATAAACATGAAGCACAGGAAACTTAATGTTGGTAATCATTTCTTTTTGCTATATTACTTTTGTTAACTAGGAAATAGGAAAAGAATATATAAGAAGCATGGCGACTCACCAGACATTATCACCATCACTAGATTTACAGAAATCTGCTGAATTCATCTGGCAGGATTCAGCATTCACCTTTTTTCTCCAAATAGCAATATCCCCCTTCTCATATTTCTTCTCCCAGCAAAGAGATTCAGCGAGTTTTTCAATCTTTCTTTGCTCTGCCTTCAAATCCTCTTTTGTCCGTTTCCATGTCTGATAATATGTCTTCCAATTGATTGGAGGACCAGACAAAATCCAAAATCCACCAGGTCTAAGAACTCGATCAACTTCCATCAAATACTTCCCATCTGCCCAGAATTTTAAATTCAACATTATATGTGTATTAAGAGATTTGAATACTTTTAATAAGTATACTTTTGGGATTTGATTTTATAATATCAACAATTTTATTCTGATCATGTGGCTTAGTGGTAAAAGGACTGGTTCCCTCTTTGGGGGAGCCGGGTTCAATTCCCACAGGAGGCATGTGATGGATACCCCCACCCTTGTGGTGGGGTAGGTGGTTGGGAAGTGATGGAGAGACCCTTGACCCTTGTGGTCATGGGTTCGACTCCTGATCCCTCCAGGTTTTACCGGTTCACTACCGTCGTGCCTTCGGGCGGGTTTGTGGGCCGGGTTTTCCCTGGAACTGGAGACGGGTGGGCCGAAGGGCTCTGTCCGTACGGACTAGAGGCCGTCTGGGGCCCCTTTCGGCCATTGGGGGCCGCGTACAGAGTACCCGGCAATACTTTAGTTGATCGTTCAAAAAAAATATTAACAATTTTACATTGTATATTAAATATGCAATCAGGAACAGCTAAATTACTCACTGTTCTCGCCCCATGGTATTAAACATCGTGAACACTGAGCCATATCAAATGCTCTTGATGGAAAGGGAAGTTTTATTGATCCAAGAACACCAACAATAGCAGGCACACCACGTTCTAAAGCAAACTGCACTTGTGCTTCATGGTTATCCCTTGGTGCAAATGACATCGCTAGCACATTTCTTTTCATCAAGTAAGCACCCCAGCTTGCAACCTATGTTAAAATTGTAAAATCAGAAATATTATCAAGAATTCAAAACCTGTAAAAAGAAATTATTCCGAAACCAATGATGAATAGATTGCTAAGTAAACGTACCCCACAACCAGTATCCAAAGCTGTTCTTACAGAGCCATCTTTAATAGGAATCACTGATGCAAGCTCATCAATATATGCATCCGCACCTTGAGGAAACATCGTTCCACCACCTGGAAACTTAAAAACATTGCCCTGAAACTCAACCCAATGTTGATTTGACTTCTCAACAGCTAAATGCTTGTAAGGCACGTTAGCATAATGAACATAATCACGCCCTTTTGGCCACGGGAATGGAGTTGAATACCCTTTTGGAGCTGGAATCAGACACTTTAACTTTTCCTCTTGGGGAGGACAATGTCTTTCTCTATATACCATGTTTTCTCTTGGGTACCTCATGGCCCGGTTTTGTTCATGGCAGGGTGTGTAGTCAGTGTATTTAACGTCACATGGTTTAAACATTTTGGATTTTGGTTTGGAAGAATCAGGAATTGCAATGCTATGATGAGGGTTGAAATCAAGGGTGGAAACATCTTCTACACACTCCGTTTTCTTCGTTATGTCCATCGCTATACTGTCTCCTTTTCCGAAACCACTTTTCTGCCATGTTCCTAGCAAGTAAAAGAAACAGCAGAGCCCAAACACTATAATTATAGACAACGGACTTCTTCGTCTATGCGGTGGATTGTTCTTAGACCCCATTATGTGCTTCAAGACCCTAAAAATAACGATCAACCATCAAAAAAACATAGCTAAAATACATAAATTCAAACCTAAGTTTCTAACAAAACATTGCATTCATAAACCGAAATTAATCGCGCAAACAGTTTGTAAAAATTAGTAATACAGATTCAAATCTTACCATAAACAGAAACATTACATTCACTTTTAAAGACCTAAACCTAACATTGCATTTATTTTAGGATTATATTGCTTTATAACATGCTAAAACAATAACAGAGAGAGTAGATCCAGAGCAAACATATACAGATCAAGCTAAACAAACAGATTTGGATCCTAATAACAACCTAATCCTAATTAAACCAATAATGATTCAGATCACAACAATTGAAATAAAAACTATTCAACAACACAAAGATCAATTACAAAAGCAAACAACGTATTGTATGATAATTAAAATAGAATCAGAAAGTAAACCTGAGTGATCAGAAACACAGATCTAAGGATCGATAAGATTGGATCGGAGGTTTATAGCATGAGAAAAAGAAGGGTTTTAGAGAGTGGTAAGCTCAGTGGGAGTGTGAAAGGTATAGAGAGAGATTTTATATTGGTAGATGAATTGATATATTATTATTATTATTATTATTATTATTATTATTATTATTATTATTATTATTATTATTAATGTATAATGATAATGATAATAATATTATTATTAGGGAAAAAGTGAGGTAGTAGACGGAGACGGCGGTCGGTGGCGGTGGAGATGTGGTGGACAGACTGGACGGAGATTCTTTCTATTAAACTTTATGGTTGGTATATATATACTGCTTTTGACGACGTTTTTATCGGGGCCGTTGTAACTATTTTGGGCTCTTTCCTTCAATATAGATTTTAGAATTAATAACCAAATTCATCCATGAGGTTTGATTTAGTTTATTGAGAAAATTGCTCGAATAGTCCCTGTGGTTTGCACAATTTTCACCTATAGTCCCCAAGTTTTTAAAATTACAGGTATAGTCCTCAACTTTTGGTGTTTCTTAACTCGGATAGTCCTTGGAGTGGCTGTGAAATTACTAAATTACCCTTTTGATGGATGGAGGTTAAATAATGCAGTTAAGTGAATGTAAAATTACTAAATTACCCTTACCCCAATAAAAATAAAAAAAATCAATTAATTAATAAAATATAAAGAGGACCCACTTAAACCCTTAGCCAATTATTTTTCACCACCAATTTTAGTGAGGCCCACCAACTTCATCTTCCCAACCCTATCACCACCACCACCACCCACCACCAACTTCATCTTCCCCACACCACCTACTGCCCCCATCATACCCCTCCACATCATCTGCCCACCAAATCGATCAACATTAACCTCTCCTTACATCGGAAAACTCTGTTTAGCTTATGATGCTGCTTATTAAGGTTATTTACAAACTCCTTAGCTTCAGAGACTCTGTTAACAAAACAAAGACCACTGATTAAAGATCTAAAAGTATACGTATCTGGTTTAAGACTCTTTTCCACCATCTCATCAAACAACTCAAAAGCTTTTACCACATTGCCCTCTCGACAATACCCGTCAATCATAACGTTGTAAGTTATCTCATTTGGCATAACTTTTGTATCCACCATTTCATCAAACAAATCACTTGCTTGTAACATCATGTTTGCTATATAAAGCCCCGAAATCAATGAAGTAAATGTAAATATGTTTGGAAAGATCTTTTTCCCAGTCATTTCATGACAAATCATCTCTTCAAAAAGAGACTCTGCAATTGCAAGTTTACCTGCCTTACAATATCCATTTATTAAAGAATTGTATGTTAACAGACGCTTGATGGGGTTAGGGAGAGGGTTAGGGGGAGGAGTGAAGGGACGGTTATTGAAAGAAGAGAGGACTTTGAGGTGAAGATCTAAAGAGGAGGTGATGTCTGGAACGATGTGTTGGAGAGAGGAGATGAGTTGGAGTTGGGTGTTGTGAAGGGTGTCGATACGAGACTCGATTTGTTGACGGATTTCTTTGATGCTTGCTGTTTCGTCACTGGTTTTTTATCGTGTCTCCCTTGATTTTTTTTTATTTTATTTTTTTATTTTTGAAGTGGAGAAGATGGGCACTAAGCAGAAGTTGTGGTGGTGGTTGGTGGTGGATGGTGGTGGTGATAGAGTGGGGAAGATGAAGTTGGTGGGTCCTACTAAAATAGGTGGAGAAAAATAATTGGCTAAGGGGTTTAGTGGGCCCTCTTTATATTTTATTAATTAATTGATTTTTTTTAGTTTTTATTGGGGTAAGGGTAATTTAGTAATTTTACATCCACTTAACTGCATTATTTAACCTCCATCCATCAAAAGGGTAATTTAGTAATTTCACAGCCACTCCAAGGACTATCCGAGTTAAGAAACACCAAAAGTTGAGGACTATACCTGTGATTTTAAAAACTTGAGGACTATAGGTGAAAATTGTACAAACCACAGGGACTATTCAAGCAATTTTCTCTAGTTTATTATTTAGTATATAACTAGTTTTTATCTTGGGAGCGTCCTGGGTTGAAATATATAATATTTCAACCTAAAATAAGGCTCTGAATAGAATGATTAAGAGCTGAATCATTCAGACTTGGTACATAGCTGAACCATTCAGCACTTAATCATTCAGAGCCTCTTAACCATTCAGACCTCTTAATGATTCAGCACTTAATCAACCAAGCAGCCCCTTAGTCTAACCTTAACACCTCGTACCTAATGTTTGGCCTTTTAACACAAAACGTCCCTCTGATTACATGGACAAAAATTGCAATTAATTCATTTAGAAAGTATAGAAATAATGGGTTTTGTTAAGCTGTGCTGAGTGCTCTAATTTTTAGTGAATCTAATTTTTAGCGAATCATGTGTTCCCTCGTCTATTAAATAGTTTTACTTTTACTAATAGCGAACACACACACAATCATCTCACAATTTACACCTAATATTCATCTCTTGTTTATTTTAGGAGACTCGAATCTGCACCATTTTAATAAGGATAAACATCGGGTGTTATTAGGCCAAGAGGCCATCAGCTCCCTCTATCAAATAATCATTCCATCTTTTAAAATTACTTTTTCGGTAGAGATCTAAGGAGCCGCCAGAAGCAAACAACTCAATTTGGTGGGGGAGAAGGCACAGATTTAAGATTGAACCAACGGGTTTGATTATAATAAGCTTTAGTTTTTATATTTATTGACTTTGTGTTTGTGAATATTATTAATATGACTTTTATTTTTCTTGAACCTATGTTTTTATTGTTTTCTCTAATTATGTTTGGCTAAAACATTAGTGGCCACCTAGGTTGAAGATGATGACTTTTTGATTTTGGTTTATGTTTTGGATGTGGATTTTATAGTTGGATTTATGTTTTAGTAAGAAACTTGTTTATGATTCTATGATGTGTGTGCGTACTTTTTACTAATTTATAATCTTTTGATGTTCCACGAGTGTCTTAGTGAATGTCTTTCATATTTGGATACTTGTTAGAATTACTTGCTTTGTACTTGTAATTTACTTTATGGTTTTAGGCCTAAATTCAATAGGAACATTAATTGGGAGTTTAGAGGTAATTAGTATTCGTCCTACTCTTGAGACCGGGGTGATAAGTAGTCAGGTTTGTCTTTGGTGCTAGAGGTTTAGGCTAGAAACGCTGAGAGGTTAGGTTTTCCTAGGTTCTCTAGTATTATTTGCTTATCTGTGTCGTAGATTGACTTTACAGGTTACTCATTGCACTTTAGGGTGTATTGTGATTGGAGAGTGAGAAATCTAAACCAGTCTAGCGAGTACTTTAGCATAGTTAGTGAGACCGAGAGGTGATCTAACCAATCAGTGAGATTAGTAGCATTTAGGATTCCTTTTCGGTCAGTCTTGGTAAATGATCCGAGAGCCACTAGGATACTAGGGGTGAATATTATAAGATCCTGATTGCCAACATAGTTTCCAAAGTCGGGGCAGTTCTAATTTCATTAGTAAGATTCGATACCTAGGTGGTTGCCTTTCCCATCTCTGATTTCCCTCCTTATTGATCATTTGTTGTCTGTTAGTTTAAGTCTTTCAATTTATTTGCTTTAGTAATTAATTAATAAAAAATCATAAAAATCCAATTTGTTAGGCTAGGAGTCGACAGAGGTTTAGTATTGAGAGTCGACATATTGTGTCCACGGTTCGATACTCGAACTTACTTGCTTTGCTACACTGCGACCGGTACACTTGCCATTAGTGTGTGATTTTGTAGGTTTTTCAAATTTTAAAACTTGACCGATTGATTTACTACACATTTCACACATCAAAAGCACATACCATTTCTTTAACGACAGATAGATTATACAAAAATAAAAACTCACATCCCATTCACCATAGTTCGTGAGTATGTTCTTCATATTTTAAATGTGGGGTTGAGGGGTTGTGAGTGGAGAACAGAGAAAATGTTACTATTTATTTGTATTGTTGAAAGTTACTGTTCACCCACCAAAATAATTTAATATTTTTTTAAAGTGGTTGTGAGTGTATGAGAGAGAAAATATAATAGTTTTTAGTGTAATTTGCAGAGGCGTACTTTAGGATTTACGTGTCTTATCCGAGCAATTAAAAAAATATGCCCATTGGGCTTCAACGAATTAAAAATTTAAACTAAATTTTATGTACGAACAATAATATAGCAATAAACATAATAATTAGCAAAATCATTGTAATATAATGAGTGAAACTACATAGCGTAATTGGCTAATATCTAACCGACGATTTGAGGAGTGAAGCACAGATGTTTATTCTCTCTCTCTCTTTGACTTGGCCCATAGCCTCCCATGGTAATTTAGTGGATGAAAATAGGGAATGGGATGTAAATGCCCTAATATGTTAGATGGTACGTACACAAGTAAAAAAAGACAAAATCTAAGAACCGAAAACGTAACACAAAATCACACAAAAAGTTCCATTCCAAACTATTCATTTTACCTCTGTTTTTTACTCATAGGTAAGACGACACCTTTATCTCATCTTTTATCTCATCTAGAGACAATTCCAGGCTACCACTTTTGCCATCGAACCAATTTTATAGCTTTCCATTTCTTTCATTATTAATTATAAATATAAATTATAAATTATAAATTTATAAGACTATATAGAAAGGATTACATTTTTCTCTACCGACATGGCGACATCATGGGTGGACATAAAATTAATTGTTGGAAATGGAACTCAGTTAACACGGTCCATGTTAAATCAGGCTCCACCATTCTCATTAATTGCATGTGACTTTCTCTCAAATGGTTAAAACGTCAAAGTCAATTTAAAACCTATTATTGTGGTTTGATCTGTGAACTTTTATAATTTTCAATTTATGGGTAAAGGTGCTGTAAAAATTAATAAAGTTCCGTTCTTGTGATCCAAGAAAACTAACATTATTTTCTTTCTTTCTTTTTTTTTTTAACGATCAACAAATTTCATATCACCAAGCTAGCGGGAAACTAGCTATACACCTTACATACGTATTACATTCCACCTGATAATACAAATCATAAAATTACCACCCGATATTAAATAAGTTAAAGTTGCACCAAACGTTCCAATCTAGAGATTGTTTTTTCGCCCTAGCTCTAATCCAAAATAAACTAAGAGCCTTGATGTCATCGAGCATTTTAGAAAGGTTAACTTGCTTCTGGTTGAAAATCGCCTCATTCCTATGTTTCCAAATGCACCAAATGGTCGTCAAGCAAATCGCATTAATAGCCTTCTTCCTATACTTGGAGCCACCCACATGGTTGTGAAGAAGTAGTATGTCTTTGATATGGAACAAGAACACAGAACCAACCTTGCACCATTGAAAAATGACCTGCCACAAGATTTGCGCATAGCCGCATGAAAGAAAAAGATGATCTGCAGATTCTGCAGCATCGCCGCAAAATGGACAGCAGTCCGACCCAATATTAACATGCCTTCTGGACAGAGAAGCCTTCGTTGGAAGCCTGTCTAACTCTGCTCGCCACGCTATTATCGCCGCCTTTTTGGGGACCCAAGAGTTCCAATCCATGACAAAGGGAACCTGTTCAAATCTGATGGAATGCAAGAATTTTCTGAAAACACCCACTGAGAAGTTACAACAATCGCCTATCATCCACTTCCATGAGTCTGCAGCCATGGACAGCAATGGAACAGCCACCGACTGATGAAAAAGTTGCAGCTCCGCATGTTCTTCCGCTGTTAGCACATTGCGCTTCCAGTCCCAACCCCACCCATTACCCAGCGCCTGAACCCGATCCTTCACAGAAGCCATTTTGTTTCTTTCCAGTCTGAAAAGCGCAGGAAAAGCCACGGACAAAGGAACCTCCAAAGCCCAACAATCTAACCAGAAAGAAATTCCCAACCCGTTACCCACAACCCCTTTGATGGCCCAACCCACATCCACCCCAATCCCTTTAACAACCTGCATAGAAGAGTGAATTTG
The DNA here is from genome assembly GCA_028751855.1 of Ambrosia trifida. Taxonomy (NCBI): domain Eukaryota; kingdom Viridiplantae; phylum Streptophyta; class Magnoliopsida; order Asterales; family Asteraceae; genus Ambrosia; species Ambrosia trifida. The sequence goes on along the minus strand of CM054128.1, from coordinate 40,301,406 downwards.
TTTCCAAGACCCGGAAATAGAGAGTTTGGCCGGAATTGGATTCCAATCCCGACCCGAACTATGAATAAACCAAACAATTTTCCTCCAAAGGACTGTGGGGTCAATTTTGAACCTCCACCACCATTTCGCTAACATAAATAGATTTGCATCAAGGAGAGAACCGAAGCCTAAGCCACCACAATCAATCGGAGCACAAACCCGTTGCCACGCAACCCAATTCATATTCGCCTTTTCCTCTGAGCCACCCCAGAAAAATACACGCCTCAACTTATCAAGTTCATCAATAATCTTCCTAGGGGCTTTGAATAGGGAGAAATAATACGTAGGAAGAGCATTTAATACCGACTTGATGAGCGTAACCCGACCACCAAATGAAAGAGTTTTTGCCTTCCAAATGGAAAGTTTACCTCTAAACGCATCAATCACCGGTTTCCAATTCTTGCAAAGATTCATATTGGCGCCAACTTGCAATCCTAAGTATGTGAATGGAAAAGATCCGGCTTTACATCTCAAAACATCCGACATGCGCACAATATCCTCATCACTAACCCCACACCAAAAATACAACACTTACCCAAGTTGACTTTTAGGCCCGACACCAGGTAGAAACATCTTAGGATCCGTTTTAGGACCTATCACAACTTTCTTCATATTATTTTCTTTCTGATTTTACCTCGATTAATGAAAACTAAGAATAACCTTGTTAAAACCATGTTTGATTATGAAAAGTAGTATTATTTTTGTGAAGCTATCAATGAGCACCGAATTATTTAATTACCAATGTTTTTTTTTTTTTTTTTTGAGTTTGTAGTATTCCTGTTAAAACGACATCCTATAGTAGGGGTTGGGTTATCAAATGAAAGGGCAAAGTGGGTGGGTTTGTAGTATTCCTTTATCAAGTGGTGCAGAATGGTTAGAACTGCAACAGTTGGAAGGGATTATAGCAGGGGTTGGTTATCAAATGAAAGGGACAAGTGGTTTTGTGGACTTGGTGGGTCGGGCGCTTACACGGTTGGTAGCCTGAAGAGGGCTCTGCAAAACATTAGACACATGCCTAGAGATTGGGTCTTTAAGTGGTGTAATTGGGTGCGAAAGAAGGTTGGTGTGGTGGCATGGAGGGCTGAATTAGATAGCATGCCGACTTTGTCAGCTTTGGTCAACAGAAATGTCGATGTGCATTCGGTTATTTGTCTGTTACGTGACGACTTTCCTGAAACTGTTGGTTACTTGTTTATATCATGTGGGTTTGCAAACTCGGCGTGGCATATTGTCTCGCAATGGTGCAAAGTACAACCAATATGTGGGTTTGAGTTCAGATATGTGTTGGAGGTATACAAGTATGTTAATGGGTAAGAAATATTCAAAAAGGCTCTTTACTCGGTATGCTTGACTGTCGTCTGGTCGATTTGGAGAGTAAGGAACAAGAAGGTCTTCGAGAACATTGGTGTATCTTTGGAAGCTATAATCGGGGAAACAAGGTGATATCATTCTTATGGGTGAAAGCCAGATCAAAATAACCGAATTTGGAATGGGACACAAAGATGGGGTTTAACCTTCATAGGTTGGGTTGTTAAACATGTAACTTGTTAGTTTTTTTCCTGTATTGTCTGTTTTGTTGTCTCTGTTTGGTGGATGTATGCTAGCAGCTTGCTAGCCTTGGCGCTTTTAATATAATGGAGTTTTGTTGGTCGTTAAAAAAAACGACTATCTTATAAATATTTTAGTAGAAAGTAAAATACTTGGGTTGGCCCCACATAGATTATCATTGAAAATTTTTATGTTACATATGTATATTGTCCCTCAATAAATTTCCATGGAGTACAAATGGGAATGGGTGGGTTATTTTTTTCTCATGTGTTTAAGAAAGAAAAAGAGCGAAATGAATCACTAGCAAATCATGTGTTTTTTTACAACTTGATGATAAGTTAACCATTGGAATAATTTAATGTGATTTCTACTTATTTATTTATTTTTAAAGACAAACGAACATATTTCTACTCATATTAACTATCAATATCACCTTGCAGGCTTTAAACTTCCATCACACGATGTCCATTGAAGATGAAAGTTTGTCAACTAATAGGTTACCGATTTCTCATTCAAGAAATCACACTAGTGGTAATGAAAATTACCATATCATTGTTTGCGACGCCATACCCAACAGTGTGGTGGATAAGCTATCATGTAATGCAATCAATAGGTAAGTATACTACAATCAGAAAAAAGTTAGGGCCGCCGGAGGCTGAGGACCGAGGGAGGCATAGGGTTGCGCGGCTAGCGAGGGTGGAGGCTAGCTTAAAGGTTAGAGGCGATGTGCTATGTGTGTCTTGCACGTTTTGTTTTTAATGAAACCATAATATAGGTTTTATATTTAAAAAAATATTAAGAACAAGGACAAAAAATCGTTGGGAGCAAGAATTGAACTCGGGATTTTAGTTTTAGGAAGCGCGCTCAATACCAGCTAAACCACACACATAGTTTGTTATGGGTTCCTTGTAAATTTATTTAGGGGTTCTTTCTATATTTTTTATAGAGATTATTATTAAATTTCTTAAACCAAGTGGGTTCATGGGAACCCGGTGTCGTAAGGTAGATCCGCCCCTGCTCTCTCCTCTCAAGTTTTCACGATCTTTTAATCTTTTTATAAAAAAAAATGATTTGTGGTTTCATACATCCTATGACATCACATTCTAGGGGTGTGACATCACATTCTGGGATATGTGACAGCCTCCTATTGGTGTATAATGTGAGCCAGGGTATATGAATCCTAAATATGGGGTGTATGATTCCTAAATAAAAAAAAAACCCTTTCAAATTCTGGTCGACACAAAAACTAGTCCACATCACCATCTCTCTATCATGTCCAAGTTGCCCCTCTTGTACTTCCAATACCATTCCCAAAAACACCCCCTCCCCTAGAGGTGTAAACGAACCGAGCCGAACCCGAACCTGATTGGGCTCGAGCTCGGCTTGTCATGGTTTTATGAAGCTCGAGCTCGGTTCGAGCCTACAATCTTGAGTTCGAGCTCGGCTCGCTAGCAAAATCAAAAGCTCGAGCTCGGCTCGAGATCGCAAAAGTTCGGCTCGCAAGTGTTATTAAATGGACCTATGAAATAAGGACTTGGGCTTTGGAGATGTGGGCTATAAATTATAAGAGATATATAAATAACTTATAATTATGTTTGGGCTCGTTTAGGCTCGCGAGCCCAATCGAGCTTTGTATATAGGGCTCGAGCTCGGGCTCGATAACTAAACGAGCCATATTTCAGGCTCGGGCTCGTTAAGGCTCGTTAAGGCTCGGCTCGTTCAAGCTTTTTACCGAGCCGATACCGGGTAGCTCTCGAGCCGCTATGTGTCATTTACACCCCCTACCGTCCCCCCTACTCATCTCTTATCTCTCTACTCCATTCACTCACATAAACCCGTTTGTGGGCATCCTTCCACAACAAAATGAATCTCTCTACCTCACATCTCACACTCTCCTCTCAAAAACGTCTTTACTAGAGGTGCCCACAAATATAGTTGACAACACACCTACTACATTTGATCTTGTCTACGTACATATATATACTAAACACCACAATAATAATACTTAAGATATAATTATAAAACTTTAGATACAACATACTTAAAAAACAATAATCACTCTATAGTTTACATCGAACATGCCATGCCTGCAGGCCTGCCGCAAGCATCATTTTTTTTATTATATATGTTTATAAACTAATTGTCACAACAACTATGCAATAAACAAAAAATTAATTACGACATTCTACCACTATATGTACGTATCCAAATGAAGAATCTAAGACAATTGCACAAGTGTTAGCAATGGCAATGGAAGATAATATCGACGAGGTAGTCAACAGAACCGAGTATGGCGGTTCGATTCCTGTTGATAACGTGCAAATGCTTGCTTCCAAGGACCTGAAAGACGTTCCAGTTCGGTACATTCGACCAGAGATTGAATCGGAAGAGGTTTTAGTCGATGAGTCACTGCAGATTCCGGTTATTGACATTAGTAAACTCGTCGTGGCTGGACAACCTGGCTATGATGATGAACTGGCTAAACTTCATGTCGCTTGTAGAGATTGGGGGTTCTTCCAGGTAATTTGCAATATCAAAACCTTTTTGGGATAATCACCGAAATGGCCAGCTGACCAATCAAAAAAGCTAAAATAAACATTTGATGCGTCTAAACATTAGGGACTGGTCATTCTTTCGCGTTTACCAATTAGACGATTATACGTGTAAAGTCCTCGGACGCCTTAATTTTTAAGATCCCTGCGTCTAAACTTTAGCCGCGAGGCTATTATTTAGACGCAAAGGTGCTTACCTTAATTTTTAAGGTCCCTGCGTCTAAATAACAGTCTCGCGTCTAAAGTTTAGACGCATGGACCTTAAAAATTAAGGCGTATGAGAACTTCACACGTGTAATCGTCTGATTGGTAGATGTTAAGGAATTACCGGTCCCTAATGTTTAGGCGTGAATGTATGATTGTTATGAGTTTATTTATTAATCCACAGTTTGAAAAATGTGAATAGTTGGTGAATCATGGGATATCAGAAGCCATAGATGCAATGAAGAAGGTTACAGAGGAGTTCTTCAAGCTTCCATTAGAGGAAAAGATGAAATATGCACAACTTCCAAACACAATTGAAGGTTATGGTCAAGCATTTGTTGTTTCTGAAGAACAAAAACTTGATTGGGGGGACATGCTCTTCCTTTTACCATTGCCAATTCCTCTAAGGAACTTCAGATTTTGGCCTCAAAAGCCCAATTCCTTTAGGTAAATTCTGTTTTCATGTTCCTAAAATGTTCAAATGTAGAATAAACTCACACTTTTTTTTAGTGTTTTCTAAAAAAATGTGTCTATTTCTTTGGGTTTTTCATTATAGGTTAGTTGCTATACAAGATAATGACTTTTGTGGCTTACACTTGTCCTATATCATACTAGTGTTTTATAGTTTTTCATAGGGGAATTTCATTAAATAATCCTAACTTTGTTTGGTTGTAATGCAATAATCCCAACTTAAACATTGAAATCTAACAGGCTCAACTTGTCTTGGTTTTTATTTCACTAGACTAAAACTAACTGGGTTTAATTCAGTTAGTTTTCTGCCTACATGGCATGCTACGTCATCTGCCACATTGTATGTCACATAGGCAGAAAACTAAATGTGGGCACTGATTTTTACATGTCATTTGCCACGGGGAAAAATTTTTACACGTCATCTGCCACGTAGGCAAAAAACTAAATGTGGGTCCTGATTTTTTGCCAACTGGGACATTTTTTACATTTCATCTATTGCGTGACATGCCACGTAGGGAAAAAACTAACTGGGTTTAGTTTTGTTCCAATAAAGTAAAAATCAAGACAAGTTGAACCTATTACATAACAATGTATAAGTTAGGATAAAGTTTCCAATTCTCCTTTTTCATAACCACTTTTTACATGTCATTTGCCACGTGCCAACGTGGGAAAAATTTTACTAGTCATCTGCCACGTAAGCAAAAAAAACTAAATATGGGCCCTGATTTTTTGCCAACTGGTACATTTTTTACAGTTTATCTGTTACGTGACATGCCACGTAGGAAAAAAACTAACTGGGTTTTGTTTTGGTACAATGAAATAAAAATCAAGACAAGTTGAACCTAGATTAAGATGTTTAGGTTAGGATAAAGTTTCCAATTCTCCTTTTTCATAACCACTTTTGTGTCTTAAAGTACATATCACACAACATTGCATGCATGTGCTTGTCTAATATATTTAGTTTTGTGAACTTCATGACTTTTCCAAATAAATTACTTTTGAACAAAAGTTCTCTTTTGGTCTCATTTGTATATATGTTGATTAGGGAAACCTTCGACGAATACTCAAACAAGTTACACGGCGTTGCAAGGAAACTATTTAACTTAATATCTATAAACCTTGGAATCGAACCCGAAGCATTTGGCAAAATGTTTGACTTTGAGAACTGCACACAAGGTATCCGAATGAACTACTATCCACCATGTCCCGAAGCGCGAAAGGTTTTAGGATTGACACCGCACTCGGATGCAACCGGGCTGACCCTCTTGGTTCAAGTGAATGAAGTTCAAGGGTTACAAATCAAGAAGAACTCAAAATGGGTGCCTATTAAACCCATTCCTGGATCAATTATTGTCAACATTGGTGATGTCATGGAGGTAATTAATTAATCAATTACCAAAATTGTAAAGTATAATCGATTTAAGTTTGTTTTTTTTTTAACGGCCAACAAACTATGTCCCGACTCCCTGGGGTACCCATCAATTGGTTACAGAAGCATCACATACGCTCCTGGGGTGAAGACACGTCTTAGCTAGGTGTCCGCCCACAAGTAGCGTTGAGTGGTAAGAACCCACCAAGCCACCAGTTCCGAGGAAAACCTGACCTCCCACCCGGCCGAAGGCACGGCAGTGGAAAATCAGTAAAACCAGGTGAGATCAAGGATTGAACCTGGCACCTCAAGGAGGCTAGGCTCTACCCATAATTTCCATGCCACTCCACCACAATGGTGGGGGTGATTTAAGTGGCCAATGAGGGCTCTACTCATCAATTCGATTTAAGTTTGTTAGTTAAGACAAATTGGAACAAAGATTAATTGGTTAGAGTGGTGAATGAGGGGTCGGGTTGAGTTGACCCAAAATACTTTTGAATAAATTAGTTCTAGAGCTTTTATGCGGTAAAAATACAATTTAAACTAATTATTGAAGAGCTTATTAAACATAAAATGTGTAAAACATAACCTGAATTGACTCATTAGAAAAATATAACAAATTTGCGGCATTGTCAACTCTATTAGTTATATTTGGTTTTATACACATTTTGGTTTTTTGATGGAGTTGTATTTATATTAAAACAGATAATGAGTAATGGAGAGTATAGCAGCATCGAGCATAGGGCTGTAGTTGATTTTGAAAAAGAGCGGTTATCGATTGCGGCTTTTCATAGTCCGGGCCTTGAGGCCATGGTTGGACCATTGCCCGAGCTTGTTAAGGAGAAGGCGCCAAAGTATAAGACAATTGACTTCCATGAGTATTTGAAGTTGATCATTAATAGCAAACTTGATGGCAAATCTCTAATTGATCATATGAAGATTTAATAGTCTCTTGCTCGTGGATAAAAGCTTGATTCAAACAATAGTGTAAGTGGTGTAAACTTTGGTGTATTTCAGTCTCTAGCTTCTTGCTAGCCTATTTTCATTGATTTGAATGAAGCTTTATTGTTTGTTTTAAAAACAAAAAACTTTGAAACGCAAGTCTCAATTGATACTTGAATGAATGTAAAAGTATGGCTAAATTCCACAATTTTATTTTATCAAGAAAATTACTCAAAAAATTGATTACGGATCACTACCAACAAACATGAAAAGAGTTTCCAAACCATATGACTCTTCAACCACTCCACTTTCACTTCCACTTATAAAGGATTAGTCAATCAAATAATATATAGCGAATAGGAAATGTATTACAAGTTAAAAAAAGGTCAAGTAAACAAGGCATCACTTTCAAACTATCGCATTCGTAGATGTCATTTACTTCATAAGCATGCTCTATTACGTGACTTTTTGTTTCACTATGAAACCATTGCACAGTATGGGTGTTCAACGAATCAAATAACAAATTTCAAATTAATCAAATCAAATTTTTTGAATTTTATGCAATTGTCTTAACAAGGTTCGGGAGCCGATATACAAACTGGTGGGGGAAAGTAAATCACTCAGCTACTTGTAAGTGAAAAGTCTAGCAAAAATGAAGGAAATAGTGTTGTCGAAATAGTGTAGTTTAATTTTATTCCTTTATTAATCAGTGTTAGAATGTAAGTACCCTGCCATTTAACAACTTGCTAGTTGGCTATTTTGAATAAAACGTCTCACCAGCTTTTCTGGGAAAAAAATCAACAAAATTGTTAACCAGTGTTTATTGTGTTACAACCACGCTTTACACGCTTTGTGCTTATGTTTTTCTCTCAACCCCAACTGCCACCACCATCTTCCTCTAACTACCACCACCACCAATCATCTAGCACCACCATCTTCCCCCAACCACCACCCACAAACCTTCCACCACAAACCGCTATAAAATGAAAGTTTTTCAGGGCATGTCGTTGAAAGTTTTTGAGGGCATAAAGTTTCGCTATAAAATGAAAGCTATAATGTGCGTCTGTTCTACTTGGCATGGAGATTAAATTTTGTTGGATAACACCAAACGTTTTGGTATGATGTTGCTAAAATACAACTATATATATATATATAAAAGATTAAATTGTTCAGATGGTCACTATGGGTAGTTTGGTCATTTTACATGACTTAACTAGAAGATTTTAACAAAGTTAGCTTATAAGAACCAAAGTGTTATAAAATGTCAACATTAGGAACCATTGAATATAAATGGTAGCATCTGTGCATGCAATTCGTGCAAACCACATAGACCATCCGTGCAGTTTACTCACTTTTTTATTAATTAAACATCAGTTTTCACATGTTAGTTTGTGTGTGCAGGGGGGGGGGGGGGGGGGGGGGGGGGGGGGGGGGGACTCTAGGGTAAAGGTGCACAAATCAGGCTTTTTAATACCCAGTCTCATGTATAGTTATTTAGTTCAAGATGTAAAGTTGTACACCTTATCCGTACCCTTCAGGTAGGGTACGGTCCGATTATGGATATCAAAATGGACCAAAATACCTTAGAACACCACTATTGCACTTCACGGTACTTTGCATAAAAGGTCTCAAATAAAAATAGCATTGTCATAAGTCATAACACACAAAGCCTCATGCCAACATAGTAGCGCCAGTGTTGCAGCAACCATAGCCGAAAAGCCCAACACATGGAGTGTCCCACCTCCCTGATAGCCCAATATCACACTTGTTTTTGTGGCAACTTAAAATCGGCTCAATGGTGTGTAAATTGTGTGGAGATTATGAGAAAACAAGTGATCACCTCTCTATGTCATGCCATTTTACTATTCTGATGTTGCAACCTTGTATAAAATTAAGTGATATTCTCAACCAAGGAGGCCAATGTTTCAAAGACAGTGTAGAAAATTAAGCCACTAGGTTATCCATGGATAAAAAATAGGTCATCTTTTAAGCACCTCTCTAAACTTAATCAGTGCAATTTTGTCCGATTTCTTGACTTGTTTTTGTGTTTCTAGCTCCCTGCAAGTGTTTTATTGAAATTAGCAGTTCAAAAAAATGTATATTGATTAACTACTATACCAATAATTAAATTAACTAGTTGGTTGATTTAAATGTTTAAATATTTTGGCATCAGTTCTCCAAGGTGTTGTAGCATCAAGAAACAATTTCAGACGCAAATTACCCATTTGTCATTAGATATTCATCATATGCCAAGTTCCTAACATTTTATAATAATAATAATAATAATAATAATAATAATAATAATAATAATAAAAATAATAATAATAATAAGCTTCATACAACTTCAAAAACTTTTAATTTTACTAATTTGACCTAAAAAAATAAAACACAATCAAAATTTAGCACATTGAAAAAGTAAATAAATTTAATTTTTGTGGCATCAGTTCTCCAAGGTGATGTAGCATCAAGGAAACGCTTTCAGACGCAAATTACCCATTTGTTAATAAAGATTCATCACACGCCACTTAAAAACAAAATCAATTTAAACATCTCTTTAAAAAAAAAGAAAAGAAAAAAAAAACTAAAATTAAAAAAGAAATAAATAAGCGATCAGAACCTGTCGGGATTCAATGTTTAACATCAATCAAAATTTGTCAGTGGATTGACAGACCATTGAATTTTATCGTCACCTCGCTTTAGGTAATTAAATTGAATCAATCAAAAAAATAAAAATTAAAAAAATTGTTAGAAAATAAAGGATTGCTCAGAACTTCTTAGAGGTATTGCTGCCATCATCGACAAGATTAAATCCTGTGTCTGGAGCGGTTATATCTTCCTCATTGCGATCTTTGATTAAAAATATTAATAATAACAATAACATTGAAAGATTAATATGCAGAAAAGCCTAACAGAAAGAAAGCAGTGGAATTGAGGATTAAAGGCGTTGAGTTTGAGATGAGATGAATTAATGGTCGTAAGATGAGACATAAATAGAGGAAAGATGATGATTGGTTTACGGCGCTAAAAAACCCTAAATTTTTTCAGTTGTTGTTCGGGCCGAGTTAGGATCTACGGCCCATTAAACCTTGCAATAGTGGGCTTCTTTTCCTCTCACCTAGAGTTTTTTATTTGTTTAGTGAGTTGTAATGCGTTTATAATTTTTTTATTTTTATACTACTTGATTACCCCGGCAGTGTTCCGGGGTTGAAAATTTTAATATGACTTAATAAAAAAGAATGAAAGAAGTAAACAGTCTTAACCACTTTTAATGCTAAAGAAAGTTGTTCTAATGTTTATACTACAAAAAAGGCTCTCATGCTGCGTTCCCAGCAGATTAAAAACATATATGTAATAGTAAGTTTAAAAACATATATACTATCATAACACGATTAGTACTTGCCTATATATGATTAATAAATCACCGAAACACATGTGTTTTTTTCTACATGAACAAAAACTCACTAAAAAAACATTTTTTTTTTGTTTTTTGTATAGCACTATGGTGCTCGTTAGAAAGATAATAAAGCGATCATTAATTTGGTGTAAATTTTTTTTTTCAAAAAAAAAAATGTCATACATAAAAGTTATTTTGTAAAGATAAAAATATTAATTAAAATATTTGAAATTTTAAAATAATAATTAACATTTAAAAATGTGAGAGGAAAATAAAATTAATATATTAATTAACATGTTTGAAATTTTAAGATAATATAGATATATATATTTTATTTAAAAAAAGAAAATAAAACTTTTAAAAATTTATCTTTTATTTAAAATAATAAATTTAATACTATCACCTCAAAGTGCCACGTGGCATATTCAATAGGGAGAGACCTTCATTGAATGTCACCTCATAGAAATGAAATTCTTTTATTATAAGTTGTAGATATAAAAGGGCCATTACATAAGGATACTATATATTTCTATGTAGACGGATAACAACTTGCGTCATCATTCATTTCTGGATTAAAAAAAAACCTAATCTACTAAAAACAAGTTCCCGCCCCCTGGGGTCAAAAAGTTATTGTTTGACCACCTGTTGGACTCTTTTCAAGAATCGAACAGGCTCTGGTGTCAAGGAGCTGAATGTGTCGGAAGCCAAGCAAACGAAGACATGTTGATAATCCTCACAGGATTTAGTGTGCTTTTTCACCTTCTTTGACTCAACTCTCCGTACCGCTTACCAGGCAACGAACCCGCTATCCCGAAACCCTGCTAAGGGAGATACACTTTTAAGGTCAACACGTGCTTCCGCCCTACCAGCCAAATACTAGCACGCTAAGAAATGAAAGGGTTGCCATCGAAGGAAAAAACGCTAAAGTGACAAAGGGCGTGGTCCACACCAGCCACCCTTACTAATTTACAATTAGGTCATTGAGTTTAACTCCACTTAATTTTATAACAATATTTATATTCAAATTTTTTGTAACGGCGTTATTAAAACGACTCGTTATTTTAGACATATTTTAAGCTGTTAGACGCTTATCTATACTATATTATAAAGCATTTCCCAATAACTTCTTAATAGTTAAAAGGTACAAGTTTGATTCCTTATGGTACAATACACAATGCATATAATAACTACCTTTTGAGAGTAAAACTGTCTTTTAAACACTATATTTGATCAAAACGTGATCAAGAGTCGTGATATGTTTATAAAACCTTATGACAGTCAATTCTACAGTTATTTTAAACACATCAAATAAAACACATATAAAAAATAATTCATAATAGTACATGTTTTGATATAATATTTTACATATCATTGGGTACTATATAAAAGTTAAAGTTTTTATAAACCTAATAATATTATATAGAAATCAAGAAATCATTAACGAAAGCCGTGTTTTTAATGATAAGGTAACTATTTGAATTCTAAAATTACTAAGTATGGCTAATCTGATCTAAACAATACGGTCGCCGGATTCAATGAGCGGGGAAGAAAGATTATGTTTATAATGAATTTCAAATAAAGTTATTAAGAAATATTCATATAAAAGTAGTGGAAAATAACAAAAACAATAAATTAATTGATAATAATGGGTTATTCTTCATGAATACTTTAACTCAAGTCCACATTTCCAGCTCAAGTAAAATGTTTGATTATTTATCGAAAACAAGTTGGACGAGATGTTTATAACTGATTAACCAAACGAGAACAAATGAATAATTGAAACCAATCGGTTTTTGAAATATCTTAATCGAAAGTTTTGGTATCGGTTATCGCTCAAAACCGAAGTGAACCAAACAACATGACGTGTGCGTTAATACACATAATTTTACAATGAATTAACACACGTTTTTGCTTTAATATTTATAAAAATGGTTTAGACCTTAATATTAAAACACACACAATAGGGCAAGTGTACCCTGTCATATATGTAGTAATGTACAGATAAGAACCAGATATCGATTCATGGACGCGCGCGGAGCAATGGTACTAAAACTCTGTCCCCCATTTACCAGTAGAAAAAGATAGTTTGAGTTTGTTTATAACTAGATTAATTCTAAAACATATAAATAACATATGTAAAACTCCAAATACAAAATATAACTATATAAACTATAATATATCAACCCTAGCATGTCATCTATATATCATATGAAATAAAGGCGTGTGATCAACATTCCCATTTTCCGACAGTTAGTGTCCCTTTCGGGCATCCTAACATGACAACTATACAGAAAGCTAACACGAGTACACACGTTAACCACTTCAAGTCGTTTATTAGCGAGCAGCTGATATGATCTCACGCAGATCTTCTAAAGATAAGTTAGTCAATTGTTAAGAGTTTTCTAACCTCACTAATTCAGGAAAGCAATACCGAATACACAATACAGCCACCTAGACTAGCATAAAGTAGAGCATTTCACAACCTATTCCATTTTACCAACTTTGAACCCAGATCTACTAAGATCGCTATTTTTACCAAAATAACTACCAAAGATCATTAACCGTGTCAAAGACTAGTAACAGCACCATTAAGCTTTTAAAACTATTTTACGTGCCGGTAAGCATTTTTAACCATTATTCGACTGACTTTAACCAAACCAATACCCGGTTACAGTTTCATGGCGTAAACTTATTAACAAGTTAACTAGTCTACTACCGGATGATTAAACGGACGGTTTATCAACATTTATCCGCCTAACACATTCGACATTCGCCCAAGTCATTCAAATACAACTACAAATCCAACAACAATGAAACAAGGTTGCGCTATGATCATCGAGATCTAAACGTGAAAAACGCCAAATTTATACAAGACATGATTAACTACACGAATGATTGTTTAAAGTACTACATACTATTGTTCTTGCCCGTAGGCGTACGATTAACTATAACAACATCAAAATAGCAATCCAAAATCATATTTGAAACATAAATGTTTAAAGGATCAAACCATATAAAATGCTAAGAGATGGATTGGATGATTGAAGGATGGATCGGATGGATTCCCGAGCTAGTTCCACGTTTGTGCAGCACTTCAAAAGCCCCAATAATCGCCAGAAAACTTTCCCCAAGGATCCAACAACTGATCAGCGGGCTGAATGGCTGTTTTATAGAAGAACAGGGCCTCCGAGCAGCCGCTCGGCCTCTGTGAGCGGCCGTTCACTTTTCAAACCAAGTGGACGACTTGCAACGAAGTGACGTAGGCCTTCCAGAAGGTCCCCAGAAATACCTGGGGGGCGCGCGGCCGCTCACAAGGCTTGAGGTCCTGTTCGCGCGCCGAAATCTTTGTTTTTCCTTCTGTTGTGCTTCCGGGACATCGTTTAAGACCTGAAATCGTAAAGATACCAAAATAAGTACCAATTCCTGTGTATAAGGTCAAAAACGTATGTAAATGGGAGTTAAACGGGGACTTTTATATGTATAATTTAACGTATATCACAACAGCTTGTATACACACTTAAATCACCAATTTGAGTGTTATGGTCTCCGCCGCAACACGCGGGCACCCCACTAGTATTAAAACAATGAGATGTGCTTTTTTATCTATGTTTAAACCAAGTTGTTGTAACTTGCTTTTTTTTTTTTTTTATCAAATACTGGTGTAAGTTTTGTTCAAATAACTTATAACTATTATAAAAATGATACTAAAAATAAATCTATCATACTAATTGTTTATGTAAAAATATAATATAAAAAATTATGATAAATGTAAAATAGGAAAAATAAATAATTTTAATCAGACAATTGATAATGTATAAGTTATACAAAAACATATATTTTTTATATAAAAAATATGTTAATTAATAGATTAAGAAAATTTCAAAGTAATTGATAAAAACTTGAATACGTTGCAAATTATGTCCTTTATGACTAAATTTCAGATTATGTTATTTGAGTCAAATGATAATTTTATATTAAAGTTAACTGAAAGGTTAATATCAGTTAATTTAAAAGACAAGGAGCGTGCAAAAGTATTTATAAAAAACATTTTGCGTGATTTTTTAAAAGATAAAGGATAAAAAATGCATTTTTGTATATAAATAAAGAACAATTATTTGTGTGTAGTTTTGACGAAGAAAAAAGTGCCACAATTTATATATTTTTTTATTTGCTTATTTTCATATGTTAACAAAAAAGACCATTTTTTTTCAACAGCAAAAATCTTTTATTCATCCCCAATAATATACATTACATTGCAAAAGCAATACACTAACACAATGTAAAACACCCCATAGATACTACTATCACAAGAATAAAAATATTTCTACCCCATGTCATAAAAAATGACCCGTTTCACCCACTCCGCATTGCTTACCATTCCTCTATGCTTGTACCCAAATTCAATCATGAAAAGCATTCATCCGAATGTATCATCAATTGAATACTCCATATTTTCATCATTTTACGTTGCCTCCCCTGTTCTTATGTTTGTTGTAAACGTTATTAGGGCTGTAAACGAACCAAACGAACACGAACAAAGTTTTGTTCATGTTCGTTTGTTAAGAAAATATCGTGTTCGCGAACTGTTTATGAACACTTATCAAACGAGTTTTTCTGTTCGTGTTTGTTTGTTAAAGAAATAACTTGTTCACGGACTGTTCACGAACACTTACCGAATGCGATTTTCTATTCGTGTGCGTTTCTTAATGTAACACCCGAGGTGTTACGGGTCTCTTAAACGGGTCGGGTCATACCCAACCACCCGATTATTTAATAAAATATTCAAGTTCGAATCTCGCGACAAACCGTTTCAACCGATTATATAGATAATAATTATTGGACTTTTATTATCTCGGTTAAACGTTCCTTATCTGCTAATAACTCGCTGTCAAACGTCTTTTGTTTGGTTGTTATAACTGTTACCAAACACCCGAGTTCCAGTCATTATCCCCGTTGCCAAACACCCTCTATTTTGTCTTTACCTATAAAACCCCTCTCTTTCTCTAATCTCTCGCTACTCTCTCTCTCTCTCTCTGTACATAGAACACACACACAAAGTGTGTGATTGTGAAAAGCTCTCACCGGAGACCAATGGCCGGCCACCGCCGCCTCTGTCTCCGGCCGCCACCTTGTTCTGGTAAGCTTAATCTCCATCGATCCCGAACCTTATTCCTCTTCCGTTTCTGTTATCACATATTGAACCAACACCCTTCTACCTTGTATCCATGTTGAAACCATTAACAACCTTTGCCCTTTTGTTATCAATCGGAACAGTCACCGGAATCGGTGACTGTTGTGACTTCTAGTAACCCAACCGAACCACCCTTTTCTTAGCTCCTGTGATAAACTAATCGGATCACGAACCCATAACCCACTCGGTTACTATCCAATAATCAACCGGAACCAACCTCTATTAAGTTTTGAATCTTGATATAACCATCCTTAAACCCGTAAACGAAGACCCGTTCTTTCTGACCCACGAAGAGAGAACCACCGGATGTCGTGAATCTTTGGTACCTTTATTTCTGGTTTGAACTGTGACCGGGTATGGTTCTGATTAACCGGATAATCACTGGTTCATCGGGTGACGATTATCAGTAATCCCTTGTCTCTCTCTGTTCGGCTGATTACCCGATTGATTATAAACAGTCCGGCGAAGGTCCGGTTAACAACTTGTTATCTCCGATAACAGTCCGGCTATAGTCCGGTCATGTTCTGTTTGTGATTATATTCCGATCCAATACCCGATTGTATTTCTATTAGTTATTTTGCTTATTCAATATTATAATCAGTTATTAATATAAAGGTTATAATTATTGTTATAGGGTACCAATTCCAGAAGGCGGGTCCGATACCCGGTTCTATACAAATTCCGGTCAACTTCCGATAATATTCCGGTTGACCTCCGGTTCGATGCCGATGAATTATTGATAAGGTATAATCATAAAAGTAGCATGTTTACATATGTTGGTGTAAGTCCTTTAAATACCAAATTGTAATATTGTTATTATGATGATTGCGAGGTACCAATAACTGATTCGGTGAGATTGAACCCGATACCGAGTCGACTCAGTGACTCGGTCAACACCCGGAATAGAACCCAGTCCAATAGCTAGATGAGGAATATTATTAGAATTATACGAATATATATATAATACGAATAACGTACAGACCTGATAATAATAATAAGAGAATAATAAACATATCTAAAATATATATGTTTATATATATAAGATTCGATATATAAAACGATATACTAGACTCGGGTAAGTTCGTGTCTAGAGTTCTTTAGGTTCAAGTGCCAGGCTGTAAAGGCCAGCTTTATTTCTTTTTGCCTAGATTTAGGATGCCCGTGTCGTGTCAATAATAAACCCCGAGTTTAGGACTATCTAATATATACCGAATTCTATATGTATAAATTGTATATATGATATATATCCTAAGTATTACAATCTAACAAGTCCCACGCGTAAAACGTGTCCATATATATATGGCATATAATTGTAATAAGAAGATTAGCTAAAGATTAACGCAAACCTGTGAGTATCGTGAACTCCCCACTTTTATTGTTTTATTAAGTGTTTTCGGGGGAATACATGTCATTTATAAGAAAACATAATAATGCTTTACATAAAAGAATGATTATTAATAAACGATATATAATAAAAATGGGGTAATAGAAACGACAAGGACAGTACTGGACGGTATCGCCATATCCTTTCTTGTCCAACTAGAGGACAAGAACCAGTTTTACCCGAGTAGAGGGTAGAAATAATTATATTTATCACAAGCAGAGTGATACCATAGATAGGAATGGCAACCAATAGAATATAATCGGAATAATAGACATATAATCGAATTGATATAATAGAATATATTTTCCCCTCCAGAATTAGAACTGTAAAGCATGTTTATAAAAGAATATTTTAAATAAAAGAATTATCAATAAACGAACTGGCCATTCACTTTATAAAATACACGACCTCACCAACTTTATGTTGACAGAAACTATTTTTGACATGTGTTCAGGTAACCCAACAGATATGATGACGTGGATCCTGGAAGACTAAAGACTGTTATTACCCTGGATTCCGCTGTGTAGCTCCGATAACCCGACCCGACGACCCGGCTACGTCAGCCAGGGTCGTTACAGGTGGTATCAGAGCGACGCTTAATAACAGTTTTGAAGTCTTTATTAATCCAGGATCTACTCGAATATTTTTCTAAAAAGAAATGTTGCTTAGAAAAATAATTAAGATATTAGAAATATTAAAGAAAATAATAGGCGAGTAAATTTTGGGTACCTAAAATGCCTAACCATTATAAAGTTGGTGAGAACCATAACAGTATATTAGAAATTAAAACGAATCCACTACAGCATATTACTAGAATGATTATGTGGGGTAAATTGACAATTCCGTAAACAATTGTGAATTTATATGCACATTTAATTTCTGGGAAATCTTACAGGATATTAAGGCTATAAGAAATAAGAAAGAATACAGAATAGAAACCAGACATATTAAAAGAAATCAGAAAATAAATCCTGATATAAAGCACGGAAATTATAGAAGTATATATATATATATAGATATAAAATTACAAAATAATTCTTCGATAAATTAAATCGACTTATACGAGAGTTTAGAAATCGTATTTCACTCTCTAGAAAAACTCGTCGATTTATAATCATTCGTCGCACATTCCAGAAATTTCGTATAAATTATCTAATTATTTCAGTCTCGGTAATTATTCAGATCGTTAACCTCACGGTTATTCCGATATATATAAAGAAAATACGAATATTACGCTCCAACTTGAACATTCCTATGATCGAGTTTCCCGAATATTATTTTACACCACAAATTCCGAAATTTTTATAAAATCTGATATGCTTGAAACATATAAATATTGTGTTTCTAAAGAATTTCCTTCGATTATTTAAATAAAGATTAGATATATTCCGCGATTATCTACATTGTTTTAAATCTTTTTAGTATGATTTTGAAAGTTTATTGAATTTATTCTTAGTTATTACCATTTTTATACTAGACCAGTATATCCGTTTTGAGTAAAAATATATAAATACCTCTCCGTTCAAAATTTTAAATAAACGATTTATTTAATTTATAAAATTAAGAAAACCTGTTAATATTATAACTTATTTTTTTTTATTTAAGTATTGATATTCTCTGAAAAGCCCCAGAATTTATCTTAGGTTTTATCCGAAATTATTCGTTTAATATTAAAAATTTGACCACAATATTTTGAGAAATCTATTTATTTTATCAATCCGAAATAAGAAATTTGTTTATTAAAAATTTAAGAATCCCGACCTTATGGAAAAAATTTTACCATGATTCTTTTGAATCGTTAAATTCATTTTCAAAAACAGATACCATTACAAAATTCGAACCAGTATCATTATTATAAATCCTCCCTAAAAGTTTTTATATGAAAAAAACCACGGTCGTATTATTTTGTCCGAACATATTTCACTTCATAGTCAGTATCATTTTTGTAAAAGATCTTTAAATGAATTATATCCGTATATTAGTTAAGAGTATTTTCGCCACGATTCTATATCTATATCTGATCGTATAATTTCTTTGATATTTTTATTTTGATATGAACGATGAGTATTTTAAATTATGTTTAATAATCTAAATCTATCTTGGTATATATAGCAATATTAGTTATGTATCACCTTCGATCCTTTCCAGAATTAAATAATATTTTGGACAAAAATATTATCCTCGAAATTTCGTGATATAAATACTTTGGAATCTGTCGGACGAAATCGAATTCTTATTCGCTCGATTATACGAAAATATAACTACCGTCTTAATCCTATGACTCGAACAAGTCAGGGATATCAAAAAGATTGGATTGTTATATTGAATATCCTTTGACACGAACAAATTCTTGGAAGATTGACAGTTTATTTCGTTAGACATATATCAACATGTTTCCTTCTAGAATATATAATTTTAAATCTAAGAGAAAATAAAGAAAATAATATCATAACAATGTGTAAAGGACACATACCTATTGTGATTAAAATAAACAAATACTGGAATGTTAGGTGAGGTGAAATAGTAATTATGATCGCGACATAATTATGAATGTCACAGGCACAAGAACATTCGAGTAGGAATTTATCAAGATCATAGTTTGTCTGTGTAATGAACATATTAAAAGAACATGAATAATAAGAAGAACTATATATTCGAATCATCAACATACCGTATGTGGAGAATACAACCACAAAACTGGCAATATAGTTGAAATTCCTTCGTGAATACGACTAAGAATATATTCGCAGAATAAAAACCATCGATTGGTTAAATTCTATGAATCAAAGAAATCAGTTTATTGATTTTGATTGCCAACCAAAGCTAGTTGTATGTCCTATGTGCAATCCCTGTGGCAAGGGATATTCAGACTTACAGAAGGTATATCCGGACCATTGCCACTGAGTCACAGGATTCTTTATAAGGATATATGATACTATGAACAAATCTTCGCGGTCACTTCGTATAAAAACTCACGTGAGTTATAGTATAATCAAATTGGTAAAACGGCCAAGTGTTACTAAGTTTGAAATTTAAGAAGTGATAAAAGAATTATTAAAATTCCAAAAATATAACAGATAGAAATATATATGGATTCGGAAACTAGAATTGGCAGAATCCAACGAATTATTAAAAGAATTAAATACCAAGCGGAATCGCGTAGAGATTCGCAAGGTATAATCGAAATGAAAACGAAAAATGAATAAGAATTATGCTCATTTTTCCAGTGAAACTCTCTGGCCAAGAAATAACGAAATTCCTGTTCCAAGTTAAAGGCTACGAGAGATCATTTAAGAAATCACTATTCTGGCAAGAACTATCTATACAAATATCCCGATGAAATAAGCTTCGCTTATAATAAGTTGGATATAAAAGAATAAAATCGACCATAAAAAGAATTATAATTTGAAAAGACATCCGATATGTCTAAATAATAAAAAGGCATTAGAAATGCCAGATAACACGAGAAGGCAAACGAAGTGCCAAATATTATCAGAAGGCATCCGATATGCCAACAGAAATTAGTAAATATATATATATATATATATATATATATATATATATATATATATATCGAAAGAAATTAACAGAAAAGAATATAAGTCTTAAGAAGAACATCTAGAATTTTACGAAGAATATTTTACGAAAAGTAATTATAGAGTATTTTATCGAGAGTGTCAACGAATCCCGAACTAGAATTAAGAAAGAATTTTATGGAAATAGTTAAGGCAATAAGTATATTAATCCCGAATGATAATCATGATTTTGAGATAGAATAAGTGATGCATTATCTTAAGAATTTTAAGTCAAAGAAAGGTTAGCGATAAATAATGCAGTCAATCATCAATGAAATAGTCAGTAAGATTATTATAGATGATTTAAGAAAAATCTCAATAACCGATTTCAATAGATCAAGATAATAAAAAGAAATTGTTGAAATCGTGTAATTCAACAAGTTCAATTAGTCTTTTCCGGTACCTTTAAACTCCGAATAAGATACGTTTAGTGATCTGAGAAACCTCCTAAGTCTATCTACGAATAGAGATAATCTAGAGATCAACTATATTACATCGATATAGATAGAACTTAAAGGATAGAATTTGTAAGAATTAATCCGATAGTTACCAAAGGTTATTTGACGTGTGCGTAACTATACATATTTTACAATGGATTTTAACACACGTTTTTGCTTTAATATTTATAAAAATGGTTTCGACCTTCATATTAAAACACACACACTAGGGCAAGTGTACCCTGTCATATATGTAGTAAGTACAGATAAGAACCAAGTATCGATCCATGGACGCGCGCGGAGCAATTGTACTAAAACTCTGTCCCCGATTTACCAGTAGGAAAAGATAAGTTTGAGTTTTGTTTAAAACTAAATTAATTCTAAAACATGTAAATAACTTAACTACGACTCCAAATAGAAAATATAACTATATAAACTATATTTTTGCCAATCCTAGCATGTTATCTAAATATAATAAGTAATATAGGCGCGTGATCAACATTCCCATTTTCCGACAGTTAGTGTCCCTTTCGGGCATCCTAACATGACAACTATACAGAAAGCTAACACGAATACACACGTTAACCGCTTCAAGTCGTTCATGAGCGAGCAGCTGATATGATCTCACGCAGATCTTCTAAAGATAAGTTAGTCATCCGTTAAGAGTATTCTAACCTCACTAATTCAGGGAAGCGATACCGAATACACAACACAGCCACCTAAACTAGCATAAAGTAGAGCATTTCACAACCTATTCCATTTTACCAACTTTGACCCCCGATCTACTAAGATCGCTATTTTTACCAAAATAACTACCAAAGATCATTAACCGTGTCAAAGACTAGTAACGGCACCATTAGGCTTTTTAAACCCTTTTACGTGCCGGTAAGGATTTTTAACCGTTATTCGACTGACTCTAACCAAACCAATACCCGGTTACAGTTTCATGGCATAAACTATTTAACAAGTTAACTAGTCTACTACCGGACGATTAAACGGACGGTTTTTCAACATGTATCCGCCTAACACATTCGACAATCGCTAAAGTCATTCAAATACAGCTACAAATCCATCAACAATGTAACAAGGTTGCGCTATGATCATCAAGATCTAATACGTGAAAAACGCCAAATTTATACAAAACATGATTACATGCTAAACGATTGTTTTTTCTACTAAAGATTACTAAACATGATTACTAGACTATAATGTATTACATAAACAACACAAACAAGCTTAAACAAACTGATTTGAATCAAATGAAAGCATAATAGATCAAACCATAAAACTCGAATGTGATGGATTAGATGATGATCGATGATCCGGATGCGTTCCCGAGCTCGTTCCTCGCCTTTCCAGCAGCTCACAGGTCCAGAAAATCGCCCCAAATCGCCCAGAGAACACCCAATATTTGATCAGTGGGTTCTGCTCTGTTTTTATAGAAATTCTGATTTTGTGCACGGCCGTGCGCATAAAGTGCACGGCCGTGCACTTTATCAACTTGAGTTGACGTGCAAGTGGGCAAGTGGTTGGGCTGCTCCTGGAAATATCTAGATATTTGGCACGGCCGTGCACCTAGGGTGCACGGGCGTGCCGGTCTGTGGTGGCCGAGTGCTTGGTGTGGTACTCCCTGGTGCACTGGCAGTGCCACACGAGAAAAAGAGCTGGCACGGGCACCCGCACGGGCGTGCCGGTCTGAGTGCCCGAGAACATGGGCTGCACGCCCTGGTGCACTGGCAGTGCCACCCGTCTGTGTCCGAGAACAACGAGCCCGCACGGGCGTGCACCTGAGGTGCACGGCCGTGCCAATCTTCCAGACTTGGCTGATTTTGCCAAAACTTTCTGTCTTGTCCGTTTTTCGCCCGGTTTCTTCGACTTTGTTCGTGGGACGTCGTTTAAGACCTGCAATAAACATAGGAAGCGGTTAAGTACCGAATTCGTGCAATTATGGTCGAAAACGCGTAATTTGGGAGTTTAATCGGGGATTTAAGTATGTATATTTTAACGTATATCAAACCTCCCCACACTTGAACTTTGCTTGTCCTCAAGCAAACACTTAAACAGAAATAAACGAAAAACTCGCCAAATGGCAACAAAGACAAAATATAGCCTGTACAGACGATAATAGACAAGCCCGACAAAGGTATATAAACAGGTGATAAGATAACTAAACAGCAACGACTCACTTCCGATCTACAAACACGCAAACCCGTACACGACTCACAATGTTCACACACACTCGGTTTTATTTATGATACATACGTGTAATGTGTATGTGTAAATCGCTCCATTGCCAAGACAATGAATCGTGCAATATCATAAGCTTGTCAAAAGATCTAGTCTTCACCAACTAACGTGTGAAAAAGCACAAATCAAGAGGTCTTGTAAGGGTTGTAATGTTAGGCAAAGGTAGGGGTGTGGAATGGATATTTAAAGTGACAAATCGGCTAAAACCCGGCGGTTATGTCTAATTAATAGCAACAACTACAACTGTACAATAAGAATTCTACTATAGGCGAATTTTCTTTTGAAACGGGCTAAACACAACTTTTAACTTTAAAGCTCTAAAAACTGTTCGAATCACTGCTAATTCACCCTATTTTAGGGTGTTCTATTTTTCTGGATTTTTTTTTATATATATACATATCTATGATATATATATACTAAACAGAAACTGAAATATAATCAACAAACGGGTTCTAAATATATAAACCCGAAACGAACTATTTACAACGTAAAAACTAGTTAAACAATAACCTAAACCGAGCTTTAACACAAAAAGGTTTAAAAGAAAAAGGCTATTTGGTTTAGTGGTGAAATGGTGTGGTAAATAAGAAAAAACACGGGATTAGGTTCAACATGGTTAACTAGTGGATAATATATGGGTGCGGGGAACAGATAGAACGAAAAGAAAAGGTTAAATCAAAAGGGTATCCTAAATGCCTCAATCATGTTCGTACAATCTCACACGTATCTGGTCTAAACAAGTATACTAGTGACAAGTTCTAAACTGCACAAAACATCCGGCTCACTCGCAAGCATGTCAAAGAAATGTAATCTATTCTAAGGCTCGAACGCTCACGTAACCGGAAGGAAATGGGTGCAAGTGTACGAATATAACATGCTCGTATCTCATCTGTTTGTCGCGCCTCGAGTTATCTTTGTCAAAATTTAGTTAGGCTTGATGTTTATATGAGAATATATACATATATGTACTTTTAAAGTTTTTTTTTTTTTAACATATATATATATATATATATATATATACAAGAGGACAAACACGATTATAATCCCTCCCCACACTTGAACTTCACATTGTCCCCAATGTGACAATAGAAAGCGTTTATGAATTAGCTATCTATAGTGGGAAAAAGGAGAATAATACTCCCCTTTAGTCGATAACTCGAAAAGTACGGTGATCGCATTGAGCATCCATACCGGTGCTCGGCGTTTCCTGCACTATCACCATTCTTGACAAAACCAAAAGACATCAAACACATCCGTACATCATCACAATTATTCAAACAAAGCAAATATACTGAAAATTAAAGTGCAGAAAAGTAAATAGTTCAAATGCAAAAACTAAAAAGTCTTGGGTACGCAGACCCGAATACGAAATGCATAAATAAATAAAAAGTACTAACAACTGCATGCAATAGATGGTGGCTACTGGTCGTCGTCGTGGTGCTGACCGGAGCTTCCTGGCTGGTCGCCAGGAGCACCATAAGGGAATGAGGGAGGGTTACTGAAATAACCCGGATGCACCTGCTCTAACCCAGCGAAAAGGTACTCAAAACTGTGCCTCACATCCTGCTGCACACGATCCATAGTGGACCGCATGTACTGCTGGTCCTGCCTGATCTCCACCTGGTTTGCACCGATGTTGTGCATGTTCAGCTCCATCGCCTGGAACCGCTGGTAGAACTCAGGGTATGTCGGGATGCCTGGAGGCCACTGCTGGTCCTGGGGCTGGAAGTGCTGAGGAGAGTGGTGTGGAATGTCGTGTGGCTGGTCACCACCGCCTCCTGCATGCTGCTCCTGCATCTCCTCATCCTCGTCGCCCTGTGGTGCTGGCTCGGGGGTCCCATATGATGTCCTGACTGATAAGGCGTGGACCCGCATCCGTGTCAACAACCAGGTTCTGAGCCCTGACTGATCTAAGGTCCAATGTAACCCCAAGAGTGACCAAAGTCAGCGTCTCCTTGACCTCAGGGGTCAGCAGTCCCAATGCCTCAGCAATCTGGGTCACGTACTCTCCTCCATGTATCTCACTCCCCTCCTTGGTGCCCCCTGCAGTGAGAAAGAACTCGGCCATACGTGCGGCCAAGTTCAGCGGGGCACCCTCACGGAAATGGTACAAATATAGAAGGTCAGGAGTGGGACAGTTCCCCGAACTGTCCTTTCGGCCACAGATCGTGTGGCTGAAGATATGGTGTAGTAAGCGGAGAAGTGGGTCCTTAATCTTCGTTGCCTTGGCCGACCTCGGAACATAAGGTGGACCAATGGCAATCGATGCCCAAAACGCGGCCCGCTCGGCATTGTCCGCGAAGCTATGAATACCACAGAAATCTTCAGAGTTTGTCTCCAGGTACTCGTATATCCCAAGCTTCCTCCCCAGTTTTGCTACCGACCAGTGATACCATTGTCCACAAAGCCTGAACCGTATATCTTTTTTATGAAAGTCCTTATACTGTCCTTCCTTTGGTTTTTTGTAGGAGAAGGAAGCTAAGAATTCGATTGTGATCTCCCGATAGATAGGCTGATTGATGCTCAACAAGTTCGCCATGGGCTGCGAAATAAACCCATTATAGCGCTCACGCTGATTCAGCGTGTCTAGTAAATCGAGGTTGAGCCTAATAGGAATTCCAAATGAGTTCCGCCTAGCCCACAGCTTCAGGAGCTTCTCAGTACACGGTCCTTCCCTCTTGTGTCGGCTGTCGAACCCGAGGTAGTCATGTTCCATCTGCATGCAAAAATGAATATAAAACTGTTAGTACACAAAAAACAGAGGTCCTGGATGTCCAAAACAGACTTCTGTACGTTCTGTCCTGATTCTGTTGAGTGTGCACGGTCATGTGCACGGCAGTGCACCTGGCCGTGCAGCCTTGATTTCTAGCACAGGTCTGGGTCGTGCACGGTCAGCTGCACGGGCGTGCGCTTGGCCGTGCACGACTGCACAGTTGCAGAAAATTGTTTATTTTTGCAACCTTCTCTCCCAAAATCCCCAAATCACAACTATTCTTTAAAGATTAACAATGTAAACACGATTTGGGGTGGCGAGTGCAAGGTTTTATTAACAATAAACAAAAACTAAACTATTACAAACTAAAACTACACAAGATTAGTGGGTTTATAAATTTTTATGAAGAAACCCCCAAATCAAGACCTAACATACGAAAATAAAGCAGATTTAAACTAAAAATCCCGAATACAAGTGCAATAATATGAAGGGATTCGTACCTCGGTGGATTTGAAGGAAAGGAGCGAAGATTTGTAGCCAAAAGGATGAATTTCGGGTGGTTTTTGCAAGATGGAACGAGTGTGCGGTTGGGAGTGCAAGAGTATTAGGGTTTTGGAGTTAAGGTAGTATTTATACCCATGTTAATGGACTGGGCTTTTTTGGCCCGCACGGTCAGGTGCACGGGAGTGCTCCTGGCCGTGCACTTCCTTTATGCACCCCTCTATGCACCCCAGTGCACTGGGTCATGCACGGTCAGCTGCACGGGCGTGCGCTTGACCGTGCACGACCTGCAGATTTGCAGTTTTGAGGCTGCAACTGCAGTTTCGCGCGCAGCGGTTCCACTTTGTCCGAAAACATCATTTTAGCTACGTTTAACCTGTTTGGCGACTGTATGCGCTTCATTGCTCCTTCCGGCTCCGATCAAACCTGTATGAACCTGCACAAAACTCGAAACGACATTAAAGCTAAGAAATTTTTAAACTAACTAAGTTATAAACTAACTAATTACCTACTACCCCATTTGGCGCGCCCATACGCGCCGTGCTATATTTATTAACGAGTCGCTAGCTAGACTCACTTCCCCGCACTTATTAGGCGCGCGGGTCGTAGAGATCGATCATCTCCACGGATTTGTCAACCGGTCCATCAATGTAAACTTTGAGGCGATGACCGTTGACTTTGAAAGTCACACCCTCCGAATTTTCAATCGAAACAGTCCCGTAAGGATATACTTCCTTAACAGTGTACGGTCCTGTCCACCGGGATTTCAACTTTCCTGGAAAGAGACGCAGGCGCGAGTTGTAAAGCAGGACCAAGTCGCCTACCTGAAAATCTTCTCGGTGTTTCAGGCGACTGTCGTGCAACTTCTTCGTGCGCTCTTTGTACAATATCGAGCTCTCATAGGCTTGTTGCCTAAGCTCCTCCAGCTCGTGAATCTGCAAGAAACGGGTCTCACCGCCGGTCTTCAGATCCAAATTTGCCGTTTTAAGAGCCCAGAATGCCCTATGCTCCAGCTCGACTGGGAGATGACACGCTTTGCCATAGACAAGCCTAAAGGGAGTCGTCCCAATAGGCGTCTTGTAAGCCGTCCTAAAGGCCCACAGCGCGTCATCAAGCTTGTCCGCCCAATCCTTGCGGTTTTGATTAACCGACCGCTCAAGGATTCGCTTCAATCCACGGTTAGTGACCTCCACCTGTCCACTTGTCTGTGGATGATACGGGGTGGATAACCTGTGGTGGACACCATAACGTGCTAACGCGCGATCAAGCTGCGCATTGCAGAAATGCGTGCCACGGTCACTAATCAATGCCTTTGGGGCACCAAACCGTGAGAACAAGCTCCTAACAAACCTCACAACAACTCGGGCATCATTTGTGGGCAAGGCTTGCGCCTCGGCCCACTTTGATACGTAATCAACAGCCACGAGTATATATCTATTGCCCCGTGAGGAGGGGAACGGTCCCATGAAGTCTATGCCCCAAATGTCAAAGACCTCACAGACTTGAATCGGGTTTTGCGGCATTTGGTCGCGTGCCGATATGTTCGTCGCCCTCTGGCACGAATCACAAGCACCAACCAGTATCTGGCGTCACGAAAGAGTGTGGGCCAATAAAACCCGGAGTCTAACACTTTCTTAGCAGTGTAATTCGCTCCATGGTGACCTCCGGTAGGCCCCTCGTGACAATCGCGCAAGATCCGCGCCGCCTCCACCCCAAACACACAACGGCGAATCAACTGATCCGCCCCGACCCGGAACAAAAATGGGTCATCCCAGAAGTAATGCTTAAGGTCCGCGAAGAACTTCCTCTTTTGCTGGTGCGACAATCCTTTGATGAGGATCCCGCACGCGAGGTAGTTCACAAAATCCGCGAACCATGGTGATACATCTTCCACCGACTCGACGCTCATCAAGAACTCGTGGGGAAAGTTGTCATTAATGGTATCCCACGCGCAGTTCTCGGCATCATCATGCTCGAGCCTGGACAGATGATCAGCAGCAACATTCAGGGCACCCTTCTTGTCCTGAATCTCTATATCGAACTCTTGCAGCAGCAAGATCCACCTAATCAGGCGCGGTTTCGCGTCCTGTTTGCTGAATAGGTATCGGATCGCTGCATGGTCCGTATAGACGATGGTCTTCGACAGCACCAAATATGATCTAAACTTGTCGAACGCAAATACTACAGCAAGAAGCTCTTTTTCAGTCGTGGTGTAATGCTCCTGAGCATCATGTAGAGTCTTACTTGCGTAGTAGATCGGGTGGAAGTGCTTGTCCTTCCGCTGTCCCAAGACCGCCCCTATCGCGAAGTCACTCGCGTCGCACATAATCTCGAATGGCAGCTCCCAGTCGGGTGCTACCAATATAGGGGCCTCAACAAGCAAACGCTTCAGAAGGCCAAATGCCTTCACACACTCTGCACCAAACACAAACGGTGCATCCTTTTCCAACAAACGGGTCATCGGTCGGGCGATCTTTGAAAAGTCTTTGATGAATCGCCTGTAAAATCCCGCATGACCCAAAAAGCTGCGGATCGCTCTGACAGAGGAGGGTGGAGGGAGCCTAGAGATGATATCTACTTTGGCAGGATCAACCTCCAACCCACTTTGGGAGACCTTATGCCCCAGGACTATTCCTTCCTTCACCATGAAGTGGCATTTTTCCCAGTTTAGCACAAGACTGGTCTCCTCACACCTCTGAAGCATCCGCTCCAGGTTCCCAAGACATTGATCGAACGAACTCCCAAAAACGGAAAAATCATCCATGAACACCTCCATGGAGTCCTCGATCATGTCATGAAAAATGGCAACCATGCAACGCTGGAAGGTCGCCGGTGCATTGCACAGCCCAAATGGCATACGCCTGTAGGCGAATGTGCCAAAAGGGCATGTGAAGGTCGTCTTATCCTGGTCCACAGGATCGATAGGGATCTGAAAGTATCCAGAGAAACCATCAAGGAAACAGTAATACAACTTCCCCGACAGTCGTTCCAACATCTGATCGATGAATGGAAGCGGGAAGTGATCCTTGCGGGTGGCGTCATTGAGCTTGCGATAGTCAATGCAAACCCTCCACCCCGTGACGGTCCTCGTAGGAATCAGTTCATTCCTATCATTTGTGACCACCGTCATGCCACCCTTCTTGGGCACGACGTGCACAGGACTAACCCAAACAGAATCCGAGATGGGATATATCAATCCAGCATCAAGCAGTTTAATCACCTCGGATTTAACAACATCTTGCATGTTCGGGTTCAGACGCCTCTGGTGCTGCGCACAAGGCTTGTAGACATCCTCCATCAAGATTTTATGAGTACAGAAAGAGGGATTAATCCCCTTGATGTCTACGATCTTCCAGGCAATTGCCCGTTTATGAAGTTTTAAAACCCTCAACAACTCGCTCTTTTCTTCCACAGTCAATAAAGACGATATGATCACCGGTAGACGTCCCTCCTCATCCAGAAATGCATACTCGAGATGCGGCGGGAGCTCCTTCAGCTCTAGAGACGGTGGATCCTCAACAGACGGCTTCGCCTTCTCCTCTTCCTCTCGCTCAATTTCCACAAAACGCTCCGGACTTTGGGAACCATCATCACCGATCTGATAGACCGGCTGCTCATCTATATGGCCCTCCTGCATAATGCCATCTAGGCTCCCACACAACAGATGTGTGTCCGAAACATCTCTCTCCCAAGCACCTCTGATATGAGAGCTGACACACTGGTCTACTATATCAAGATAGTATAGTGTATCGTCTTGGCTCTCAGGATGGCACATCGACCTCTGAATGTCAAAAGTCACGTGCTCATCATTGACTCGGAGTGTGATCTGGCCCGCAGCCACGTCAACAATCGTCCTTGCCGTGTTAAGGAAAGGACGTCCGAGAATCAAAGGGACTTTAGAGTCCTCATCCATGTCTAGGATAACAAAGTCCACAGGGAAAACGAATTTGTCAATCTTGACAAGCATATTTTCTACAAACCCTCGTGGATACTTGATCGAACGATCAGCGAGGCGAATACTCATCCTGGTGGGTGAAGGTTCACCCAGATCCAACTTCTCGAAAACCTTATAAGGCATAAGGTTTATGCTGGCCCCCAAGTCCGCGAGTGCATTACTGACAGTCATATCACCTATCAGACAAGGGATGGTAAAGCTACCAGGATCGCCCATTTTCATGGGCAGTCTATTCTGCAGAATTGCAGAGCAGTTCTCGTTCAACAGAACGCAGGACAGGTCCTCAAGTTTTTGTTTATTTGTGAGGATGTCCTTCAAGAATTTGGCATACTTAGGCATCTGTGCTAAGGCCTCAACAAACGGGATGTTTATATGTAGCTGCTTGAACAGCTCGAGAAATTTCCCGTATTGCGCCTCGTCTTTCTGCTTCCTAAGTCTACCAGGATATGGAACAGGAGGAGTGTAGTCTGTGACTGGCTTCGGTAGCTGTGCTGTACTTGCTGGGACTCGCCTAGCGTGCACCTCGTCCGAAGACTCAGTCTGGACCGTCTCAGTGATCGGTGGTGAGCCCGATATGTCTGGTCCCGTGGTTTTACCACTCCTCGTCATAATGGCATTAACATGCCCTCTTGGGTTTGGCTCAGTGTTGCCTGGGAGACCACCCTGCTGTCTCTCAGACATCATCTTTGCCATCTGGCCAACCTGGTTCTCTATGGCCTGCATCGACGCCTTTTGGCCCCTCATTTCTCCCTCATAATTTGTGAAGCGCTCCTCATGCTGCTGGTAGCGCTGCTCAGCGATCTGATTGGAATTAGAGGTGTTGGTAAGGAGCTGAGACATCATCTCCTCCAGCTTAGACATACCATGAGGGGCGTGCTGCTGGGAGCTGCTCCCGGCGCCCTGGTTCTGGTATTGGTTCGGTCTCTGCTGGGACGATTGACCACGACCCTGGTATGGCTGTTGGTTGGACTGGTAGGACTGTTGGTTGGACTGGTAAGGTTGTTGGGACTGGTAGGACTGTTGTGGTGCGGCGGCTCTCTGCTGGAATCCGAGAGGGTTCTGATTGGAAGTACCAGATCTCCACCCGAAGTTCGGGTGATTTCTCCAACCCGGATTATAAGTGTTGCTGTAAGGGTTATTCTGGGGTCTCGTTTGATTACCCATGTAGTCCACTTCCTCGTGGCCTGTATACATCACCCCCTGAGCACACGAGCCAGGCTCGTGAGATACCCCGCACTCCACACACAAACAATCGGACTGCGCTACGTGTTGCTGAGAGTTATCGAATCTCGTAGCCAGAGCCGCTATCTGTGCCGAAATCGCCGTATAGTTATCCACGGCATGCACACCAGCCTTGGCAGATGAAGACCTAGATCTATCATTCTGCCGGGATTTAGATTTTAGGGACGCCTTCTCAATAATGCTCCACGCTTCCCTAGGAGACTTTGTTCCGATGTCTCCCCCTGCGTATACATCAAGGCGTTCCTGAGACGCATACCCGAGTCCCTGATAAAAAGTTTGCACCAAATGCCTTTTCGAAAGCTCATGGTGCGGGCAACTCAAGAGTAGGTCTTTAAACCTTTCCCAGGCTGTGTATAATGATTCATCGTCATCCTGACGAAATGTCATGATGCGATTCCTCAATTTTTGTGTCTTTTCAGGAGGAAAATACTGCTGCATGAATTGTTGTGACAACTCTGCCCAAGTCGTGATCGACCCTGCGGGTTGTGACAGAAGCCAAGTCCGGGCTTTGTCCCGCAGTGAGAATGGGAAGAGTCGGAGACGGATAGCATCATCGGAGATGCCCGTCATCTTAAAGGTGGCTAAAACCTCTAAGAATGCAGCAATATGTCGGCCTGGATCCTCGTGCTCCAGTCCACCGAATTGCACCGAGTTTTGTATCATATTCACGATACTAGATTTGATCTCGAAATGGTCCGCCAAAATAGCTGGACGGACAATACTCGGCGCGAGTCCATCTCCTCCTGGACGACCACTATCATTCAGCGGAATGTCGTCATCCGCCATGATAATGTCGCTGTGGGCGTCCGACCCGTTGTCGTCGGCCAGATCGTGCCTCGCCTCCTCAATTGGGACCTCTACAATAGGAGCAGCAATAAGAATATCAGAAACAAGACGCAATTGATGAAGTCTAATCCGCTCGCTTCTCCTCAGGCGCCTGAGCTCCTCGTCAGAAAGATCACCAGAAGACCCTGGGTTTGTGGACATCAACCTGCATGTAAGAATGATATAGTTGCAACAGGCGAATATATGACAAACCCAAAAAGGCGATAAAAGACAGAAAAATAAATAAATGAAATAAAGAATCAATAAATTCATGCGATAATAACGGAAAACAAATAGAATCAATAAAATGAACAGAAATAAGCAGACTAAGCCTAAAACTATACAAAGAATGAAATCAATAATTAGTCCAAATACGAACAAATAAATCTAATTAATCAAATAACGAACAAATCAAATTCATAGACAAACCAACTAATCTGATATTCAATAAATTAAATCTATCAACATCCTAATGAACGATAAATCGAATCAAACAATCCTATAAGCAGATAAATGAACGAATCTATATGCAACCTAAAAACCAATCTAAAATTAATCCAATATATCAACAGACAGATAAATCTAATAAAAATTCAAATAATCATATATGCAAATAAATGAATGAAATAACGAATCAAAGAAGTATAAACAAGTATTCATAAGCATGTACACTGGTAAAAGGTTGACTCGGTTCGTTCCTAAAGCTCGTCGCGTCCCCGGCAACGGCGCCAAAAACTTGACGTGTGCGTAACTATACATATTTTACAATGGATTTTAACACACGTTTTTGCTTTAATATTTATAAAAATGGTTTCGACCTTCATATTAAAACACACACACTAGGGCAAGTGTACCCTGTCATATATGTAGTAAGTACAGATAAGAACCAAGTATCGATCCATGGACGCGCGCGGAGCAATTGTACTAAAACTCTGTCCCCGATTTACCAGTAGGAAAAGATAAGTTTGAGTTTTGTTTAAAACTAAATTAATTCTAAAACATGTAAATAACTTAACTACGACTCCAAATAGAAAATATAACTATATAAACTATATTTTTGCCAATCCTAGCATGTTATCTAAATATAATAAGTAATATAGGCGCGTGATCAACATTCCCATTTTCCGACAGTTAGTGTCCCTTTCGGGCATCCTAACATGACAACTATACAGAAAGCTAACACGAATACACACGTTAACCGCTTCAAGTCGTTCATGAGCGAGCAGCTGATATGATCTCACGCAGATCTTCTAAAGATAAGTTAGTCATCCGTTAAGAGTATTCTAACCTCACTAATTCAGGGAAGCGATACCGAATACACAACACAGCCACCTAAACTAGCATAAAGTAGAGCATTTCACAACCTATTCCATTTTACCAACTTTGACCCCCGATCTACTAAGATCGCTATTTTTACCAAAATAACTACCAAAGATCATTAATCGTGTCAAAGACTAGTAACGGCACCATTAGGCTTTTTAAACCCTTTTACGTGCCGGTAAGGATTTTTAACCGTTATTCGACTGACTCTAACCAAACCAATACCCGGTTACAGTTTCATGGCATAAACTATTTAACAAGTTAACTAGTCTACTACCGGACGATTAAACGGACGGTTTTTCAACATGTATCCGCCTAACACATTCGACAATCGCTAAAGTCATTCAAATACAGCTACAAATCCATCAACAATGAAACAAGGTTGCGCTATGATCATCAAGATCTAATACGTGAAAAACGCCAAATTTATACAAAACATGATTACATGCTAAACGATTGTTTTTTCTACTAAAGATTACTAAACATGATTACTAGACTATAATGTATTACATAAACAACACAAACAAGCTTAAACAAACTGATTTGAATCAAATGAAAGCATAATAGATCAAACCATAAAACTCGAATGTGATGGATTAGATGATGATCGATGATCCGGATGCGTTCCCGAGCTCGTTCCTCGCCTTTCTAGCAGCTCACAGGTCCAGAAAATCGCCCCAAATCGCCCAGAGAACACCCAATATTTGATCAGTGGGTTCTGCTCTGTTTTTATAGAAATTCTGATTTTGTGCACGGCCGTGCGCATAAAGTGCACGGCCGTGCACTTTATCAACTTGAGTTGACGTGCAAGTGGGCAAGTGGTTGGGCTGCTCCTGGAAATATCTAGATATTTGGCACGGCCGTGCACCTAGGGTGCACGGGCGTGCCGGTCTGTGGTGGCCGAGTGCTTGGTGTGGTACTCCCTGGTGCACTGGCAGTGCCACACGAGAAAAAGAGCTGGCACGGGCACCCGCACGGGCGTGCCGGTCTGAGTGCCCGAGAACATGGGCTGCACGCCCTGGTGCACTGGCAGTGCCACCCGTCTGTGTCCGAGAACAACGAGCCCGCACGGGCGTGCACCTGAGGTGCACGGCCGTGCCAATCTTCCAGACTTGGCTGATTTTGCCAAAACTTTCTGCCTTGTCCGTTTTTCGCCCGGTTTCTTCGACTTTGTTCGTGGGACGTCGTTTAAGACCTGCAATAAACATATGAAGCGGTTAAGTACCGAATTCGTGCAATTATGGTCGAAAACGCGTAATTTGGGAGTTTAATCGGGGATTTAAATATGTATATTTTAACGTATATCATTATTCCTACTCTTTAAGAATCGAATTTACAATGATGGTAAATTCTAAAGTTCGAATAAAAGAGGTAGTAGTTCGGATCCCGTTCAAGTCGTGATAATGAAGGGACTTCCGTATCTATCTCCTAAAAGAACTATCTAGAATCCATCATTATAAATAAATCCGAATATCAAATGATGAAAATATAGTATCAATACGAAAACCTTTAATAGTCATATCGAAATAGTACATATAATCCATATATCTGGAATAACATGACTATAGCAAGAAAGGTTAAAACGTAATTAGAAATATGATCAAGATGTAGTCTTACAGATTGACATTTCTAATATAATATTGGATTGATACAAGATCGAGCTCCTCGCAAACCATAAGAACCGATCATGTCTCGACGACAAGCATTTTGGTTCTAATTGTAACATCCTTGTAGACTAAGGGTGTAAAGGACAAGATCACTCAAATTTCGGGGACGAAATTTCCTAAGGGGGGGAGAATGTAACACCCGAGGTGTTACGGGTCTCTTAAACGGGTCGGGTCGTACCCAACCACCCGATTATTTAATAAAATATTCAAGTTCGAATATCGCGACAAACCGTTTCAACCGATTATATAGATAATAGACTTTTATTATCTCGGTTAAACGTTCCTTATCTGCTAATAACTCGCTGTCAAACGTCTTTTGTTTGGTTGTTATAACTGTTACCAAACACCCGAGTTCCAGTCATGTGACAACCGTCACCCTCGTTTTTCATCAAGTTGTCATTTATAGTCCTTATATTTTCTATTGTTTATCAATTTTAATAAAAGTTGGGTTTCATTCGATCATTATATTTTTACTTGGGAATGCCTACATTTTAACCGAACACGAAAATAGAAACAATATTTAAACGTAATACATTTTAGCAATTGTAAACTTTGTTTTATTTAAAAGTTTATATTATTCTTGTTTAAACAATAAAAGTTTTTAAGTTTGGTTAAGTTATAAAGAAAATATTAAGTTTTAAGCAACATTAATCGAACGTTTTATGTGGTAGACATTATTTGACAAATAAAGAGGAAAAATGGTAGCAACTTATATTAATGTATTCTTTATTGAATTGAGTTATAATAAGTTTAGGTTATTCAAACTAAACTAAAACTAAGAGGGTCATCTTGTAAATTTTCTAACACTCTAGGGGTCAAGTTGAAACTTTGATTCAAGTCTTTGTAACCTCCTGCACATGTTTGTCTTCCTCCTACCCTTGTAACCAACAATGTCTTGATGACCATTAATGATAAATTTCAATGCTAAACGGTTAAAATCAACCATTTAAGCTTAAAAAAAAAACATTTTCATTCAAGATTATTGTGTGCAAAATTCATATCTTTGAACCAAACTAACACATCGCATCGCTACCGTTGACCATCACCACCACTCCACGAACCAGGATAGCTACAATCGCCAACATTTGATCGAGTAACCAAGTCACTAGGTCGAGACCAACCGCCATTAGAACCTTCATGTTTATGGTCGTAAGAATCACATATCGCGACCATCGTTCCTCTACTCCCAAGTATCCCATCATTCGTCATTGTGCTTTGTTTCTGCAAAATTTCGGATCATTTAACCGACACCAATCACTACTATCGGCCTATACACACTAGTGAGGTAACGCTTCTATTTCCGGCTACATAAATGTTTACACGATGTACACACATATATCCCTACATAAGCATCCAATGTCTTAAGGTTTAGTCACGGATAAACGCCGATGTTAGAATGGGTCAAACATTTCAACACACAATACTTATTTCCAGTTTCATGACTTCACTCAAATGGAGACTTGAGTCAACCAACGATAACCCATTAAATTGGATTGTTAGACCCTCAAATTTGACCAACCATTTTCTACTAATTTGGTCCTAAACTTAATTGGTTTTGAATAAGTTAAGTAATCTATTTGAGGTTATTAACCTGATGACCCATCCTAACTAGTCTTTGTGCATGTTTTTTTTTTTACTTGATAAAATATAAATTATTTTAATAAAGATTAGTTGTTATGTTGCCACTTATGCTACGTAATTAAATTTGTATTTTTGGCATCATATATACCTTTTAATTATGTAGTTTTATTAGTTGGTAGGTACTCGTCAAATTTTATAAATTTCAAACTAAACATTATGTGAAGGTTCATTAGAGTAAACCACACTATATGATAAGATTGTGGAAATGACTATTTGACCATTTTTTTTATATAGAGTCATAAACCATAAAAAAAAATCAATATCTTCACAAATCATATAGTTTAGTTAGCGTGAGTAAATTTTATGTTATTAAATTAAATCATCACTCTTAATCTACTTAGGTGTAAGCATAGTTCTTTGATTCCCGTCAATTTCTTGCAAGTTCATCTTCATAATCAATGTGAGTATATCTTTTCCCCTTTTTACTGTTTTATTATTTTGGGGTGACTCATGTACTTACTATCAAGTTTCTATTTCTTTTACTAAATGCAATTCTCATGTGTGTTTGCTTTATGTTAATTGGTGTGTCTATGACTTGTCAAAATCATTAACCGTTCTGCGGCCTAGCATTTCAATGAATAGTACTATGGTATACCCCCTTGAGACTCTGTTAAGAGAATCTTGGTCATTGTCTTGTTAATTCATTATTCAGTTGGTTAGTCATGTGTTAGTCATTATTCTCAGGTTTGGTTTTGAACGGATATTACTTATTACATAATTGCAAATGGTACCGCACATGAATTGCTAAACACTTTTCCTACTATATTTATTCAAACAGGGTATGCTCACCAATACATTTTTGTATTGACATATACTATTTTCGTACATGTTTCAGGTTGTTTTGAGATGCATTCTTTAAGCTTTCGGATTTATATTTAGATTTTGATTCATTGTATTTCAATTTAGTTGGCAGTTAGAATCATTGTATTTCATTTCAATGTAATAAATTATTTAATCAATGTATCCATAAAAATTTACACTTTAGTCCATGAGCTATTGAACAATCGTCGCTACGTGACACCTCGATGTTTCCGCCATCGGTTGGGGTGTTACAAGTCATTATCCCCGTTGCCAAACACCCTCTATTCTGTCTTTACCTATAAAACCCCTCTCTTTCTCTAATCTCTCGCTACTCTCTCTCTCTCTCTCTGTACATAGAACACACACACAAAGTGTGTGATTGTGAAAAGCTCTCACCGGAGACCAATGGCCGGCCACCGCCGCCTCTGTCTCCGGCCACCATCTCCGGCCGCCACCTTGTTCTGGTAAGCTTAATCTCCATCGATCCCGAACCTTATTCCTCTTCTGTTTCTGTTATCACATATTGAACCAACACCCTTCTACCTTGTATCCATGTTGAAACCATTAACAACCTTTGCCCTTTTGTTATCAATCGGAACAGTCACCGGAATCGGTGACTGTTGTGACTTCTAGTAACCCAACCGAACCACCCTTTTCTTAGCTCCTGTGATAAACTAATCGGATCACGAACCCATAACCCACTCGGTTACTATCCAATAATCAACCGGAACCAACCTCTATTAAGTTTTGAATCTTGATATAACCATCCTTAAACCCGTAAACGAAGACCCGTTCTTTCTGACCCACGAAGAGAGAACCACCGGATGTCGTGAATCTTTGGTACCTTTATTTCTGGTTTGAACTGTGACCGGGTATGGTATCGATTAACCGGATAATCACTGGTTCATCGGGTGACGATTATCAGTAATCCCTTGTCTCTCTCTGTTCGGCTGATTACCCGATTGATTATAAACAGTCCGGCGAAGGTCCGGTTAACAACTTGTTATCTCCGATAACAGTCCGGCTATAGTCCGGTCATGTTCTGTTTGTGATTATATTCCGATCCAATACCCGATTGTATTTCTATTAGTTATTTTGCTTATTCAATATTATAATCAGTTATTAATATAAAGGTTATAATTATTGTTATAGGGTACCAATTCCAGAAGGCGGGTCCGATACCCGGTTCTATACAAATTCCGGTCAACTTCCGATAATATTCCGGTTGACCTCCGGTTCGATGCCGATGAATCATTGATAAGGTATAATCATAAAAGTAGCATGTTTACATATGTTGGTGTAAGTCCTTTAAATACCAAATTGTAATATTGTTATTATGATGATTGCGAGGTACCAATAACTGATTCGGTGAGATTGAACCCGATACCGAGTCGACTCAGTGACTCGGTCAACACCCGGAATAGAACCCGGTCCAATAGCTAGATGAGGAATATTATTAGAATTATACGAATATATATATAATACGAATAACGTACAGACCTGATAATAATAATAAGAGAATAATAAACATATATAAAATATATATGTTTATATATATAAGATTCGATATATAAAACGATATACTAGACTCGGGTAAGTTCGTGTCTAGAGTTCTTTAGGTTCGTGTGCCAGGCTGTAAAGGCGAGCTTTATTTCTTTTTGCCTAGATCTAGGATGCCCGTGTCGTGTCAATAATAAACCCCGAGTTTAGGACTATCTAATATATACCGAATTCTATATGTATAAATTGTATATATGATATATATCCTAAGTATTACAATCTAACAAGTCCCACGCGTAAAACGTATCCATATATATATGACATATAATTGTAATAAGAAGATTAGCTAAAGATTAACGCAAACCTGTGAGTATCGTGAACTCCCCACTTTTACTGTTTTATTAAGTGTTTTCGGGGAGATACATGTCATTTATAAGAAAACATAATAATGCTTTACATAAAAGAATGATTATTAATAAACGATATATAATAAAAGGGGGTAATAGAAACGACAAGGACAGTACTGGACGGTATCGCCATATCCTTTCTTGTCCAACTAGAGGACAAGAACCAGTTTTACCCGAGTAGAGGGTAGAAATAATTATATTTATCACAAGCAGAGTGATACCATAGATAGGAATGGCAACCAATAGAATATAATCGGAATAATAGACATATAATCGAATTGATATAATAGAATATATTTCCCCTCCAGAATTAGAACTGTAAAGCATGTTTATAAAAGAATATTTTAAATAAAAGAATTATCAATAAACGAACTGGCCATTCACTTTATAAAATACACGACCTCACCAACTTTATGTTGACAGAAACTATTTTTGACATGTGTTCAGGTAACCCAACAGATATGATGACGTGGATCCTGGAAGACTAAAGACTGTTATCAACCTCTCCATAAACTTGCAACGTGGCATCATAATTGAAAAACTTTAGTGTTTTTGAATTATTTCCTTTTTAATTAAAAAAAAGATAAACATAAAATCCTAAATTTATCTCTCTATCTTTCAATTCTTAATTACTAAAATTAAACTGAGTTATTTTAGGAAAAAACAAATTTAAATTTTTCTCTCTTATGTTTCTCCCATAATTTTTAAATGTTAATATCTTTTATATTTGAAATTTTTTAAATAAAAAAATTACACCAAATTAACGAGCGTTTTATTATCTTTCCAACGCGTACCATAGTGCTATATAAAAACGGAGAAAAAAACGACTATTTTTTTGTGGGGTTATGTTCATACAGAAAAAAAAAACACAAAGTGTTCAGGTTATTCATTAATCATGTTTTTTCTTTTAAACCAGATTCTTATCTACGATGTTGAAATTCAGGCCAATCGTCATGCTATCATTGGAATTTTATTCTTTTAAAGATGGATATGTATACTTTATCAAGAGAAGCTAGGAGAAAAAATCGCGCAACACTGCAACACATGGTGTCACCTTATAGCAAGGTTATTTTTTTTATTTATTTAATTACAAGAGTAATAATTATTACTATTAGTATTAGTATTATTATAATGGTTATATTTTTCAACCCCCATCATGAATTCTACATCTATATAAGTCAAATCAAATTGTAACATATTTTAAATTACGTGAAGATGATTATACGTTGAAGGTTATCCTTTTAATACTGTATTATGTTTAATATGGTTTATGTTTTTTTATTTTTTTTAACTTTTTGAATAAATGTTTTTTCAACTAAGATTGATTATGTTTAAGTTATTTACTCTTTTTGTGATTTGAGTTTTCTTCTTTTATCATTTTTTATTAAATCATATTAAAATTTTCAACCCCGGGACCTTCCCGGGGTAATCAGATAGTATATATATATATATTGCAAAGAGATTAATCCTACATGTCATATTCTTATGCAATCTCTCATTTGAGAGATGCCACATAAGATGTGATGTGGCAACTCTAAACTAAAAAAAAGAAATAGATATGATTTAACCTAATCTATTATAATCTTTAACCTAATCTATTAAATACCTAATCTACTAAATATAAATATTAAACCTTTATTATTTTATCTCTCGTGTTTCCCCCCATAACTTTTAAACATTAATATCTTTTGTATACGAGATTTTTTAAAGAAAAAAATTACACCAAATTAACGAGCGTTTTATTATCTTTCCAACGAGTACCATAGTTCTATATATAAATCAGAGAAAAAAATGACTATTTTTTGTAACCCGACAGGTATTGTGTCGGGTTTGGGATTAGTTTAAAAAAATTGTGGGTTTGAGTCGGGTCTGGGATTAAGTGATACCCGACCCAATTACCCGAAACAACATACCCAAATACCCGAACTACATACCCGATCATATACCCATGAATTTTTTAACGCATCACATAACCTTAGACTAATGCGTTCGATATTTCAATAATTAACTTTTTTTTTTCTTATTTCATGTTAGTTCTTTTTAGAATGATCAATTAAAAACTTACGAATTCATTTGTAATGGCACTGGATTTATACCTCAGCGCAGAGATTCTTTTTTTTTTTTTTATATTTGAATATGATAATTTATGGCAGAGATTTGTTTAAAATAATAATAGTAATAATAATAATAATAATATATGTTATTATTTTATATCAGATATTTC
The DNA here is from genome assembly GCA_028751855.1 of Ambrosia trifida. Classification (NCBI taxonomy): domain Eukaryota; kingdom Viridiplantae; phylum Streptophyta; class Magnoliopsida; order Asterales; family Asteraceae; genus Ambrosia; species Ambrosia trifida. The sequence goes on along the minus strand of CM054128.1, from coordinate 40,259,257 downwards.
AACCCGGGACGCTCCCGAAATAAAAACTAGTATTTTGATATTGGGGAGGTATCACCAAAGCAAACTCGAATAGGTGGGGGCTCCGGTAGATCCCAAAAAAGGTGGGCTCTATAAATTTCATGGCCGGATTATTCGCATCCAGTTATTCATAGAAACCACCAACTTCACCACAATGTTCCTAATATTAAGCGTGGGCCCAGTCAAAGTCCAATTCTGTGGACACAGCCGTTGAGCCCTTTCCTCCCTCAACGTCGACAGACGGACAACCCTCACACCTGCCAATGGCTGCTACGATCAATCTACGGACACCAGGAATAATCTCACCGCCATTAAAACCAGATGCCGACCGTCGTCTTTCGTCCGTCAACAACCTCTACGCATCCTCACCGTCCATTCACGATTTCGTTAATTCCAATCTACAACGAACCGGTCTTCGGTTATCGGTTAGCTCGGTTGCGGTTAAGTCCTTGAAGATTGTTTCACAGAGCCTCGAACAACCGCTCTTGTTTTCTCCCAATGGTTCTGTTTCTCTGGTAATTTAACGATTCTTACCGTTTTTTTTTTTATGTTTTTATTCACGCAGGTAAAATTGTGATTGCGATTCATTCAGCTTGTATGTTGATTAAATTTCAGAATGAATGATAATAATAATAATAATAATAATAATAATAATAAGGTTAGCTAAACTGCAATATTATCATTGTTATGGTTGTATTTATTAATGTTTGAATTTTAATCACATGTTTGTTAGTCTATGAGGTACACTGGTTGACTTATTGTGAGGCTTGGATGTTTTTGAATGATGAAAATTAAGATTGATTGAACTTGTTTGTTGATTAAGAACTTATAATGAAATTAAGGTTGGTTAGACTGCAATAGCATCATTGTTATACTTCTGTTTATTACATCAATAAACATTAGGCTGGTGGGTATGCAAACCTGCACTTCGCTCCGTCTCCCCCGTCCCAACACCGCCCCCCACCCCCGTCTCCCCCGTAACGCCAGGGACGAGCCAATCCCCTTTCACCACCAATCACCTTTCGCTGTCTCCCCCGTCTCAACACCACCCCCACCCCCTTCTCCCTCTCTCGTGTCTCCACACCCAGTAGTCTTACTCATCTAGTTATTGCTATGGTTGTATATTTTAGCTTGTGGGTAATAGAAAGATATGTTTAGCAGCATGTTGTGCCAGGGAAGATGAACTTCTGTTCAGCCTTAACTAGAAACAATATTTGTATAATTGTATATGTGTATATGATGTCAGTCTTCACTAGAAATAATATTTGTATACGATGTCCAGTGGCGAAGCTTGAATTTTTGGACGGTGGGGGCCGAAAGTCATGAAACCCAATTTTTTTTTTTTTTTTTTCAACCAGACTCAAAAATACAATTTTTTTGGATAAAATCAAGGAAATTTACACTAGTGAGCCAAAAATCGGCGGGCCCCGGCCCTCACAAAGCTCCGCCCTTGATGATGTCAGTGTGGGAGATGTTTAATATGATATATTTTTTTTTTTACTTTTGTTGGGTCTTATAAGAATGTAATTATCTTATGAGATTGTGAACCACTACCTATTTATGTTTGTGGATTATGATGTGTTAAAGAAGCGATTGAAGGATAGTTTAACAATTAGTTATGGGTTCTTCTTTTGAGTTGCAGTCTAGTAGTGATAGCAGTTTAAGGGTATCTCAAATTTCTCCTGAGGCTCAAAGGAAAACAAAGATAGTATGCACAATCGGTCCCTCAACAAGCTCACGTGAAATGATATGGAAGTTGGCTGAAACAGGGATGAATGTGGCACGTTTAAATATGTCGCATGGAGATCATGCATCACATCAAAAAACTATTGATATTGTCAAAGAATACAATGCCCAATTCAATGAAAAAGTTATAGCAATAATGTTGGATACCAAGGTATGCCTTTGTGTTATAGAACGTTACTATTATCTTTATGCATCTTAGTAGTTTGTTTGGTGCTCATTTTAGTTTTATCTGAGATAGAATAATTTCACTACTATAATTTATTCTTAGTTGTAGCAACTCTGTATTTTATTTTATCATGGAATTTCTTAGCATTATGTGTTGTCCATGTTGTCACTGATTACTAATCGAGCTTTGAAGGTCTAATCTTATACCATATAAAACTATCATGGCAATTTTTCATAGTCATCAAGAGCAACCTTAGATCTGGTTTTATCCTTTTTGAGTTTTAACTTTACTTGGCCATTCTATTGCCATCCCTATGATATATTATATATGGAAATGTATCCTCAGGCCATGCCACCTTTAATAAATTACCAAAAGGCCATTAGAACGTTTTCTGTGAGTGTGATGAGCCACATAATACAATTTATTACATGTACTGAAAAAACACTTAGGGACAAAATTTCAAAACCAGGCCCAACAATAGTGTGCTTGGACGAATATAAGTTATAATAACATAAATAAACAAAAGCTGACATACTCAAAATAACCAGCTACGTCATGCTTGTATATATCCTGCTGCTTCAGGGACCTGAGGTCAGAAGTGGAGATGTACCCAAACCAATTTTCCTGCAAGAAGGACAAGAATTCAATTTCACTATTGAAAGAGGAGTCAGCACAAATGACACTGTTAGTGTTAATTATGATGATTTTATAAATGACGTTGAGCCTGGAGATATACTATTGGTTGATGGTAAGACTTTCTTCAGCACACTTGTCCTCTGCTATTATTAACTCATATACATTTTACATTGCCCTTTCTGTAGGTGGAATGATGTCGTTGGGAGTTAAATCTAAGACCAAAGATTTAGTAAAATGTGATGTAATTGATGGTGGAGAACTGAAATCAAGGAGGCATCTTAATGTGCGAGGGAAAAGTGCCACTTTGCCTTCAATAACAGGTTGACTTGCATCTTTTTACAGTTTATGAGATTTTCTATTGTCTTTTTTTGTTGCATGCTAAAATGGTTTAATTTACAGATAAAGACTGGGAAGATATAAAGTTTGGGGTGGATAATCAGGTTGATTTCTATGCTGTTTCATTTGTGAAGAATGCTGAAGTGGTTCGTGAGCTGAAAGATTATCTCAAAAGTATGGTTCTTCTATTTTACCATCGTATAACTAATTATGTATATAGTCTTCTCTTGTGTTATTTCTCTTTTAATTATCTATACTCAATTGTGTTTAATCTATTCTGTAGGCTGCAATGCTGACATCCATGTGATTGTCAAAATTGAAAGTGCAGACTCAATAGTTAACCTTCCTTCTATACTTGCGGCGTCTGATGGGGTTAGCTTTTATCGACTTGCATCATATTTTTCCCCTTCTTTGCGTTATGACTCTAGGTGACAAAATGTGGGTGGGATTTGAGCAACAGGAGGTTGGACTGATGGCCAACCCACAAGCATTTTTTTAACCTAACCCAACCCGTAAACTTTATTTCACTCGCAATTTCAATTCATAAAAGTAGTTATTGTGTGAAATATGATTATAATAGTACTAATCTGAGCTCTCTTTTGTTAAATGATTGAGAAGTTTTCATGTATTTGAATACATTTCAGATGACGTTCAACCTGTCTGACCCGCTCAACCCATTTGATCCTTTATAGAAAGAAAAAAAAACCCGTCAATTGACCCATTTGTATATGAGTTGCTCAAAATTGCCACTTCAAATATTTAGATTTGTAAATGTTATCTATATGACTCTGCATTGCTTTTGGACTTTGGAGTTTTGGGTAAATTTGTAATTGCAGAAAATTTTGAAGCATTCGGTTACCGCTTAACAAAATAAAAGAAGCAGCATAACATGTGTGATCAGTTTTAACTCTTTATACGTGAGGTGGCAAAATGGGCAGGTTGGCTGACTGCTCAAAATCGGTAATTTTGGGTACGGGCCTAAATGGACTCTGGATGATCCAAAACACCTTTTGTCCCAAAACTTCAAATTCTTATGCAGCAATTGAAGTCTCAAATATATTATGATTGAGAAAATACCATAATTTTCATAGTAAACTATTTAAAAAAGAAAAGAGGTTAACGACTTAAAAAAAAAACATTTTGGGTGATCATGGACCATTTAAACCTGTTCCTTTTTTAGCCGCATATTTATTTTTCTTGTTTGACTTGTTAGTGATAAAACATAAATAATACGACCTGTTTACAAGTAAATGGGTAAAAATGGTCACCTGTGTGATACAATTTTTACCTTAGTAGTCTCCATGATGAGCCGACAGTTGCTGTAATCTTAAACTTCAAAAAATTGTTTCACAACTACAGACTAAATGGATCCTAAGACTTGATGGATTCTATAACATTCACATTTTTATACTTATGATTTGAAAGATTCCAACTTCCGATTCCACCAAGGCATCTCTTTAACTTCAGTTGTCATTTTCTTAAGGCAATGGTTGCTCGTGGTGACCTTGGTGCAGAGCTCCCAATTGAAGAAGTCCCTTTACTGCAGGTAAATTCCATCTTTATATCCGAGGCTTGACCACTAAACTAAACACATCAACACCACGTTATTTTTTCATTTGGAGTACTCTTAAATGGATTAATACTAATATCATTATTGCCTATTGATTAATCAGGAAGACATCATTAGAAGGTGCCAAAACTTGCATAAACCAGTTATAGTGGCAACAAACATGCTAGAAAGCATGATTGGTCACCCAACCCCAACAAGAGCTGAAGTTTCTGATATCGCAATAGCCGTACGACAAGGTGCTGATGCTATCATGCTTTCCGGAGAAACTGCCCATGGCAAGTAAGTATTATTATTGCTGTTAGTTACTTATTCTATTAAACACTTCTACATTCAAATTATTTGCATTAACTATTATGTACATGTTAATATTTATAGGTTTCCACTGAAAGCTGTGAAAGTAATGCACACCGTGGCATTGAGGACCGAATCAAGCTCAATCAATATGGTTCCTCTTGCTCGTAAAGCTGCTAAAAAGGTGTGTGATAATCAAGGATATTTCTACGAGGTTGTAATTTTGACCCACCATTTGGGTTATGTTTTATCTCCATGCGGATCAAGCAGGTTGAGCTAAAAGATTTAACTAAAAAAGAAACACGTCAACCGGGTATAATGGGTTGAAAGTAATCCATAATCTATATAAATGTCACAAAAACCACTTAAATTTCTTTCAGTAAACATTACTTTATTCTCATAATAATGTATTTTTTAAATCATATTTAACACATTAATTTTATAAAGTTAAAAAAAATAACAAAAACCCAAATATTATAGTTGATACAACTTTTGTTATATTATCGTCATGATAATGTATATTTGAAATTATACTGAACACATTAATCCTGCTTCCTGCCCATTTTTCACATCTACTATTTCTACTTCACTGATTATATCTAGTTGATACAACTTTTTATTATCATAAACTTATATAACTTCTACAAGTATATTTCATGATGGTTAATCTGGCACCTTTTTCAGAGCCATATGGGTGAGATTTTTGGTTACCATGCTGCAACAATAGCCAACACTCTCAGTACTCCTATCATCGTCTTTACAAGGACCGGGTCCATGGCTGTGATTTTAAGCCATTACCGCCCGTTCTCAACTGTCTTTGCCTTCACAAATGTGTGAGTACTGTACACACAATCACTTACATGCTCTTCTTTATACTACAAGCCTCATATCATACTATTCTTACCCTTATTGGTTACTAATGTGGTTTTAATATCATAAACTGATGCTTTGTGCAGGAAAAGAGTTCAGCAAAGATTGATGCTTTATCATGGTGTTATGCCAATATACATGGAATTCTCTGATGATGCTGAGGAGACCTTTTCTAGAGCTCTTGATATTATAGTGGTTAGTACCATTTTGAGGGTTTTTTTCCCCAAGTTTTTTACATTTGACTAGAAACATAGTTTAAAAGAAAACCAACTCTTAATATCAATCAATCATACCCAGTATATCCCACGAATAGTAAAAACCAACTCTTAATAGAATGCCCTAAATCCCCCATAAATGGCAACAAATATGTGAATCTTGTGATGTTTACTAATGGACAAATAAGTAATTTCAAATACACCAAAATAGAACTTTCACCTTTTGGTTGTGGTATGCAAGGAAAAATGTGTTCTTTTTCATTATATGTAAGGGGCTGTTTGTTTCAACTCTTAATGAGCTCTTAATGTGAGAGATGTCTGAATCAGTCAGACATAGTTCATTTAGACTGTTTGTTTCGCAAGTAGATGTCTGAATCAATGAGACATTTGCCTCTGAATAGGTAAGCATTATACAGAGTCTGAATGGTTCAAACCGCTTACTGGTTCAGCACTTAATGGTTCAGACATCTTACTGGTTCAACGCTTACCCTTTCAGAAGTTGCTAAACAGCCCCTAGCATACTTACAAATAGTAAAAAGCTGAAAGTATGTTCATAGTTTTTTATGTGCTATAGAAGGTTAATTACATGTAGTGAAAACTGAAAGCTTGTTGCACCAGTATTAATATGCATTTATAATTTTTACATCTTTATCAGGACAAGAGTTTGGTGAAGGAAGGGCAATATGTTACTCTTGTTCAAAGCGGAGCGCAACCAATTTGGCGTAAAGAGTCTACTCACCACATACAAGTTCGTATGGTTCAAGGTTGATTCGGGTATACAAAATAAACTCTCTACATGAGTTTTGTTAAGGCCAGAGTAGCTTACAATAACTATTCAGCTCTTACTGGATATTAGGTTTTGTTGTACATTTATTCATTAGAAAGTGTTTTTGTCCCCACAATCAAAGAAAAAAAGAAGCCAAGATAGTCTTTTGTTCCTTTTGAAATTATTTATACTTATTGAAAACCAACCAATTGTCATTTTCTATATTTATTTTTTCCTGAAATTTGTTGAATAGAATGCATTTCAACCATCTTTTGTTTTTAATCATCTCTCTCTAACACAATTTCGAGGAGCACTGTGCTATTTATAACAAAGAAAAATAACAGACTGAATGATTTTGAGCACTGTGCTATTTATAACCCAGCTAGAAGGATCGTACAAAGATGCTGATCCAACGACTCTAATCATCTTAATCCAACGGCTGCCATGACACCTGATCAAAATATCTCAACAAACACTTCATAACAACTCATAACAATGAACCAGTTCAAGGAGTGACCCAGGCCAAAGGCCAATGGGCTTATTTAATTAACCAACCAATAAACAGGCTATGTTATAAGACCAGGCCCACAACCAGTTCCAGCCCAACAACATTTAAGTAATTGAATTAGAAATATAGACCCATATCTTTCAACATTATCTACATCTTACCTAGGGCTGTTCATGAGCCGAACCGAGCCGAGCCAGGCCAAGCTCGCGCTCGGCTTGGTTATAAACCGAGCCAGCTCGGCTCGGCTCAGATTTGAAACCGAGCTAAAAATCAAAGCTCGAGCTCGGCTTGGTTTTAAACCGAGCCGACTCGGCTCGGCTTGGTTTGGCTTGAATTTAAAAAGAAAAAAGAAAAATGGCTTTCAAAATTCAATAGTTTAAAATATTATTTAATAGTTAAAAATAACACATTTAAAATAATTCCCTCTCCGTTCTGCCTCCAACGGTCGTTTTTCAAAATTTGAATCCCTTTCGTTCCTGTCCGTTCTCATTCAACCCTATCCTTTGTTTTTCCATTCGACCCTATCCTTTGTTTTTCCACTCGGCCTCTTCATTCTTCATTCGCCCCTTTGCTATTTCATTCGCCCCTGATAAGCTTCTTTCGACCCTTTGTTATAGTAGATATTTCTTTGGCCTCCTTCTATCAGTGTCATGTGCTTGTGTTGGTTAATAATAATAAAGTAATTTAGGGGAGGAAAAAAGTGACGTGTTTGTGTTGGTCAATAATAATAATAATAAAAAGCTTCCCTCTCGTACACCTCTTTGTTCGCGCCGTCATGGCCTGATGACGTAAAAAAAGGCAGCTGCAGTTGGCTGGTAGGAGGTGAACAATTTTTGGTTGCTCCCCTCCAAACTCCTTTGTTCTTGCAGGGGTGTGGTGTAGGCCCGCATTATTTTGACCCAACTCGTCTCGAGTAGGGGTTTCTTTTTTATCTAATTTTTTTTCTTGCCTGGTATTGGGTTTGGTGTTGGCGTGCATATGGCTCCTAATAAAAGGGACCGGAATGTTAAACAAGGAGGTTTTGGCCCTGGCTCAAGTAGTGGTTTGAGAACATGCCCCTTTAAGCATTTCCATGAGTGTAAAGATGGGAAGCCGGGGTCTTCAGGGTTTCTACGCCTTCTAGAGCACATGCAGAGTTTGCATTTCAAGACAGAAAAAAGGAGGGCGTCTTTGCAAGATGCAATCTCTCAAGACTTGGACCTTTTTATGGATGTTGGGGGCGCCCTTAGGGATGGGGCTAAATGGTTATGTGGGAGGTGCATGGTGATGCATGCTCTCAGCAAAAGATGCAATTACGGTGCTGATGACGTCCTCTCCTTCTCTGTGGTTACGGGAGATGTGGAAGATTTCATTGTTGGGATCCAAAAACCTCGTCGCGTGACTATAGACATGGAACTTGGTCCTTCAGGAGGTGCGGTTGGGGATATGTCCTTATTAGAAAAGGTTTTCTCATTGCCCATTCAAACTGTCAAGAGCATCCCCTCAAGCTGTCGATTGGCGTTTGCCCAAGCCTTACCAGGTGCCTTACGCAAAGTGATGGCTTCACCAGGCTCCGTAGAAAGTTGGGTCAAACTGCTTTTATTTTCGCGGTGTACCCTGCGGGTGGTCAAACCGTCCACTAGGCAGTAGCGAAGGTCTGGGAATAGGAAATCATTGCAGTGTAGCAGCATCCTACAATCGCTATCTTTGTGGAAAGACGATTCAGGGTTTGCAGATTTGGTTCCTTCTCTCTTCGATTGTGTGGGGGGTGTTTCTTTTATCAAGCAGGAAGTAGGAGGGATTGAGGATAATGAAAAGAGCCCCAATGTCAAACAGTGCCTCCGGAAAGTAAGGGACGGTCATTTCACTGCTGCTGTCAAGGTGTTGTGTTCTAGTGGGGTTGCTCCTTTTGGGGATTCTACCATGAAAGCCCTCATTGATAAACATCCGGTGTTGCCTCCTCCGTCCTTGCCCTCTAACTCCGACATCATACCCGCGCTTGTTGTGGATGAGGACTGTGTGCTTCGATGCCTCCGATCTTTCCCTAAAGGGACTTCTTGCGGGAGGGACGGTTTGAGGGCCCAACATCTATTGGACGCCCTTAGCGGAGAGGGGTCCGTGGCTTCCACGGGTTTGCTCTCAGCTATTAATGAAGTCGTAAACTTATGGCTAGGGGGTTGTGCCCCAGGGTACTTGTTGAATTTATTGCTTCGGCCCCCTTACCCCTCTTCTGAAACCTGATAATCGGATCCGACCGATTTCAATAGGGGCCATTTGGCGCAGACGGGTATCTAAAGTGGCTATGGGGAAGGTTGGCAAGGAAATGGCTAAGTATCTGGGGGACTTCCAATTTGGGGTGGGGACTCCTAATGGGGAAGAGGCGTGCTCCACAGTGCGAACAGGTTCCTTAGCTCCTTCCATGAAGATGGTTCTTAGGCTATGCTCACTGTGGATTTTTCAAACGCGTTCAACATGATCGACCGCACTGCCCTTCTTCGAGAATTTCTTCAGCATTGCCCATCTATCTATTTGTGGGTCCAGTTCCTATATGCCCAGCCAGCTAGGTTGTATGTTGGTAATGATTGAATAGGGGCCACTACGAGGGTTCAGCAGGGGGGCCCTTTAGGTCCCTTTCTTTTCGCCTTGGCATTACACCTATTGTTCTCCAGGTGCAAGAAAATTGTAACCTCCCATTTCATGCGTGGTACCTTGATGATGGGACGCTTATTGGTGAGGCCACTGAGGTTGTGAAAACCTTAGACATCATCCGGAAGGAGGGGCCATCCCTGGGCTTCAGTTGAATATTAAGAAAACTGAGGTTTTTTGGCCGTCTTGCAATGGGGTGAAACTTAGGGACGGGCAGAACAAGGGGTGAAGCTCCTTGGAGGGGCTGTTAGTCGAGACTCTTACTTTATACGGGAATTGGCAGAGCGAAGAGCCTCGCGCGCGGTTGATCTTATGAAACTTTTGCCCTGCCTCAGGGATCCTCATAGTGAGCTCCTCTTGCTCAGATCTTGTATGGGGGTCGCTAAGTTGCTTTTTGGCTTGCGTACCTGCCAACCCGCCATGATGGATGAAGCGGTATCATGTTTTGACAAAGGTCTGCGGGAAGCCATCGAAGACATAGTGGTATGTGGGGGTCCGTTCTTTGGTGAATGCCCCCCCAAAGCCAGGTTTTGATATTGGCGGTTTTTCTAATAAGGACACCGCTCACCCCAACCGATGGCGGAAACATCAGGATGTCACGTATTGATGATTGTTTAGTAGCTCATGGTAATACATATGTTTAAATAATCCTTTATTACATTACAATGTTGAATTACATTAATGTCTAATACATCAAACAAACAAATGAAACTTAAAACTTCAAATATCTTCTCATGCTAGCTCTAGACTTCAAGCATCGTTATTTCCTGTTGAGTTTGGAAAAAATAGGGGGGGGGGGGTCAACTAGAAGTTGGTGAGAATACATAAGCCATGTCAAGCAAATAGTCTAAGTATAAAAGTTTAGCAATTCATATGTCTATCGTAAGTTTAAGTCTACATGAATAAGCATAATATGTTGAATCGACATAATCAAACCTCCGACTAGTTTAGGTCCATCCCGTCATCCACGGTTCACCTTAATAATATGTTGGAACGATAACAATCACCCACGCTACCTATGTAGGAGGTACACGTATCCGGGTGGGATTGTCAATCCAATAGATCTATTATTGAGTATCGCCGGCTTGGCCATAGCTAATGATTATGTAATGTTGAAACTCGTTGAAACTGTTGTTGTTGTCTAATTCATGAGGCATTAAAGTTTACAACTAGACATGCATATAGAATTGCTTAAGTATAATGTTGCAAGTATGAAGAATTGCATAAACATGGTTACGTAAACTCACCTGAAATTCACTGTGTAAGTACTAGCAAGTAGCAACAAGTCTGAACTTGGATAAATTGAACTCTTGTATCCTAATACAAATAAATGATGTCTTAAATTCTAATGCAAATAAGCTTGTTTCATTAATCGATTGTATAGATAGTTTATTCAACTACCTAGACTCGCATTGAACGAATGCGCGTCTTAAAGTGTGTATGACTTAACGAACCGATAGGAACTTGGTTTTGTTTCGTAAATAAATGCGTACGTATAGTTATTTGAAATAAATACTTTAATACATTATTCAAGGTTGCGTCTTGAAGTTATAGTTAAAGACATATTTTGTATTAAGAAACTAATATTTGTATGACTTGACTCAATGTTAACTTGTTTCGCAGGTTGAATAGTGTATAATTATTAGGTTTATACATATAGGTATATATATATATATATATATATATATATATATTTCTAGTATGATAAAGTATGGTTTGCTAATAAAATTTATTTGTAATACATAGCTTTATTTGTACAAGGTAATAGATTTGACCATCCGATATGTTGCTTATATTTTGTAGAAATTTGGGCAGAGTCTCATCTGTTTTTGTAAGAAGCTAGACAACGCAAGTCGTCTATTTATCTCAAAACATCAATTATACAAGTACGCAACACATAGTTTAACTTACTAAGACTATAATATGTGAGGAACCATACATTTTGACAGGTATCGTACATATGTACATATTTTTCAACACTTAATTTTCGTCAAAATGATTTGTATAAGCTATTCTTCATTTCGTTGTCCGAAAACAAAAGAATAAAGCGACTAGTAATAAGATATGAATGAACGTGTTTGTTAATATATTTATATATGTGTGTGTTCATATATATATAGTTTGACATTCGACTCTACTCGCGACACTGAATATATTATAAGTTAGAATCTTCGTTCAAGTTATTAATAAGATATCTTTTAGTCTCAAGTTGGTTCGGTTCGTTTTACACAAAATTCATACAATATACGCAATGAATAAACTAGAGTTGTGGCGTGCGTTATACCTTCCCGCAAATAACTAGCGAATCGACATGTACGTTCCTCGAACTAAACATCGCCAGATCTGACCGCGTTGACCGGGTCTGACCTATTGACTAAGGTTGACCTGTCTTGTTACGCCTTTAACTGACCCGAACGAGCCTCTTGACCTAACCATCAGACCTGACCAGAAACGAGCTAGCCAGACCTGACCCGAAAGATGTAACAACCGGCAAAAATAAGGTAATTCCGTACAAATTAATTAATATATGATTAACGTAATTAAATGCAATTATGTGTGATTTAATTATCAAGGCCTTAGGAGATAGCAATTTCCAAATAGTGCATAGGAATGCATACGTTTAATGGTAAAACATGATTGGATCATGTGCGAATAAGCTATCCGGTATGGACGTTGGCAATTACCCGGTAATAATTAAATAAACGAAAAGGATCCCGGACACCCAGGATATAAAATAAAGGGTATTTTCACAAAATATAATGAGTTTTGGAACTCCAAAACCATAAGTGAAAACGTCTTGTACAAATCTCCCGGTAACGAATAAAATGCGCGTACCGCACCCGATACGCGTATAACTCATAATTTCACCCGGCAAAGGCCTAAATAACCAATCAACGCTTAAATTAGACTATATTTAAGGGTTATAAAAGGTATTCTTAATGTCCGAATAAAGCGTGATTAAAACCCGAAAAATACCCGAACGACACCCGAACGACGGGGGATTAAACATAACAAATATTGGGTAAATATTTGAAGTTGTGGACCCCACTTAAACCCATCAAAGGGCCGGCCTAAATGGCCAAAAATTATATCCATGCAAGTGTTAATAATTACAATCTAAAGCCTAGGATAAAAGCATGCACTACATGAGACAAAAGGTGTAAGAAATACATAAGTACAAAAGCATGCCACACTTTTGTCTCCCCCTTGTACAATTTTCGGCCCATGGCCACAAAAATCCAAGACAAAAGCTAGCCATCATGGCCTAAGTGGGTGCATGTGCATGGGTGAAGATTTTATATAAAGATTATGAGAGATCATAAGGTTTAGCAAGATTTGCAAGCAATCTTCCCCATCCATACATACATACACGGCACATTACACACACACACATATCATATCTTTCAAAAATCCCAAGTACACAACTCAATCCTCCATAAGATTTCTTGAATCTTTGGAATGATTACATGTGATAAGGCTTTATAAACATGTGTTAGAGACTTGGAGCATCAAAGCAAAACTCTTCTTCTTCCTTCCTTCCTTGGCCGTGAGTTTTACCCCTCCCCCATACATCATTCTTTCAAGTTTTTACATCTCCAAATCACTCAAAACAATCCATCATCCAAACCCCTATTGTGTGTTTCAAGCTTGGAGCTTAACCATTAAGGAAGAACACGCTAAACCCCTCTCAAAATCAAAGGTTTTGTCTTCCCTAGCCTTGTGCTAGTAGTAAGCTTCTTAACCTTGTTTTTGATTATTATTATTCATGTATGTGTTCTTAGAAGCAAGTTGTACATGAAGGGTTTAAAAGGTGGTTTGAACATAATCTTTAATAGGTTTTACTTGTGTAAAATGGATGATTAAAGATATGTAAATAAATCATGGATTTGATGATGATAAAGTAATGATCTTGAAAATATATAAAGTTTACACTTAAACTAAGTAGGATGATGATTTGGTTAAGATTGTGGAAGGAACTTGAATATGTTAAAAAGTAACTTTAAATCATCTTATTATGATCATCTAAGGTATAATGTATGGTGGAATATGTTAGAAGATTAGGAATAAGGAAGATGAAAAATTAAAGTTAACTTACTTAGAAGGATGATATTTTGTTAAAATGGGCAAATACATAAAACACACATACAAGTAGTCTTACATATGGAATATAAGACTAATAAAAGTGTTTTGATACAAAAATAACTTACCAATAAAAAGTTGAATCTTCAAAGTCTACTATTTTGAGTGAAAAATGCTAACTTTGGAAGTTAGAATGGAAAAATGCAACATTTGAAAGTTAAGGGACTAATATTGTAACTTTGAAAGTTAGAGGACTAAAATGGATATTTTAGAAACTATTAGTCCAAAAATACAAGGATGGAAAGTTTGGTGTCAAAAGTGTAAGTAATAAATTTCTAAGGATGATTTTGGTAAATACTAGTAGATATACTTGGGTATTTTTGTATAAAAGTATATTTTTGAAAGTTATAAAAATATGGAATACATTAACATAAGGATATTTATAAAATAGAGATTTTATAAAAATATTAAACAAACTTGGGAAACTTGTACAAAAATGAATACTTTTATATAAATGGGAATATAAAAGTATTGGAAACATTTTTGTAGTTAAGTTAACAAGTTGGGTTAAAAATACATAAGTATTTCAAACCTTCCAAGTAACTTGTGTTAAGAGGAAGAAATATGGATAATATTTCTATAAAACACATGTTGGGAAAAACTTGGAAAAATTAACTATTCGAGTTAAGATATCGAACTAAGACGCGTTAACAAACCGTACACGGACAAAACATAAGAAAAATGCCATTTGCGGCAAGATAAGAAAATATATATTTTTGAGAAGTAAAATATATATACACGTCATGGGTGAAAAATGATAAACACTTTCCTAAGTGTTAAAAGAATTATTCGTGGGAGAAACACATGACATAAACAAATAAGACGTTAGACAAACGTATATACTTAACAAGAAAAATTACACATTTATATATATGTACGCTCGTCTCGGCAAAATTCTAGTATATCTACTTAATGGGAAAGTAGATATGTGGGAAGGAAAGCCACGACGAGAGACAAAGATATATATATGTGTATGCCGTGCCAACGAGATCCTAGTATATTTATTTGAATGGGAAAATAAATATACGGTATGGTGAGTTGAATCGGGTGTTAAGAATATACAATCGAACGACAAGATCTTAGTATATTTGTTTAAATGGGAAAACAAATGTGCGGCAAAGTGAGTCGGGTCGAGTGTTGTAATATATATTATATCGAGCGATGCGATCTTAAGTATAATTATTTAAATGGGAAAATAATTATATGTTAAGTGAAGTCGAGTCGATGATAATAAGATACAAGTTAAGAAAATATTAACAAGAGTAATATATAACTTGTAACACAAAGGGTAATGTAACGCCAACGAAACCTAGGATACGCGCTTAATTAAACGGAATTTGGAATAACTTGTGGTCGGGAGTTGGGTGTACAACTTTCCAAGGCACATGCACTATAGGAATAGTGACTTATACGCCTAGGACGTTTGTAGGTGCGAGACCATCTTTGCTATCCGCCTAGTAAGCCAGACAGAGTTTCAGGTGAGTTTCACGGCCCCATTTTAAACTATTTTTACGTTTTTCGGGGGAAAGATATGTTAGGGAAAATGTATGACGGATTTATTACTTGAGGTGTGACCGCCACTCAGGGTTGAGTCCTCGCCTCTATAATCATTTATTCAGGGAAATGAAACCGGAGGAATATTGAATAGTACTATTGGTGCCTGACAAGGCCCACCCCTAATCGATAGCGTCGATTATGCATTAGGTTATGCCTGGGGTGCATATATTCTGAACTAAAGTCGTGGGAAACCGAGTAACGACTTGGAGCGGGGCATATTTATTATATACGTCTTGGTTTGATTATAGTCTCAAGTAGATTTATAGGAATTTGCAACTCCTATATATTGTCATAACATGGTATTTCCCAAGTATTCAAGTTTTGGAAACTAAAAACCTGTGAACTCACCAATATATTTATATTGACGAAACTTTTAAACATATCTTTCAGGTAATTAGATGAAGGAGAACCGGGCAAGCTGGGTCGAGGAATCCTCCAATGCGGCGTCAAACGTTTTGCGGGGTTTCACCTTTATTTCCCAAGGCTTTGGGATATATTTGAGAAACCTCTAATTTGTCTTAGAAACAATTTACTTTTGTGTAATATTTGAACAAGATTTGACGTCATAATAAATGACCCATTTTCTTAAATTACTTGTGTTTAGCAATAACCTTGACTTTATGCTTTGAACCGTCGCGCCACGTGTTTCCGCCATTGTCGTGGTGTGACAGAAGGTGGTATCAGAGCCAAGGTTATAGCGAACTAGAGTATTTTCTTTAAAAACTAGACTATAACCGGATTTGGTTCAAAAAGATAAAGTTTTCAAAAAAAATATATACATAGTTGCTAAATACAAATAAAGTAATTTTTCAAGAAGCATTGGGCATGAGGAGATTCCGACCAAGCTAGCCAGGGGTATCGTTATGCATTAACGTAGTATTAGAGGTTAGAAAGGATACTGATAATGTACGCCTTAACTATCTAACTTAAATTAATTCATATATATACATGTACGGTTCTTTTGCCAGGATGTCGGACGCTGGTAGCATAGCGCCCAGTTACGATAGCAGCATTCAGATCATCCCCGCACCACCGCCTGAGCCAGTCGAGCTGGTTGTACTTGATGCGGAAGACGACGACGTGGAGATGAATGTCGCAGGAGGTTCAGATGACGATTCGGACGAGACGGATCCTAGCGAGGATCCTGACTGGGCACCCGCCTTGGTCGACGCGCCGCTACCTATTGTACCGGCCGCACCTTTAGCCCCACGCCCAATCCGAGCTATCAGGGACTTCCCTGAAGGCTGTGCCGGTCCGTCCCGGCTGATCCCAGCCCAGTCGGAGACAGTAGAGTCTCCGTTCGACAGACAGGCTCACGTTGAGCATGAGCCAGCACCTGTACCACACATCCACATTCCTCCAGGCATGAGACTCATGCCGATCTCCCGTGGGAGGAACGGGTGGATATCTGATGACTCGGACGACGAGTCCGTAGCCTCGGTTGAGCACATGCTGGTACCCGAGATCCCAGCTGTTCAGGAGGAGCCAGCGGCTCCAATGATAGAGGACGCACCTGCTGACCCCATAGCCCCACCAGCTGTAACGACCCTGGCTGACGTGGCCGGGCCGTCGGGTCGGGTGATCGGAGCTACGCAGCGGAATTCGGGTAATAACAGTCTTTAGTCTTTGTAGGATCCACGTCATCATATCTGTTGGATTACCTGAACACATGTCAAAAATAGTTTCTGTCAACATAAAGTTGGTGAGGTCGTGTATTTTATAAGTGAATGGCTAATTCGTTTATTGACAATTCTTTTATATAAACATTCTTTTATAAAGATTCTTTCATAAACATTCTTTCATAAACATTATTTTATAAACTCTTTTATAAACATTCTTTTATAAATTCTTTTATAAACATGCTTTACATTTATAATTCTGGAGGGGAATTCTATATAACCAACTCTATTATACATCCATTCAATCATCACCCGATTTTTCTATTATGTGCCATTCCTAATAATGGTACCACTCTGATTGTGATTTCCCGTCGGGTTTATTACGGGATGGGTCCTATACCTTGGACAATGGTTCTTGCCCTCTAGTCGGTGCAAGAAAGGAAATGGCGGATACCGTCCAGTACTGTCCTCGTTGTTTCTATATATCCCCGTTTCTATTATATTTCTTTATAAATTCTATTAATAATCGTTTATTGTAAAGCAATTCTGGTTTTAATAAATGACATGTATTCCCCCAAAAACACTTAATAAAACAGAAAAAGTGGGGAGTTCACGATACTCACCGATTTGCATTATAATCTTCAGCAAATCTTCTTATTACAATTATATGTTCTATATATATGGATACGTTTTACGCGTGGGACTTGTTAGATGGTAATACTTAGGATATATATCATATATATAATTTATATATATATAGAATCTGATATATATTAGATAGTCCTAAACTCGGGGTTTGGTCTTCCTAGGCAAAAAGAAATAAAGCTGGCCATTACAGCTTGGCACGCGAACCTAAAAGAACTCTAGACACTTCTAAACCCGAGTTTATTATATCGTTTTATATATCGAATCTTGTATATATAAACATATATATTTTATATATGTTTATTATTCTCTTATTATTATTATCAAGTCCGTACGTTATTCGTATTATATATATAATTCTTATAATCATAATAATCCTCGTCTAGTCCTTGGAACGGGTTCTATTCCGGGTGTTGACCGAGTCACTGAGTCGACTTGGTAACGACTCTATTTCCACGATATGGTTAATGGTACCTCGCAATCAACATGATTATATATTAATAACTTATCATATCGTAAGATTATTAACCAAATAACCAAATAGAGATATTCTTACCCAAATAATAACCGGACACTTTCCGGGTTACTATCGGAATACAATCGGAGGTTAACCGGAAAGTTATATCGAATCGGGTATCGGACCCGTTTTCCGTATTTGGTACCTATAACAATTAACATAACAACATGTTAATAATTATAATTAATGGTACTTGTTCATAACTAAAACATAATTACTTCACATAAGGAAAACCCGATCAGTTTAGGATAAACAAAAGGGCTTGCAAATGGTAATCATGAACCGCTCAACCAAAGGAAAGGTTCGGGTGACGGTTGTCGAGTTATAACCGGAATCAAGAGAGGGGTTCAGGATTTGGATAGTTATAGGGGTGACAGTCATCGTAACTTGGTGACTGTCTGGCTCGTTAAATCCAGAACAGAAAGATGAACAGGCATCGGGTTCTCTGTTTGTATCGAAGCATAAAGAGGGTTCGATTCGCTGCTTAATACCCCCGATGGCAGTCACCATAATCCGGTGACTGCCCGATCACAAAGACAAGGAAAGAATAGGGTCTATCAAGATCTGATTATAACAGAGGTTACCGGTGATTATCGCCTGGAAACAAAGAGGAAGGGTTAAAATACTTACCGGAGAAGAAGGGTTATCCGGTCACCGGGGATGGTGACCGGTTATTGCTGCTGATCTTACCCACCCCCGTAGGTGGTTTCGTGATACATACTGGGACGGAAGAAGGAGGAGGCGTTGCCGGAGATGGAGGCGGCGGACGCCAGCCATAATCTCCGGTGGCTGCTTCTTGATGATACACACACACAGTGTGTGTTTAGATGATACAGAGAGAGAGATGCGAGAGTTAGGAGAGAGATGGTTTATATAGATAAATAAAATAAAGGGTATTTGGCCACAGGGATAATTACTGGTACTCGGGGTGTTTGGCAACGAGTATAAAAACTTAAATAAAAATACTTGGCGTCGTTTTAATTAGCAGGAAAAGAGCGTTTAACCGGGATAATAATAATCCAATAATTATTATTTTTATATCCGGTTGAAACGGTTAGCCGCGAGATTCGAACTTGACTATTTTATTCCATAAACGGGTGGTTGGGTCCGACCCGACCCGTTTAGAAGATCCGTAACACATCGGGGTGTTACAATTCTCCCCCCCTTAGGAAATTTCGTCCCCGAAATTTGAGTGATCTTGTCCTTTACATCCTTAATCTATAAAGATGTTACAATTAGAACTAAGATACTTATCCATGAAACAGGATCAATTTTCATGGGTTGTGGTTACTCGATTTATATCAATCCAAAATTATAACTTATTAGAAACGTCAATCCGTAAGACTACGTCTTGATCAGGTTTCTAATTATGTTTTAACCTTTCTTGCTATAGTCATATTAATGCAGATATTGAAATTATCTGTGTTTTCCTGGTATGACTATTAAAGGTTCTAGATATAGATTGATATTTTTTATATAAAGACTTTGAGATTCTAATCGTTTTTCTTCTGAAAGATTTATAAACTTTCAGTAAATATTTCTAGAGTCTCAAATCGATACAATATTCCTCTCATTTAATATTCGGTTTCAATTACAATGATGGATTCTATTTAGTTCTCAGGAGATAGATACGGAAGTCCCATCATTATAATGACTTGAATAGGATCCGAGCTACTACCTCCCTTATTCGAACGTTAGAATTTTATCATCACTGTAATTCCGATTTTTAAAGTGTAGGAATATTTTCTGGGTATTCTCAGATTATTAAACGTATCTTTTCCGATTTTTAAAGGTACCGGAAAAGACTAATTCACAGATGATTAAGATTTCTCTTAAATCATCTATAATAATCTTTCTGACTATTTCATTGATGATTAACTGCATTGTATTTAATACATATTATTTGACTTTTCTCATTATATTATCGTGAAAGAGGTCTTTCACAATTCTACAGTCAATATATGTAACTTTATCTTTATAATCTCGGAATCTACTGGTAACAGTCGTTGTTACGATTCTTTGATTTAAGATTCTTATAGCAATGCCTCAATTGTTCTTTCTCAAAAACATGATTATCATTCGGGATTTCTATACTTATTGTATTAACTATTTCTATAAAATTCTTTCTTATTTCTAATTCGGAATTCGTTGACACTCTCGTTAAAATATTCTATATTTTCTTCTTATATAAAAATATTCTTTTATAAATTCTAGTCGTTCTTCTTACGACTTATATTCCTTTCTATTAATTTCTTTCTATATATATATTTATTTCTGTTGGCATATCGGATGCCTTCTGATAATATTTGGCATTTCGCTTGCCTTTTCGTGTTATCTGACATTTCCAATGCCTTATCTATTCTTATCCAGACATATCGGATGTCTGTTCATATCATAATTCTTTTATCTCCAAGCGAATACTGATAATCATTTATAGTAGACACTATAAATATATCATTTCTATAATATATATGTGCTTGGAATGATTCTTTCTTATTCGATTAAATTCTATATTATTCGTGTCTGGAAAACACGTTCCGATTGACTTATATATAGGCAATATATCATATCTTCTTAATTCCCTTTATCATAAGCAAAGCTTATTTCATCGGAATATTCATATAAATGATTCTTGCCAAAACAGTGATATCACAAATTATTTCTCACGACCTTTAACTCGGGACAGGAAATTCGTCATTCCTTGGTCGGAGAGTTTCACTGGAAAAATGAGCATAATTCTATTCATTTTTCGTTTTCATGTCGATCACACCTTGCGAATCTCTACGTGATTCCGCTTGGTATTATTTCTTGACATATTTGATAATTTGGTGGATTCTACCGTTCCGGTTTCTGAATCCATATAAATTCATATTCGTTATATTTTAAGGATTTAACAAATCTTTCGTCGCCTCTTATTTATAAATTTCGACTTGGTAACACTTAACCGTTTTACCAATTTGATTGTACAACAACTCACGCGAGTTTTTATACGGAAGTGACGGAAAAGATTCTTTCATAGTGTCAAATATTCTCGCAAAGAATTCCTGTGACTTGGCGGCAAATGTCCGGATATACCTTCTGTAAGGGTCCAGATATCATTTGTCCCGGAAATTGCACAGGGAATATACACTATTTTTGGTTGGCAATCAAAATCAATAAACTGATTCATAGAATTTAACCAATCGATGGTTTATATTCTGCAAATATATTCATAATCGTATTCCGCGAAGGAATTTCAACTAGATTGCCAATGATTTAGTCGTATTTTTCAAATACGATACGCTGATAATTCAGATTTATATTTCTTCTTATCATTTATTTTCTTATTATTTCTCTTAATATGTTTGTGACCTTAACATACTGTGATCTCGATAAATTCTTACTCGAATGTTCCTGTGCCTGTGGTGTTCATAATTATGTCGCGATCATAATTACTATTCCACCTCACCTAACATTCCAGTATTCGTTTATTTTAATCACAATAGGTATGTGTCTCTCACATATTATTCTGATATTCTGTTCTTTATTTTCTCTTAAATTATATATTCTGGAAAGAAACATATTGATATAAGTCTAACGAAGTAGACTGTCAATCGTTCAAGAACTGGGTCGTGTCATAAGATATTTAATATAACAATCCGATCTTCTTAATATCCTTGACTTATTCAAGTCGTCGGATTAAGATGGTAGTTATATTTCCGTATAATCGATCGAATAGGAATTCGATTTCTTTAGAGTTCAAGTAATTTCGTCGTATGAATTCGGGATAATGATATTTCCGTTCGAAATATTATTTAACTTCGGGAAGAATTGATTTAAATTATGAACCATAATATATAATACTTATCGTCCATATCGAAATAAAATATCAACGAAATTATATAATCGAGTATAATTATAAAATTGTGTCGAAAATACTTTTTAACTTATATACGGATATAAATTCAATTAAAGATTTTCACAAAAAGGACACCAAAGGTGGAGTTTAATACGATTTGGTAAAATAATACGGTCGTGGTTCTTTTGTATAAAAACTTTTAGAAATAACTTATAATAACAATATCGATTCGAGTTTCGTAATAATATTCGTTTTCAAAAATGATACGATTACCAAGTAAAATGGGTTCGAGCAAAATAATATAGCCGTGGGTTTTTAGATAAAATCTTTAGGAAAAATTTATAATAATAATAATACTGGTTTGGGTTTCGTAATGATATTTCTTTTCTTGAAAATAATAACTATTTAGAAAGAGTCACGGTAAAAATTTTTCATAATGTCGGAATTCTTTAAAATTTTAATAAACACATTTCTTATTTTAGATGGATAAAATAAATAGATTCCTCAAAATATTGTGATCAAAATTTTGAAATTAAACGGATAAACTTGGATAAACCTGAGATAGATTCTGGGGTTTGTCAAAAATTATCGCTACTTAAATAAAAATAAGTTATGATATTAACGGATTTTTCTTAATTTTATAAATTAACTAAATCGTTTATTTAAAATTTTAAACGGAGGGATATTTATATATATTTTTACTAAAATACGCGATTCTATATACGATACAAATGATTAAGTATAAAATTAATAAATTTCATAATTATACCAAAAAGATTTAAAATATTTTAAATAATCGTGGAATATATTGGATCTTTATTTTAAATATTCGAAAGAAAATTCTTTTAAAAACACGATATTTATATATCTCTAATATTTCGAATTTTATAGAAATTTCGGAAATTACGGGGTAAAAATAATATTTCTGGAAACTCGAGCATAGGAATGTTCAAGTTGTAGTATAATAATTATGTTCTGTTTATCGTAATAACTGTGAGGTTAACGTTCTAAATGATTACTGAGACTGGAATAATTCAATAAACTTATACGAAGTTTTCTTGAATTAAGATGAATAGTTTATGTTTTATATTCTATATATTTTTCTATATACACATATATATACTTTTTATAACTTCGTCATTTTTATATCGAGATTCATTTTCTGATTTCTATTAATTTATCTGGTTTCTGTTCTGTACATATATTCTCATTTCTTATAGCCTTAATATCCTGTAAGATTTCCCAGAAATTAAATGTGCATATAAATTCACAACTGTGTACAGAATTGTCAATTTATCCCACATAATCGTTCTAGTAATATCCTGTGGTGGATTCATTCTGATTTCTAATATACTGTTATGGTTCTCACCAACTTTATAATAATTGACATTTAGGTACCCAAAAGTTTAATAACCTGATATTTTCTTTACTAATCCTAACATCCTAAATATTTCTCTAAGCGACATTTCTTTTTAGAAAAATATTCTGGTAGATCCCGAATGACTAAAGACTTCAAAACTGTTATTAGCGCGGCTCTGATACCACCTGTAACGACCCTGGCTGACGTGGCCGGGCCGTCGGGTCGGGTGATCGGAGCTACGCAGCGGAATTCGGGTAATAACAGTCTTTAGTCTTTGTAGGATCCACGTCATCATATCTGTTGGATTACCTGAACACATGTCAAAAATAGTTTCTGTCAACATAAAGTTGGTGAGGTCGTGTATTTTATAAGTGAATGGCTAATTCGTTTATTGACAATTCTTTTATATAAACATTCTTTTATAAAGATTCTTTCATAAACATTCTTTCATAAACATTATTTTATAAACTCTTTTATAAACATTCTTTTATAAATTCTTTTATAAACATGCTTTACATTTATAATTCTGGAGGGGAATTCTATATAACCAACTCTATTATACATCCATTCAATCATCACCCGATTTTTCTATTATGTGCCATTCCTAATAATGGTACCACTCTGATTGTGATTTCCCGTCGGGTTTATTACGGGATGGGTCCTATACCTTGGACAATGGTTCTTGCCCTCTAGTCGGTGCAAGAAAGGAAATGGCGGATACCGTCCAGTACTGTCCTCGTTGTTTCTATATATCCCCGTTTCTATTATATTTCTTTATAAATTCTATTAATAATCGTTTATTGTAAAGCAATTCTGGTTTTAATAAATGACATGTATTCCCCCAAAAACACTTAATAAAACAGAAAAAGTGGGGAGTTCACGATACTCACCGATTTGCATTATAATCTTCAGCAAATCTTCTTATTACAATTATATGTTCTATATATATGGATACGTTTTACGCGTGGGACTTGTTAGATGGTAATACTTAGGATATATATCATATATATAATTTATATATATATAGAATCTGATATATATTAGATAGTCCTAAACTCGGGGTTTGGTCTTCCTAGGCAAAAAGAAATAAAGCTGGCCATTACAGCTTGGCACGCGAACCTAAAAGAACTCTAGACACTTCTAAACCCGAGTTTATTATATCGTTTTATATATCGAATCTTGTATATATAAACATATATATTTTATATATGTTTATTATTCTCTTATTATTATTATCAAGTCCGTACGTTATTCGTATTATATATATAATTCTTATAATCATAATAATCCTCGTCTAGTCCTTGGAACGGGTTCTATTCCGGGTGTTGACCGAGTCACTGAGTCGACTTGGTAACGACTCTATTTCCACGATATGGTTAATGGTACCTCGCAATCAACATGATTATATATTAATAACTTATCATATCGTAAGATTATTAACCAAATAACCAAATAGAGATATTCTTACCCAAATAATAACCGGACACTTTCCGGGTTACTATCGGAATACAATCGGAGGTTAACCGGAAAGTTATATCGAATCGGGTATCGGACCCGTTTTCCGTATTTGGTACCTATAACAATTAACATAACAACATGTTAATAATTATAATTAATGGTACTTGTTCATAACTAAAACATAATTACTTCACATAAGGAAAACCCGATCAGTTTAGGATAAACAAAAGGGCTTGCAAATGGTAATCATGAACCGCTCAACCAAAGGAAAGGTTCGGGTGACGGTTGTCGAGTTATAACCGGAATCAAGAGAGGGGTTCAGGATTTGGATAGTTATAGGGGTGACAGTCATCGTAACTTGGTGACTGTCTGGCTCGTTAAATCCAGAACAGAAAGATGAACAGGCATCGGGTTCTCTGTTTGTATCGAAGCATAAAGAGGGTTCGATTCGCTGCTTAATACCCCCGATGGCAGTCACCATAATCCGGTGACTGCCCGATCACAAAGACAAGGAAAGAATAGGGTCTATCAAGATCTGATTATAACAGAGGTTACCGGTGATTATCGCCTGGAAACAAAGAGGAAGGGTTAAAATACTTACCGGAGAAGAAGGGTTATCCGGTCACCGGGGATGGTGACCGGTTATTGCTGCTGATCTTACCCACCCCCGTAGGTGGTTTCGTGATACATACTGGGACGGAAGAAGGAGGAGGCGTTGCCGGAGATGGAGGCGGCGGACGCCAGCCATAATCTCCGGTGGCTGCTTCTTGATGATACACACACACAGTGTGTGTTTAGATGATACAGAGAGAGAGATGCGAGAGTTAGGAGAGAGATGGTTTATATAGATAAATAAAATAAAGGGTATTTGGCCACAGGGATAATTACTGGTACTCGGGGTGTTTGGCAACGAGTATAAAAACTTAAATAAAAATACTTGGCGTCGTTTTAATTAGCAGGAAAAGAGCGTTTAACCGGGATAATAATAATCCAATAATTATTATTTTTATATCCGGTTGAAACGGTTAGCCGCGAGATTCGAACTTGACTATTTTATTCCATAAACGGGTGGTTGGGTCCGACCCGACCCGTTTAGAAGATCCGTAACACATCGGGGTGTTACACCAGCACCACTTGAGCCCGCACCTCAGGAGGGGCCAGCCTTAGCAGCACATGTACTTGAGGGTAGCCCCGCCGATAGCTCTGAGCTACGCAGGGCAGGTATGGCAGCCTTTGCCACCGCGAGCCCTCCCACCCCCACTGTCGTGGTATCCACCCCAGAGTGGGCTACTGTTTCGGAGCCTCTAGTAGCCCCACTAGCCGAGCCTGTACCACCACCCCCAGTAGCCATGACGTTACCGACCCCCACCCTTCCCAGCATGACACCTGCACCGTATCCTCTAGGTGCAGGGGACCCTTACATGATGCCACCCCACTTTACCCTCAGACCACCAGGCTTTACCCCATTACTTCCACACATACCGATACCAGCCCCCTTTGGGCCATTTCCATCAGCACACCCAGATATACCCGGACCATCCCAGCCACCTAGGATGACACCCTTGTCTGGACCAGCATGGTTCACTGCCATCACCTTAGAGCGAGATTTCCAGACTCTCGCTGACACGGTGTAGCGCACCGTGGCACAGGTAGAGCAGCAGACCCGTCTGATGTGGACGAGGATGATTGATGCACGGGATGCTTTGGCGCACTATGCGGAGGAGTTGCTGAGCATGGACGCTCAGTGTGGTATTACAGGGGATGCGCATTTTGCGCATCGACAGTTCTTATACGAGCGTATCATGACGATCAGCATGACGATCAGTATGCATGCGCCACAGTACCAGTATCCGCCACCACCGCCACAGTGAGGATGTATCAGGGATGCACGGAAGAATCACCAGCTTATGTACATAGTAGCAGCAGTATGGTAGTATAGCACGGGTTGTGACACTCGTCTGCATTTTGCCTAGCCGTATGGGTACGACGGCACATGATATGATGTTTTATTTATTTCAAAAACAATGTATTGTATGAGAAATGTATTCTCCATTTTGATATTATGAACAAGCATTGTACTAGCACTATTGAAATTAATGAAAAATCTTATTATTATGGTGAAATATGTTGTTGTCTATGATTATTATTGCTTACTCCATATGTTGTGGTTTGTGTATTTGTGTGGTGATGTTGTGTTGATTACTAGTTATTATTATTTTTTTTTGTATGATGTGTTGGTATGTTGTGTGATGACTTGGTGTTGATTATTGTGTTCATATTCTGGTTTGTTATTTATGCTTTATATTGTATAAATGTTTGCCAAAATTAACCTTTGATAATTATTATTGAAGAAAATGGCACCAGCCACCAGAAGCAACAGCGGTGCAGACGGACTGCCCGCAACACCAGCCGAACTTGAGACCATGATTTCGGAGCGCATAGCCCGCGCGATCGCGGAGCACGAAGCTGCTCGCTCCGAACGGTCACGTGACTTGACTGGGAGTGACCGCCGAGAAACCTCCCCCAATGGTAAGAAGGTTTAAAAATAATTGATAAAGCGATGGGAGAATATCCTAAAAACTCCTATCCCATAATAACATACAACTTTATTAATGCAGAAACGGCCTCGCGAGAGCGTGGCTGCACATTCAAAGCCTTCTTGGACTGCAAGCCGATCAATTTCAACGGCACAGAAGGATCAGTCGGTCTGGTCAAGTGGTTTGAAAAGACCGAAGCAGTCATCCGTATCAGTGGGTGTACCCCACGTCAGTCAGTCATGTATTCCACCAACTTGTTCTTGGACCAAGCACTGACATGGTGGAATGGACAAGTACAGTCATTGGGTGATGACACTGCTTACTCCCTGTCATGGACAGAACTGAAGGAACTCATGATTGCTGAGTACCGTCCGGCGAGCGAGGTACAGAAATTGGAAAGTGAATTCTGGAACCTCACTATGATGGGAGCGGACGTTACTGGTTACACGTCTCGATTCCATGACCTTGCCAGACTAGTGCCACGATTGGTCACCCCTGAAAATAACAAGATTGAGCGTTATTTGTTCGGCTTAGCACCGCAAATACGCAGCATGGTCACTGCTTCTAAACCTACGACCATGCGCGCAGCCATTGATCTTGCGCTTAGCCTCACCGAAGATGCGATTCGCATGGGCACACTGATCCGACAAGTTTCGGGATTAAAAATTTCTGAGGCAAGCAGTATAGAAGCCAAGAATCAGGGGTCAAACTCAGCTGTTGTGTCGAACGACCAGGGTAACAAGCCAAGGTTTGGGAAAAGGAAACGGGATGAAGGGAAAAGGGACAGAGCGTCGGGTAGCTCAAACAAGAAGGGAAGAGGATATGTTGCCACGGGACGTGGTAATGGTAACAAACAGGGTAATCAGGGGAGAAACAATGGGTTGACATGTGGAAAGTGCCACCGCACAGGGCACAAGACTGAAGAATGCCGTTCTGGAGCACAAAAAAATGGAGGGGCTAGACCATGCTTCGCATGCGGGTCGCTAGATCATTGGAAAAAGGATTGCCCCAAGATCAACAACCAGGCCCGCGGGCGGGCATTTGTGATTGGAGCCGGTGATGCACGACAAGACCCCAACGTGGTCACTGGTACGTGTCCTCTTAATGGTCATTATGCCTCTGTATTATTTGAAACCGGTGCTGACTTTAGCTTCGTATCCATTGAGTTTAAAAGGCTACTTGGACTAAAAACTAGCAAACTAGATACACCCTACTCTATAGAACTGGCTAATGGTAAAACTATTGAAACGAGAGAGGTAGCAAAAGATTGTAAATTAGAACTCTGTGGGCACGAGTTTGGGATTGATCTCTTGCCGGTCGTATTGGGAAGTTTCGATATCGTTGTCGGCATGGACTGGTTGTCCGCGCATCATGCCGTGGTGATTTGCAACGATAAAGTTATTCATGTCCCCCTCGCAAGCGGTGAAACTCTCTCAATTCAAGGGGAAAGGCACGGAACGCCGCTAAGAATTATTTCAAGCATGAAGGCTCGTAAGTGTCTAAGAAAATGGCTTGTCGCATTCTTGGCACACGTAGTGGACAAGAAAGCCGACGAGCGAAAGTTGGAAGACATTCCAGTAGCTAGAGATTTTCCGGACGTATTTCCAGAAGATTTGCCGGGGTTGCCGCCACCTCGACAAGTCGAGTTCCGCATCGACCTCGTTCCCGGAGCTGCTCCTGTGGCACGATCGCCATACCGCCTAGCTCCATCAGAGATGCAAGAACTGTCCAGCCAGCTACAAGAATTGTTGGATAAAGGTTTTATAAGACCGAGTTTCTCACCTTGGGGAGCTCCCGTCTTATTCGTAAAGAAGAAGGATGGCACATTTCGCATGTGCATCGACTATCGAGAGCTGAACAAGCTAACCATCAAGAATCGCTATCCTCTCCCCAGGATCGACGATTTATTTGATCAGCTCCAAGGTTCCAGCTATTACTCCAAGATCGATTTGAGGTCTGGCTATCACCAGTTGCGTATACAAGAAGAAGATGTACCAAAAACGGCCTTCAGAACCCGGTATGGACACTATGAGTTTTTGGTAATGCCGTTTGGCTTAACCAACGCACCAGCGGTTTTCATGGACCTAATGAACCGCGTGTGCAAGCCATACCTGGATAAATTCGTCATAGTCTTCATTGACGATATTTTGATCTATTCACGCACCAAAGAAGACCACGAGAATCACCTTCGGTTAATTCTTGAGGTATTACGCAAAGAGAAGCTCTACGCTAAATTCTCTAAGTGTGACTTTTGGATTCGGGAAGTTCACTTTTTAGGCCACGTGGTAAACGAGAAGGGCATACACGTCGATCCCGCCAAGATCGAGGCAATTAAAAATTGGGAAGCCCCTCGAACTCCTACCGAAGTACGACAATTTCTAGGCCTTGCGGGTTATTACAGAAGGTTCATCGAGAACTTTTCAAAGATAGCACAAGCTTTAACCATGCTAACCCAAAAGGATAAGAAATTCGAGTGGACGGAAAAGCAAGAGGCAGCATTCCAATTGTTAAAAGACAAGTTATGTGGCGCTCTGATACTATCACTCCCCGATGGTACGGAAGATTTTGTAGTTTACTGTGATGCCTCACATCAAGGTTTGGGTTGCGTATTGATGCAGCGAGAAAAAGTAATAGCATATGCTTCCAGGCAACTGAAAATCCATGAGAAGAACTACACTACACACGATTTGGAATTAGGTGCAGTGGTGTTCGCTCTCAAGATATGGAGGCACTATTTGTACGGAACCAAGTGCACAATTTTCACTGATCATAAGAGTTTGCAACACATCTTTGATCAGAAGGATTTAAACATGCGACAACGGCGATGGGTTGAATTATTAAACGATTACGATTGTGAAATTAAGTACCATCCCGGTAAGGCGAACGTCGTAGCCGACGCCTTGAGTCGCAAGGAACGGGTTAAACCATTGCGTGTTCGAGCTTTGGGTCTGACTATCCACACGAATCTGACTGAACGAATTCGTGAAGCTCAAGTTAACGCCCTTAAACCCGAGAATGTCAAAGGTGAAAGATTACGAAAGATGGTTGATTCGCTAGAACCAAAGGCAGACCAGACTCTGTATTTTATGAATAGAATTTGGGTTCCAGTGTACGGAGGATTGCGTGAGCTAGTGTTGGCCGAAGCTCACAGTTCTAGGTATTCGGTTCACCCGGGTGCAGACAAGATGTTCCACGATTTGAAGGAACTTTATTGGTGGCCGAATTTCAAAAGGGATATAGCAGCCTATGTTGCGCGATGTTTGACTTGCGCAAAGGTCAAGGCTGAGCACCAGAAACCTTCCGGTTTGCTCCAGCAACCGGAAATACCGGAATGGAAATGGGAACGAATTACCATGGATTTCATCACCAAGTTACCCAAGACGACAAGCGGCCATGACATGATCTGGGTAATCGTAGATCGATTGACAAAATCTGCACACTTCCTTCCGATTCGCGAAACGGACAGGTTGGAGAAACTAACCCGTTTATACATAAAGGAAGTGGTATCTAAACACGGTGTACCTGTTTCTATCATCTCCGATCGGGATAGTCGTTTCACTTCCAGATTTTGGGAAAGTTTAAATGAAGCCCTCGGTACTCGCCTCGACATGAGCACCGCATATCACCCCCAAACGGATGGTCAAAGTGAACGAACCATCCAGACCTTGGAGGATATGTTACGGGCATGCGCGATTGATTTCGGAGGTAATTGGGATACGCACTTGCCATTGGTAGAATTTTCTTACAACAACAGTTATCATACGAGCATTTAAGCCGCACCGTTTGAAGCTCTATATGGACGTAAGTGTCGTTCACCGTTATGTTGGGCGGAAGTTGGAGAAAAACAACTCACCGGGCCCGAAATTGTTCAAGAGACCACGGACAAGGTCTTTTTGATAAAGGAACGCCTCAAAGCGGCCCGTGACCGCCAGAAAAGCTATGCTGATATGAGGCGAAAGCCTTTAGAGTTTCAAGTCGGAGACAGGGTCCTACTAAAAGTGTCACCTTGGAAAGGTGTCGCGCGCTTTGGAAAGCGCGAAAAGCTGAACCCACGATATATTAGACCATTCGAAGTCTTGTCCAGGGTAGGCACAGTGGCATACAAGCTCAAGTTGCCTCAAGAGCTTAGTGGAATACACGACACGTTTCACGTGTCAAATTTGAAAAAGTGCCTATCCGACGAAACTCTCATCATTCCAGCCGACGAAATCCAGATTGACGACAAGTTACATTTTGTTGAAGAACCAATCGAGGTAACCGATTGGAAGGTCCAAAAACTTAGGCGCAGCAAGATCAGATTGGTCAAAGTGCGCTGGAATGCCAAGCGTGGACCGGAGTTCACGTGGGAAAGGCTGGACCGGATGAAGCAAAAATACCCCGCCCTATTCGAGAAGACACCTGTACCGGAGAACTCGAAGTGAATTCCGGGACGGAATTCTCTTAACGGGGGGAGAATGTAACAACCGGCAAAAATAAGGTAATTCCGTACAAATTAATTAATATATGATTAACGTAATTAAATGCAATTATGTGTGATTTAATTATCAAGGCCTTAGGAGATAGCAATTTCCAAATAGTGCATAGGAATGCATACGTTTAATGGTAAAACATGATTGGATCATGTGCGAATAAGCTATCCGGTATGGACGTTGGCAATTACCCGGTAATAATTAAATAAACGAAAAGGATCCCGGACACCCAGGATATAAAATAAAGGGTATTTTCACAAAATATAATGAGTTTTGGAACTCCAAAACCATAAGTGAAAACGTCTTGTACAAATCTCCCGGTAACGAATAAAATGCGCGTACCGCACCCGATACGCGTATAACTCATAATTTCACCCGGCAAAGGCCTAAATAACCAATCAACGCTTAAATTAGACTATATTTAAGGGTTATTAAAGGTATTCTTAATGTCCGAATAACGCGTGATTAAAACCCGAAAAATACCCGAACGACGGGGGATTAAACATAACAAATATTGGGTAAATATTTGAAGTTGTGGACCCCACTTAAACCCATCAAAGGGCCGGCCTAAATGGCCAAAAATTATATCCATGCAAGTGTTAATAATTACAATCTAAAGCCTAGGATAAAAGCATGCACTACATGAGACAAAAGGTGTAAGAAATACATAAGTACAAAAGCATGCCACACTTTTGTCTCCCCTTTGTACAATTTTCGGCCCATGGCCACAAAAATCCAAGACAAAAGCTAGCCATCATGGCCTAAGTGGGTGCATGTGCATGGGTGAAGATTTTATATAAAGATTATGAGAGATCATAAGGTTTAGCAAGATTTGCAAGCAATCTTCCCCATCCATACATACATACACGGCACATTACACACACACACATATCATATCTTTCAAAAATCCCAAGTACACAACTCAATCCTCCATAAGATTTCTTGAATCTTTGGAATGATTACATGTGATAAGGCTTTATAAACATGTGTTAGAGACTTGGAGCATCAAAGCAAAACTCTTCTTCTTCCTTCCTTCCTTGGCCGTGAGTTTTACCCCTCCCCCATACATCATTCTTTCAAGTTTTTACATCTCCAAATCACTCAAAACAATCCATCATCCAAACCCCTATTGTGTGTTTCAAGCTTGGAGCTTAACCATTAAGGAAGAACACACTAAACCCCTCTCAAAATCAAAGGTTTTGTCTTCCCTAGCCTTGTGCTAGTAGTAAGCTTCTTAACCTTGTTTTTGATTATTATTATTCATGTATGTGTTCTTAGAAGCAAGTTGTACATGAAGGGTTTAAAAGGTGGTTTGAACATAATCTTTAATAGGTTTTACTTGTGTAAAATGGATGATTAAAGATATGTAAATAAATCATGGATTTGATGATGATAAAGTAATGATCTTGAAAATATATAAAGTTTACACTTAAACTAAGTAGGATGATGATTTGGTTAAGATTGTGGAAGGAACTTGAATATGTTAAAAAGTAACTTTAAATCATCTTATTATGATCATCTAAGGTATAATGTATGGTGGAATATGTTAGAAGATTAGGAATAAGGAAGATGAAAAATTAAAGTTAACTTACTTAGAAGGATGATATTTTGTTAAAATGGGCAAATACATAAAACACACATACAAGTAGTCTTACATATGGAATATAAGACTAATAAAAGTGTTTTGATACAAAAATAACTTACCAATAAAAAGTTGAATCTTCAAAGTCTACTATTTTGAGTGAAAAATGCTAACTTTGGAAGTTAGAATGGAAAAATGCAACATTTGAAAGTTAAGGGACTAATATTGTAACTTTGAAAGTTAGAGGACTAAAATGGATATTTTAGAAACTATTAGTCCAAAAATACAAGGATGGAAAGTTTGGTGTCAAAAGTGTAAGTAATAAATTTCTAAGGATGATTTTGGTAAATACTAGTAGATATACTTGGGTATTTTTGTATAAAAGTATATTTTTGAAAGTTATAAAAATATGGAATACATTAACATAAGGATATTTATAAAATAGAGATTTTATAAAAATATTAAACAAACTTGGGAAACTTGTACAAAAATGAATACTTTTATATAAATGGGAATATAAAAGTATTGGAAACATTTTTGTAGTTAAGTTAACAAGTTGGGTTAAAAATACATAAGTATTTCAAACCTTCCAAGTAACTTGTGTTAAGAGGAAGAAATATGGATAATATTTCTATAAAACACATGTTGGGAAAAACTTGGAAAAATTAACTATTCGAGTTAAGATATCGAACTAAGACGCGTTAACAAACCGTACACGGACAAAACATAAGAAAAATGCCATTTACGGCAAGATAAGAAAATATATATTTTTGAGAAGTAAAATATATATATATACGTCATGGGTGAAAAATGATAAACACTTTCCTAAGTGTTAAAAGAATTATTCGTGGGAGAAACACATGACATAAACAAATAAGACGTTAGACAAACGTATATACTTAACAAGAAAAATTACACATTTATATATATGTACGCTCGTCTCGGCAAAATTCTAGTATATCTACTTAATGGGAAAGTAGATATGTGGGAAGGAAAGCCACGACGAGAAGACAAAGATATATATATGTGTATGCCGTGCCAACGAGATCCTAGTATATTTATTTGAATGGGAAAATAAATATACGGTATGGTGAGTTGAATCGGGTGTTAAGAATATACAATCGAACGACAAGATCTTAGTATATTTGTTTAAATGGGAAAACAAATGTGCGGCAAAGTGAGTCGGGTCGAGTGTTGTAATATATATTATATCGAGCGATGCGATCTTAAGTATAATTATTTAAATGGGAAAATAATTATATGTTAAGTGAAGTCGAGTCGATGATAATAAGATACAAGTTAAGAAAATATTAACAAGAGTAATATATAACTTGTAACACAAAGGGTAATGTAACGCCAACGAAACCTAGGATGCGCGCTTAATTAAACGGAATTTGGAATAACTTGTGGTCGGGAGTTGGGTGTACAACTTGCCAAGGCACATGCACTATAGGAATAGTGACTTATACGCCTAGGACGTTTGTAGGTGCGAGACCATCTTTGCTATCCGCCTAGTAAGCCAGACAGAGTTTCAGGTGAGTTTCACGGCCCCATTTTAAACTATTTTTACGTTTTTCGGGGGAAAGATATGTTAGGGAAAATGTATGACGGATTTATTACTTGAGGTGTGACCGCCACTCGGGGTTGAGTCCTCGCCTCTATAATCATTTATTCAGGGAAATGAAACCGGAGGAATATTGAATAGTACTATTGGTGCCTGACAAGGCCCACCCCTAATCGATAGCGTCGATTATGCATTAGGTTATGCCTGGGGTGCATATATTCTGAACTAAAGTCGTGGGAAACCGAGTAACAACTTGGAGCGGGGCATATTTATTATATACGTCTTGGTTTGATTATAGTCTCAAGTAGATTTATAGGAATTTGCAACTCCTATATATTGTCATAACATGGTATTTCCCAAGTATTCAAGTTTTGGAAACTAAAAACCTGTGAACTCACCAATATATTTATATTGACGAAACTTTTAAACATATCTTTCAGGTAATTAGATGAAGGAGAACCGGGCAAGCTGGGTCGAGGAATCCTCCAATGCGGCGTCAAACGTTTTGCGGGGTTTCACCTTTATTTCCCAAGGCTTTGGGATATATTTGAGAAACCTCTAATTTGTCTTAGAAACAATTTACTTTTGTGTAATATTTGAACAAGATTTGACGTCATAATAAATGACCCATTTTCTTAAATTACTTGTGTTTAGCAATAACCTTGACTTTATGCTTTGAACCGTCGCGCCACGTGTTTCCGCCATTGTCGTGGTGTGACAAAAGAGAAAGAACAAGCTGTGAGATATTGTTGCTGCTTGTTTATTTGCGGCCAGTCACCACCGTGACACCCTAGATCCAGACGTCGGAATACCTCTACAACCTCCGAAGCAACTCCTGGACCTGAAAACCGGACCACCACTCCGACCATTCACCCGACCTGTAGCAGCAACACTACACCCAGGAACCACCCCAACCACGAACAAGAAAACCCGATTGAATAATAAGAGGCGTCTCCGGGTTAGGGGTAGATTGTCGGGTTGTGACCTGTGTTGTTGCCGCTGCTGTGTTGTTGGGTGTTATCGGCGGTGGCGTCGCCGCGTGACAGAGGCCGGAGGGAAGAGGGCAGGGAGTAGAAGGAGAAGAGAGTAAGGGTGGTGGTTGTCTGTGTGGCGGTGCTTAGTGACTCGGGTGTTAGTGTGAAGGAGGAGAGCAGGGAGATGAATAAAGGGGTTTATTGATGGTGGAATGTGGTGGTCGGCGGCGGATTTTGAGGGTTGTGGGTGGTGGTTCGGGTGGTTACTGCAGGTGGCGACAGCCGGAGTAGGGGGGGTCGGTCAGAGATGAGGGAGAGGATGGGATGATGGTTAGTGGTCTTGAGGGTAAGAGAGGAAGAAGGAAGGTTCAAGTAGTGGTGGTGGTGATTGTTGGCTAGGGTTATGGTGTTAAGATGGGGAAGAAGAAGAAGGAGAGTTAGAGGGTTTAAATAGGTAGGGTATTGGAGTAGGTTAAGTGGAAGGTTAATATTTAAACGAGCTAGTCACCGGTTTGGGTCTCGTTTATTCCATTTATCATGACACCAATTATATTACGTGATTTGTGTATATAAACCGATGTAGGACTAGTATTTGGACTACGTATTTATTATGTATATATATATATTTTTTTTTTGTCGCGTTTAGAAATTTACCAGGATAAGTGTCGGTTTACTAATATGTTAAAACTTACAACGTGTTATTATTAGTTTCAACGCTATAATAGTGTAATCAAGTAATTTAATTTATAAATGAATAATAAAAATGTATTTCTTGGTATCGAGATATTATTGTTAACGAATTAACGCATCGTCTTATGAATAAAATATTATTATTGTATTATTCGAGAACGCTGGGCGTTACAAACCCCCCCCCCCCCCCAAAGCCTCAGAAAACTTTGGCGAATGCCCTTTTTGGCAAAATCGCACAGAGCCTGGGTGAAGATTTTGATCTGTTCCCCCCCCCCCCCCACCAAAAGGCAGTTATTGAATGCTTCCAAAGCCCCCATGCCCAATATTTCCATAATGTTATCCCAATCGAAGGTTTGAGCCAAACCATGTCTGGGGTTAAATACAGGGCAATTCTTAAATATCGTTTGGTGATCCCCATGTACCATAAAGATGAAGTCTGTCCGATTTGCCGTAAGGCATGTTTGGACGAATACGGGGAACACGCGGTTCACTATAAGGAGTTGCCTGGTTTCAAATATAGGCATGACTGGGTCCGGGACGTTCTTTGGGACATTTTAAGAAGGGCTGGGATCTCAGCCAAGAAGGAGGCTCCCGTAAATTTCCTCTCGGACCCCGCAGAAGGGAGATCCACCCTACGTCCAGCAGACCTGCTTGTCTTTGGGTGGGACGGGGGGAAACACGCTTGTGTCGACCTAACAAGTGTATATCCCCTGGTTGGTTTGAGTGATAGTGGTTTTGTAGCAGGGCAAGCAGTGCGGAAAGCAGAGGCGAAGAAAGTTGAGAAGCATGCCAAAGCTTGTGAGGAGAACCAACACGTTTTTGTACACATGGCATTTGATACATTTGGCTCTTTGGCACCGAAAGCCATCCGTTTCCTGACCAGAGTCCAACCGGTTATCCATAGCAGTGTCTCGACCCCGGGGGGCATGGGTTCGTGTTTAGTAGGTTAGGGTTTGCCGTCCAGAAAGGGGTGGCAGCGCAGCTTGTTGCCCGCCTGCCCATTATCTCCGTGTAATTTTTTCCGAAAACTAGTAATGAATTGAAAACTTATTTAAAAATAATAATAATAATAATAATAATAATAATAAATAAAGTTAACTAGTAGTCGTCCCCCGCGCGTTGCGGCGGGGGTGATGATGTTTTTGTTAATAAGTAGTTAGATGTTATTTAACCATCATATGCTTAGATAGGTTTTCATCAACATCCTGTATGATAAGTACAAAATTGGTGTATCAGTACCAAGCATTACAAAAGAGGCTATGTATTTAAACCATCCTACCATCATTTGCACAAAAGAGGCTGTGTTCTGCTAGCTGGTGGTTATTCACAAAAGAGGCTACATATTCAGCCGTGATCTTGTGCTGCTTGCTACCTAAAAAAAAATTAATAAATAAGTAATGTTTGTATGTGGTAGATGGTGGTAGAAATCAGCATTACAAATGACAATATGCAGTTTTACATGAGGTTTAACTAATGAAACAATTATATATATATAGATTATCTACTGAACTAACTAATGAAGAAAGCTATGTGAAGCCTGGTCCTTGCAGATGCCTATATACCATATTGGATTTTCTATTCAGGTTGCTAGCTGCAAGTATATATAGACACTATATATATATGTTCAGCCTAATACATTTAAAATGCATGAACACAACTTACTCTTTCAATATCAGTGTTCTTAGCTTTTTATATCTAGCACATGGGTGCTTTCTGGTTGCAGACATCATTTGTGTAGATCAGATCTGATCAAGAAAATGAAAGAAGGCATACTTTTGTTTCCAATCCCCTTTTGAATTTCAAGGTCGCATGGATGTAAAACATGGAATTTAATACAATGGGCAACAACACACACCACTACAAAAGTGATTCTTATGACTGTTGACTAACGAATTTTTATTTATACAAATCTTGGCACCTTTCATGGCTATAGAGTAGTCGTCATTTTAAAAGAGCAGGGGATCTTTAAATAACATTTTTGTGAAGTACTCAAAAGCTTACAATAGATAGACAAAGCTAGAAGTGATATGTTCACTTGTCATTTTGAGAAAGAAGGGTAATAAATATGATTAACAAAATAATGGCAAGTGAAAAAGAATGAAGAATACCTGGTGTATCATGCAACGCAGCAACGGCCTTTTGCTA
Source organism: Ambrosia trifida (assembly GCA_028751855.1). Taxonomy (NCBI): domain Eukaryota; kingdom Viridiplantae; phylum Streptophyta; class Magnoliopsida; order Asterales; family Asteraceae; genus Ambrosia; species Ambrosia trifida. The sequence goes on along the minus strand of CM054128.1, from coordinate 40,220,415 downwards.
TCGTTCATTTTTGGATCTCGTGCTCGCGGTGGTAGGTCTTGATTTTCTGACTGTGATGAAGCGCCTCATTTTCTGACGATTCATTAGTGTTTGAGACATTGTTAACTACAATTTACTTATCTCTTTTCAGCGTAAGATGAAAAAGCATTGGAATCTTTGTGATGTCTCTTATCTCCAATGGTAGTGTTTTAGGATCGATACACCTTTTCTTAAACACCAATTCTTGGCATGGCTCCAGTTCAATGGAAGCACAAAATTGGTCTCTTTTGATTAATCTGGTATTTGAAGACCATGTAATGAATTAGGTTGTATAGGAAGTATATAATATTTGATTCTTATCCTAATGAGCTATAAAATGCGTAAACATGTTGATGCGTTTAAACTTATTACTTTTGATAACCTTTTTTTAATAAAACTAAACCTCGTAATAACCAAAGCAAACCCATCCCCACTTGCCCACTCTTTCGTGGCAATCTGTCCCCACAAACGTGTCCGTCAAACCAGCTCACAGACGAAGCCGCGAAACACAGTGTCAGTGGGGATGCTTGTACACCGAATTCACATCAGTTGTCTATGGCTGCACAAACACATCATTGCGTGTGGTCTTAAGCCCTTTCACTTTTCTAAAGATTCTTTCTCATCTATGGTCCTTTTGTTCACATGTATCAACTCAATTGAACTGTAGAGTGGAAGTTTTTATTGAGGCATGGGAATTACATGATAGAAAAAGCTACAATCTCTGTTTCATACACTACTTTGTTTCTTTTTATGTCATTGCTGACAAACAATGACCAAATAATCTTTGAGAAAGCCATACATGTTAGATATTGTTCAGAAACACATACATCAGAAAATTACACATAGTGATACTAAACGTAGGATTTTTAAGTTAGCCAACCATGGACACTACTAAAATATAACATACACCTTATTTACCCAATACCATAATTACCCGATCAACAAATTCTTTCTTCTGCAAATCTTTTTTAAGAAACAGTGAAAAACTTGTGGCCGTATTACCAAACACAACTCCATTAATGAAAACAAAATAAACATTCCACTAATATATTTATTAATTGGAGGTAAAGGGATTAGGTGTATTACCAAGGTGTTCTTTACCGAATCCATTTACGAAAGTGGCTGTTACCGCTTACGTTCACCAATATTGTATTCCTTTGTCTCTGCTTCGCTTTTCCGATCGCCGCCCTATTTACGGTTGTCGTTTTCAAAATTACCACTCAATCGAGAGAAAAAAAGTGACATACAATTACCTCTGTTCAATGGAGTCATCTCAATTGACCCCATCAGAACCACATCTGACCAGATTCACAACAGACACTGCAACAAACTATTTAGTCTCCAAACCACCTGCGTGAAATCTTAGTCAATCCGAAGCTTCTTGTGTGAGATGTAGATTGTTCATTTCTTGATTAATCTATAGAAAACAAAACAAAACCAAATGTGCATAATAAAGGCAAAGTTATCCACTTAAAAAGCAGCAACCACATTTCCACCAAATGTTATCAACAGCCAAAGATAATATATAAAAAAACGCCTAAAAGTTATAATAAATCAACGATCAAGACCTTAATAATAATAATAATCATTTCATATAATAATAATAATAGTTTCACATTATATTAGCCTAACCTTTTTTTCGATCGGCACGACGTTTAGCGGAGCAAGAAGCGTGAGCAGGGTCATCGGAAAGGTAACCGTCGATAGGGTCAGAGGTAGCAGGGGAGGTAGGATTGGGCGAGACATCAGCAGCAGGGGATGATGGATGGTATAGAGCAGATAGGTTACCCATGCTAGCACTCTTCTTCATGATTGAACCATCGGTGTGTCAAAATGTGAATGCAAGAAACTGACCTAGCTGTCTCTTATGCACAATATGTACAACCTCTTCTGCACAGGTTACAACAGCACCAAGCACAGAACACCTCTAATGCACAGGGTACAACACCTTATTGCATAAATGCTTTGATAATTAGAAGTATATAAATTTACCATACTGTTCAACTAGGAACTCAACCTACCAAAAAATTAAACCTACAAGCAAATTATAAGAATTCAAATAAAACTCCAGTGGAAAAAGAAAATGAAATTCATGTGAAGCCAACCAACAACTTTCACCTAAAACTGGAAGATTGAATCAAATAACCAACTACAATGAAATTCATATGAAGCCAACCAACAAGTTTCACCTAAAACTGAAAGATAAAACCATATACCCAACTAAAAAGTTTCGTCTAAATAATCAATCCAAATATTCCTTTCACATTTCAAGTTTTATTATTTCAGTAAAAACTAAAAATGAAAAACTCAACCAATTGTTAAAATTTGTTGAACATGGGGTGCACTTATTCGTAAATTTTATATTTGTTATTCTTTTTTTTGTAACTTATTTGTTTATATTTTGTTTATTTATTTTGTAATAGGTGCAAATTTTGTAATATGCAACATTTCTTTAAATCCAATTTTTAAAAACAAACTAGTTTACGTATATTCTAAAACACTCACAAGTCAATTTGTTCATACCTAAAATGCACACATAAAACTAATTTGGCCTAACTAAAAGACATCTAATAATTTTCATTTACACTTTATGCTTACTTGTTGTTTTCATAATAAAACAAGAAATGTGGGTTGGCAAGTTGATATTTGAAAGAGTCATCCACTTGACTAGTAGTCCAAAATAGTATTGATAGGATCCAACTGTTTTCCACGTCATAATTCGTTATACGGAATCAAATCCTCCTCTATTTATAACTACCCAACCCTCAACTCAAGTCTCAAGAATCACTCTACTTCAATCCCCTTTGCAATTCTTCAGGTATGCTCTCCGATTTCTTTTTGTAAGTTGTGAGATTCGAACTTGAGACCTCTGTCTGTTTCTGCAAAGTCATTCGCTTTTTTTTTTTTTTTTATCAGGTTATATGGATTACGGACATCTTGTGACAAAGGAAGGCGTGAGGGAATCGCTCATTGCTATTTCTAACGGTGTTGTTGAAGATATTCATGGTTGTTTACCGGAGAATGAGAATGCGAATAGTGTAACAAATGATGCGATTACGAATACTAGAAACAAGACGCTTGAGGAATTGAGATCAGAGCTCATTTCACTAGCTTCTTTTGAACCAGAAAGTGGCAAATCCACAACTAAGGTTTAAATCTTTAGATATTATGGTAGATTTTAACATCTTCTAGTATTGTTAAATGATTTTACCTTTTGATCTACTACTATTGTAATGATATTATTTTGAATTAATGATTCGTTGGGTATGAAATTATTTACATGCTTTATATGTTTTTCGTTTTCAAGAAATTTATATCGGAATGTTGACAAAAAGAAAAAATGAATCATAACTGCGTATTTAGATTTTTTTTTTCTTTTATAAAAGTTAACAAATGCAAGTTATAAAAGGAAAAATAAATCAAGTAATAATAAAATATTATTCAAAAAATTCTTATTATTTGAGTTATATTGTTACAAATTGTTCTTAGGCTGAGGGGTGTGGTACCGACCGCCACATCGTCACCGCTGTGCTGAAAATAGAGAGAAATAGAAGAGAGAGATAGAGAGAAGAGGTCGGGGATGACGAGAAGAATTCCCCGGTTTCAGCGAAAATTGGGCAGGGTTAATTAAATTAATAAAAAATTAGGAGGAAATATTCATTTAATTATTATGTTCCATGTCTAAGAAATATTGTCTTCTAAACAAATTTTTTAAACATAGGTTTTTTTAATAGTATAACTTGTGGTATTTTCCCACGCTACACAACATGCACTTAGTCGGAATTGCTTTGGTTTGTTATGGTATGGGTACGCTACACAACATAATGATGCCCTTTCAATGCAACACCCTTTTGTTATATCCAATGATGTAAAACTCGTTAGGCGCTAGTCGGCCGGTGGAGTACCGACTAATAATTAATCGGGATTAATCAGGATTAATTGGGATTAGTCGGAATGGATTTATATATATATTTTTTCAAATTTATACATATATAATGCTAATTTTATACCTTATATGTATAAATTTATAAGTTTATGGGCCAAAAATAAACTAGTGAATATAGAGATGGGTTAAATATTAAAATACATAAACTTAAAAAACCCTAATCATCTCCATCGTTCACCATATCTCGTTTTTTCCTCCTCGTTCCTTCTTTCATTATAAGGAACTACAAGACACAACTAGGGTTCATGGAGTTTCATCGATTTTGCTTTTAAATCATGGATTATCATCCAATTTTGAGCTAAGACCTTGTTTTTATTTGATTGATTTTCTTCAGTTTTGACCCGTTCGAATTCATATATAACCTAATTTTGAGTTTTTAGGTCCGACTAGGACCAATTTGGTCCGACTAGTCGGTGATTAATCGGGACACCGATTAATTGAGTGATTAGCCCAAAATTAATCAGTAACGTGAGGACTAACAATTAATCACCGATTAATTGGGATTTTTACAACCTTGGTTATATCTTAAAATTCACGTAGCTAAACAAATTCAGACTACATAGTTGTGACGCATTAAATTAACTATATAAACTTGTTCTTTGTTAGAAACTATAATCATGTAATGTCGTGTGTTCATTTATGTATTTTAAGTCTCAACAACCAGGGTCGTCCTTGGGAATTCAAGTGCCCGGGTCGAATCACGAAAAAAAGTGCCCCTTAGCCTTAGGCGTTAACTAAATAAATAAACGTAAACTATTTTTTTTAACGACGGGTAAAGTAATATCAAATCGATAGATCAACTCTTCACAATTTATATTATCCAGCATTTCATTCTCGATAACTGTCATTGCCAATCCACAAAGTTTTTTTACTTAAGTTGGATAACGCTTCATGATTATTGACTAATGAACTAATGGTTAAGTTACTTTAGTGCAGTGGCGAATATAGAATTTTCTTTGACGGGGGCACAATACGGATCGACTAACAATAAACGATTAGTTTTATGATTTTTTTGTTATCAAATGAAATAAACTAGATATTTTTAAAATCAAATGAAATAAGCTAACAATAATAAAAGTACAAAAATTGTGGTAAAAAATAAACTATTAGTTTTAGATTTTTTTTTTTTGTCATTTGTTTTGAACGGAGTTTTTTTTTTATCATTTTTAATTTTGAAAATAATATGGTGACTGACAATACAATGACATTGACAGGTTTGACCGACAATGACATAGGTTTAACCCAAATAGACCTTTTTCAAGTACTCATAAAGTCACTTTAAAAAAAAGGGGGAAAAACTTATAGATTCGTAACTTTACTAAAATACCCCCATCATCTTTGAGTATTTACGCATTTACCATCGTCTTCCTCACTAAACTCTTACCCTATTTTTTGGCAAATCTTTAAATTAGCACAGATCAGATTTGAACCATTTTCAACCGGTTCAATAAGGTTATTTCCGACCCTCCAATACATGTAAATCCGCTATTGTGACCGGCCGGATGTGCCCCCTAGAAATTAGGCTCGGACCGGGAGTCCTCCCCGCACCCACCATGGCCGGCCATGCCAACAACGACGATCTTACTGTTTTAGGGACATGGACCTTCATATGAGATCTTATAATTTTATGGAAATACTTGTGTGACATTCAACTGACCTCAACGACACCCAATGGAACATATGCACATCGTACGCTACCTACATTCAACTTACACTATGTTCCAGAGTTTAAAAATAGAAAGAAAGGAAAGGAAGCGGAAAGAAAGGGGAACAATTTTGTGTTCCAGAGTTTCATTAAAGGAAAGAAATGGAGGAAAGAGAAAGGAAAATTCCTCCAAATAACAATCCTTCCAAATTGGACGGAAGCGGAAGGAAGGGAAAGTAAGAAAAATTTAAAGTATATCATTTACCAATTTACCCTCTCATTTAATCTATAATAAAATCTTACAAGGGTATAATTGTAAAATATACGGTTCATTTCTCTTCCTTTCAACTCGGGAACATATAAAATCTTTAGTTTCTTTTCTTTTCCTTTCAACTCGGAAACACGAAATAAAATTATATATTTTTCTTTCTTTTCTCTCCTAATATCTCTTTCTCTTCTTTTCTTTTATTTAGTAAACTCGGGAACACAGCGTTAGAGGGTGTTTGGAAGTGCTTATTTAACGCTAAAAGTGCTTTTATTCAAAAGTGCTTATTAGCTTATAACTTTTTCAAAATGAGTTTTTAAAAAAGTGTTTGGAATTGCTTTTATGGTAGGAAAAGTCAATAAGTCAATAAGTTATTTTTTAAAAAGTGTTTGGCTTAGCTTATTCATGTAAAATGACAAAAAGGGACATTCTTATATATTTAACATCATTTACTACTTTTTACATATAACATCATAATACTTAACAAGTTTTTTTTTTTTAACAAAAAATATAATTATAAAAATACAAAATACATAATATAATACACTTTTACAAATTTATAAAAAAAAATTATTAGATCAAAATAATATCAAGTTCATACAAATTATAAATAACTCATAAAAAAAATACCAAAATGATGTTACAGTACATTCATCCTCGCAATTTCATTATGTCTTCCGCAATAATGTCTCGTATCGCTGCCATATGCATATCTTCATTATTCCTACGACGTGTATTTAGACCTTCTTCTTGAACTTCGTTGCTAGTACTACCTTCGTTACTAGTATTACCTTCTGTAAGATTGTATGATTCTTGTTGTGCCCGGTTAAATGCTTCATCAAACCTACCGGCTTTTCTAATAAAGTTATGGACCGCCATCGATGCTATCGCAATATTCACTTGGTGCTCGTATTTGTAATTAACATGCATATCTCTCAATAACGCCCATCTAGCTTTACACACTCCAAACGTCCGTTCAATGATATTTCGTAATGATGAGTGGTGATAGTTAAATGTCTCCTTCTGTCCACGAGGAGCACGCATAGCACTAGTTTGTCCACGTTGAAAATCCGGTAGATGATAACGAATGTTCGTGCCTTTGTATGGAGCAAGATACCCTTTAGTATTTGGGTATCTGACATCAACAACGTAATATTTATCTACAAATAAAACAAACAATTATTACTCATTTCAAACAAGTATTACAAACATAAAAATTGCATTACTTAAAATAATATACTAACCACTAGTCGGATGTGGAAAATGAAGCTCTGCTCTTTGCAACACTTCATTGAAAATTCTTGTGTCATGCGCGGTCCCCTCCCATCTGGCCCATACAAATGTAAAGCACATGTTAAAATCGCACACAGCCATTATATTTTGTGTAGCATATCCCTTTCTACCAATGTACTTCGGTTGATCACTCTGTCGAACTGATGCCCTCACGTGTGTCCCATCTATAGCGCCAATGCAATCCTATAAATACAAAAAGATATAATAATTAAATCATTTGTTAGAGTTTGACTACTATCAAAGTAAGTGAAACAATGGGTTCTACCTTGAACATTGGATAAAATCGGGGATTATTTGATATATATACGGGTACATCATCATTATAGTTTGTGGATGGCCTGATGATGTCGGCACTCATCTTAAGCACGGCTGCCAAAACTCTATGAAAATGTCTATGAATGGTTTCCCCTGAATGATTAAAAGATTCTTGTACAAACCTATTTGTACATCCATGAGCCAAAGTCATCAAGAAGATTCCTACCGACTCTTCAATAGACATATTACGTGTTTGTTTCAATCCATAATTAGTAGCAAGCTCTGTGCATAACTGTCTAAAAACTGGTACATGTAGCCTAAATATTTCATAACACCGTCCAGGATGGCCATTTAATATTTCATTAATAACTATGTTCCCTGTGTGATCTGAGGTGTGACATGGCGTTCGTGCGTAATGCAAGTTACGAGTTATTATGATCCCTTTGAGAACTATTCCACATAACTTTTTGAATTCCGTGTCCTCATCCACCCAACATTCTTCATCACCATCATACGAATCAGAGTCGTCACTATCCATCCTATATAACATAAATTTATCAAGACGAAAATACCAATATAAAATGTCAAAAACTAACACATATAGTGTCAAACGAAAATACAAATATAAAACGTCAAAAACTAACACATATAATGCCAAATGATAAAACAAATATAAAATGTCAAATGAAAAATATAATGTCAAATGAAAAGTCATTCTTCCATAAGTAAGTTAAGGAACTCCATCTTTGCTTCATGAGTGGTTGGAAACATAAAAGCTTCACGATGTTGTTTTTTTACGAAGATAAGCAATGCTTTTGAATATTTTTTGGAACCTTCGTTGAAACCGGGAAAAGTCATGACAATGTTCATGCAATCTTCTAGTGTAGGAGAGAGATTATTTAGTGGAAAAGTTTTTGTACTTTTTTTTTGTTAAGGCATCTAATACGACATCTAGTTTTTCCTCAAAAGCTGAACTTTTACTTTTCGTCGAACGGTTGTTGGCAACATCCTTAGATTTCTTCCTTTTACTCGAACTACATTCAACGAAACTAGGAAACAAAGCCTCATCATCACCTAAATTTATGTCATCACTCTCTCCTTCACGTAGAAATTCGTTTGCATTGCTATTGTTTTTAAATTGTAATGGAGTCATAGTCTGATCTCCAACAGCAACAGAATCCCGAAACAAAGGAGCATAATGTGTCGCGTATATCTCCAAATTTGTATCCCTAAATTTGGCATACTCTTTATCTGCCTACAAGATAAACAAAGTAATTCACGAATTTCACGATGCAATCAAACCTACAAATTATTAATAATAATAGTTAAACTTACCTTTATTTTCTCCTCCCACCACTCAGACGATGCTTCGATTAAGTTTCTCGTCCCACCAATTCCAGTTTCGAGCCGTATTAAGCGGTCATAAAACTTCCAATCTTTTTTCATATTGTCCCATTTGTTCTTAAGTTGTTTTTTATCAAAGTTTTTGCCAGTTTTTTCCTTCATTGTTTTTTCTAAATTCGCCCACCCCGTCTTATTAAAGTGAGTACCGGGTCTATTCCCATTTTCTTTTTCAACCAAGCAAACATTGATATACACCATGAATGTCGCATTATCCCATACGATTTTTTGTTTAATCTTTTTGTTTGATGTTTCGCAATCAACAACATTATGATAGTTTTCATCCATTATCTGATAATTACGTATTACCACTATATAAAACATTAAAACAAGAAGATGTCAAACATCAAATAATCACAACGATTAAACCATAAACATCAAACCTAATAACTAATATAAAAAAATTCAAATAACCCATCCTAAAAAAATCCATTGTTCACACTAAAAAATATATATTTAAGATTTTAGCCTAGTAAGCCTGCTACTGGTGCACATGTACATATTATTAAATATATTATTGCCGCCGGCTAGCGTAACCGTTTTTCAAATTAATATCATCCGTTCGATTGCGCTGAGATTAAATCTTGGCCATTTAAACTCACATTTAACTGCGATCTCAGGCAGTTTTGTAGCCTGTTAGTTAACTCCGTCATTTGCGGCCCATTTTCTCCACTACGCATGGTTGCTACAAAATCGGGACGTGGGTTAGAATGCAGTTGCCGACTGGTCTTATAAAATATAGACTATGAGCATCTAAAAGTTCGCCTCCATATATCCTTCCTTTTGTAGCAGATATTATGTTTGAACAAAAATAAGAACAAAGATGGTACCATTATTCAAGCGTTCTTCAATTGCGATCTCAAACCTACATTTAAGCGTTCTTCATTCGTGATTTGGTGGGATTGCTTGAGAACAGAATTTTCAGGTTAATTGTAAGGTAGTTATCAATGATTATTTAGGTTTGATCTTATGTAAGGTTTTGTTATCTAGTGGATGATCATTGTGATTGTTTAAAAGGCACTTAATAAGTACTTTTGTTTGCAGAAATGTTAAAGCTCTTTGAATGAGGAAAAATGTATTTTTTAACCCCCCCTTGCCAATGTTTTAAAAATCGCTATATACTGGCCCGTATTACCGGTAATACCGGTTATTGGATGTGCAGCCGGTATGAAACACACCGGTAAAAAGGGAAAACTGCATATGAATTGTAGTGCCAGTAAATCGGTGAATACTGGTTCGAACAGGCATTCATGCTGACCCAAGGTAATTTTGATTTTGAAATTTTACAATTTTTATGGCACATCTGTTGTCTACTGACTCACTCCTCAATTTTAACCTAAAGCCTTTTAGTCTTTTATTGCATACATGTATCCAACCGATCATTGATCATTAATCACTTTATCCACAAAATTGATGCTTCCAGTTCATGTACCATTGATTCAAAACTTAAGGTTCAGTTGAAAACATAGGTAATGTTAAGCGAGTCAATTTCTTTTTCACTGAGTATATTAAGATTATCAACAGGGGTCGCTTTGAATATGTTAATCTTATTGTTGTCTAATTTTTTTCTTTTTTAAATTGACATGATACTTATGATTGAAAAAAAAGGTATATTAAGATTGAACGGATGCAGATGCACAATATTGAAAAGCATATAAAAATAATAATACAAAAAAGAGATGAGTTGGTTCGTTTTCTTTTAGTTGCTGTTGAACTCAAAATATATGTCTTTGTTATGTTAAAATTAGTGACTATGAAATGACTCCAAGTTCATCCATATTTGTTTCTATCTTAATCTTCAGCAAGTGTTATTTTCATATTACGGTTCATGTTTACTTTTGGTTGTCGCTGGCAAATGCTATCCTTAACTGGTGCAGTGTTTGACATGGTTGTGCAGGCCCTTTGAGACATGTGTTATGCAGGAGGGGTCAAGGGTCTCATAGGCAAGAACCAATTACTTTGGGTGGTTAGGGCCACTACTGGATCACATGATTACACAATGTGGTCCATATGTTATTGTTTGTTACAACTTAATACTAAATTATTTAATTATAATCTATAATTATTTAAATTTAAATCATCTTTTTGTAGATTCCTTATTTTATTTTAGGGGTTTTAAGAGAGATTTGTTTATGAAAAAAATAACAAACATGATCAGTGGAGGTTTTACTAGGAAATTTGACATTGATGGATACATTGCGTGGTTATTAAGCGGTGTTAAGAAAAACGAAAAAGGGAAATTTTGGTTTGATAGTTAAACTTAAGAACAAGTTAACGATATACAATACCAAGATAGCGTGATTGGCAAATTAGTTAGACATATAAATACTTACAGGGACCTGATCACCAGGCAGGCAGGCATATGTATGTATGAAACATTCCACATATTTTGCCATTTTTTAAACATAAAATGTTTTTGTTAAAAAACAAAGAAAAAAAAATAATTATGTCATTATGATATTAAAATACCCGGCCACCGGACGGGTATAAAACTAGTTTGTTTTGTTTTGAAAGTGCTTTATTATTTAAAATTTTTGTCATAGCATCACACCATCCTTTTGACTTTTGTCAAAGTTGCCAAAAAGGAATACAAATATTGATCTTATACTTCGAAAGGGCAGAAGATTTGATAAGATTGAAACTTAAAATAATAATAGAAGTTATGAAAAGCAGCGATGTTGAATAAAAAATTAAGATAACAGAGATGATTATCATCAAAGGAATAAAGCTTACAATACAAACGATGGCGTCGTCAGAGGGATATGGCGGCAACTATGCTGTTGTGGAGGAAAGAGTAAATTGTGGAGGGAGCAAGTTTTACGTGATAATATATAACCCTAATGAGTAATAAAGAAATAAAGTGTGGGCAAATTAGTAATTTGTTATTTAAGAAGCCAAAAGTAGTTTTAAAAGCCAGGATTTTGTGGCTTTTAAAAAATAGCTTTTTAACTTATACCAAAAAGCCAAAATAAAAGGTGCTTTTATCAAACCCAAATAACTTATTGGCTTATTGGCTTTTTGAAAAAGCCAATAAGTCAATAAGTTGTTTCCAAACTCAATCCCAAACATGCTCTTAATGGATTTTTTTTTTATTTAAAATTAGTTTGCTTTTTATAGCAACAATGCTGAATAAACTATCAAGCAAGAGGGTAGCAGCGGTGATTAGAATGTGGTGGATCCATAATTGTAAATCGAGACAAGAACTTGAAGAATTTTTCTAATCAGTTTATATACATGTAGCAGAAAGGAAAACAAAGAACACGTATGTCAAAATGAACAATAGTATGTTGCACAATTACAAATTAGGATTCGTAACTTGAAAATCATGCTAAATTAGGATTCGTAACTTGAAAATCATGATAAACTTGCTAATGACATGTTGAACATAAGGTCAATCCGTAACTTGAGATACAGAGAAGGTCTGAGAAATAAAGACCCGGATGAGAATGTATATAATAGATTGTGAACAATGACGAATCTAGAAAGTAGAAAGTAGGGATATAAATTGGGTTCGTTAAAGTAAATTGGACTACGTGTATAAAAAAACATGTAGGCAAAATGTATTTATTCATTTTTTTTTTTTTGTTAAAATAGCATTGTACTAGTGTTAGACATTTTTAGGATCAAAACAAAAAAAGGTTGTATTTGAATGGGAATTTAGAATGTATACATATTAACTCAAATAAAAAAATTAACACAAACATAAGTGCATAAATGGGAATTTAGAATGTCTCTTAAATTTGCCTCATATAAGGTGTTGTATTTAATTCATGAACATGTTGGGCTAACGAAACGACTATTGGGCTGCTATCATGGGTCAGTATCCGGGTTGTAGCCTTGTAGGTAGGTAGCTCCGTATCTGGCCTGGTTCTCCGGGTGTTGACCCGGTCCGGACCACTCTCTTTTCTTTCTAAACAATCTTTCCCTTTTTGATTTTAAGATATTTATCACAAATTTTTTATTCAATATCAAATCATTTTAAGTTATAAACTGCAACATTAAGTATGTTTAGTTCTCTGACATGATATCGAATCAAGCAATAAGGCTCCGTCTATTCCCACCCCCCACCTTCTATTTCCACCCCCTCAAAGCGCCTCGCTTAGGCCTAAGCGAGGCGCTTTGAATTCAATCAGAGCAGGTCAGTACGAGGGGCAGAAAAAGCTGATTTTGAATTCGAAGCGCCTCGCTTAGGCCTAAGCGAGGCTCTTCGGATCAATTTTTTTTTTTTTTTTTTTTATCTTTTGAGTTTGTTTTTTGTTTTTTTTAATATACTTATTATAAAAAATGTTCTTTTGACAAACGTCTGGCTAACCTGTCCAGTTATCAATCTCACTGTCCAACAACTGAATTTTACTTGCTTGCATGAAAAGTTGTAACAACCGGCAAAAATAAGGTAATTCCGTACAAATTAATTAATATATGATTAACGTAATTAAATGCAATTATGTGTGATTTAATTATCAAGGCCTTAGGAGATAGCAATTTCCAAATAGTGCATAGGAATGCATACGTTTAATGGTAAAGCATGATTGGATCGTGTGCGAATAAGCTATCCGGTATGGACGTTGGCGATTACCCGGTAATAATTAAATAAACGGAACGGATCCCGGACACCCAGGATATAAAATAAAGGGTATTTTCATAAGATATAATGAGTTTTGGAACTCCAAAACCATAAATGAAAACGTCTTGTACAAATCTCCCGGTAACGAATAAAATGCGCGTACCGCACCCGATACGCGTAAAACTCATAAATTCACCCGGCAAAGGCCTAAATAACCAATCAACGCTTAAAATAGACTATATTTAAGGGTTATTAAAGGTATATTTAATGTCCGGATAACGCGTGATTAAAACCCGAAAAATACCCGAACGACACCCGAACGACGGGGGATTAAACATAACAAATATTGGGTAAATATTTGGAGTTGTGGACCCCACCAAACCCATCAAAGGGACCGGCCTAGAAGGCCTCATGGTGTCCATGCATGTGTTTTTTTAATAATACCCTAAGTAATCTAGTGAAAGCATGCCTTAACATAAGACAAATGTGTAAGAAAAGGTATAATTGGACACTAGTACAAAAGTGATCTACTTTCTTGTCTCCTTGATCAAATTTTCGGCCCTATGGCCATGATAATCCAAGACACAATCCAAGTAATCATAACACTAGAGTGCACATGCATGGTTAAGTCTTATATAAAGATTATGATGGTTCATAAGGATTTACCAAAGATTGCAAGCAACCTCCTATCTATACATACATACATACGGCTCACATACACACACATATCATCTTTGCAAAAATCTCCCAAGTACACATATGATCTTCCATAAGATCTCTTAAATCCTTAGCATCATTACATGTGATAATTATATAAATAACACATGTTAGAAGATTGAATAACCAAGCAAAACAATCCTTTCTCCTTCCCCTCTTGTGGCCGTGGGTTTCCATACACACACACACATTGTTCTTTCAAGTTTTTACATCTCCAAATCACTTAAAATCATCCATCATCCAAACCCCTTTTGTGTGTTTCAAGAGCTTGGAGCTAAACCACTAGGAAGAACACACTAAACCCCTCTCAAATCCAAGGTTTTTGTCTTCCCTAGCCTTGTGCTAGTAGTAAGCTTCTTAATCTTGTTTTTGATTGTTATTATTCATGTATGTGTTCCTAGTAGCAAGTTGTACATGAAGGGTTTAAAAATGGTTTTGAACATAATCTTTAATAGGTTTTCATGTGTAAAATGGAAGATTAAAGATATGAAAATAAACCATGGATTTGTTGATGATGATGTATTAGTCTTGAAAATATATAAAGTTTGCATGTAAGACTAAGTAGGATGATGTTTTGGTTAAGATTTTGAAATGAACTTGAATATGTTAAAACTAACTTTAATTCATCTTATTATGATCATTTAAGTTATAATATGTGGTAAAACATGTTAGAAGTTCATAAATGAATAAGATGGAAAATCTAAGTTAGCTTACTTAGATGAATGAAATTTTGATAAAATGGACAAATACATAAAACACACATATAATTAGTCTTCCATATGGAATATAAGACTAACATAAGTGTTTTGATACAAAAATAACTTACCAATAAAAAGTTGAATCTTCAAAGTTTACTATTTTGAGTGAAAAATGTTAACTTTGAAAGTTAGAGTAGAAAAATGCAACTTTTGTAAGTTAAGGGGCTAAAGTTGTAACTTTGAAAGTTAAGGGACTAAAATGGACATTTTAGAAACTATTAGTCCAAAAATACAAGTATGGAAAGTTTGGTGTCAAAAATGCAAGTAATAAAGTCTAAGGATGATTTTTGTAAATACTAGTAAAAATACTTGGGTATTTTGTATAAAAGTGTATTTTTGAAAGTTATAAAAATATAAAGGGGTTTTAACATAAGGATTTTTATAAAATAGAGATTTTATAAAAATATTAAACAAACTTGGGAAACTTATACAAAAATGAATACTTTTATATAAATGGGAATATAAAAGTGTTGGAAACATTTTTGTAGTTAAGTTGACAAGTTGGGTTAAAAATACATAAGTATTTTAACCCTCCAAGTAACATGTGAAAAGAGGAAGAAATATGGATAATATTTCTATAAAATACATGTTGGGAAAAACTTGGAAAAATTAACTAATCAAGTTAAGATATCGAACTAAGACGCGTTAACGAACCGTACACGGACAAACATGAGAAAAATGCCATTGCGGCAAGATAAGAAAAATATATATTTTAAGAAGTAAAATATATATACATTATGGGTGAAAACAAATAAACACTTTCCTAAGTGTTGGAGGATTAATTCGTGGGAGAAACACATGACACAAACGAATAAGACGTTAAAACAAACGTATGTACTTAACAAGAAAAATTACACATTTATATATATTTGTACGCTCGTCTCGGCAAAATTCTAGTATATCTACTTAATGGGAAAGTAGATATGCGGGAAGGAAAGCCGCGACGAGAAGACAAGGATATATATATGTGTATGTCGTACCAACGAAATCCTAGTATATTTATTTGAATGGGAAAATAAATATACGGTGTGGTGAGTTGAATCGGACGTTAAGAGTATACAATCGAACGACAAGATCTTAGCATATTTGTTTAAATGGGAAAACGAATGTGTGGCAAAGTGAGTCGGGTCGAGGATTGAAATATATATTATATCGAGCGATGCGATCTTAAGTATAATTATTTAAATGGGAAAATAATTATATGTTAAGTGAAGTCGAGTCGATGATAATAAGATACAAGTTATGGAAATATTAACAAGAGTAATATATAACTTGTAACACAAAGGGTAATGTAACGCCAACAAAACCTAGGATACACGCTTAATTAAACGGGATTTGGAACAACTTGTGGTCGGGAGTTGGGTGTACAACTTGCCAAGGCACATGCACTATAGGAATAGTGACTTATACGCCTAGAACGTTTGTAGGTGCGAGACCACCCCTTTGCTATCCACCCTTTTGAGCCAGACGCAGTTTCAGGTGAGTTTCACGGCCCCATTTTAAACTATTTTTACGTTTTCGGGGGAAAGATATGTTAGGGAAATGTTTGACGAGTTTATTACTTGAGGTGTGACCGCCACTCGGGGTTGAGTCCTCGCCTCTATAATCATTTATTCGGAGATTGAAACCGGAGGAATATTCGGATAGTACTATTGGTGCCTGACAAGGCCCACCCCTAATCGATAGCGTCGATTTTGCATTAGGTTATGCCTGGGGTGCAAATATTCTGAACTTAAGTCGTGGGAAACCGAGTAACGACTTGGAGCGGGGCATTTTATTTATATACGTCTTGGTTTGATTATAGTCTCAAGTAGATTTATAGGAATTTGCAACTCCTATATATTGTCATAACATGGTATTCCCAAGTATTCAAGTTTTAGAAACTGAAAACCTGTGAACTCACCAATATATTTATATTGACGAAACTTTTTAAACATATCTTTCAGGTAACTAGATGATGAAGGATCCGGCGAGCTGGGTCGGGGAATCTCCAATGCGACGTCGAACTTTTGCGGGGTTTCACTTTTATTTCCCAAGGCATTTGGGATATATATGAGAAACCTCTATGTTTATTTCAAAAACAATTAACTTTTGTGTAATGTTTGAAACAGATTTGACGTCATAATAAATGACCCATTTCCTTAAATTACTTGTGTTTAGCAATAACCTTGACTTTATGCTTTTGAACCGTCGCGCCACGTGTTTCCGCCTTTGTCGTGGTGTGACAGAACGTGGTATCAGAGCCAAGGTTATAGCGAACTAGAGTATTTTCTTTAAAAACTAGACTATAACCGGATTTGGTTCAAATAATAAAGTTTTCAAAAAGAAAATATATAAGATGTTAAATAAAAGTAATTTTCAAGAAGCATTGGGCATGAGGAGATTCCGACCAAGCCAGCCATGGGTATTGTTATGCTTTAACGTAAAATTAGAAGTTAGGAAGGTTACTATAGTATACGCTCTAACTGTCTAATTTAAATTAATTCATATATATACATGTACGGTTCTTTTGCCAGGATGTCCGACGCTGGAAGTATAGCGCCCAGTATCGATAGCAGCATCCAGATCATTCCTGCGCCACCGCCTGAGCCAGTAGAGCTAGTAGTACTTGACGCAGAGGACGAAGACGTAGAGATGAACGCCGACGGAGGTTCGGATGACGACTCGGATGAGACGGATCCTAGCGAGGATCCTGATTGGGCACCCGCTGTGGTCGACGCGCCGCTACCCATTGTATCGGCCGCACCGTTAGCCCCACGCCCCATTCGAGCTATTAGGGATTTTCCCGAGGGCTGTGCCGGACCGTCCCGGCCGATCCCAGCCCGTTCGGAGACAGTAGAGTCTCCATTCGACCGACAGGCTCACGTGGAGCACGAGCCAGCACCCTTATGATGAGCCGGTCGTCACGGTTCATACAAAACCTAATTAACCTAGGTAGATAGGATAAGTAGGGTATCAATCCAAGGAGCGTGTGGTTAGTGGATATTATGTAGTTGATTAAACGGTGTCGCTTATGAAGTTTACTAGAGACTTATGAAGTTGGTAATTGGTTTATTTAAGAATGTGATTGAAAAGGGTTTTGTTGTTATATTAAAAACTTGAATTGAAATTATATGTGAAAAATAATAAAGTTTGTAAACAATTTAATTAAAAGGATCACACCTAGGTTTCAACAACTAAAGTCTAAGGTTTTCACAAATGGGTCAAACAAGTGTAGTGCAATTGGTGTTAACGGGGTGATTGTTCAATAGGCTTAGGTGTCAAGTTTCATCAACATCAAAGATGGACTAAACTACACTTCATTACCTAGAACATACAACCCTATGTTTGTATTAGAGCAAGAAAACATGTTCATGACACTAGAAATTGGCACAAGATCAATTAACTAAAATGAATTCAACATAAGATTAATCGCAATCTAATACAATTAATTCAAACACACAATTGCACAATTAAAAGTTTAAAGAAATACCCAAATGTTAAACCCTAAAACTTCAATTGTTTACTTCCTAGGTATGATACAAAGAGACTAGCCACTCATGGCCATGGAGCTTGATTCTTCAAAAGTTGGGTCTTGAATCTTCAAAGGCTTGAATAATAGGATGATTTTGTGTTCTTCAATGATATGGAATGATATGGGTTTGACAAGATGGAGTGGTAATGATAGAGATACCAAATTATGAGCCTTCAAGGTGTTTTAAAGCCAAAAAAATCGAAACTTCCGTTTTGATACGCATTAAAAACATTAAACCCAAGTTTGACTGCAGGTGCTGTAGGCTACGCCACTTTTGGCATCGCCTACGCGAGTCCCGTAGCCTACGCCAAAAGTGGCATAGGCGACGCCATGTCTGTTTTGGCTACGAGAGTTGGCTCTGTCCTACGGCATTTTGGTCCCCTTCTCCTACGCGAGTGCTGTAGGCGACGCCAAAACTGCTGTAGGCGACGCCAACTTGTCATGGACACCCGTTTCAGCTTTTCTTGTTCGGTTTATCACTCCTTGTGCTCCTGAGATGTTCCAAAAACTCCAGATTTGCATCCTTTTTGTGTTAATACCTGAAAATCATAAGACACATCAAAGTAGTGCTATTCCATAATCATTTATGCATTAATCAATTAATTTAGCTTTGTTAATTCTTAAGTTTTTACCAACCTATCACATCCCCACACTTGAGCTTTGCTTGTCCTCAAGCAAATTTGTTTATTGCAAACCAACTAAGTGAATCAAAAGATCCCACATTTCTTGTCGATTCTCAAATGCGGTCCCTAGGCATACCCTAACTCACAAGACTTACGCCTCTCAGTAGATTTACATTCCAATGGTTTCCATGTTGCTCAATTTCATAAAACAAAAAGATGCCTAACCAAATCCGACAAAGATCAAAGTTCACATTCTTGCACACCCCTCGCAATGGTTCTCTCCGCTCGGTTTAATCAAAACTAGTCATGATGTACTAGTATTTTATACTAATCGCTCAAAACCGATTATAATGCATATTAGTATAGGCTTGCAACTCAATCGCCCTTTACCAAATTACACAATAGTGAACACAAGTCAAAAGGTCTTTAAGGGGTTGTAATGGGGCTAGGCGAAGGGTATGGAATGGGATATTTGAAGTGACTATGGTGATGAAAATTCGACTTTTATTATATCAACTAAATACTACTCAACTATAAGGCAATGTTGCGCCTTTTTATTCAACCTCTAACTCAAGCATATTTTTGTGCTTTTCTATGAGAACTTTCATTTGTTTGAAACGTATTTGTTTTCATGCTTTTTATTTTTTTTTTATTTTTTTTTTTGCACTACATTGCAAATTATATACAATACAAAGCAAAATCCTACAATCAAATTTTCATCACTCCGGGTTTAAAAATTGAAAAGGTTAAATGGGTCAAAAAGGTTGAAATGGGTGATCAAGTGAAAGGTTAAAGGCTCAAAGTTGTTTAACTAGGGGATATTGTTTTTGGGTCAAGGATATCATATTGGTGTAAAAATAAAAAGGCCAATCCTAATGCCTTAATCATTCTTGTGTCACCATTGGTTTAAGGTGGCAAGCGTATCGAAAGTTGCAAGTTCTACTTCATACAATTATAATGGCACACTCAATTCAAAAGAACACAACATGCCAATAGATGTGGGATTTTTAGGGTGTTAGCATGTTGTGGTGATTCAAAAATCTCACAAGAACATGAAAGAGGAATGGGTTGCCGATATGCAAAAATGTTATACCCTTCACTTGTCTTTTCCAACTCGGCATTTCATACTTTTTTTTAATAACCATTAGAAAAACACATCGAGGAACTTAAAGAGTTATGACCATGACTAAGGATCGTCACTCATGATTCAACAAATAAATTTGGGACTAAAATAAAAATTTTGTTGGCTTCACAAACTCAAGTAACACCTAAGGACAAACATTTTCTTTCAGAATTGTATATTTTTCTCCCCCTCCCCACACTTAAAAATAAACATTGTCCTCAATATGTAGTGTTTAAATGGTGGATTTCAAAATGTTTAAATTTTTCTCCTCTCCCCACACTTAAAGTCCACATTGTCCTCAATGTGTAGGGAAAGTTTCAAATTGTTTACGGGAATGTGTTAAAGACAAACCAAAAAAATTCACTCCAATCACCAATATACAGTATACAATCCACTTATTAAATCTAAGTAAACGATCAAAATTAAAGAGATGGAAATAGATGCACCTGATTGTTCTTCATTCTTCAATTCCATGTGTTCTTCAACAAAATAGTTCCACTTCCATCATAAATAAACCTGCAACTCGCAAGTGTGTAGAAGCAAGCTTCTCACAAAAACACTAAGAGTTATCGGTTTTACTTTTTGTTGAAAAGCATTACCAAGTAATCTTTTAGTTAATTTTGATCAGTGGACAAAATATACACTAACTAAGATAGATCCTTTAAACCTCCCGGTAGCCCGGTTATGAGGACGAGTGAGGTCTCGTGAGGGTTATATAGAAAACACACCCACAACGTTTATTTACCTACCAAACAAAATTAAAAAAAACGAACAAAAAGAAAAAAAAATACAAAAATATACAAAAACTAACAAGTACCTCTTACTCACGGGGGTCGAAGTGAACATTTTCCTACCGAGTTACCAAGATAAGCTCGGTAGTTTACTTTATGTTCCCCAATTTGTTCCTTCTCCTTCCACTTGTTCATCAAATATATGCATGAAAGTTTTATCCCACATTTTCCTACCGAGTTTCCAACATACACTCGGTAGTTCACATGCCAACTCCACAATTGCTTCCAAGTTATTGGCATGAGAATTGAGTCATTCTTGTTGCGGGGCCGTTTTACAATAAATTGCCCAATGTCCTCCCAGCTCACCTTCCTCTTCTTCATCTTTGAACCTTCATCCTCCTCTTTATTGGGTGCCTTAATCAACACGGGATGCGATTCGTGATGAACTTTCACCTCAGCCACCAAATCTTCATGAGGTGCTAAGTCTTCAGTTGGGTTTAACCATTCAGAAAGACTTGCAGTATCTTCATTAATATCAGCATCTACCACTACACCACTAGCCAACTCATCACGCTCACGTTTAAGTTGGGCAAATTCCTCGGCTAGTTGATGAACCTGCATGACCAAAGCTTCATGAGCTCTGTCTCTCACTTCATTTCGCTGTTGCGACTCTTTCATCATATTTATGATAGCATCAAACTTGGAATCTAGTGAGTTTTGAGGTTCTTCATATGCCGGTTGAGGGCTATTAGTATAGTAGTAATCATATTCCTCATGGTTTCGATATTGTTGCGTCCTTTGGCTAAATGAACTCCCTTGATACCTGTTATATAACTGATAATAGCCTTGGGAGTTTGAATAGCGTGACTGATGATGTGAAGAAGATAAATGTGAACCTCCAGGTTTTTCGAGCCCAAAAATAATACGATCTTGTCGTTTTTTGAATGCTTCCATTTTCTTACGGGCCACTGCACAATCTCGCCACAAATGATATGGGCTCCCACAACAAGGACAAGTATTATCATCATCTTCCCAATACATTGTGATGATGACGATCAAGTCTTGCTAAATTCCCAATCTTCAGATTTTACACAAGTGGCACGCATGCATTATCTGTCACCTGCACACTTCACACACCACGCGTAAAAACGAACAAAAAAGAAGTAACAAAGACAAATTAAACAGTTAATCACAATAATCAACTAAAAACTAAACACTAAGCGCACTAGCTCCCCGGCAACGGCGCCATTTGATGAGCCGGTCGTCACGGTTCATACAAAACCTAATTAACCTAGGTAGATAGGATAAGTAGGGTATCAATCCAAGGAGCGTGTGGTTAGTGGATATTATGTAGTTGATTAAACGGTGTCGCTTATGAAGTTTACTAGAGACTTATGAAGTTGGTAATTGGTTTATTTAAGAATGTGATTGAAAAGGGTTTTGTTGTTATATTAAAAACTTGAATTGAAATTATATGTGAAAAATAATAAAGTTTGTAAACAATTTAATTAAAAGGATCACACCTAGGTTTCAACAACTAAAGTCTAAGGTTTTCACAAATGGGTCAAACAAGTGTAGTGCAATTGGTGTTAACGGGGTGATTGTTCAATAGGCTTAGGTGTCAAGTTTCATCAACATCAAAGATGGACTAAACTACACTTCATTACCTAGAACATACAACCCTATGTTTGTATTAGAGCAAGAAAACATGTTCATGACACTAGAAATTGGCACAAGATCAATTAACTAAAATGAATTCAACATAAGATTAATCGCAATCTAATACAATTAATTCAAACACACAATTGCACAATTAAAAGTTTAAAGAAATACCCAAATGTTAAACCCTAAAACTTCAATTGTTTACTTCCTAGGTATGATACAAAGAGACTAGCCACTCATGGCCATGGAGCTTGATTCTTCAAAAGTTGGGTCTTGAATCTTCAAAGGCTTGAATAATAGGATGATTTTGTGTTCTTCAATGATATGGAATGATATGGGTTTGACAAGATGGAGTGGTAATGATAGAGATACCAAATTATGAGCCTTCAAGGTGTTTTAAAGCCAAAAAAATCGAAACTTCCGTTTTGATACGCATTAAAAACATTAAACCCAAGTTTGACTGCAGGTGCTGTAGGCTACGCCACTTTTGGCATCGCCTACGCGAGTCCCGTAGCCTACGCCAAAAGTGGCATAGGCGACGCCATGTCTGTTTTGGCTACGAGAGTTGGCTCTGTCCTACGGCATTTTGGTCCCCTTCTCCTACGCGAGTGCTGTAGGCGACGCCAAAACTGCTGTAGGCGACGCCAACTTGTCATGGACACCCGTTTCAGCTTTTCTTGTTCGGTTTATCACTCCTTGTGCTCCTGAGATGTTCCAAAAACTCCAGATTTGCATCCTTTTTGTGTTAATACCTGAAAATCATAAGACACATCAAAGTAGTGCTATTCCATAATCATTTATGCATTAATCAATTAATTTAGCTTTGTTAATTCTTAAGTTTTTACCAACCTATCACATCCCCACACTTGAGCTTTGCTTGTCCTCAAGCAAATTTGTTTATTGCAAACCAACTAAGTGAATCAAAAGATCCCACATTTCTTGTCGATTCTCAAATGCGGTCCCTAGGCATACCCTAACTCACAAGACTTACGCCTCTCAGTAGATTTACATTCCAATGGTTTCCATGTTGCTCAATTTCATAAAACAAAAAGATGCCTAACCAAATCCGACAAAGATCAAAGTTCACATTCTTGCACACCCCTCGCAATGGTTCTCTCCGCTCGGTTTAATCAAAACTAGTCATGATGTACTAGTATTTTATACTAATCGCTCAAAACCGATTATAATGCATATTAGTATAGGCTTGCAACTCAATCGCCCTTTACCAAATTACACAATAGTGAACACAAGTCAAAAGGTCTTTAAGGGGTTGTAATGGGGCTAGGCGAAGGGTATGGAATGGGATATTTGAAGTGACTATGGTGATGAAAATTCGACTTTTATTATATCAACTAAATACTACTCAACTATAAGGCAATGTTGCGCCTTTTTATTCAACCTCTAACTCAAGCATATTTTTGTGCTTTTCTATGAGAACTTTCATTTGTTTGAAACGTATTTGTTTTCATGCTTTTTATTTTTTTTTTATTTTTTTTTTTGCACTACATTGCAAATTATATACAATACAAAGCAAAATCCTACAATCAAATTTTCATCACTCCGGGTTTAAAAATTGAAAAGGTTAAATGGGTCAAAAAGGTTGAAATGGGTGATCAAGTGAAAGGTTAAAGGCTCAAAGTTGTTTAACTAGGGGATATTGTTTTTGGGTCAAGGATATCATATTGGTGTAAAAATAAAAAGGCCAATCCTAATGCCTTAATCATTCTTGTGTCACCATTGGTTTAAGGTGGCAAGCGTATCGAAAGTTGCAAGTTCTACTTCATACAATTATAATGGCACACTCAATTCAAAAGAACACAACATGCCAATAGATGTGGGATTTTTAGGGTGTTAGCATGTTGTGGTGATTCAAAAATCTCACAAGAACATGAAAGAGGAATGGGTTGCCGATATGCAAAAATGTTATACCCTTCACTTGTCTTTTCCAACTCGGCATTTCATACTTTTTTTTAATAACCATTAGAAAAACACATCGAGGAACTTAAAGAGTTATGACCATGACTAAGGATCGTCACTCATGATTCAACAAATAAATTTGGGACTAAAATAAAAATTTTGTTGGCTTCACAAACTCAAGTAACACCTAAGGACAAACATTTTCTTTCAGAATTGTATATTTTTCTCCCCCTCCCCACACTTAAAAATAAACATTGTCCTCAATATGTAGTGTTTAAATGGTGGATTTCAAAATGTTTAAATTTTTCTCCTCTCCCCACACTTAAAGTCCACATTGTCCTCAATGTGTAGGGAAAGTTTCAAATTGTTTACGGGAATGTGTTAAAGACAAACCAAAAAAATTCACTCCAATCACCAATATACAGTATACAATCCACTTATTAAATCTAAGTAAACGATCAAAATTAAAGAGATGGAAATAGATGCACCTGATTGTTCTTCATTCTTCAATTCCATGTGTTCTTCAACAAAATAGTTCCACTTCCATCATAAATAAACCTGCAACTCGCAAGTGTGTAGAAGCAAGCTTCTCACAAAAACACTAAGAGTTATCGGTTTTACTTTTTGTTGAAAAGCATTACCAAGTAATCTTTTAGTTAATTTTGATCAGTGGACAAAATATACACTAACTAAGATAGATCCTTTAAACCTCCCGGTAGCCCGGTTATGAGGACGAGTGAGGTCTCGTGAGGGTTATATAGAAAACACACCCACAACGTTTATTTACCTACCAAACAAAATTAAAAAAAACGAACAAAAAGAAAAAAAAATACAAAAATATACAAAAACTAACAAGTACCTCTTACTCACGGGGGTCGAAGTGAACATTTTCCTACCGAGTTACCAAGATAAGCTCGGTAGTTTACTTTATGTTCCCCAATTTGTTCCTTCTCCTTCCACTTGTTCATCAAATATATGCATGAAAGTTTTATCCCACATTTTCCTACCGAGTTTCCAACATACACTCGGTAGTTCACATGCCAACTCCACAATTGCTTCCAAGTTATTGGCATGAGAATTGAGTCATTCTTGTTGCGGGGCCGTTTTACAATAAATTGCCCAATGTCCTCCCAGCTCACCTTCCTCTTCTTCATCTTTGAACCTTCATCCTCCTCTTTATTGGGTGCCTTAATCAACACGGGATGCGATTCGTGATGAACTTTCACCTCAGCCACCAAATCTTCATGAGGTGCTAAGTCTTCAGTTGGGTTTAACCATTCAGAAAGACTTGCAGTATCTTCATTAATATCAGCATCTACCACTACACCACTAGCCAACTCATCACGCTCACGTTTAAGTTGGGCAAATTCCTCGGCTAGTTGATGAACCTGCATGACCAAAGCTTCATGAGCTCTGTCTCTCACTTCATTTCGCTGTTGCGACTCTTTCATCATATTTATGATAGCATCAAACTTGGAATCTAGTGAGTTTTGAGGTTCTTCATATGCCGGTTGAGGGCTATTAGTATAGTAGTAATCATATTCCTCATGGTTTCGATATTGTTGCGTCCTTTGGCTAAATGAACTCCCTTGATACCTGTTATATAACTGATAATAGCCTTGGGAGTTTGAATAGCGTGACTGATGATGTGAAGAAGATAAATGTGAACCTCCAGGTTTTTCGAGCCCAAAAATAATACGATCTTGTCGTTTTTTGAATGCTTCCATTTTCTTACGGGCCACTGCACAATCTCGCCACAAATGATATGGGCTCCCACAACAAGGACAAGTATTATCATCATCTTCCCAATACATTGTGATGATGACGATCAAGTCTTGCTAAATTCCCAATCTTCAGATTTTACACAAGTGGCACGCATGCATTATCTGTCACCTGCACACTTCACACACCACGCGTAAAAACGAACAAAAAAGAAGTAACAAAGACAAATTAAACAGTTAATCACAATAATCAACTAAAAACTAAACACTAAGCGCACTAGCTCCCCGGCAACGGCGCCATTTGATGAGCCGGTCGTCACGGTTCATACAAAACCTAATTAACCTAGGTAGATAGGATAAGTAGGGTATCAATCCAAGGAGCGTGTGGTTAGTGGATATTATGTAGTTGATTAAACGGTGTCGCTTATGAAGTTTACTAGAGACTTATGAAGTTGGTAATTGGTTTATTTAAGAATGTGATTGAAAAGGGTTTTGTTGTTATATTAAAAACTTGAATTGAAATTATATGTGAAAAATAATAAAGTTTGTAAACAATTTAATTAAAAGGATCACACCTAGGTTTCAACAACTAAAGTCTAAGGTTTTCACAAATGGGTCAAACAAGTGTAGTGCAATTGGTGTTAACGGGGTGATTGTTCAATAGGCTTAGGTGTCAAGTTTCATCAACATCAAAGATGGACTAAACTACACTTCATTACCTAGAACATACAACCCTATGTTTGTATTAGAGCAAGAAAACATGTTCATGACACTAGAAATTGGCACAAGATCAATTAACTAAAATGAATTCAACATAAGATTAATCGCAATCTAATACAATTAATTCAAACACACAATTGCACAATTAAAAGTTTAAAGAAATACCCAAATGTTAAACCCTAAAACTTCAATTGTTTACTTCCTAGGTATGATACAAAGAGACTAGCCACTCATGGCCATGGAGCTTGATTCTTCAAAAGTTGGGTCTTGAATCTTCAAAGGCTTGAATAATAGGATGATTTTGTGTTCTTCAATGATATGGAATGATATGGGTTTGACAAGATGGAGTGGTAATGATAGAGATACCAAATTATGAGCCTTCAAGGTGTTTTAAAGCCAAAAAAATCGAAACTTCCGTTTTGATACGCATTAAAAACATTAAACCCAAGTTTGACTGCAGGTGCTGTAGGCTACGCCACTTTTGGCATCGCCTACGCGAGTCCCGTAGCCTACGCCAAAAGTGGCATAGGCGACGCCATGTCTGTTTTGGCTACGAGAGTTGGCTCTGTCCTACGGCATTTTGGTCCCCTTCTCCTACGCGAGTGCTGTAGGCGACGCCAAAACTGCTGTAGGCGACGCCAACTTGTCATGGACACCCGTTTCAGCTTTTCTTGTTCGGTTTATCACTCCTTGTGCTCCTGAGATGTTCCAAAAACTCCAGATTTGCATCCTTTTTGTGTTAATACCTGAAAATCATAAGACACATCAAAGTAGTGCTATTCCATAATCATTTATGCATTAATCAATTAATTTAGCTTTGTTAATTCTTAAGTTTTTACCAACCTATCACCTTACCCCACATTCACGTACCTGCAGGCATGAGACTCCTGCCTATTCCCCATGGGAGGAACGGGTGGATATCCGACGACTCCGATGACGAGTCTGTGGGTTCGGTAGGGCACATGTTGGTGCCAGAGATTCAGGCTGATCAGGAAGAGCCAGTGGCTCTAATGCTAGAGGATGCCCCAGCCAACCCCATAGCCCCACCAGCACCTCTCGAGCCCATACCTCAGGAGGAGCCAGCTCCCGCAGCACTTATACATGAGGGTAGTCCCGCCCGTAGCTCTGAGCTACATAGGGCAGGCATGGAGGCCTTCGCCACTGCGAGCCCTCCCACACCCCCTGTAGTGGTGTCCACTCCAGAGTGGGCCACTGTCTCTGAGCCGTTAGTAGCCCCACTAGCCGAGCCTATACCACCACCCACCATTGCCATGACTATACCCATCCCCACCATTCCCAGCATGACACCTGCACCATACCCTCTAGGTGCAGGGGACCCTTATATGATGCCACCCTACTTTTCCATCAGGCCACCCGGTTTCACTCCATTACTGCCACACATACCAGTACCAGCCCCCTTCGGGCCCTTCCCATCCACACACCCTGATATACCTGGACCGTCCCACCTTCATAGGATGACGCCCTCCTCTGGACCCGCCCAGACCTCAACCATCACTTTAGAGCAGGATTTTCAGACTCTAGTCAACACGGTGCAGCGCACCGTGAATCAGGTTGAGCAGCAGACGAGATTGATGTGGGCGAGGATGATTGACACTCGTGATGCCTTGGCGCATTACGCAGAGGAGCTCTTGCGCATGGATGCGCAGAGCGGGATTACTGGGGATGCACACTGGGCACATCGACAGTTTTTGTACGAGCGCATCACAGAGATCAGCATGACGATTAGCATGTATGCGCCGCAGTACCAGTATCCACCGCCACCGCCACAGTAGGATGTATCGGGGATGCACAGAAGACACACCAGCTTATGTACATATTAGCAGCAGTATGGTAGTACAGCACGGGTTATGACACTCGTCTGCATTTTGCCTAGCCGTACGGGTATTACGGCGTATGATATGATGTTTTATTATTTCAAAAGCAATGTATTGTATGAGAAATGTATTCTCCATTTTGTATTATGAACAAGCATTGTACTGATATTATTGAAATTAATGAAAAATCTTATTATTATGGTGAAATATGTTGTTGTCTATGATTATTATTGCTTACTCCATGTGTTGTGGTTTGTATATTTGTGTGGTGATGTT
The DNA here is from genome assembly GCA_028751855.1 of Ambrosia trifida. Lineage (NCBI taxonomy): Eukaryota > Viridiplantae > Streptophyta > Magnoliopsida > Asterales > Asteraceae > Ambrosia > Ambrosia trifida. The sequence continues at coordinate 40,191,431 of CM054128.1, read as the reverse complement.
GTGTTGATTTCTATTTATATTTCTGTATGATGTATTGGTATGTTGTGTGATGACATGGTGTTGATTATTGTGTTCATGCTTTGGTTTGTTATTTATGCTTTGTATTGTATAAATGTTTGCCAAATTAACCTTTGATAATTATTATTGAAGAAAAATGGCACCTGCCACCCGAAGCAATAGTGGAGCAGACGGACTGCCCACAACACCGGCCGAGCTCGAGACCATGATATCTGAACGCATAGCCCGCGCGATCGCGGAGCACGAAGCTGCACGCTCCGAAAGATCTCGCGACTTGACTGGGAGTGACCGACAGGAAACTTCCCCCACTGGTAAGAAGTTGAAAGTAATTGATAAAGCAATGGGAGAATATCCTAAAACTCCTGTCCCGTAATAACATACAACTTTATTAATGCAGAAACGGCCTCGCGAGAGCGTGGCTGCACTTTCAAAGCCTTCCTCGACTGCAAGCCGCTCAATTTTAACGGCACGGAAGGATCAGTTGGTCTGGTCAAATGGTTCGAGAAGACCGAGGCTGTTATTCGCATCAGTGGGTGTACCCCACGTCAGTCGGTTATGTACTCCACCAATTTGTTCTTAGACCAAGCACTGACATGGTGGAATGGTCAAGTGCAGTCTTTGGGTGATGACACTGCTTACTCTCTGTCGTGGGCAGAACTGAAGGAACTGATGATTGCTGAGTACCGTCCGGCGAGTGAGGTACAGAAATTGGAAACTGAGTTTTGGAACCTCACTATGGTGGGAGCAGACGTTACTGGATACACGTCTCGATTCCACGATCTTGCCAGATTGGTGCCACGATTGGTTACCCCTGAGAACAACAAAATTGAGCGCTATTTGTTCGGCCTAGCACCGCAAATACGCAGCATGGTCACTGCTTCTAAACCTACGACCATGCGCGCGGCTATTGATCTTGCGCTCAGTCTCACCGAAGATGCCATACGCATGGGTACACTAATCCGCCAAGTTTCCGGATTAAAAATTTCTGAAGCAAGTAGTGTTGAGGCCAAGAACCAGGGATCAAGTTCAGCTGTCGTGACTAATGATCAGGGTAACAAACCGAGGTTTGGGAAAAGAAAGAGGGATGAGGGAAAAAGGGACCGAGCGTCGGGTAGCTCGAACAAGAAAGGAAAGGGGTATGCCGCCACGGGACGTGGTAACGGTAACAAGCAGGGAAACCAGGGGAGAAACAATGGATTAACTTGTGGGAAGTGCCACCGCACCGGGCACAAGACTGAAGAGTGCCGATCTGGAGCACCAAAGAATGGAGGGGCTAGACCATGCTTTGCATGCGGGTCGTTGGATCATTGGAAGAAAGATTGCCCCAAGGTCAACAATCAGGCCCGCGGCCGGGCATTTGTGATTGGAGCCGGTGATGCACGGCAAGACCCCAATGTGGTCACTGGTACGTTTCCTCTAAATGGTCATTATGCCTCTGTATTATTTGATACCGGTGCTGACTTTAGCTTCGTATCCATTGAGTTTAAAAGACTACTTGGTTTAAAAACTAGCAAACTAGATACACCCTACTCTATAGAACTGGCTAATGGTAAAACTATTGAAACGAGAGAGGTAGCAAGAGATTGTAAGTTAGAACTCTGTGGGCACGAGTTTGGGATTGATCTATTACCGGTTGTATTGGGAAGTTTTGACATCGTTGTCGGCATGGATTGGCTGTCCGCGCACCGTGCCATTGTGGTTTGCAACGATAAAGTTATTCAAGTTCCCCTCGCAAGCGGTGAAACTCTCTCAATTCAAGGAGAAAGACACGGGACGCCACTGAGGATTATTTCGAGCATGAAGGCTCGTAAGTGTCTGAGAAAAGGGCTTGTCGCATTCTTGGCACACGTAATGGACAAGAAGGCCGACGAGCGAAAGTTGGAAGACATTCCAGTCGCCAGAGATTTTCCGGATGTATTTCCAGAAGATTTGCCGGGGTTGCCACCACCTCGACAAGTCGAGTTCCGCATCGACCTCGTTCCCGGAGCAGCTCCTGTGGCACGATCGCCATACCGCCTAGCTCCATCAGAGATGCAGGAACTGTCCAGCCAGCTACAAGAATTACTAGACAAAGGTTTTATAAGACCGAGTTTCTCACCTTGGGGAGCTCCCGTCTTATTTGTGAAGAAGAAGGATGGCACATTTCGCATGTGCATCGACTATCGAGAGCTGAACAAGCTAACCATCAAGAATCGCTATCCTCTCCCCAGGATCGACGATTTATTTTATCAGCTCCAAGGTTCCAGCTATTACTCCAAGATCGATTTGAGGTCAGGCTATCACCAGTTGCGTATACAAGAAGAAGATGTACCAAAAACGGCCTTCAGAACCCGGTATGGACACTATGAATTTTTGGTAATGCCGTTCGGCTTGACCAACGCACCAGCGGTTTTCATGGACCTAATGAACCGCGTATGTAAGCCATACCTGGACAAATTCGTCATTGTCTTCATTGACGATATTTTGATCTATTCACGCACGAAAGAAGACCACGAGAATCACCTTCGGTTAATTCTTGAAGTATTACGCAAAGAGAAGCTCTATGCTAAATTCTCGAAATGTGACTTTTAGATTCGGGAAGTCCACTTTTTAGGCCACGTGGTAAACGAGAAGGGCATACACGTTGATCCCGCCAAGATCGAGGCAATTAAAAATTGGGAAGCACCTCGAACTCCTATCGAAGTACGACAATTTCTAGGCCTCGCGGGTTATTACAGAAGGTTCATCGAGAACTTTTCAAAAATAGCACAAGCTCTAACCATGCTAACCCAGAAGGACAAGAAATTTGAGTGGACGGAAAAGCAAGAGGCAGCATTCCAATTGTTAAAAGACAAGTTATGTGGCGCTCCGATACTGTCACTTCCAGACGGTACGGAAGATTTTGTGGTTTACTGCGATGCCTCGCATCAAGGTTTGGGTTGTGTACTGATGCAGCGAGAAAAAGTAATAGCATATGCTTCCAGGCAACTGAAAATCCATGAGAAGAACTACACTACACACGATTTGGAATTAGGTGCAGTGGTGTTCGCTCTCAAGATATGGAGGCACTATTTGTACGGAACCAAGTGCACGATTTTCACTGATCACAAGAGTTTGCAACACATCTTTGATCAGAAAGATTTGAATATGCGACAACGGCGATGGGTTGAATTATTAAACGATTACGATTGTGAGATAAAGTACCATCCCGGTAAGGCGAATGTCGTAGCCGACGCCTTGAGTCGCAAGGAACGGGTTAAACCATTGCGTGTTCGAGCTTTGGGACTGACTATCCACACGAATATGACTGAACGAATTCGTGAAGCCCAAGTTAACGCCCTCAAACCCGAGAATGTCAAAGGTGAAAGATTACGAATGATGGTTGATTCACTGGAACCAAAAGCGGACCAGGCACTGTATTTCATGAATAGAATTTGGGTTCCTGTATATGGTGGATTGCGTGAGCTAGTATTGGCCGAAGCTCACAGTTCTAGATATTCGGTTCACCCTGGTGCAGACAAAATGTTCCACGATTTGAAGGAACTTTATTGGTGGCCGAATTTCAAAAGGGATATAGCAGCCTATGTTGCGCGATGTTTGACTTGCGCAAAGGTCAAGGCTGAGCACCAGAGACCTTCCGGTTTGCTCCAGCAACCGGAAATACCGGAATGGAAATGGGAACGAATCACCATGGATTTCATTACCAAGTTACCTAAGACAACAAGCGGCCATGACATGATCTGGGTAATCGTAGATCGATTGACGAAATCTGCACACTTCCTCCCGATACGCGAAACGGACAGGTTGGAGAAACTGACCCGTTTGTACATTAAGGAGGTGGTATCTAAACACGGTGTACCTGTTTCTATCATCTCCGATCGGGATAGTCGTTTCACGTCAAGATTTTGGGAAAGTTTGAACGAAGCACTCGGTACTCGCCTCGACATGAGCACCGCATACCACCCCCAAACGGATGGTCAAAGTGAACGAACCATCCAGACCTTGGAAGATATGTTACGGGCATGCGCGATTGATTTCGGAGGTAATTGGGATACGCACTTGCCATTGGTAGAATTTTCTTATAACAACAGTTATCATACGAGCATTCAAGCCGCACCGTTTGAAGCTCTATATGGACGCAAGTGCCGATCGCCATTATGTTGGGCGGAAGTTGGAGAAAAACAACTCACCGGGCCCGAAATTGTTCAAGAGACCACGGATAAGGTCTTTTTGATAAAGGAACGCCTCAAAGCGGCCCGGGACCGCCAGAAAAGCTACGCTGATATGAGGCGAAAGCCTTTAGAGTTTCAAGTCGGAGACAGGGTCCTACTGAAAGTGTCACCTTGGAAAGGTGTCGCGCGCTTTGGGAAGCGCGGAAAGCTGAACCCGCGATATATTGGACCGTTCAAAGTCTTGTCGAGGGTAGGCACAGTGGCATACAAGCTCGAGTTGCCTCAAGAGCTTAGTGGAATACACGACACGTTTCATGTGTCGAACTTGAAAAAGTGCATATCCGACGAAACTCTCATTATTCCTGCTGAAGAAATCCAGATTGACGACAAGTTACATTTTGTGGAAGAACCAATCGAGGTAACTGATTGAAAGGTCCAAAAATTAAGGCGCAGCAAGATCAGATTGGTCAAAGTGCGCTGGAATGCTAAGCGTGGACCGGAGTTCACGTGGGAAAGGCTGGACCGGATGAAGCAAAAATACCCCGCCCTATTCGAGAAGACACCTATACCGGAGAACTCGAAGTGAATTCCGGGACGGAATTCTCTTAACGGGGGGAGATTGTAACAACCGGCAAAAATAAGGTAATTCCGTACAAATTAATTAATATATGATTAACGTAATTAAATGCAATTATGTGTGATTTAATTATCAAGGCCTTAGGAGATAGCAATTTCCAAATAGTGCATAGGAATGCATACGTTTAATGGTAAAGCATGATTGGATCGTGTGCGAATAAGCTATCCGGTATGGACGTTGGCGATTACCCGGTAATAATTAAATAAACGGAACGGATCCCGGACACCCAGGATATAAAATAAAGGGTATTTTCATAAGATATAATGAGTTTTGGAACTCCAAAACCATAAATGAAAACGTCTTGTACAAATCTCCCGGTAACGAATAAAATGCGCGTACCGCACCCGATACGCGTAAAACTCATAAATTCACCCGGCAAAGGCCTAAATAACCAATCAACGCTTAAAATAGACTATATTTAAGGGTTATTAAAGGTATATTTAATGTCCGGATAACGCGTGATTAAAACCCGAAAAATACCCGAACGACACCCGAACGACGGGGGATTAAACATAACAAATATTGGGTAAATATTTGGAGTTGTGGACCCCACCAAACCCATCAAAGGGGCCGGCCTAGAAGGCCTCATGGTGTCCATGCATGTGTTTTTTTAATAATACCCTAAGTAATCTAGTGAAAGCATGCCTTAACATAAGACAAATGTGTAAGAAAAGGTATAATTGGACACTAGTACAAAAGTGATCTACTTTCTTGTCTCCTTGATCAAATTTTCGGCCCTATGGCCAAGATAATCCAAGACACAATCCAAGTAATCATAACACTAGAGTGCACATGCATGGTTAAGTCTTATATAAAGATTATGATGGTTCATAAGGATTTACCAAAGATTGCAAGCAACCTCCTATCTATACATACATACATACGGCTCACATACACACACATATCATCTTTGCAAAAATCTCCCAAGTACACATATGATCTTCCATAAGATCTCTTAAATCCTTAGCATCATTACATGTGATAATTATATAAATAACACATGTTAGAAGATTGAATAACCAAGCAAAACAATCCTTTCTCCTTCCCCTCTTGTGGCCGTGGGTTTCCATACACACACACACATTGTTCTTTCAAGTTTTTACATCTCCAAATCACTTAAAATCATCCATCATCCAAACCCCTTTTGTGTGTTTCAAGAGCTTGGAGCTAAACCACTAGGAAGAACACACTAAACCCCTCTCAAATCCAAGGTTTTTGTCTTCCCTAGCCTTGTGCTAGTAGTAAGCTTCTTAATCTTGTTTTTGATTGTTATTATTCATGTATGTGTTCCTAGTAGCAAGTTGTACATGAAGGGTTTAAAAATGGTTTTGAACATAATCTTTAATAGGTTTTCATGTGTAAAATGGAAGATTAAAGATATGAAAATAAACCATGGATTTGTTGATGATGATGTATTAGTCTTGAAAATATATAAAGTTTGCATGTAAGACTAAGTAGGATGATGTTTTGGTTAAGATTTTGAAATGAACTTGAATATGTTAAAACTAACTTTAATTCATCTTATTATGATCATTTAAGTTATAATATGTGGTAAAACATGTTAGAAGTTCATAAATGAATAAGATGGAAAATCTAAGTTAGCTTACTTAGATGAATGAAATTTTGATAAAATGGACAAATACATAAAACACACATATAATTAGTCTTCCATATGGAATATAAGACTAACATAAGTGTTTTGATACAAAAATAACTTACCAATAAAAAGTTGAATCTTCAAAGTTTACTATTTTGAGTGAAAAATGTTAACTTTGAAAGTTAGAGTAGAAAAATGCAACTTTTGTAAGTTAAGGGGCTAAAGTTGTAACTTTGAAAGTTAAGGGACTAAAATGGACATTTTAGAAACTATTAGTCCAAAAATACAAGTATGGAAAGTTTGGTGTCAAAAATGCAAGTAATAAAGTCTAAGGATGATTTTTGTAAATACTAGTAAAAATACTTGGGTATTTTGTATAAAAGTGTATTTTTGAAAGTTATAAAAATATAAAGGGGTTTTAACATAAGGATTTTTATAAAATAGAGATTTTATAAAAATATTAAACAAACTTGGGAAACTTATACAAAAATGAATACTTTTATATAAATGGGAATATAAAAGTGTTGGAAACATTTTTGTAGTTAAGTTGACAAGTTGGGTTAAAAATACATAAGTATTTTAACCCTCCAAGTAACATGTGAAAAGAGGAAGAAATATGGATAATATTTCTATAAAATACATGTTGGGAAAAACTTGGAAAAATTAACTAATCAAGTTAAGATATCGAACTAAGACGCGTTAACGAACCGTACACGGACAAACATGAGAAAAATGCCATTGCGGCAAGATAAGAAAAATATATATTTTAAGAAGTAAAATATATATACATTATGGGTGAAAACAAATAAACACTTTCCTAAGTGTTGGAGGATTAATTCGTGGGAGAAACACATGACACAAACGAATAAGACGTTAAAACAAACGTATGTACTTAACAAGAAAAATTACACATTTATATATATTTGTACGCTCGTCTCGGCAAAATTCTAGTATATCTACTTAATGGGAAAGTAGATATGCGGGAAGGAAAGCCGCGACGAGAAGACAAGGATATATATATGTGTATGTCGTACCAACGAAATCCTAGTATATTTATTTGAATGGGAAAATAAATATACGGTGTGGTGAGTTGAATCGGACGTTAAGAGTATACAATCGAACGACAAGATCTTAGCATATTTGTTTAAATGGGAAAACGAATGTGTGGCAAAGTGAGTCGGGTCGAGGATTGAAATATATATTATATCGAGCGATGCGATCTTAAGTATAATTATTTAAATGGGAAAATAATTATATGTTAAGTGAAGTCGAGTCGATGATAATAAGATACAAGTTATGGAAATATTAACAAGAGTAATATATAACTTGTAACACAAAGGGTAATGTAACGCCAACAAAACCTAGGATACACGCTTAATTAAACGGGATTTGGAACAACTTGTGGTCGGGAGTTGGGTGTACAACTTGCCAAGGCACATGCACTATAGGAATAGTGACTTATACGCCTAGAACGTTTGTAGGTGCGAGACCACCCCTTTGCTATCCACCCTTTTGAGCCAGACGCAGTTTCAGGTGAGTTTCACGGCCCCATTTTAAACTATTTTTACGTTTTCGGGGGAAAGATATGTTAGGGAAATGTTTGACGAGTTTATTACTTGAGGTGTGACCGCCACTCGGGGTTGAGTCCTCGCCTCTATAATCATTTATTCGGAGATTGAAACCGGAGGAATATTCGGATAGTACTATTGGTGCCTGACAAGGCCCACCCCTAATCGATAGCGTCGATTTTGCATTAGGTTATGCCTGGGGTGCAAATATTCTGAACTTAAGTCGTGGGAAACCGAGTAACGACTTGGAGCGGGGCATTTTATTTATATACGTCTTGGTTTGATTATAGTCTCAAGTAGATTTATAGGAATTTGCAACTCCTATATATTGTCATAACATGGTATTCCCAAGTATTCAAGTTTTAGAAACTGAAAACCTGTGAACTCACCAATATATTTATATTGACGAAACTTTTTAAACATATCTTTCAGGTAACTAGATGATGAAGGATCCGGCGAGCTGGGTCGGGGAATCTCCAATGCGACGTCGAACTTTTGCGGGGTTTCACTTTTATTTCCCAAGGCATTTGGGATATATATGAGAAACCTCTATGTTTATTTCAAAAACAATTAACTTTTGTGTAATGTTTGAAACAGATTTGACGTCATAATAAATGACCCATTTCCTTAAATTACTTGTGTTTAGCAATAACCTTGACTTTATGCTTTTGAACCGTCGCGCCACGTGTTTCCGCCTTTGTCGTGGTGTGACAAAAGTAATGATCTGAATTTTACTTGCTTGCATGAAAAGTAATGATCTGAATTTTACTTGCTTGCATGAAAAGTAATGATCAGGAACATTCCAAATAACCGTCCAATTTCAGCTTTTGTTTAACTCATGATATATCCACCAAATCATTTCTTCAAGTTCATTTCACCAAAAAAGGCATAACTGTAATGATCAGAAACATTCCAAATAACTGTTCAATTTCAGCTTTTGTTTAACTATTGTAGCAACTTCCATAGAGAAGTTATCAATCTCACTGAGATGATATCTTCTGTTTAGGTTTTGGAATTAATGATCAAGAATATTCCAAATAACTGTATAATTTAAGCTTTTGTTTAACTAATTTAGCAACAGTCCAAATAACTGTAATGATCGCTACGGTTAGTGGATACCATGGATCAGAGAGATTCAAGCTAATCAAACTCCGGGCAACCCTTGTTTGATTATACTCGTGTACACCCTTTATCTCTTTATGTATAAATAGTGACCCTCTGACAATGATCAGAAACATTCCAAAATAACTGTAACAATCGCTACTGTTGATTGGTATATAGAGAGCAAACCGACGATCATTCAAAATTTAAAGTTACCGCTAACCTCTGCGCCATCATCGTTGACAACTTTTCAGTTGTTATCCGAGAGATAGCGGTCAACGATGAAGACAACCTGAAAACAACCGGATACCATGGATCAGAGAGAGTCAACCGGATACCATGCACCTGAACGGGTGAATACATCTTGCTTTTAACAAATCCATTGTTGTTTCCATAGACATTCAAGGAGGCAAATTTGAAAATTATCATTTCTTGACATGCTTGGTAACACCTTGATCTGCAATATTTGAAAATTATCATTTCTTGACATGCTTGGTAACACCTTGATCTGTAATATCTGAAAATTACCATTTCTCGAAAAGTAATTAAAAACACTTAAAAATGAATTAAAAACAATTTTTGGGAGTTAGGTTTAGTCGGAGGACCACGTACAATGATTCATCAAAGTTGTACAAAGCTGGATGTTTTTACTGGAAAACCAAAACGAGCAATTAACGAAGCGAAACGGAGAGTTATAATTTTCTTGACTAGGAAACAACTTAAAAGAACCAAAAATGAATTAAAATTAATTTTTGGTGATTAACAGATAATTTTAAAGAATTAAAAGAAAATCAATTTTTTTTAAAAAAAGGCCAAAGCACCTCGCTTTGGTCAAAGCGAGGCGCCTGTGGTCTAATCAAACCACTAAAGCACCTCGTTTTGGTCAAAGCGAGGCACTAAAGCACCTCGCTTTGACCAAAGCGAGGTACTAAAGCGCCTCGCTTTGACCAAAGCGAGGTGCTTTGGCCTTTTTTTAAAAAAAAATGATTTTCTTTTAATTCTTTAAAATTATTTGTTAATCACCAAAAATTAATTTTAATTCATTTTTGGTTCTTTTAAGTTGTTTCCTAGCCAAGTAAATTATAACTCTCCGTTTCGCTTCGTTAATTGCTCGTTTTGGTTTTCCAGTAAAAACATCCAGCTTTGTACAACTTTGATGAATCATTGTACGTGGTCATCCGACTAAACCTAACTCCCAACAATTGTTTTTAATTCATTTTTAAGTGTTTTTATTACTTTTTGAGAAATGATAATTTTCAGATATTTACAGATCAAGGTGTTACCAAGCATGTCAAGAAATGATAATTACTTTTTCGAGATTGTTTTTCGAGAGAAAGGAACTAAGTTGCAAATACGATAATAATCAAACTCATATCTCAAGCCGGTGTAATTACTTTCAAGTTTTTTAGAATCATTGAAGACACCACATCATTGTTTGAACACAATAATGTCAAACTCTTGCACAATTTCGTATGCTCAAACGTCATATATATTTCCCCCTTTTGTGACTCATAGGAGTCTTGAAGACGAAATGAATTTTACAAGATACTTGAAACAAGGTATGGATATGGAGAATAAATATTTGACTATACGTGGTTGATGATGTCAAGTTTAAGTCGTTGATTCATTTGGAAATCGAAAACGCCTATCGTCACTCTGTATAGAGAAGAAAAACAACAACCGAATATTTAGTTCTCTCCGAACTTCAGCTTCCAAAATACGACGTCGTTGTAGCTCATATGTTATTATCTCTTCTCTTATTCTCTGTTTCTCTAGTTCTCGATGGATTATTGCTCTCATATCGACTCTCACAATTATTCACAATTTTATACATACAACACACCTTCATCGTTGACCGTACTGTTCTTCTTGATCTTTTTATGTATGAATAGTGACCCTCTGGCAAACCTACCTCTGTTTTGAATTTGTTGCTTCCATAGAGAAGTTATCAATCTCACTGTAATGATCAGGAACATTCCAAATAACTGTATAATTTTGTTCAAGATTCCTATGCAAGCAAGTCAAATTCAGTTGTTAGACCAACTTGAGATATGAGTTTGATTAGCTTGAATCTCTTTGATCCATGGTATCCAGTCTTCAAGGTGGACTTAAGCACCTGAACGGGAAGTTGAAATTTTGAATGATGTTCGTCGACTGCACCGAACACACTACAATTATTCACAATTTTATACATACAACACACCTTCATCGTTGACCGTACTGTTCTTCTTGATCTTGATCTTCACACTTTCTTTTGACAAAGGTCTGGCTGACCTGAAGTTCCTTTGCAACCAGGTAAAAAGGAACTAAGTTGCAGATATAAAAATCCATCACATCACGACTATACTCTTTATGTATGAATAGTGACCCTCTAAGTGTGGTATGCTCAAAGATTTAAGTTAAAAATATTTTGTAAGGATTTATTTATAGATTAATGAAACAACTTTTCAGTTGTTATCCGAGAGATAACGGTCAACGATGAAGACAGCCTGAAAGTGGATACCATGGATCAGAGAGATTCAAGCTAATTAAACTCATATCTCAAGCCGGTGCAAGTTATGTTGTAGCATCTTTGATCATCTTCTTGTAATTACTTGACAGATATCTCTCTGAGATGATAGCTTCTCTTCAGATTCTGAAAGTGGATACCATGGATCAGAGGGATTCAAGCTAATTAAACTCATAGGTAAGAACATTGTGGATGAGGATTGTTTATCTTCCCATTGATTTCAAGTATGTTGCCAAATAACTGTTCAATTTCAGCTTTTGTTTAACTATTTTAGCAACTTCCATAAAGAAGTTATCAATCTCACTTCTCACTGTCCATGTTTACCTTCAACGTCCAACGGTAATGAGTAACCTCGTAACCTCTACAATGATGTGATTTGTTTTTAAATAAGGAGGTATATGTACAATGAACTTTTTACGCTAAATAAAACCGATTAATGGCAGGTTTGCTAGAGGGTCACTATTCATACACACAACTTTTTGCTCTAGTGGTGTGCTCTACCTTTTTGACAAACACCTGGCTAACCTGTCCAGTTATCAATCTCATTGGCAATCATCCGGTGCAAGTTATGTTGAAGCTCATATGCTATGATCTCTTCTCTTATGCTCTCATATCATGGATCAGAGAGATTTAAGCTAATTAAACTCATATCTCAAGTTGGTCTAACAACTGAATTTGACTTGCTTGCATAGGAATATTGTACAAAATCATTCTCACATGAATATCATTTGATGAATGTATTAGGGTTGGAAACTCTGAAGACCAATGACCCTCTAGCAAACCTCCGTTAAGGGACTTTAGAGTTTCCATGGGAAGGTAAACATATATAACATTCTCTTCTTCTTCCCTTACAAATCACTTTGCCTTAATACAAAATCACATTTGTGCATGACATTACATTCTGCATGTGTCATTTCATAACTTGCACCGGCTTGAGATATGAGTTTAATTAGCTTAAATCTCTCTGATCCATTGTATCCACTTTCAACTAAAACTGTAATGATCGCTACTGTTGATTGGTATATAGAGAGCAAACCGACGATCATTCAAAATTTAAAGTTACCGCTAACCTCTGCTGCGCCATCATCGTTGACAGATATCTCTCTGAGATGATAGCTTCTCTTCAGATTCTGATTGCACCGGTGGAATTGGAATTGGAATTAATGAGACAACTTTTCAGTTGTTATCCGAGAGATAGCAGTCAACGATGAAGACAACCTGAAAACAACCGGATACCATGGATCAGAGAGATTCAAGCTAACTAAACTCATATCTCAAGCCGGTGCAAGTTATGTTGTAGCATCTTTGATCATCTTCTTTGTAATTACTTTTTATTGTTTCGGGTTCCCTTCCATCGTTTGACAGATATCTCTCTGAGATGATAAAGGTAGATCATGAAAAGTTGAACTCAATAAAACAAAGATGAAACCGATTAATGTTCTTTATATATGAATAATGACCCTCTTGCAATATTTGTAATTACTTTCTATTGTTTAGCGCCGATCCGATTGTTAAAAGTATCAAGACTATGAAATTAGTAATTACAACTGAATTTTACTTGCTTGCATGAAAAGTTCAATTTCAGTTCAAACTTTTCAAACACCTGCAACATCTCAAGAGTCGAGGTCCTCTGAAAAAGACATCGTACAATGAACTTTTCATGCAAGCAAGTAAAATTCAGTTGGCATTAATGGCAAGATATGTGGCTTTAGTCCTTTACGCAGGATATTCATGTGAGAATGATTTCTTTACAACATAACTTGCACCGGCTTGAGATATGAGTTTAATTAGCTTGAATCTCTCTGATCCATGGTATCCACTTTCAGGTTGTCTTCATCGTTGACCGCTATCTCTCGGATAACAACTGAAAAGTAATTACAAGAAGATGATGTCAAGTTTAAGTCATTGACATTTAATTTTTTTTAACTTTTTATAATTATTAAATTAAAAAAAAAAACAACTCAAAACACCAAAAAACTACCAAAATAAATTACCCCCCAGAAGCGCCTCGCTTAGGCCTAAGCGAGGCGCTTCTGGGGGGTTTAAATAGAAGCTGGGGGGTTTAAATATCACCACCCAGCAATAAACGTCTTTCTTATCCATTAAGTTTCAAAATGATGTTGAATGAAACTTTTACCTTTTTTATCCATTCATTTATGTTCATATATCATTTGGATATTGACGCACTGCCTTCTCGACCCAGCACCACCTCCCCTGCTCCTCCACCATGAACTAGTCAGATTGAGCCAAGATGTCCAGTCTAGAGTCTCATAACCCAATCAGACCTCATAATTGCTCAACACTTACTGGCGCATAGGTTGCCAAACAACCTTTTACACTGTGTTCTCGAGTTTCATTAAAGGAAAGAAGCAGAAAGAAGTGAAAGGAAACGGAGAGAAAGTAAAAAAAATATGTGTGTTTCAGAGTTTCATTAAAGGAGGAGAGTGGAAGGAAGTAGAATGGAAATATTTCAATAAAACTTTCCTCCCAAAATGAAAGGAAGTAGAAGGAAGGGAAAGAAAAATAAATAAAAGATTTATCAGTTACTATTTTACCCTTATACTTAAACTACTATAATATACAATGGGGTATAATTGTAAAATTAAATATTTTACTTTTGTTCTTCTCAACTCGGGAACACATAAAGTACTTAATTTCTTTTCCTTTCATTCGAACTTAGGAACACAAAATGAAATTATATATTTCCTTTCCCTCGTTCTCTTTTCTCTCATAAATTCCCTTTCTCTTTTTTTCTTTCTGCTAATAAACTCAGGAACATAGCGTTAGTGTCGAAATCGAAACAATTTTGCCTTACTTTACTAAAGAACTTAAGTGGAGGGACTCAAACTGCCATTACGCGTTAACATCAGAAACAACAACACATCACCGCAAATCACAATCGATTCCTTCACTCAGAAGAACGACGACAATATTAAACCATAAAAACTCTTCTTCCCCATATTATTATTTTCTCAAAACACCAAAAACACTATTATTCCTTCACTAGATCTCTATAACCTGCTGCTGGACCTTATTTCTTATTATCTACGCTAGTTTCTCACAGGTTTACCTAACATCTCTTATAATTATTTAATTAATTACATAGTTATAACCTATAATGTTGAAGATCTGATATTACTGCATCTGAATTAATTTTTAAATTGTTGTATAATCGCTATGTGTTTATGTATGATTTGGTTATTTGATTGCTGATTTGAGTTAGGATAGTTTAGGTTTACTGGATCCGGATTTTGGCTGTCAAAACCTAGATTTGTATGGACTTGATTTTCATAGGGTTTAGGATGGAAATTGTTATTGTTTATGTTGATTCTAGTGTTTTTGTATTGGTATATGTGGAGATTTTATTAAGGAGATTTGAATTGTTTTTGTTTAATTGCGACGTGGCTTGTCGCCGGTTTACCTGCCGCTTTACTGTAAATTTCTAATGAGTTGAAATGAACAGGAGTTGTATTTGATTTGAATTGGCATTTGGAGGATTTGATCTGAATAGACAAGATGGTTGGATTTGAGATGGATGACTGGAAAAGTGAGTTTAACTGCTTTGTTTTTCTTTTTTTTTTTTATGTATTGTTTTTGTTGTTGCATAGTGATGTGATGTATATGTCATAGCGGTTGAGACTTTGAGTTTTATTTATGTGAGCTGAAACGATAAAATTCTTTTTGTATCTATTTAGAGTTTTATATCTTGGAATGGATTCATCAAAATGATTCTTAGCAACATTTTGGGGGTTTCGATATCTTTGATTACTTTGGTGCTTAGAACTGTTGGAAAAGGTTGTTGATGTCTCTAATGATGTTATGTCATCTAGTGGGCTTTTGGAACTTAGTTTACATAAAACTATAAAAGGAATGTTTGCTATCTAGACTATTTTGTGTAACTTTTATGTATGTCGTTTGCAGTGATAGGGTTATCTTGTTGTGCTTATATAGAAAGTCAAAAGTTGACTTGCTGGCCACATAAGTACGGTACCTGATGATGATATCACCATCATCATTATACATAGTAAATCCCACCGATAACAAAGCTAACATAGGGTATGAGGAGGGTAAGATGTAGACAACCTTACCTTTACTCCGTAGGAATAGAGATGCTGCTTCTAGTGAGACCCCTGGCTCGATAGTAGTTTTGCATTAAGCCTTGGACATAAGGCACATTACACTCAACACTTATCAACGCCGCAACATGATGCATGAGTAACCGTCCGCCGCTAGAATAATATTATCACAAATTGATTTCAAGGAAGTTATGTGTTTACCAAAAAGGAAGTTATGCCGCATAGAATATTATCATCACAAATTGATTTTAAGTCAACTGTAAGTAGTATATAACACAAGGAAATTGACTTCTAGAGTCATGTATAAAGTTAGACTTGATGGGTACTGAAATCTGATTGGCATTCAAGATCTGCGGTAACTCCTTTGTCTAGTCCCCAAAAAACATGTTATCCGTGTTTATATTAGTTGTATATTAAGCATCGCATATAAGCGTTTTTTATGCATTTAGATTAAATTAAATGTGTTAAATTTTTCGTTTAATTTATTTCTAATGTTAAAACATATTTGTCTTAAATGAAACAGAGATTGGGCTGGGATTGACCGGATTTGGCGTCTTCTTCTCATTTCTGGGAATCATTTTCTTCTTTGACAAGGGATTACTTGCCATTGGAAATGTTGGTGTTCTTTCATTGCTATCTTAGTTTCTTTTGCTTATTTGTAAGGTCTCGTTGACAATGACTAATATATAATGATCAATCTATTGTGGTAATGAACCAGATCTTATTCATCTCGGGAGTGATAATGACAATCGGTGTCAAGTCCTCGTTGCAGTTCTTCATGAGACGCAACAACTTTAAGGTTTTTATTGCCTTCTTACTATTTGACCGATGTCTTCGTGTGTCTTCATTCTAAATAAATGTTGCTCGACATCTTGCACAGGGTACCATTTCTTTCGGTATTGGCTTCTTCTTTGTAATAATTGGATGGCCTGTAATTGGAATGCTTGCAGAGGCTTATGGTTTCATCATACTTTTCAGGTTTACTGGATGTGTCATAAAGCGATACGTTTATACTACTATAGGATTTAGTGATTTAACACGGTTACTTATTTACTTTTTTTTTCTTTTTTTTGCAGTGGTTTTTGGCCCACACTTTCAGTTTTTGTGCAGAAGATACCAATTATTGGTTGGGTGTTTCAACAACCTTTTATTAGATCAGTATGTTTCTCCCACCCTTGTTACTATTCAATGTGTTGGTATTATAACTAGAAGTGAAAATTTCAACCCATCTGCTTATAAACTGGCTGATTCAGGGTTTTGTTAATCTTTATGATGTCAAACAAGTGAAATAGAAGTGTAGGCAAATAGAAAACGGATTGAAAGTCTCCCAAAGTGTTAATTCTTCGTTCTTTTTTTCTTTTGATAAAAAGGAAACCGATTGAAATTCCTAATAGGCGCCATTTTTTGTTTAATTATTTTTTCTTCTTCTTTTGGCTTATAACTTTTAAAGATATATCAAAACTTTAATGCTAGGTCACACCAGCTGATTTTATATTTTTTTTTTTATCAAATATATAAGATATCTTTCTTTGTGATGTGTTTTTTTCAGTTGTGAATCGAAAAATGTTAAACTTTGGGTATCCATTTTAGGATATGTGAACTTCTATTTATTTCTTATGTGATGCTTTATGGTGCTATATGTCTGAAGCGTTGAAATTACAAATATGTCAGTTTTTACTTTTTAGGATATGTGAATAGGTTCTAATTAAATTTTATTTATTTATTTCTTTTTACAGTTCTTGGACCGTTATCGTGGCAAAAGGGCACCTGTATGAAATTGAAACTGCAGCTGGCCAAAAATGTTGCAAAAGATGATATACCTTGTATGAAATTAAATGCAGGTTTTGAACGTTTGGCGGTGGTTGTTTTTTCCCCAGTTTGTTAAATATTAGAAATCATAGCGTGTAAAGATCTCAATGTACTTGGATTTTTGGTCATAAATTTATTATTTTGGTACGTTGACACCTGATTTTCGTTCTCTCGAGCGGGGTTTCCTTTTCAAATTTGTTACAAGTGCAGCTCCTGTACCAACGGGTCTAGTTTACAAACCTATGAGCAATTGTTCAAGTATTTTGATCTCTTGAAGGTTTTGGCAGAAGGGCCTTCAGTTGTTCTTTCAAAGCGTTATATGGGTACTCTTATCGCAAAATTGGCAACTGTATAGTTTGCTAAGAAGAGTATCATTCATCGATTAGGCTACAGACTTCGAAATTACCACTCTTTGGGCGCTAAGACCTTGTCCCAGGCAACCCAACATCTTTTAGACTTATGATTTGAGCCTCCCAATACGAAATTTATATGAATAAGTTCCAAGTTCATCGAGGTAGTAGGTTGGAATAGCGCTTTACACCACCTTAACTAATATAAGCCTACCACCATACGAAAGCGTATTTAGCCTTCCAATATGATAATCTGCTGCGCGTTTTATCCATAACCGGTTTCCAACGTTTGGTGTGATTTATATTTGCCCTTACTAGAATCCCCGGATATTAGCCATTTATGTGACTATCATTTTGAACCAGAGGCTAGCTAAAGACACCAGAGCAAACAAGCTAAATTCTTGAGTGTTGATTCAACCAGTAGATGGGTACACTACATAGCCTATAAAGAAGAGGTGGGAAGTGCTTGGACCGTTAGTCGATAGAGTTAATCACTTAAACCATGAAGAATGCCCTAATCACAAGTACAAATCCTAATTGCATGTAGGTCTCCGTCACATAAAGTAACATCCCTCCCCATGTCTAACCTCCCGTTCAGCATCAAATTCATCTATAGATGACATGTTTACCACGATGAATCGTCTAGTAGATTTAAAACAGCTAATAATCTAACCTCTCCATTTGGATGGAAGCCCCATAACTTGGAAAATTAAGTACAAAAATCCCTAATTAATTAACTACGTCAAAAGCTTTCTTCAAGTCAACTTTTAATATCATTTGAGATTTTAATCCAAGCATGAATTTCATTATTAGTAAGCGGTCATTTCAAGATGTTTCGGCCTACCATAGAAGTCAATTATGCATCCCTAACAACCTATTTCAAAACACTTTCAAGTGTAAGAGCACCTAAATTGTACAGACCACCAAAATCCAAACAAACCGCCATCTTAGCGTCACATCAAATTTACAGACCTCCTTAAACACCCCCCCCCCCCCCCCCACACACACACACACTTTTTCTTACAATGTACAAAACCTTTACAAACTCCACATCATCACCTACTTTTATAGATATATAAAATTTTATATCAATACCCTATACATTAATTAGTTTATTTTTTGTTACAATTATCCTAATGATTGGTGCGCTTAGCGGTTGTTGCCACATATGCGTGAGTAGACACGGGTCACCACCCTTTGTTTCTTTCTTTCCACGCGTCACCCAACCTCTGTTTTATTTCGTTTACACACCCTCTTTTAAATCCATCTAACCCCTGCACCTATTTTTATAAATAAAACAAGCTCGAACTCGGACCTAGTCAAGTTCAGGCTTACCTTGACTTGGTCATTTGCTTTTTATCAAATCCAATTATACTTGGTGGAGAAGACAAACCAACATTATTTTCAATGACCTCCTAACTCCAAACCACTCGTGCATCTCACGTGCAAACCCAAACCCGTTACACCCGTTCGAGTCAACCCAACACGCTCTATCACTCACCTATACAAACACAACTCTGTAACAACCACCCCTCTCTTTCATCTTTAATCCTTCGTACCGTACACAACCCTAAATAACAATAATAATAATAATATTACTCCTTCCAAAATCAACAACAACATAATCACCCAATCCAAACCCTAATTCCCACCACAACAATCACAACAACCAATGGATTCACAACCGTCCAATCTCTACGACACGGCCTCACAACCAGACACCGGCCATGACGACGCCTACACATTCCTTGAATTCAACACCCAAGGCGACGACGACTTCGATTATCCCGACTTTCAAGAGCTTTCCCAACCTAACGCCGTTAGATCTTCCCCTTCTTCCTCCGTTTGGCCTACGCCGTTAGACTCCGTTACCGTTGATCATCTTTCCGATTCCAATCCCTCTCCCGTTAGTTCCACCAAAGGCAGCGGCGGTATTAATAATAATAATATTAATAACAATAGCAATAATAATAATATTAATAATAATAGTAGTAGTAATAATAATAATCAGGCGTCGGCTGTTGATGCCCTAGCTGCGGGGATGAGTGGGTTGAATTTTGAAGAGACAGGGGATGATGAGGGTTATGAGTATTCAAAGGGGGATTTTATGGAGCATGCTTGTAGGTATTGCGGCGTGCAGAATCCGGCGTGTGTCGTCCGGTGTAACGTGCCGTCGTGTCGAAAATGGTTCTGTAATTCGAGAGGGAATACGTCCGGTTCGCACATTGTTAATCATTTGGTGAGCCCTAGCCCTAAGTGTGTAACAAATTGATATGATATGATATGTTAATGTTTTATGGAAACTGAAATTGAAATTGTTGGTGTGTTTGTGGTTAGGTTCGGGCGAAACATAAGGAAGTGTGTCTACATAAGGATAGTCCGTTGGGAGAGACGATTCTCGAGTGTTATAATTGTGGATGCAGGAATGTGTTTATTCTCGGGTTTATTTCGGCCAAGACGGAGAGTGTGGTGGTTCTTCTTTGTAGGGAGCCTTGTCTTAATTTGAATTCGCTGAAGGATATGAATTGGGATTTGAGTCAGTGGTGTCCGCTTATTGATGATAGGTGTTTCCTGCAGTGGCTCGTTAAGGTTGCTATATAATGTTATTTGTTATTTTTATTCTATAAGGGAAAGAAAAGGTTTAGAACTTAAAATTGATTGATATGTTTTGCGCAGGTTCCGTCTGAAACAGAACAACTGCGGGCCAGACAGATTAGTGCTCAGCAAATTAACAAGGTGGAAGAACTTTGGAAGACGAACCCGGATGCAACTTTGGAGGATCTTGAGAAGCCTGGTGTAGATGATGAGCCTCAGCCTGTGGCCATTAAGTATGAAGATGCTTATCAGGTTATAATTTTCTAGACTTTGAGTTGATTCCTGATATAATGATTTTAAAGAACAAATTCAAAGCATTCATATTTACAGTTGATGATCATATAGTAATGGTGCATGTCTGCTTCTCTTTTTGATTGCAGTATCAAAATGTTTTTGCCCCACTTATCAAGCTTGAAGCCGACTATGATAAAGTAAGTTGTATTTCTTTTATTTCTTTCTCAGTGGGACAGCTATGTTGAATTGGTTTTTGAAATGTTTGATATTTTGCTTGACAGATGATGAAAGAATCTCAAAGTAAAGATAATCTCACGATTCGCTGGGATATTGGTCTTAACAAGAAGCGTGTTGCATATTTTGTTTTCCCAAAGGTGCTTCATTCTCTTTATTATTTACAGCAACATCAACCGTTTTATATTTTGTGTGGGTTTATTAGCTTACTAACCTTCAGTTTAATATTAATTTAAGTGTTGTTAAAACTGTAGGAAGACAATGAGTTACGTCTTGTACCTGGTGATGAGTTAAGACTTAGATACTCAGGGGACCCAGCACATCCAGCCTGGCAGTCTGTTGGACATGTGGTACGTGCTTGCTGGCAGTTAGTTGGACACGTGGAATGTGTTTTCTATGAGACTTTATGATATTGTTGGGTTTTTGTTGTTTCAGATAAAGCTAACTGCACAAGAGGAGGTAGCACTTGAGCTTCGTGCAAGTCAGGTAGTTAGTTATATGTTAATATCAACATATCATGATCTGCGTTATGTTATAATCGTTTTGTTAGTAGCATTACTTATAATGGTTTTATCTGTAGGGCGTGCCTGTTGACGTGAATCATGGTTTTAGCGTTGACTTTGTATGGAAAAGCACAAGTTTTGACCGGATGCAGGGGGCTATGAAGAATTTTGCTGTTGATGAGACAAGTGTCAGTGGGTAGGTTATATATCAGTATATTATATATCATTGGCTTGCAATTTGCATATGAATTTTTACATGCGTTTATTGATGCTTTTTTACTATATATATATATATATATATATATATATATATATTTTAAATTTGGAAAATACTTTATGCAGATATATATACCATCATCTGTTAGGCCATGAGGTTGAGATGCAAATGGTTCGTAATGCATTGCCACGTCGTTTTGGTGCACCTGGTCTTCCAGAGCTCAATGCATCTCAAGTATGGTTTCTTTATTGCATACGCACACATACATATATAGGGTTATATGTATAAAATTGTTGACTTGCCGCATTATTGGTAGGTTTTTGCTGTAAAAAGTGTTCTTCAGAGGCCAATAAGTTTGATTCAAGGGCCACCTGGCACTGGTAAAACAGTTACTTCTGCTGCACTTGTTTATCACATGGCTAAACAAGGCCAAGGACAGGTAATATCCCTTGCCTGATGGTATTATGATGATGAATGATGATGACTGTGATGATGATTGATGATCATTCAACTTAACTTAGGTTTTGGTATGTGCTCCAAGTAATGTGGCTGTAGATCAACTTGCAGAGAAGATAAGTGCCACTGGCTTAAAGGTAACTTAAATCACTTACCCTGGTTTTTGAAATATTATTATTATTTATTAATACTCAATGTGTATAATCAGGTTGTAAGGCTGTGTGCAAAATCAAGGGAAGCTGTAAGTTCACCTGTCGAGCATCTGACACTTCATTATCAGGTTTGTTTGTCTGATAATGCTTCAAAATTTCTGCATTTATGACTTTACATGCTTCTTGTTTTTTTAATAGCTTGTGTTATTTTTTTTAATTTAAGGTTCGGCATCTTGATACATCTGAAAAGAGCGAGCTTCACAAACTGCAGCAACTGAAAGATGAACAAGGTGAGGGTCGAATCTATTCCTCTTTGTATAGGCAATTGATATAATCATCACATATTTTTTTCTTTTATTGTAACATTGTATAGGGGAGTTATCAAGCAGTGATGAGAAGAAATATAAGGCATTAAAACGGGCTACAGAACGGGAGATTTCTCAGAGTGCTGATGTCATCTGTTGCACATGTGTTGGTGCTGGAGATCCTCGGCTGGCAAATTTTAGATTTCGTCAGGTTGACTTGTCATGACGCCATAACAACTATGATTCTAATTACTTTGGGTTAGTTTTTTATTGTGATTTAACGCATTTCTTTAAAAACAAATGTAGGTGCTTATCGATGAATCTACTCAATCAACCGAGCCTGAGTGTCTTATCCCTCTTGTTCTTGGGGCAAAACAGGTACATATTTACACAAGCTATACAATGAAGCCCTTTTGGTGGTTATGTGTTGTAATTGAAATTGCTTGTACTAGGTTGTTCTTGTTGGTGACCATTGTCAGCTTGGTCCAGTCATCATGTGCAAGAAAGCAGCACGGGCTGGGTTAGCGCAGTCTCTATTTGAGCGACTTGTGCTTCTTGGTGTAAAACCAATTAGGTTACAGGTTCAATACCGTATGCATCCATCTCTTTCAGAATTCCCTTCCAACAAT
The DNA here is from genome assembly GCA_028751855.1 of Ambrosia trifida. Taxonomy (NCBI): domain Eukaryota; kingdom Viridiplantae; phylum Streptophyta; class Magnoliopsida; order Asterales; family Asteraceae; genus Ambrosia; species Ambrosia trifida. The sequence goes on along the minus strand of CM054128.1, from coordinate 40,168,290 downwards.
TTTTACGAAGGCACCCTCCAAAATGGAGTGACCATAAACGAAAGGCAGTCAACAGGCATTGACTTCCCTTGGCCCGTGCCAAACCGACCCATGTTCTTTTATGTTCAGGTTTGTCCATTTAACTAATTATTCTTTAAACTTAATGATTGGTTAGAAATGCATAACATACAACTTTATATCACGTATGTAATTCACATGTCACTTTTTTTTGTAGATGGGGCAAGAAGAAATAAGTGCTAGTGGGACGTCATATCTTAATAGGACCGAGGCTGCAAATGTTGAAAAAATAGTGACCACTTTCTTAAGAAGTGGCGTTGTTCCAAGTCAGGTATATGCATTTGACCATATTTTTCTTTGACCTTCTGGAATATTCGGAGATACATCATTTTAAGTGTTTTGTAGATTGGGGTTATAACACCATATGAAGGTCAACGTGCATACATTGTTAACTACATGTCAAGAAATGGTGCACTTAGACAACAACTTTACAAGGACATTGAGGTAAATTTACATTCCGTATAAATTTTTAGGGTAGATTCAGATTTTTTTTAACTAGTTTTTTTTTTCAGGTTGCAAGTGTGGATTCTTTTCAAGGGAGGGAAAAAGATTACATTATTTTGTCATGTGTGAGAAGTAATGAACATCAGGTTTGTTACTGCATTATGTTATATCCTAAGTAGTTAACTCGGCCGATATATCGGTGATATATCACCGATATCTCAGTTATCGGTCATCAACCGATATATTGGTACCAATATTTTGACCGATATTTTGTACCGATATTGATATTTGACCGATATTTGACCGATATATCACCGATATTCCCGATATTGGTGTTTTTCTTCTTAGTTCTTCCATATTTCTTACTTCTTATAGTTGTTATTACTTTTTTATTACTGTTTTAAGTCTTAGTTGTTAATAGTTAGTGTTAAATATTAGTGTTTTGAGTCTTAACAAGTTCCCACTTGCTACAATTGTTAGTGTTTTGCAAGTTGTAAAAGGTTAATTTGTTAAATTGCTACATGTATGGATTTTGCAAGATATAAAAATTACCAATATCCCACCGATATCTCACCGTGATAACATATATCTCAAATATCGGTTCTTCACCGATATCCGATATTTTACCGCATTAACTGCTTAGGTTATATCCTTGTTAAATTTTGGTTGCTGGTTAAAGTTTACAAAATGACTACATGGTTTGTGTTTGTTTGGTTAGGGCATTGGATTTTTAAATGATCCACGCAGGCTTAATGTTGCACTTACTCGTGCTCGTTATGGTATTGTAATTCTCGGTAACCCTAAAGTTCTAAGCAAACAACCATTGTGGAATGGGTTGCTCACACACTATAAGGTATTCTATGCATGCTGTATATCTCTTACTTTTGCTGCTATATATTTTCTTTTTAAGTTTTGTTCAGATCTGTCGTATATATGACTCCTTACGTATTGAATAGGAGCATGAGTGTTTGGTGGAAGGACCTTTGAATAACCTGAAGCAGAGTATGGTTCAATTTCAGAAGCCCAAAAAGGTAATATATATTTTTTTTTCTAGAGTACAGTCAATGTCAACAGTGTAATATTTAGTGATGTTCATTGTACGTTTTGATGCAGATGTACAATGACAGAAGGTTTTTCTTTGGTGGCGGGCCTGGTATTGTACCCAACGACAACTTTGGATCAACAAATCCTGGTGCTGATAGAAGAAACAGTCGTTCCAGGGGTATATTAATTTCTGAAGAACTGATTTTGAAATATTAATTTATTTCAGCATATTTTAACAAAGTTTTCTTCTACATCATTGCTTTTTGGGTACAGGTTCGTACATGCCACCTGGTCCACCTAATGGGGCTCATAAACCTGGTCTGCATCCTGCTGGGTATCCAATGCCACGGGTGCCTATTCCATCTTATCATGGTGGTCCTCAGCCTTATGCCATACCAACTCGTGGTGCAATACATGGACCCTTTGGCGGTGTTCCTCATGTTCCACCACCAGGAAATCGTGGTTTTGGTGGTGGCAGGGGAAATGCTGGTCATATTCCCCACCAACAAGGTTCACAGCAACCAATAGGAGCAGGCATGGGCTCTAGTTTTAACTTCCCTATGGAAAATCCAAATAGCCAGCCATCCCCTGGTGGTCCATTATCTCAGCCTGGATATGTTTCTAATGTTAGTACTTTCACCATTTTGCTCTTTGATTTTTCTAGAATTTTGGATTTGTCGTTGAAACTTCTGTTGCTTGTAATAGATGACTCAAGGCCCAAGTCAGGCCTTTCGTGATGGCTTTTCTGTTGGCGGCATGTCACAGGTATTATTATCAACTGAAATATGATTTCCACACATTAACAATTAGAGGTGGCAAAATGGGTGGATTAGACGGGTCTTTTATTTTTACATGTTTTACATAGTAAAAAAATTCTGTCTCTATTTGTGCACCACGTTTTCTTATTACCCTTTCTTTATGTTGTTTTAATCGACAAAGCAGGATTTCTTGGGTGATGATTTTAAAAGCCAAGGGTCACATGTCCCATATAACATTGCTGATCTTTCCACACAGGTAAATGTTATTAGTAGCTCTTTTTTGTAAGGGTTCAAAGGCTACCTTTTATACTTTTGTCTTTATTGCAACAAAATTGACAAACACAAATTTATGAAACTATTGCAACTTTAATTGGTCATATTTGTTGCAGGCTTCTCAAGGTGGATATGGTGTGGACTATGCTGCTCCAGCGACCCAAGCTGGGTTTCCAGGTAGTTTCCTGAATCAGAATTCCCAAGCTGGATTTTCTCGTTATGGTGCTGGAAATGATTTCATGTCTCAGGTTAGTACGCTGATTAATAATGTCTAATTGTCTACTCTATAACTATTGTAACAAGAACTAGGTATTAGAAAAGAAATCCCTAGTCTATGTAGTCATCGCCAGACGCCAACATACCGGTTAAAGGTAGCAAAATAGGGTCGGGTTGAATAATGTCCTTTTAGTTATGGGGTGGTTTGATCTGCAAGTCTATTTTTCTCCAGTTTTCATACTCATGGTGAATGCATCGTGAATGCATCCATGGTTTAAAAAACGGGTGAGGCGTACGCCTCGAGGTGCGCTGCAAAACTCTAAGAAAACGAGTCTGAGTTGCGCCTCACAGGGTTCAGATTGTAGATACGCCTCTAAGGGCTGAGGCGCCAAGAAAATGTGCGCCTTGGGTGCGCCTCAGGTGGTTTAGGGTGTTTTTGATATGCTTTTTTTTTTAGACTTTTTGGGTCAATTATTTTATTTTTGATGTGTGTTTTTGATGTTTTACTGTTTTAGACTTTTCTAGGTCAAGTATTTTATTTTTTATAGACACATAATTTTTATATTTATTTTTTGACTGCGCCTCGAGCTTACGCCAAGAAAATATGCGCCTTGGGTGCGCCTCAGGTGGTTTAGGGTGTTTTTGATGTGCTTTTTTTTTTGTGTTTTAGACTTTTTGGGTCAATTATTTTATTTTTGATGTGTGTTTTTGATGTTTTACTGTTTTAGACTTTTCTAGGTCAAGTATTTTATTTTTTATAGACACATAATTTTTATATTTATTTTTTGACTGCGCCTCGAGCTTACGCCTCGAGGCTCGTTTCCGTTCTTTTAAACTTTGAATGCATCAATCATGCTTATGAAAGATTAATATTATTATTTATTACATCAATTATCTGAATCTTGAATAGAATGGTTTAGGCTGTTGTATGGAATAACATTGTGACTTTGAGCAACTGTTTAGTCTATTTACCTATTTGACTTCTTTCTCTTTTAGCTGTTTTTTTTTTTTGAGTTTTCCGCCTGACATGTTTAAGATAAATACAACACAACTTGACGTATTCATCAGTAAATGGGTCAAAATTTTCACACCTATTCCAATGTTCCTCATAACTTGTACCACGAGTCATATTTCACGCTATGTTTGTCTGTTCAAATGTCTAAAATGCCCTTCGAGGGCTTTTCTGGATCTAAATGTAAGAGTGTAAGACATCATAGTATATGTATGTATATTTGCAATTACGATAACGATAAAATTGGGCATGTCTATATTCTAAATAAGGCCAGTTCTGCAATTTTCATGTTGGATGAAGTTCTACTTTGTCGGTTTTAACATGTTGGGTGTTGTTACAGGACTACATGGGCCATGGTTCACAAGGTTTGTTTACACAAGTCGGATTTAAAGATCCATCACAAGACGATTCTTCACAGGCCCACTTCAGTGCGGACCCCACCTCTTCTCTTCACACGCAGGTCCCATTTCTGAATCTTAAATCTGTAATGAAGATACAAAGCAAATAACTATTGTATGTTTATACCTAAATAATGCTGTTACCTATTTGATTTCGCGTACAGGGTGTGATGAATCCTCTATACTCCCAGCCTTTTACGCATTATAACTCCCAACCATTAAACATGGCAACTCAGCAACCGCAGCAGCAGCAGCAAACACAACAGGGACACGCCTCCCACTACAAGGGTTAAGAGATGAATTTAATCTTGTGAAGGGTTATACAATCAGCAACTTGATTTTCAACACTATATCTATCTACTTCCCTAAAGATGACAGAAAAGATCAAAATAATGGCCTTTTGGAGGACATGGGATGAGATTGAACATGGTGAATCAAGGGCTGAGATTGTCTGATAACCCCATCAGAGATTTGTAAAGGAGGCACAATAGTTTTGTCGTTGGTGATTGGTTGGGAGAGGAAATATCGAGCAAGTGATGTGCAGGGATGCTTTCGGGCTATATATAAACGTTACTAGGGAGTGTTAGCGCTTGATTCTAGTTATTGAATGGTATTTTAAACTAATAATGATGTTTGTGTAGAGATTAAGAGGTGTGGATTTGAAGTTGGATTTGATTTATATAAATTGTCAATTGTGTGATTTTAGTATTTGATACCATCATTTGACCGAAAGATCCACGTTTTACAATTTGTCGTTTTGGATATGTTTTTTTTCGTTTGGTTACTGTATTATTATTCAATGAAAATATTTTCTTCGTTTGTTCATGTACAAGCAGTTTTGTATGTTAGGAGGAAATGTTTTTGGCAAAATCTCAGTAAGTTTTAGTGTTGCCACCCTAAGGCTGACCGGTGTAGGTTGGCGCCCTATCCACTTCATCAAAACTTAATTGAATAGCGCTCCCTTCCCCATTTCCGAAGAGCCAGTCAGGGGGTGCTATTGATGCCTGCGAGCAACAGCGAAGGCAGCGAGTTAAGTTACCACAGTTAAGCAAAGACTACATGCCAATATGGTACACTTTTGAAACATGGTTCTGAGTAGATTCCATTAACAAACGGGTGATAACCATTGCCACATACATGCCATTACCGGAAACTTTATGGCTCTCAGAACAAAGTGTAACATTTGATAGGTTCTTTAACAGTGTGTCGAACGGCGGGGTGGGGGGGTGGGGGGGGGGGGGGGGGGGTTTAAACGAGGATTAAGCGATTGAGGCGGCCTGTACTGAGTACCGTCTCGTGCACAACAATAACTTTCCTTACGTTACGGTTTGTAGAATTATAGTACCGCTTTACACCACAATAAGTTTTATTTTAATGTTGTGTATTTTTATTTTTTATGTTATGTCTTTTTATTTTAATGTTATGCATTTTTATTTGTTAAATGTTATTTTATTTTGTTGAACTTAAATAAAAAACAAAATAAATAAATAAATGACTGAGACCTTTATTCCATTTCCTGGACGTGGAAGGCGGCGATGGAGCCCCTTTTAATGTGACGCTAAGATGGTAGAATGAAGCCCACACCACATAGGAGTATCACAAACATATATATATAACACATAAAATAGAGTATCAGCTATTGTATGACGCATGGTGATTTTTATTACAACAAATATACGCCTTACAACAAAGGTAGTATGAACCAAGCTACTGCATGACTTTGTTTCTTTTTTATATCTTTGCATATGTTAAGAGTTCTTATATAATTTTTAGTTGCGTTTAACTATTTACACTAGTACTATATGTGTTCTTTTAGTTGTACGTCTATCTTCATCATTGACTATTTGACCACATCAATCAAATTTTATAATTGCATAAACACCCTTTGACCTAACCACATTTGTTATGACTTTTGAAAATGTATATATTTTCAAAGAAAATGTATTGTTACACATTCAGGAGATGACACATTTTTGCTGAAAAAAGCGCGAAATATAATTAACAGTTGCCATTTGTCGAGCGATGAGCATGAGGAAAGTTCACCGATGATACATTTTGCTGAAAAAGTACACGTGCATTAATTAACAATCGTCATGTGAGACCCGTCGCTTCCATGTCTAGCCGTTGACCAGTCCATATATATCAGATTTGGTTTCTCGGTTTTTGATGTTAGATGATAAATTTTTATAACTTTGAATGAGGTTTCAAGGGGCAGCCACCTTCAAATGCTTGTTCAAGTACATCCTCCATTCTCTTGGCAACTAGTATCTGTAAATGTCAAACAATCAAGATTCAAGACACCATTATGTTTGACTTCGTATCGACTTTATAATAGATAGATTGACTTTTCAAGACATCATAACACTTTGTTTTGACCCAACAAGTCAAACTGTTGACATAATGAATTTTTAACGCTGACTTTCCAAAGCATCATCGCACTTTGTTTGACCGCATAAGTCAAACTATACCGTTATTAATTTTGCAACAGAGTGCCCATATAAAGCTTTGTTTGACCCAAGTCCATGATAAGATTAAAGTGCAGATTTTTCATAGAAAAAAATATATTTGTGGATAGTATTTACCTCAAGACTTGCAAGAACAGCTGAAGGCACTTCTGCCAAATCTTTCAAATTTCTCTCCGGCAGAATAACTCTCTTAAGTCCATACCGGTGTGCAGCCAGCACCTGTTAAAAATAAACACCGGAATCAAGTCCCTTATATAAATATGGATAACCAGGTGCGTGGGTGGGTTGGTAATGGGTCAAAAGTCAAAACAGTTTGGGTCAGTTCATGACTTGCCAACATATCATGGTTATGTAGTGCAGGGCTGTCTCCGAGAAATGTAAAAAAAAATTGGGCCTGGGGCCACAACAATTAAACCGGGCCCATATTATTTAAACCCAATTATGATATATAAAAACCCATTATAAAAAAACAAGGCTCACGGCTGGAAGTCGGGAGTGTTCGGCGCCAGTTGTGTAAACGGTAAACCTTTTTGTCTTCTGAACCCTCGTCCGTCCCTCACCTTTCCTTCCAAATTCTCCCGCCTTCACATATTAGGCCCGCAAAATTGTTTTTTAAGTTGTTTAAATTTCATTTTGGGTTGGGTGTGTTTGATAGGTTTAAAAATTTATTGATTTTGGACCTTATTAGATGAGTTAATGTAAAAAAACGATCACAATAGTCCACAACACAGAAATATATATATAAAAACTTAAAAACAAAAAACTTTGGGTCCTCGGGATTTTCGGGCTTGAGGCCGTCGCCCGCGCCGCCCCTATTAAGGGCCAGCCATGATGTAGTGTGTATGGAATATGTATGCATGTGCATGTGCTATGTTAAGTGTTAAAAAGCAGTTGCTAACCTTATCTTTGATACCCCCTACAGGCAAAACTAAACCACGCAATGTCATCTCTCCTGTCATTGCTGTATCTGATCTGACCCTTCTGCGACTGAAAAGGGAAACCAGTGAGGTGACAAGTGTCACACCCGCTGACGGTCCATCTTTCGGCACTGCTCCTGCTGGAAAATGTATATGAACATCCCTTCCTTCTAGAAGATTACTTTCTTCTGCAACTGCCAGATTAAGTTCACTTGCCCTAGCTCTTACCTGACATATTTGAACACATAATAAAACACACATTTAGTATTCGACTTTTACTGCGGCTTAAAAAAAAACTAATGAAGTTAAGATACCCATGTGAGTGCTATCTGGGCTGATTCTTTGATGACATCACCCAGTTGCCCAGTTAGGTGTAGATCCCCTTTTCCCGGTGTTGCTGTAGCCTCCACAAACTGGACTTCTCCGCCAAAAGCAGTCCAAACGAGCCCAACGGAAACCCCGGGAGTCACAACCCTCTCAGCAGCTTCTTTATCGTCATACTTTGGAGGCTGCACTCAAATTTAAAAAAAAAATCAAGAAAGTAAACAAATATAGGTTTCGTTTTGGGGGCGAAGGGTTCTTAGGGCGACCCCCCCCCCCCCCCCCCCCCGGGTTTTTTTGGCGCAGTAGCGGAACTTTGCGATTTTCGTAGGTAAATTGAGTCCGGCCCCCGCCAATTTGCCACTACCGATCGAAAAAAATTGAGCCCCCCCCCTCCCCCGCGATTCGAGAACCAAGCTTCGCCCTTGTTTTGGTTTAGACCCATACAGTCTGTCAAGATTCGAGGATCCAAGGTGGTGGGGTGGGGTGGCGGGTAGGTGATGGGTCAAAATAGGTGCAAGTTAAAACGGTTCATATTTTAACTTACCCCTAGTACTTTTTCTAGCATTTCTTCATCAACAATCAATGGAGACATAATCCTGTATACATTTGATATTTCATGGTTGTTCACACTCATTGGTATGACTTCCATCTCTACTCCACCCCCTCCTCCTGTAGCAGAAATTCTACTTTCCAATAATGGCGAAGAAATCGGGTGGTTAAGTGGAAGACCATTATGCTCCTGCTCCGCCACCACTACCGCTGCTGCACGAGCTAAAGCCGCTAGCTTTCTCTCCAGATTCCTCACACCAGCTTCTCTGGTGTACTGCTCAATTACAAGCTTCACCATTGCCTACCATAAAATAAGATGATATATATATGAGTGTTAAAACTTAAAAAGGACAGTTTGGGTGAGTCGGGCAATGGGTTAAAATGGGTCAAAGTAGGTACATTTTACGTTGATTCAGAACAGGTCAGGTTGGTTGACCAATCAACACTTGTCTTTGAAAAAAAAATACTACATTATTAAAATTTCAAAGCAATTTAGGAGGCCGTAAAACAGGAACGAAAATAACCGCCTACCTCGGGAAATTGAAGGAAATCAGAATTCAAGCCATGCTGATTGAGGACTCGTGGAATTAGATGGCGCACGGCGATTTTAAGCTTCTCTTCAGATGTATATCCAGGAAGCTCAATGACTTCCATTCTGTCTAAAAGTGGTGGAGGAATTGGTTGTGCCCTATTTGCAGTGGCCACAAATATCACTTTTGATAGATCAAAAGGAACATTTAAATAGCTTTAAAGTACAAATTAAGGAATGACATATGGAAAGGGAATGTTACGAGACCCGTTTTAACCCCGACCCATTTTATCACATCTACAAACAAATAAGTCAAAGACAAAACGAAACCATTATGCATATCATATTATAACCACATTTAACGCAATCAGTGAAAACATTAGCTAAAAGAGTTCTATGTAAGGATACTGATCATTGAATGCTTTGTTTTGTTCGGGGTCAAGAACCTCAAGCAGTGCTGACGCAGGGTCACCGCGAACATCAGATCCCGTCTTATCAATCTCGTCCAGCAACATAACGGGGTTGCAAACAGCTACTTTCTAAAAGTCAAAATAATGTTAAAAAGTCAAAATAATACAGATATAGATCACTAATATCATTTAACTCACTGAATATGCTTGGAAGAAAGATGGCTAATTATAATAAAATACTATGCGGTCAACTTCACTTATAAAAATATCATATGCACATCATATAGCACGTGAAACTGTGAAAGTAAAAAGTTTAAAAGTGAAAAAAGAAAACGATATTCAGAAATTTAAATTCACCTTTAGTCCATCAATAAGGCGCCCTGGCATGCTTCCAATGTACGTCCTCCTATGCCCTCTAATGTCAGCTTCATCCTTCACACCACCAAGGGATATCCTTATGAACTTTCTACCCAGTGCAGCAGCAATAGATGACGCCAAAGATGTTTTTCCGACACCAGGCGGACCCACAAAGCATAATACAGGGCTTCTGGCATCTGGTTTCAACTGCATTTGGATGATTAAGTTAGTTACTTCCAATTAGAGGTGCCAAAAAGGGCGGGGCGGGCGGGTTGCATAATGGATAAAAAAAGGATAACTTTTTATGGTTAGTCAAGTGAGTTTGGTAGACTGGGCCGATCCATCAAACTTAATTGTCCATCATTTTCTTGACTGCACTAAAAGATAATGTATGAAATATGACTGTAATAACCAACAACTATACTGTGGAACAAAAAGTAGATGGTCAACCTTGCGAACTGCTAAATATTCAATAATCCTTTGTTTGACTTTGACTAAGCCGTAGTGGTCACTGTCAAGCCGCTCTTTTGCAGCTTTTAGGTCTAACTCAACTTCATCACTGGTTGTCTGCCATGGTAAATCAGCAAGAAGCTCAAGGTAAACACGAGAGCTATTATAACCAGGTTGCTGAGGTTGCATTTTTTTCAGTCTCCTGAAATTTTTTTTACGTTACGGTCTAAAACGCCAAGATATATTATTGACAAGATAATTTTTTTTTACCTTAATTCCCTTTGTGCATGCTTCCAGATATTTGGAGGCAGTCCAGCATCTTGCATCTTTCTTTCAAGGGCAGCCACATCATCGTCTTCATCGTCATTGTCACCAAGCTCTTCTTTAATTGCCCTCATCTGATTTAAATTCAAGAGTTACAAAAACAACTTTTCATACTAAAATCGGTTTATTAAAATAATTACCTGCTGGCGTAGAAGATATTCCTTTTGTGATTTTGATAACTGTCCTTCAACCTTTTGCGTAATCTTTTCCGCCACACGAATAGACTGATACAAGTAATAAATGTGTCATCGTAGAACTAGTAGTTAGTTGCAAAACGTAAAAAATGAAAATTTACCTGCAAATGCCGGTCAACTAATTCTGTGGCTTTCGAAAGCCTTACTTTTACATCAACCGAATCTAACATAGACAGCTGCTCTTCAAAACTAATCTCGAAACTAGCAACAAATATATCAGCCAGTTTGTACACGGGAACGGTCTCAAGAAGAACTTTAGTTCTGCCCCCAGTTTTTTGTTTCTATACCAAAAGTCACGCAGTTGTTATAACATTATTTATACAAAAAAAAAAAAAAAAAAGATTAAATACACCATTATTACTAATACCTGCTCAAGAACATTAATAAGCTCGGTGGCAGTTAGTTTGAACTGACGAGACAACGCTATGTACTCTGCATCTTGTTCTATTTGCTCCATCTCTAATCAAAGATTAGAAAACTGTTCACAAACCTAGAGAATAAACTCAAATTCAACATATTTATACTCAACACTTAATCCATTTCGATGCTTAATTCGGAAGTTAAATCCCTCAATTATGAATGTTGTAAACTTAAACACTTAAGATTGCATGAAATTCCAAATTATAATAATGTGGTTGTAAAGAATACCGGATTTGGTCATATCGGTAGGGGAAATCCTTGCAGTAGGGTATGTTCCTCTCGTGTTGAGCTCTTGAACGCCAAATCGGCTCAAACCTTCTAGAACAACTATGTATGTTACCCTCCCACTCGGTTTCTCAACTCCTCTTGATAAATGTAATGCACGCGCAGCAACTCCTCTTTATCATCAAAATTCAACATTAGACATAACCATAAAAGCATTTAATAATAAATTTACGACTATTGCCAAAGTTTCAAACATACCTTGTATGCCAATACAAGGGTTCTTGTTGACTTTTTCCATCAACTTTGCTAGATTCCGATGATTGATTATGGGAGACTTTATCACCTAAATCAACCCCTACATTCAATAATCAATAGGACTAAAAGTTAGTTGTGATGAGGAGCTGATCCAAGAGTTGGTTTACCAGCCATCCACTTGTAAATCAAAAGGGGTAGCGGCGCAGCTTGTTGCTCGTTTACCAGCCATCCACTTGTAATTTGTTATGGTTTTTATTATTATTACAGGTTCTAGCCAAAAAAAAAAAAAAAAAATCTTATCTGGACCAACTACATAAAGGGAAGCAAGGGATAAAGGATCCAAACTTTAAACGAGCATAATTTGGGCTACGATTGGAGTTATCTCGACGAACCGGATCATCCGGAAACAACGATATGCCCAGCTGTCAGACCCAAATTCCACCAATCAAGATTCCAATTTCGCCAACAAAGATTTTTCCCCAAAGTTTGCAATATTCAATTATTTAGCCTTAACGCGCGGTTCATTTATCAACCTAATTTACGTCTCGCTTGATACTCCTTATTCCAATAACTACAAGTCACTTTGTAATTTCGAAAATTTGGCAAACATGACAAATTTAAAATTCCCTGTAAACGCGCATTCACTTATCAAGCAATTTTCATAAAAATACCATCGCCGTTTATTATTCTTACTTCCGCTCTGCATCAACAACTAGTTAAATCACTAATCCCTAAAGACAAACATAAAACTAATAACCAATTCACCTTGTGTGCCAACAGAACTGACTGCCATTGTTTCTGCAGCATCTCGAACCGGCAAAATGCCAATCAATCCTTTCTCCTCTCTCTGCCACAGTTCTTCTTCCACCAATTTCACACTAAATTAATCACAATATCAACTAATTAATATCACTAATTAATATCACACATATATAACTATTCAATTAAGTGATTAATTACCACCAATCCAATTAAATTAAATATATTGTGTTACCTGCTTGGAGAAGTGCATTGAATCCGAATAATGGCACCGGGTAACAATACTTTGTTCCTGAATGGAAGAATCCCAATTCGGGTCGGAAGCTCCACGGGTTCTACCATTAAAAGATTATAGCTTTTTTTATGAATTGAAGGATGGGGGTGATCTTGGTTCTTGAGAGTGTGGGTGTGTGTGTGTATATATAATATGTATGTGTGTATGATGATCAAAGATCATCTAGTCAGAGTCCTGACAGCTTTTTTGTTCCGTTGGATTTTTCCTTCACTTCAATTATAGTTCTTTTGTTGGTGTTTTGGCTCTAGTCAAGCTTCTAATCATTTATTTATTAACTATTTAATTATAGGAATTATTTGCCGTTTGAATAAAAATCATCTATCATTATCATCATTATACTCAGTTAATCCCACCTATAACAAAACTAAAGTGGAGTCTGAGAAGGGTAAGATGTAGACAGCCTTACCTCTACCCCTAAGAATAGAGAGACTGCTTCTAGTGAGACCCCCGGCTTGATGTGGTTTGGTATCAAGCATTGGACATAAAAGACAAAACACTTAGCAATCGGGACAAACCCGATCGGTGCATGTACCCCTTTGTCTTTTGGCCACCACATGATGCATGATTAGTCGTTTTTAACGTTATTTTCACAAAATTAGTAAAATAACGTTAAAACTAGTGCAACTTTACTTTTGTCCCCCGAAGGCCACAAAAAAATTACGTAATTGTTTTCTTTAGATTTAAAATTACTCTAGATTTAAATATTGTGAGGGGAAAACATCATAGAGAAATTTTTTTTAGAGGAAAATAAGAGGGATGATAGCCCCATCTAGTATAGTGAGTCACTCAAGGGGTGCGAGAGCCTAATCTAATGTCATGTGTCACACCATACTTTCGTTTATTACATATATAGATATAGATATATAGATATAGATGTGGTAATTATATGTATGTATAGTGAAGCATATTCGCGTCACATGGAGTTTTCGGAAGGTGATTCATGGTATGGGGACTATTATAGCAGGTTAGAGGCTAGTTGTATTACTGTAATATGAAACGATGTTAGTTTCGCAAAAGTGAGATAGATAATGTAAGTGAAGACATAGTAGATGTACTAATTTTTTCCTTCTAAATTAAGGGTGTTTATATTGGTGTCATAAATTAAGGGTATTTATGTTGTTGTCAAAGGCAGAATGTGCCTCCCAAACATATGGAGTAACCACTAGTACTTCGGATGATTGTTGCTTATGTCTTTACCCCATGTCTCATGTGTCTCGATGCGCCTCATGGGCCATGTATGGTGAGTCGGAACCATATCAAGTAAGTCATATTGGGGCACATATCCCTTCAGGTCACAACTTCAACATGATGGGTATGTTTGGCAAGAAGCTTTTAGAAGCTTTTAAGAGCTTCAAGCTACAAGCTTTTAAGAAAAAGCTCATACTTAATAAAAAGCCTTGTTTGGTTGAAGAGCTGGAAGCTTTTAGGCTAGGAGAAAAAGCTCTACAGTGAAAAGCTACTACTACTAGCTTTTAAGAAAAAGCTCTACTAGCTACAGCTTTTAATTAGTAAATGACACAAATACCTATTATATTTTAAAAACAAAATAAAAACCTTCCTTACAAGCTTTTAATTATGCTTATTTTGGTCATTTTATACATTTTATTAAAAGCTCCAGCTACTCTGTCAAACACCAAAATATATTTAAAAAGCTACTAGCTTCCAGCTACCAGCTTCCAGCCTCCAGCTAGTTTTGCCAAACATACCTGATGTCTAGAGTGTGGTCCCCCCCCCCCCCCCCCCCCCCGTGTGTCACATGTTTACGAGTCCAAGAGTGTGCGTGCTTGGTTCATTAAAAGCAAAATGGTTAATGGGGATAACTTCTATCCCACGTCTTAGAAAAACCCAAAAACAAGTATTAGAAAAACTCGATTTGTGCACCTCTATACACGTATGTGTGTACATGTTTGGACTTAATTGAAGATGACTAATGAGTGAAGAGAAATACAAAGATGTAGATGATGGATAAAGGGCATTCTCGTCCATTACGTGTGGGCTTTGATCCTTGCTAATGATGTTCATGAACATTGTTGGAAAAACATGCAAACGCACATTTTGATGTATTCAAGATAAGATAAAAACATATGTTCATCAACGTTTATAGATATTAAAAAGCAGATGTTTACAGCTTAAAACCAAGGGGCGCAATCCGAATAGTAATAATAATAAAATAGCTATAACTTTATATGTATTAATTATTAATTAATTAATTAATTTAATATAAAATTGGATGTAGGGCAGGAATGTGGGATAAGTGCAAATAAATGTTGAAAATGGGTATCTCATAAAATGGATAAAGTCCTTATCCATCGTCATCTTCTACTTGTCTCTAGACTCTAAATTGGGATTACTTTCGTATGGTGTACACATTTCTAGTTCTGTAAATGCAAAAGTGTATATTATTAAACTAGCTATTACTCGGGAAGGTCCTGGGGTTGAAAAATATATATGATTTAATAAAAAATGATAAAAGAAGAAAACTCAAATCACGAAAAGAGTAAATAACTTAAACATAATCAATCTTAGTTTAAAAAAACATTTAATTAAAAAGTTAAAAAAAATAAAAAGCATAAACCATATTAAACATAATACAGTATTAAAAGAATAACATTCAACATATATCATCTTCACGTAATTTAAAATATGTTACAATTTGACTTTGACTTATATAGGATGTAGAATTCATGATGGGGTTGAAAAATATAACCATTCTAATAATACTAATACTAATAGTAATAATTATTACTCTTGTAATTAAAAAAATAAAAAAAATAACCTTGTTATAAGGTGACATCATGTGTTGCAGTGTTGCGCGATTCTTTCTCCTAGCTTTTCTTGATGAAGTATACCTATCCATCTTTAGAAGAGTAAAATTCCAATGATAGCATGGCGATTGGGCTGAATTTCAACATCGTAGATAAGAACCTGATTTAAAAGAAAAAACATGATTAATGAATAACCTAAACACTTTGTGTTTTTTTTCTGTATGAACATAACCCCACAAAAAATAGTCGTTTTTTTCTCCGTTTTTTATATAGCACTATGGTACTCGTTGGAAAGATAATAAAACGCTCGTTAATTTGGTGTAATTTTTTTATTTAAAAAATCTCGAATATAAAAGATATTAACGTTTAAAAATTATGGGAGGAACATAAGAGAGAAAAATTTAAATTTGTTTTTAAATTCTTTTTTCTTAAAATAATTCAATTTAATTTTAGTAATTGAGAATTGAGAGATAAAGAGATAAATTTAGGGTTTTATGTTTATCTTTTTTATAATTAAAAAGAAAATAATTCAAAAACAATAAAATCTTTTAATTATGATGCCACGTGGCGGTTTCATGGAGAGGTTGAAGGTACCATTGCACGCCACGTCAGCAATGTTCAATTCTTTTATATATATTAATTAATAATAGATTAATAGACAGATAATAGATTAATAGATTATAGATATAGCTGGTACGGATACTGCTACGAACTACGAAGTTAAAAGGTGGTTTTCGTATATGAATGTCTTATGTCTCAGTTAAAGATGTAAATAATCAAGTCAAGAAAGTCAGATTTTATTCATTTAATTCGTTAAATTTTAAGTTAAGAATAAGATTTGAAACTCGATTTATTTCAAGTTATATGTTTAAGGCTTGAGGTAGCAAATTGAGGCTACTCAGTTAATAAGTTTTACAAACTCAAATTTGACTTATTTATTAGGACTAGTTTTTATTTCGGAGCGTCCCAAATTGAAATATCTAATATGACATAATAAAATATATTATTATTATTATTATTATTATTATTATTATTATTTTTATTATTAACTTAAACAAATCTCTATCATAAGTTATCATATTCAAATATAAAAAAACGAATCTCTCCGCCGGGGTATAACATCTAGTGCCATTACAAATGAATTCGGAAGTTTCTAATCGATCATTCTAAAAAGAACTAACATGAAATAGAAAAAAAAAGTTAATTCATGGGTTATGTGATGCGTTAAAAAATTCATGGGTATATGATCGGGTATATAGTTTCGGGTATTTGGGTATGTTGTTTCGGGGTAATCGGGTCGGGTATCACCTAATCCCAGACCCGACCCAAACCCACAATTTTTTTTAAACTAATCCCAAACCCGACACAATACCTGTCGGGTTACAAAAAATAGTCATTTTTTTCTCCGTTTTTTATATAGCACTATCGTACTCGTTGGAAAGATAATAAAACGCTCGTTAATTTGGTGTAATTTTTTTCTTTAAAAAATCTCGTATATAAAAGATATTAACGTTTAAAAGTTATGAGAGGAAACACGAGAGATAAAATAATAAAGGTTTAATATTTAGATTTAGTAGATTAGGTATTTAATAGATTAGCTTAAATATTATAATAGATTAGGTTAAATCATATTTATTCCTTTTTTTTAATTGGTTTACACTTGCCACATCACATCCTATGTGGCATCTCTCAAATAAGAGATTGCATAAGAGCATGACATGTAGGATTAATCCATTTGCAGTATATATATACTAGATTATACCCCGGGAGCGTCCCGGGTTGAGAATTTAATATGATACATTAATATTACATATGAAATAGACTGATGTATAACTCTAATATTAATATCTAACCCAAAACAAATTAACAATGTAAAACTCCAATGCTAACACCTAACCTAAAAAAAATGTAGAACTTTAATGTAACTCTAACATTAACACATATCCTAAAGACTAAACAAATGTACAACTCTAACATACTAATATTGATACCTAACTTAAAACAACGTATAACTCTATTACCCTATTCGGCTCTGGTTGAAAAAAAAAATCATATTTACTGATTTAAACATAATTAGTGACTTGTCTATACATGATTAATGATTTACCTGAACAATTTGTGTTTTTTTTTCCTGTATGAACAAAACACCACAAAAAAATTTCTCCATTTTTTATATAGCACTATGGTACTCGTTGGAAAGATAATAAAACGCTTGTTAAGTTAGTGTAATTTTTTTCTTTAAAAAATCTCATATATTAAAGATATTAACGTTTAAAAATTATGGGAGGAAACATGAGGTTGAAAAATTCCAATTTTGTTTTTAAATTATTTTTTTCCTAAAATATCTCAATGCCACATGGGATGACACATGGCACACTCAAGGAAGAGAATGCCTCTTTAAGTGCCATGTCATTAAAATGGCTTTGGTTTATTATATGTATAGATAGATATATAGATGCTCCTTATCTTATCGGACTCTTTTTATATTTTATTTTGACAAAATTATACAGATTGTCCTTTATTTATTATCCAAATTGCACCTTCTGTCTTTTGTTTTTTATTTGCACTCATTCTGTCATTTATTTTCTCAATTTGCTACACCCTCTGTCCTTTAGCCTTACTAAGTTAAAAAAGTTGGTTAACTTTATTTTCTAACTTTACACTTTTAGCCTCTATAGTTTTCCTAAGTCTTAATTCCAAATAAAATGACAAAACTAAGGCATAACATGAAACGAAATCATAGGGCTTTTAAACTACATTAAATTCTGATCAAAACCATAATTTTGAAGTAAAACGATTAATGAAAAACATATATTGTTTTTAGAGTTAATAGCGAATTTCATCCCTGAGGTTTGGGCCAGTTTGCCACTCCGGTACAAAAGTTTTTTTTTTTTTTGCAATTCCTTACCTGAGGTTTGGATTTTTTTGCCAAATTCGTCCTTTTCACTAACCCAGTTAAAAAATCTCGTTAATGTCAGGGGTAGGGTTGTCTTTTTACACCTCAGGGACGAATTTGGCATTTAAAATTCAGTTAACCTTGAGGGACTGAATTTGCCAAATGATAAAAGTTTGGCCTGATTTTATTATCACGTCTAGTACTGTTGTTTCGGCCTGATTTTATTATCACGTCGTTTTATAGGGTTTTTGGGTATGACCCGACTGGATTTGGGTGTCTTCTGATTAAAAAGTCGGTGATTGGAAGTCTGCAGAATCAGTCGGGTCATGCAGGGTCCGGGATAGTGAAGATTAGCCCGGTTTTTCCTTTGTATTTGAGTGATTCCATAGATGGGATGCCGGCGTTGGCTGGAATTGGAGATGATGAAGCTGCTGGGAAAGGTGAAGAGATGTTGGAAAGTAATGCGGGAGCTCATTTACCTGCGTTTTCCGGTGCGTATACTTCGTCTCAAGTGAGGGATGTGTTTGAAACTGAGATGGAACATGATGCAGCTAGCCCCATTTTCGAAGAAACTGGAAACCAGTGTGTTGGTGAGGTCATGAAAAGCCCTGTTTTTAGTGAAGATGAATCGTCCGAGAACTCAATGTGGATCGATTTGGGCCAGAGTCCGTTGGGCTCTCAATCGGAAATCATAAACTCTCCGATACGTCCACCGGCCTGGTTTAAAAGCAGCAATGGAGCTAAGCAGGAGCTAGCAGGTATGGTTGCCTCTCTAGTTTTTTGTAATTAATAAAAATATGTTTACTTTTATTATGCTATTAAAGCATTAAAATGAATAATGTTGTTTTCAGACAAGAAAGGCGACGGCAAAGAGAAACAGAAGGTGAGTTTAGGTTGTTAGGGAGAATGGAAGGAAGTAAACGCGTGTCTTTCGGTTTGGAAGATAATAATAAGTTGGAAGATTGTTATATCAATTATGACGATTATTATGAAGAACAAGAATCGAAGAGAAGAGAGCCCGAGATAAGTTGCAGGCATCTTGATCATGTGAACATGTCGGGTCTTAACAAGACCACGCTCAGGCTTCGGTTCTTGGTCAACTGGCTTGTGACCTCTTTGATTCAGTTAAGATTACCTGGTTCTGAGCCACTTGTTCACATTTACGGGCCTAAAATTAAATACGAACGTGGTGCATCAGTGGCGTTTAACGTGAGGAATAGAAGCAAAGGGCTTATTAGTCCAGAAATTGTTCAAAAATTAGCTGAATCACATGGGATTTCTCTTGGTGTTGGGATCATCTAGAAAACCAACTGGTAGCCATTTCAGTATGGGTTGGTAGCCATCTTCCTTACGCGAATACCTCTAGTGCGAATACCTCTAGTGCTACCAGCTCCCTGTTGCCCGCCCAACCTGATCATCTTGTAGATTAAGACACAGAATGGATAGGAACAGGTGGAGAGACGTATGGGCGCGATTAAAAGTCAAAATAAAACATTTAAAATCATGTTTATGGTCTCGCCGGAGATAGACCGGAATTTGGCCGGAATAAGTGACCGGAAAAAAAAATGTGGGAGGCATGAGAGGGAAATCAGAATTTTTAAACTTTTATCATTTGGCAAATTCAGTCCCTCAAGGTTAACTGAATTTTAAATGCCAAATTCGTCCCTGGGGTGTAAAAAGACAACCCTACCCCTGACATTAACGAGATTTTTTAACTAGGTTAGTGAAAAGGACGAATTTGGCAAAAAAATCCAAACCTCAGGTAAGGAATTGCAAAAAAAAAAAAAACTTTTGTACTGGAGTGGCAAACTGGCCCAAACCTCAGGGACGAAATTCGCTATTAACTCTTGTTTTTACAAAAACTCATTTTATATATAAACACACACACACACACACACACACATATATATATATATATATAACCGAAGTTAAGCAAATTCACATCAAACATAACCCAACAAATATGAAACCTGACTAAAACTCGTTAAAAACTTATATTGAATCCAACGATACAAATCAGATCGAAAAACGGGTCAAACCCCGAACCGAACTTGACCCGCGTTAACAAAAATAGATCCTACTCATTCAAATCGCACCTAAACTTAGATCTGAGCACACCCACCTGTTTCTGGATCCAAATCGCACTAACATCTGGAAATCCGCACTAACATTGGCAAAATCATGCGTCAAAAATTTCCGAATTTAAAACTTTAACGAACCCACTTGTAAAACCAATCAATTATGCTATAAATTAGAACCTTGTATAGATTCATAATTCATAATCGACCAGTCTTGTGCAAAAACATATAAAAACATCCACTAAATCGTTCACAATTTGAAGAACAAGAACAACCCAGTCGCAACTTTAATCGGTCGATTACACCTCAAAAACAAACAAGTATCATGTTATATATGGTTTTGATCGGAATTTGATGTTCTATAATAGCCCTATGATTTCGTTAATTACCGTGATTGAATTCGAGGTCAATCAAAATAGGTTCAAGGGTTAGGTTTTGATCAAAACTACAGGGGCTAAAAGTGTAAAGTTAGAAAATAAAGTTAACCAACTTTTTTAACTATGTTATTCTAAAGGACAAAAGATGTAACAAATTGAGAAAATAAAGGATAGAATGAGTGCAAATGAAAAACAAAGGACAGAAGGTGCAATTTGAGTAATAAATAAAGGACAATCTGTGTAATTTTGTTTTTTATTTTTTATAACAGCTATATGAAGTGACAACCACTTTAGAACCCACAAAACCTGGTTTAATAGGCTTCACCTATGACAAGGGGCAAGGACGATTTCAAATAGAAATCGGTAAGGCATCCCATTATATTTTCATAAAATAATTATAATTTTATATATACATAATTAGGTTATCCATCGGGTGCTTCTTAAAATAGACCAATCAAATATTAAGTGACAAAATGTGTGTACCGTAAAAGGAGTAGGTCGTTTTATCGGGAAAAAAAGATTAAAGGATTAATACTCGATAACTCATAAAACCCACTTCTAAATCTACGTGTTCACATCTTGCTCGAGTGAAGTCTCTGTACAACTTTGTCACTTTCTTAAGATATTCTAAAGCTGTGATGTAAATCTGAAAAAAAAAAAATAACCAAATTGGTATAAAATTATATGTCATGATGGTTATTGATTTAAGAGGCGTGCGTGGTGGAGTAATTAATTATCACTTATCAACCTTACCAAACTGACTCATCTGTGAATATATATATGTAGTTAACGGGTTCTTATATGTAATAGTAGGTTTAAAAGCATATATACTATTCTAACATGATTATTATTGACTTGCCTAGACATGATTAATGAATTACCTGAACACATTGTGTTTTTTTTCTGCATGAACAAAAACCCACAAAAAGTCATTTTTTTTTCGTTTTTTGTATAGCGCTATGATGTTCGTTGAAAAGATAATAAAACACTCGTTAATTTGGTGTATTTTTTTAAATGTCGTATATAAAAGTTACTAACGTCTAAAAACTGTGGGGAGAAGTGCATGTGTCATGCACATGAGAGAGAAAAAGACTTTGAAGGGAAATCAAAGGTGTGAAGGCTCACCTAGCTAGTGTGACATGTAGCATACCCCTTTTCATGGATTATATGTATATAGATACGTATAGTATTTAATTGTTTATTATAAAAACATTAACTATGTCTCATAGATGTTATTTTTATCAATATTGTTATAACTATAAGAATAATAGGTTATTCTATAAACTCTAATCTATGTTTGAGATCAACTTGAGTTTGTTTAAACCCAAATTAATTGGAACTTTTAACAAGTTAATCTTGATCACGAGATCTGACTTCTATACATACCACTACAGTTTTCATTTGTTTATATGCCATTTGAGCCAACTCTATAGGTTGAAAGCCTTGATAGATAAACACCCTATTATGGACCCTCCGACACCTTTCAACATGCCATCTGAGCCTGGAGAGAGAGAGAGAGAGAGAGAGAGAGAGAGAGAGAGAGAGAGAGAGAGAGAGAGAGAGAGAGAGAGAGAGAGAGAGAGAGAGAGAGAGAGAGAGAGAGAGAGAGAGAGAGAGAGAGAGAGAGAGATGCATAGATTTATTTTTAAACAATATATAAGGGTATTTTAGTCTTTTTACAAAAAGTTAACAGAAAAAATGGATGGAGTTAACGAGTTGGATGGAAACGTCCAGATATTGAAACATTGGGGACCCAGATGAGAAAAAATAAAACTTTAGATGAAACTCACAAAAGTAGCCAAACCTCAAGGACGAAATGACATTTAACTCTTTACGATTAATGCTATCTTTTCACACATATACTATATGAAGCACCTTCTAGTTTATTAATATTCCGGTTCTACCCATTACCCAATACGATTATCATTCTCTGGTAAAGACTTCAAAAATATATGGTTAAAAATTTTCTTGCTCTATTAAATAAATATCGTTTTAGTTATAAATTTGTTATATCTTTTGAACGGCCAAAAGCGTAGATAAATTAATCATCTATATTGTTTTAATTGTTTGAAGGGTTAATAATGTTTTAAAAATTAAGGTTTCAGTAACTTTTTTTTGAACTATAAAGCTTTTATTTGTAATGTTTTACTGTGTGAATAACTTTGTAAAAATATTTCTCAATTATTTTACTCTTTCCGACCACTAATCGATTTGATGGGTCAATTTTGAGTGCTTTATAATTTTATTTATTTTTTTTTCCACTAAAAAAAGTCTAACCACCAAACCGTTATTTAGAGCACACGTGTCTACCCTCCCACCAGGCAACTACCACCACAACCACCGTCTTCCTACACCGAACCCTCCAAAAAAATATACAAACCATGTCGCTGAACGACCATTAGTCATTTAGGGGGTGTTTGTTTTTCTGCTAGAAGTACTTCTGGTCACTTATGTCTGCGCCGCGCAGACGCGGGCAGACATTTGTAGCTGGAAGCTTGTTTGTTTTTCAGAAGACAAAACCCTTCAGAAGCTCTTCCTCTCCTCTTCCTCATACAGACTTCTACCCACATCTTCTCCTCACTTCTCCAAAACCTCTTCTCCTTCTTCCCTTCCCTTCCCTTCCCTTCTCCTTCTACTCTTTTTTTTTTCTTCTCCTGATTATAGAGCTCTCCATATTCATCCTCTCAAAACCCTACCCAACCACCACATCCCGCTGCCTCCCGCCACTTCCCTCCTCCTCCCCACCCCAGCCCGCCACCTCCCTCCTCCTTCCCACCCCACCACCTTCCGCCGCCTCTCTCCTTCTCCCCACCCCGCCCCAGACCGCCGCCTCCCTCCTCCTCCCCACCCCACCACCTCCCGCCGCCTCCCTTCTCCTCCCCACCCCGCCGCCTCTCTCATCCTCCCCACCCCAGCTGCCCCACGTAATAGATAAGAAAATATTGAGATAGGTTCATAGGTGTATAACTAAGGGCAGAGTAAAAATGACCAGATCATACCTTCATTCCTTCCCAAAGTGTTTCCAAATTGCTTTCTTTGAGTTCTAGAACCACGACATTGCACATGTCAATATTATCCAAGCTTTTGAAAGGGAAACCTTCCCAGAACATGTATTTCAACTTTTTAAAACATAAGTGATTCGTTTCATCATGGGAAAAATTACTCAGAGAATGGCCATCACTGTACAAATTAATCAACCTCAGACTGCTCATCTGTCTAAAAGGTTGTTTTCTTTTTCTTTTTTGGGTTTTCATCTCGGCAGGCAGTCGTGGTGGTTGTTGGTGACGGGGATGGTGGTTGTTGGTGATGGGGATGGTGGTTGTTGGCGACGGCAGTCGTGGTGGTGGTTATGTTGTTGTTCGTGACGATGGTCTTGGCTCGGGTCCGGGTCAGATTCGGTTCTGGTGGGTTGTAGTTGGTTATAGTTATGGTTAGGTTACGCTGCAGACGCTAACAAACAAACAGTCTTCTCCTTGCAGACTGCAGACCTTTGGTCCACCTCTTCTCCTGCAGATGTCTGCAGATGTGGTCCGCAGACTGCAGACATTTTGCCTCAGAAAAAACAAACAGCACCTTAGTCTCACCAGTCCCAAATACTTGTTTCCTTCTATTTTTCTTTATTGTCACAAACAAACACATACCTTAATGATTTCATAAATCATTGCAAATAAAACATACTAGATCTACTTTAGGGTTATGCATCACCCATGTAACTTAGAGTACACAGTGTGGATCTCGGGTAGAGCCTAGGAGGTACCCGAGCAGCTACACCATTTCAGATGTCACGGGTAGGGTGGATCTCGGCTTGTTAGTACTTAGTAGTTTCTCAAGCTTAAGCCCGACTTGTTTATTATTTATTATTTAATATATTCGATAAGATAAATATACATAATAAGCGCGTTTAGGCTTGCGAGCTCGATAATTAAAACTCGGTCGTGGCCTGTTTACTAAACAACTTTAAATGAGGGGAAATATAAGTAGTATTAAATATTAATAAAACCAATATTTCATTAGGACTTGATAAGGCTCGACAAGCATGACGAGCTTCACAAGCCAAGCTCAAGCTCAATAAATAAATGAGCTTTGTTTTAGACTCAAGCTCGGCTCAAGCTCGATAAAGTGGGCTCATTTCGAGGTTTTTCTCAAGGCGATCTCAAATAGCTTGCGAGCCGCTGTGTTCGTTTGCACTTGCACCCCTACCTTTTTTATTTTTTTTTTATTTTCTATTTTACTTCCATGTTGCGGTGTTTCTATCCCTTGGGTGTTTTGGCTTCATTTGCACAAAAAAGAGCTGAGAATAGTCTCATAAGATATGCCATCTTCTTATTTAAGGTGTTCTTTATTTTCTTCTTTGTATTCATTTTCTTGCTAGACCCCTTGTGTTTTACTTATTAAATTCCATTTGACTTTAAAACGTCCTTTGTTGTATATTTTTCGACTTTTCATATATTTTGTTAAAAAAATATATTTTAAAGGCCTATTTTTTTTACTCGCTCTAGGCCAATGGTTTTCGAGCATTTTTGGGATGACCCTTGGTAACATAACATTCTAGCAGGGTGGACCGAACGTTTTTTTTTTTTTTTTTTTTTTGGTATTTAAGATTCATACACCCTCTAATTAGGATTCATACACCATGGCTCACATCACACACCAATAGGAGGCTGTTACATACCCAGAATGTGATGTCACACATTTTAAAATGTGATGTCACGGGGTGTATGAAACCCAGAACCTTTTTTTTTCTTTTCTATTGATATAAATTATTTGTTAGAACTTGGTTTTTGATGTTAAAACTTAGCTACTTTATTTTCTTGAAAATATGAACGCTACTTTGAACATGAAGTTAGATAGATACTTGATTTGAATTTTAAAAAGGATAATGAAAAGATTTATAATTTTTAACTATGTGTCGACATAATACCTAAATTAATCATTTATGTCTTTAGTTAATTTATTTTATATTTCCTGAAGATAAGCTGCATGCTGAATTTTATTGTTAAATCAACATCCATAAAATGCATACTGATAACCACCCCTCTTGAAAGTTGAAACCTAACCAAAAGGTCAATTTTGGTATACATCTTATGTGTTGTGTTTAACTTGTTATATTTTGACAATATGAAAATATTAAAATCGAAATCACCTTAAAATCATACGAAAAAAAATTGAAATACCTTCATAACTTGTATGAACAAACTTTAATAATTTGGACAAAATTGAAATCACGTTTTAACAAGCATACCAAGTTACCAACCACATAAGAAACCTTAGATATCCATCTAAAAATCCAAATTGTTTTGGTTTCCATTTTGTCTTATGTGTTTTGATTTCATTTCCTGAAAAGTTATAAAATTATTGTTTTAAATCTACATTTGATTTTTACTGGAATTCAGAAATCTGTCACACCATACGTTATGACCTTTGACGATTCTAATCACCTTCTCTTCCAACTTTCTAGATGTGTACATATATTGTAGAATGCAGCTTCTAGTTTTCAACTAATTTGAATAAGTAGGTAATCGGTTTCGTCAATATAATGGACTTTGTCAATTCAGAAGCATTTAATTTTAGAGATATTTGAGTTTATAAATTATAATTCATTCAAACATCAAAACCATTCAAAGATATTTATAGATGACATGTTTTGTTTGATAGTAAAGAGAACTATAACTTAATTTTTTTTTCTCAAATTGCTCCAAGTAACTGAATTCAATACCCTAATGTGGGGCTAGCCCACTTGGTAGAGACATATGTCTTTTAGATGGGAGGTTTAAGGTTCAATCCTTGGCAAGGGTGTTGTAATTTAAAATTATTGGTGTAATAGTATAGAAGATGTAATGTTTGCCGTTAAAAAAAAAAAAAAACTGAATTCAATACCCACTAACAACTAACGACTCAACTATTTTAAAAGCTTAAACCGAAATGAAAATTTGAGTCCACGTTTCATTGCATTGGACCCGGACTTCGTAAAGCAATAATTGACTAAAAAATAGTTTACATGCCATACGAGACATAACCAAAATTGAGTCTACCGTATGAAATACCCAATTCGGGTTAGAAAAGATGCCAAATTTTGGTGATAATTGTTTAGCCTCACCCAATCTGTGCATGTAAACATGTATGTCATTATGTCACAACATTCTCTAGTAGAATTGTGTAAATAATCAAGCAACTCATCAGTACATATAGAGCAAATTCAATATTGGTTGTGCAAAGCCATTAAGGATTTCTAGGGAAAAAAAACTATTGACTTGCGAATTTTTGCACTTTGCTTTGGTTTAGACATTTTGACTCTTGTATTATTGTGTGATCGCTTCAGCTAAAACATATACCGGATGAGCCACTGGACTCGAAGATAGAGGCACCATCGGTTGCTAATGACCATCTAATACCACCATGGCCTCCGCAAATGCAATGACTTCTAAGTTCTAAATGTATACATACTGATGATTAAAAAAAATAAGTGGGAAATTATGTCTTCTTAGAATAAAACTAACTATTTTGTTGATTAAATAAAAGAATATGGAAGTCTTATAACTCTTTAAGATGGCATAGACTTTTAAACGTTATTGGGCCTTATGTTGTCGGAAGTCCAAGCGGAATGAAATAGTTGGGTTTGCTTATGGGCCGACTATATACAGCCATACAAGATGTTTTGTTTTTAGATTTTTTTTATAGGAAGGGAAATACATCCAACTCTCGCCTATTGCCGAATAATACTCCCAACTATCACTTTGGCCAATAGCACTTCCAACTTATTTTCTTTCATCACCCCCAAACTAACGGAGGTCTAACTTGGTCAGTCTTCGTGGCCAAAATGTGAAAACCAAAACTTCTATGTGGCCAAAATATAAAAACAAAAACTTAAAGGGCATTTTTTAAAACTTTTTATTTTAAATACCCAACCCCCCCCCTCTTCTGTGACAGACCCACCACTACCATCTGCCGCCAGCCCACCACCACCACCATCATCATCACCATCTGCAATCAGTAATCAGCCTCAGCCCACCACCACCACCACCCTTCTACGGCGGCTCCGACGAAAACACAACACTCGCACCCACCCCCTTCAACCAATAATATCTTAGAATAGGAGAGAGAGAGAGACGCGAGTTAGAGAGAGTAACAGAGGAGAAAGGGGACCAACGGAGTGGGGAAACTTCCGGCCACACCATCCATAGGGGCCTTCGATGATAGCTGACACGCACACACACACCCGGGTTGTATATAGATCTGAGATAAACTTAGAGAGAGAAAGATGCAGAGGAGAGAGGGACTGGAGAGGAGGATCAAGGCGGATTGACGGCGGCGGTAGTGATTTAGGGTTCCGATTAGGGGTTTAAGTAGATAATGGTGGCTGTTGGGAGGTGTCCGAAAGTAGGAGAAGGAATCGGTTGTCAAGATGATAGAGTCGGTCACCATAACGGTGGTCTGTGGTGATTGTTGTAGACAGTGGGGTCCCGATTAAAGTGATGGTGGATTGCAGCGGCGATGACTGTTGGGGTCTGGGTATGAGTCCTGACCTGGCGGTTTGTAGTGGTGGTGAATGAAGGGTGGTGGTTGTTTTCGGTGAAGGGTGGTGGTTTAGAGAGAGAAAAGGGTGGGGTGGGTTTGTTAGCAGGAGGAAGAAGGAAGAAGGGGGGGGGGGGTAGAAACTTTAAATAATAATAATAATAATAATAATAATAATAATAATAATAATAAGTTTCAATTTTCTAAAAGAAGCACCGGTCAATTTTCTGACTGATCCGCGGGAGGGGAGATCTACATTGCGTCCTGCGGATGTTCTTGTGTTTGGATGGGCTAGGGGCAAACATGCTTGTGTTGACCTGACAGGGGTTTCCCCCTTGGTAGGTTTCGAGACAGCGGCTTTGTACCGGGGCAGACAGTTTTGAGGGCAAACGCTAATAAAGTCGCCAAGCACGAAACATCATGTTTAGAGAATCAACATGTGTTCCTGCCGTTTGCTTTTGACACATTTGGATCCCTGGCCCCTGAGGCAGTACGGTTTCTAAAACGAGTGCAGAAGGTGGTCCACAGTGACTCGCAGAGCCCTAAGAACCAAGGGTTTGTGTTTAGTAGGATAGGTTTTGTGATTCAAAAGGGGATAGCGGCGCAGCTTGTTGCCTGCTTACCCACCATCTAAATGTAACTTGTTTTGTCTTGGTATGAAATAAAAATGTCTCAAAGTTTTCGTTTTTACATTTTGGTCACGAAGACTAACCAGATTAGACATCCGTTAGTTTGGGGGTGATGGAAGAAAATAAGATGGAAGTTGGGAGTGTTATTGGCCAAAGTGATAGTTGGGAGTACTATCCGCCAATAGGCGATAGTTGGGGGTAATTAAATCCATTTTCCCTTAAAAATCCAATGGTTTCGCTCATGTTTTTTCTATTACTCATCCTTGATAACATCTGCGTATCATGTATCCTAAAGTAGCTAATAGATATTAGCTTACATAGTTGCTCCTATCCTTTTGATTTAGCATTTTTAATCCTATTTGGTTGACCCGTATCAGAATGTGAAAGGCGCTAGCATTATCATGTATAACGTAAGTTGCAGAGAGTACGAGAATCGTTTAACATGATTGGTTGTATTAAATCATGTAAATTAGATGCTGAAATTAGCATAATGGCTAGTACAATATATCATTTGTATGTAAGCTTAAAGTTTTTTTTTTTTTGAAAGGTGAACTTCATTAAAAACGTTAACGGTCCTCAAAAAAAGGACCGAAGCCAAAACACAACAACTACATCATATATAACGGGTATAAAGCCCAATCCTTCCAAACCAAAATCTTAAACTTGGACCTAGTCTTAAGCCAAAGAAAAGTTAAAGACTTGACTTTGGCGATTAATTCCGATACTTTAGGCTCAATCCCTTTAAAAATCTTATCATTGCGCGCACTCCATATAATCCACAAAGTGACCATCAAAATACCTTGGACAATCTTGGCTGCTTCCTTATTTCGAATCGATGGCACCATCTGCAGGTAATGATCATGAGAATATGTTAATTGTATAGTTGGCAGATCATCAAATTTAGTAATTAGAACCTTGAACTTGAGTATTATTAATGTATTAATTAATTATGAACAAAAAAGATATCTTTTCAGATAAAATTATAGGTTTGAGTTGGAGAACTATAAGAAAATGTTATCATCTTATCCCATTGATCCACCAAGATACAGAAGTAAACCAAATTTCTATTCAAAGTAGTATGGGTTGGACTCTGGACAAAATATATATAGGGTTCACTTTGTCAAACCCAACTACACTTTTTCCATGTGCACACTTACCCAATTCCCTATAGAGGTGTGCACATGGCAAATAATACAATTTGTTACATATTAAACTTAGGAGTAAGGATATATATACATTCCAACAAAGAGGTGGTTAAGAGTATGAAAACACAAACCCCAAAAAAAACAAATCAATGATAGTAAAACTGTAGAACAGGGTCCAAACCTAAAAATCAAAACATAAAGGATGCTGGAAAATCAAATGATCAGTCGTCAGGCTTCTTCGTCAATGCTGTCATAATGCTGACCTAATAATGTGTCCGTTGCTCGTTAATTCTTGTGTTTTAGCCGGCAGCTTCTTGGGGACACTTAAGTAATAATATGATGCATGCTTCCTCTTCTTATGCTGCAGCTCGTCACGTCGCGATCCTTGGAAAATGTCAACCTTCGGTAATATTGGCTGCAACATTAATGAATCCATGCATATGCGTCGTGATCTTTTGAACATGTCAAGCTCCTGTTTGTCTTTCTCTTCTTCTTCTTCAAGCTCATGTAACGTAGCTGATCGCTGCTGCTGCTGCTGCAAGGATTCAAAAACTGAATCGACACTTTGACGCGCACGCCGTGCCTTCATGGACTTCAATTCATCAAGGCCAGAAAGGGTATCCATTTCTCTTTTCGAAGCAAGTCTTCGAATCTCCATGACATCTCTAACTTCTTTCTCCTCCTCATCTGCTTCATCAGGCTCGAAATTTCTTCGCGCTCCAGCCTCAACAAGATAACCTGATTTTTGAGGATCCGTCTTCAGAACGATCTCAGCGGAACACTCCTTGCACTTGATATAAAACCTGAATATCTCAATTCCAAGATATGTCTCCCCAAGCACATCTTCTTTGCGTGAATTGAACTTTGTACCCCTGTAGATATAGGTGCCACATGTGCCACATCTAATGCTTATTGCGAGCATGATCCTAACGTTAATCTGCTGCTGTTGGCTTTTAGACCTTCGAGGAATTTTAGCGGGATCGAAATCAGGTGGATAGTATTTATTAACCACCTTTCTCTCTGACATTTTTTTTTGTTATGGAAATATTATAAGTAAGCTAGCCAATGAAGATCGAACAAAATAATCGTACGTACCCGTTGTTTATGAGATCCTTCAATTCGATGGTCGATCAAAGAACCCTAATCATATCATGCTTATGCTTACCTATATATAGGGAAAATAAGGCCAAAACACGTCCGTAAAACTTAACCCACTTAAGTTCAACACTAAATAAGCCCCGGCGGGCCATTAATCATCCGTTTATCACTTGGGCTTTTAAATTATTTATGTTGTTTCTTCAAACAAAAGTTATATGATAATAATAGACTAGTAAATTACCCCGCGCGTTGCGGCGGTTTTTAAACGTGACTAAGTACGTAAAGGTAACCCAAGTTAAAAAATATTTTTTTTTACCAAAATGTAATTTAAATTAAAAGTATTTGATACATAAATCAGGATATTAAGTTTTCTTTTAGTTAGTTGTAATATACAGAGAGAAGGAGATATAATTATTGGCAACAAATACATATATTATATGAGGTTAGACATCATGTTTTAAAGAGTTATACAATTCAACAAACAAAAAAAAGACAAAAATGTCCAATTACTACAATGTTTATCAGCTCCAACAAAGCCTAATAGAACCATCACAAACATTGCTTGTTATTATTAAATAGATGTGTAGAAGGATTTAATGAAAAGCTTGGGTTTTATTGAAATTGAATTGGGGTTTAATTAGGTGTTATGAATAGGGGTTACATGTTGAAATGGATATGAAGTATGCATTACACATATATACAATGAGAATTATAGGTTGTACACAAGGGCATAAAAGGAACAAAATGACCAAATATTGGAAATTTGTGAAGGGACTCTTCAACTCCCATCTTAAAAATTGTGTAAATTACCTTCTTACATATCTCTCTTCCTTAATAAGGTAGTAGAGATAACATAAAATTAGGGCCGAAAACGAATCAAACATTTATTTAGTGGCGAAGCTTGGTTTCAGAATCGGTGGGGCCGGACTCAATTTATTTCGATCGGTAGTGGTAAATCGGTGAGGGCCGAACTCAACCCGGACTCAATTTACCTATGAAAATCGCAAATTTATACCACTACGCCAGAAAACAGGGGGGCCAGGGCCACCCCTGGCCCTTCTTATCCTTCGTCCCTACATTTATTGAGCAGTTCATGAACTGTTTGCTCGGAAGTTCATTTGTGTTTGTTCATTTAATAAATTAACAAACACAAACAGGAAATTATGTTCATTTAATTAAACAAACGAACATGAACAGAGGCTCCATTCATTCATTTATGTTTGTGAGTGTTCGGAAACATGTTACTTGTTTGTGTTCGATAGCTTGTTATGGTTTTTAACTTTTTATTTTTAATTTAAGCAATTCAAAATTACCAGTGGTAGATTATTATTTAACATAAATTAATGTATTACATATAAAAATTACTTCACCTATATATTATGATTAAATATTATATTTGGTGTATTAAGCGTGAGAATCAAGTTTAATATGATAATTTTATGGTTTTATGAGATATTATGCTATGTTAATTATGTGATTAAGATTATATTAGTTATGTTTGAACGATGGGATTAGTATACTTTGTGGACACCTTAGTTTGGGGGTGATGGAAGAAAATAAGTTGGAAGTTAGGAGTGCTATTGACCAAAGTGATAGTTGGGAGTATTATCCGCCAATAGGCGATAGTTGGGAGTACTTAAATCCATTTTCCCTTGTAGAAAACATATTTTGTTTGGTTAAGTTTAGATTTTAGGTTGTGATTGTATTAGATTGTACTGCCATGTATTAGGGGTCATAATTGTGGCCACCTTATATACGAGACATAACCTACCTACTCTATGCTATCACCTATTACATTACATACTTTGAGCTAGGAATGAGCTCGAGACGGTATCGGTACATACCGACCCCGGTATCCCGAAAACTCTCAAAACCGAATATCGATACCGATACCGAATCGGTATTGGTACGGTATCGATATGGTATCGGTATTTTACCTTAAAATACTGATACCGAAACCGAAAACCTCTAAATGAAATCGAAATAATCATCACAAATCAAGGTTGTAACCAAATGAAACATGAATCTAGCCCCTCACATGACCATTAGAGAACCTCAAAAGTAGCATACAATTTTCTTGAATCCTTTACAAAAATGGTAGGATTTTAGTTTTACAAATTAAAATTGGTAGGCTTAATGAGAAAAAACCAAAACTGGTAATGCCTCTCTTTGGATCAGCGACATCAATGTTATGTCTCGTGCCAATCATTTGCAGCCCTGCAAACTCCAGAAATGGTCCCTTGAAGCCGCTGAATCATACCAAGGAATCAAAGATGCCGCTGAATCAGTCCAAGGGACCATTGAAGCCGCTGTATCAATGCAAGGGATCAAAGAAAGATGCCGCTGAATCAATGCAAGGGGTTAGTGAAGCCGCTGAATCAATGCAAGGCATCAACCAGACTTCTGCAGCCAGTCTACCATTTTATCAGTCGTATATTAACACACCCACCACTAACACTCTATGCATTGCATGCTATTACTTTGGTTTTTTTAAAAAATTTGTAAGATATGCAGATTGATAGGATAGGTAAATAATGAATGTGTAAGAGTGTAAGAGACTATCTTTAAGGGGTTATAAAATGGAGGGTGAGGTGAAAAATATTAACCATCCACCACACCATCACCATTACAATCACAAACCTTACAAATTCATAAGAAATCCTACCACCATGAATCCAAATATAAACTTACACCCTAGTCCCTAGCGGCATCTTTCTTTGATCCCTTAGAATTGTTCAGCGGCATCTTTGATTCCTTGGTTTGATTCAGCGGCTTCAAGGGACCATTTCTGGAGCTTGCAAGGCTACAAAGGATTGGCACCTTGGTTTAAAAAAGCGCGAGGCGCTCCGAGGCGTTTTGGGTCCAAAATCCGAAGTGCGAGGCGAGAGCTTCACGTATAATATTAAAAAAATTATAAAAAAATATTTATATATGTCAATATGACATTTTCTACATGGTAATCAATGATAAGCACAAAAACATGATTATGAAACCACCTTGAACACTTAAAAAGCATATTCAAAACATAAAAACGACGAGGCACTACTGTAGCGGGCCAAATAAAGCAGTTTAAAAGGGGTTTTGGGGCTGAGGCACTACTGTAGCGCACGCCTCAAGCGCTTGAGGCGGCGCTTCATGTAGTTCAGTGCTTTTTGGCAAAAAAAAATAAGTGTTTTTCTTGGAGCCTCGTGCCTCAAACGCTTAAAGCGCGCCCCATACGCGTTCTTTTAAACCAAGATTGGCACGAGACATAACATTGATGCCGCTGATCCAAAGAGAGGCATTACCAATTTTGGTTTTTTTTTCTCTCAAGCCTACCAATTATAATTTGTAAAACTAAAAACCTATATTTTTGTAAAGGATTCAATATTCTTCATATAGTTATTTGAAAATTTTTAATTTCGAATGTTTTTCATGACATAGTTAAATCCTCTGACGGTGGTTCATAAAAATATTTAGATTATCAAGGTAGATTTAAGCTCAATAAGTTATAGATTCAATTTTATTTCGGTGTAAAATAAATTGTTCATGATCATTTGAACCTGCAAAATAGATTCGATTGTTTCTATTGTATTGTTTATAAAACCATCTCTCTAGGGTTTGGCTATATAAAGGAGTGATACCTTGTTCTAATTACCGATCATCAATCAACTTTTCATCATCATTGAATCTATCATCTTTGTATTCTTGTTATGTACTGATCATTATTGATCAATGATACGACCCGGCCTAATCAAGCAGCCCAACGTCCACGCCCAAGATACAAATTACTAAAGTTGTGCACGTATCTGGATTGAAGGAGTCAACCATGTTTATTTTTAGTTGCATGTATCTAGGATTAGTTTAGCCATGTTTCCATGTTCCTTCTTTTTCTCATGCACTCACCCATGTTATTCTCTATATTTTTGTAAGTTAGTATTCAGTAAGTTAGGCTGCATTGTATTTAAGGAACACGTTTCTTTTCATTAAGGTAGTAGAAAATTATTAAAGGAAAAACTTTGGTTTCTCTCTTCTTCTTTTGTTATTTCTTGGAAGTTTTGTAGGTTTTTCTTTGTAAAACCTATCAATCAATCTTAATCAAGTTCTATTCATTTTTATCTAAGATCTTGAAGACTTGAAGTTTTTAATATTATCACTTGATAGAGGAGTTATCTTATTTGAACAAAATTTTGAGGTTTTTTATGATAATAAAAAGTAGTACTTTTATTATCCCAAGTTGATTAATTAAAAAAATGCACATGAGTGTCAACGAAATAAAAAATGAAAACAAATCAAGGAATTAATGCTTCCAACAATGTCTTGCGTCTCATTGTCACAAATCTCAATTGTCATTGCCAATGTGGGGCTAGCCCACTTGGTAAAGACATATGTCTTTTAGATGGGAGGTCCAAGGTTCAATCCTTGGCAAGGGTGTTGTAATTTAGAATTATTGGTGTAATATATAGTAGATGTAACGTTTCTGTTCAAACAAAAAAAAAAAAAAAAACATTATTATTTTTTATTAATTCAATTGTATTTTTGCTAGTTATTATTGTAATTAACGACAATAATTTCCTTTTATAAATTTGGAATGTTTAGTTTAAATTATTAAAAAATAGAACATAAACACAAAACAAAAAATAAACTTTACGACGAATAAAAAAACAAACAAAAACTAAAAGACTAACATTAAAAAAAAACAGGCGTAGCTACCACCGTAACCATCCTGGAACTTCTTCGTTATGTTTTATGATTACAATATATTTATAAACACACAATGATCTTGCTTTCATGCATTAGCTAGTAAACATGGTGATAAGAAAGTCGATGATCGTAGCCGCTGTTGTGTTGGTGCTAGGATTAATATCTGTGGGGGCTGGGTTTGCTGCCGAACTCACAAGAGTTAAGGTATGTATTTTTTTTTTCTTATTAATACACTTATTCGACATTGCTATATTTTTTTACAGGACAATATATACATATACATTTATTTATTTCTGTAATAATAGATATTACTGTATATTTTATTGTAACTTTTTTTCCTTCCAAAATCATCACTAGTTATCCAAATTCCAAAAGTTATATTGGAAAAAAAAATTGATATATATGTTTTTTTTATAAATTCCCTAATATGTGAATAGTAATTTATATATATATATTAATTTATAAGTTTCTTAATCATTGAGGATTGTAAGTTGTCCTTAAAATTTTGTTTTCTTCATTTTTTACTTTAGCAGGACCCACACTATTAGACTCAGACCATTGGTGTAGACCTAGTTAGTTTTTTTGTCTTAGATTTTTTGTCAATTAGAACATTTTTTACACGTCATCTGTTAACGTAGCATGTTATGTAGACAGAAAACTAACTGGGGTTAACACCAGTTAGTTTTGAATTTTGATCAAGTGAAATAAAAACCAAGACAAGTTAGGCATGTTAAATTCTAATTTTCAAATTGAGATTATTTAATTTCAATTCCTCTATTTTATATTTTAATTGTAAATAGTAGCTTTAATATAAAAATATTATTATTAGTTTTGATTTCAACTCAATTGAGTTTGAATAATTCGGTTTACCATTCGTGCTTTGTTCACAATGACGATGATGAATTGTGTATATGAGCCTCTTTATTTTGCAATGACTATGATGATCTATATATCTTAGTCGATTAGTATTTTTTATTTGTACTGTTTTACGAGTTTTCCCATAGTGGTGGACGCTGATAGTGGTTTGTCGTTCATGTATTAGGCACGATATTAACCCCCGCCCGAACGTGCGGGCTTAAGACTAGTTGAATTTAAAAAGAAAAAGGATGATTGATATTTATTCGTGTTATGTACTTATGTTTATACCTATGGCAGGGTTCCCAAATGCAAATAGTTGGTGGCAAATGTGTACACCCAAGTAATCCGGTCATGGGTCTCGCTATAACAGCAGCTGTGGCTGCAATCCTTCTTCGTATCGTCGTTAGAGTAGCCACCGGGAAGGGATATGCATGTTGTCGGACTCGCCCTGATCTACCCAAACTGATACGATTTTGCATTTTTTTAGCATGGTATGTTTTGACAGTCGCAAATGGTCATTTTTTTTTAATAATAGTGTACCGTATTAATTTTTTTAATGTTTAACAAGGCTTAATGACTGCTTGTCGTACAGGCTCTTGTCTTTTGCGGCGGTTGCGCAGTTCATTACGGGTGCAAAGCTTAGTAATCGAAAGGATTTGCAAGTGACATTTATAGGTGATGAATCATGCTACGTTTTAAAACCAGGACTTTTCTCGTCAGCTGCAATATGGGCTCTTATGAGTCTGGGTTTGACCCTTTTCTATTATCTTGTGATCGCTTCAGCTGAGAACGTACCAATTAAGCCGCCGGCCGCAGAGATAGAGGCACCTTCGGTCACAAATGATAACCTGGTACCACCGTTGCCTCCGCAGATGCAGTAATATATGTATCTAAATGTATACACACTGATGGTTAAAATAAAATTAGTGGGGAGTTATGTCTTGTTAGAACACAACTAATTCAAGATGATCAAATAAAATCTTGCTTTAACGTTTCGCTTTAAATCGTCTCTAGTGAATAAAATCTTATTGTTGTCTTCGGAAACAAAATCTTGAATTCATGAATATTCTATGTGAATATATTTGGGCTTAAAGTTTTTATAGTAATAGCTTCGGAACTCACCAGCTAATGGTCACCACCGTCCTCACCGGACACTGACACCACCATTGGCACTTATGCAACCACACCACAACCACCGGTGGCACCACCTACACCACCAATGAGAAAAAACCGCAATCAAACTGAGAACTAGGGAATTTCTTTGGGAGAAAAATAGATCGAAGTTAGCTTCTTTAAGTTGGGAGCAAGGATGTCACTTTGATTTCAGTAATTAATATGTAAATGGGGTGTTTGGTTCGTTTCGGTTTGGTTTGGGGCTTGCCTTGTGCGCGAGTTGTTTTAATACAAGTCAATTTTCATTAAAAAAGGGTCTGTCTATTAGCACCCCCTTAACTTCTATTTTAACCCCTCTCCGAAGCGTCTCGCTTAGGCCTAAGCGAGGCGCTTCGGCCACATTAATTACAAATCAGTACGAGGTTGCATGGGAGTTTGAAAAAAGGGGGGGCCAAGCGCCTCGCTTTGATCAAAGCGAGGTGCTTGGCAACAGGAGGATGAATCTGGACATTTTGATGTTGGGAAGGTTTTGTTTGGATTTTTTTTGTTTTTTTTGTTTGTTTTGAAGTGTTTTTTTTTTTGTTTTTAACTTTTTTATCTATTTAGCGTTTTTATCTATTGTAATTTTTTTAAATTTAAAAATTTTAAAAACACCGAAATAACCCGTGTTTTTTTTAAATCTTTTTTATTGATTTAGGGTCTTTATCTATTGTAATTTTTTAAAATTTAAAAAACAACGTAATAACCCTAATCAAACTATAATTAATCAAGTAATCCCAACTTTAACCTTTTTTTTAGTATTAGTTTAAAAAAAACAGGGGCACATTTGTAATTCCTAGGATTTTTAGGCCTACTTTGGTATTTATACCCTCTGTCTCCTCGCTCTCTCTCTAAACGAACACATTTGGTCACTTCATTTATACCAAAAACAGGGGCATATTTTGGTATCTACACGTTTCTCTGTTTCTCTCTAACCATTCATCTTCTCTGTTACAAAATATAAACTAAAACCCTTGTCTTGTTTGATTGTTCCTTACAACACAATGAACATTTATAATCTTTCTGTACCTGTGGCCAAACAAACTCGGCTTCAAACACTACTTTATGCTCAAAGTAATATTACTACTTTATCATGCATAAACTGGTCACATATATATATTTTTGTTTTTATTTTCCAACACATTTATTTTTGCTGTAACATTGTTATGATGACTGATATTATGTTTGATGATCGTGTGTTTATGTTTTAATGAAACCAATCAAGGGTTGTTCGGTTCTCGAAAGCGGAACAGAGAACCAGGGATTATTCGGTGTGATGTTGATGATGATAATGAAGTTATTGTTGTTGATGATCATGATGATGATTGCAGTGCTTCTGAACC
Source organism: Ambrosia trifida (assembly GCA_028751855.1). Taxonomy (NCBI): domain Eukaryota; kingdom Viridiplantae; phylum Streptophyta; class Magnoliopsida; order Asterales; family Asteraceae; genus Ambrosia; species Ambrosia trifida. The sequence goes on along the minus strand of CM054128.1, from coordinate 40,129,079 downwards.
AACTAGTCAACATGGTAATAATGTCTACTAACGTTTATAATCGAAAGTTTACTGTTTGGATCTCATTGGTTTTACTGGCTTGCAATTTATAATTTGGTTTTAGTTCATTTATTATTTATGGGTTTAGTATTTATTAGACAATTAAACATTCAAAACACACAACATATATATATAAACAAACGATCAAAATGCATAATAATAATAATAAGAGTAATAAGTTTGTCCATACACATCATAAAAAAAAAATACAAGTAAAATGAGTCTACTGCGGCGGTGGTGGTGGGGCCCCCTGTGCTGGTCCACGGTG